>CM032446.1:185975419-186139284 GCA_019049505.1 Pachyrhynchus sulphureomaculatus
TTTGCCACCCATTTACAGCTTCAATTACGATCCGATCTTCTCCGGGAGCTTTGTTATTTTTTATTTCTCTAAGAGAAAGCCTTACTTTTTCCGGTAATTTTTCTGAACCTTGGTTGATCAATTTATGTATTTACGATTTTGAACCTTCATTTGTTGATTGTCTTTGTTGACTTGTGTATAGTCTTCTAAAGAATTCTGCAATTTCTATAAGTCTCCCTGTTTGTCATTTCATTTCCTTCCTGTGTATTTCTCTTCTTCCATCTGTTAATTTCCTTCTGAGCACATTCATGCTTGTATTTTCTTCAATTGTTCTTTATATATTCTCTGTGTTGTATCTTCTTATGTCCTTCTGTATCTCTTTTGAGGTTCTCTTAAAGTTTTTTAATCCCTCTGAATCTCTATTTTGTTCTTGTATGTGCCCTCTCCATTATAAGTTTTTTAGTGTCATCACTCAGTTTTTCATCTTTTGGATTTGGTTCATCATCATTATACGTTTACAGAAATCTAAGGGTATGGGAATTTCTAATTAAGAAACACTATATCACATCACTGTAAATAAAAGAGCATAGGAAAGATGTTTATAGCAACCAGAATTTTGCGATATTAACAATACCTTTCAAAATAGACAATTAATCTTGCCAAATTCTGGTTGCTATAAACATCTGTGTGTTCTTTTGCTTCCAGTGTTTTAAAATGTTGGTCTCCCTTAATTACGAACACCAATTATTGTTTGTAACGGAGAGAAACCACTATTTTACATTACTCTACACAAAAGAGCACTGGGAAGCTCTTTATAGAAATTTAGCTAGGGAAAAACTTTTTAAGTGAGATAATTACTCTCAATTATTTTTAAATTTAATTATTCTTAGTTATCAATGGATGTTTGTAATTAAGAGTAACACAGTTTCATACGACCAGTAAACAAAAGAGTACAGAGAAGATAAGGTCGTTTGTAATTAATAAAAACAACATTCTGCAACTCTAAACAAATGAGCACAGGAAAGATGTTTATAACTATCAAAATTTGCCGGGACTAACTACCAATTGAACCATACAAATTATCTCGTTAAATTTTGGTTGCTACAAACATCCTCCCTGCGTTTATTGGTTTACAGTGTTGTGAAATGGGGTTTCTCTCAATTTGAAATGTTCATACAGAAAATTAATCCTGTCAAATTCTGGTTGCTTGGTTTAGTGTTGTAAAATGGTAGTTCTGCTTTATTGCAGTCAGTAATAACTGCATTAGATTCGGACAAGGGTTTTACCAAAAAGTGTATCTGAATTCTGCCATAAATGAGACAAAATTTACAAAGTACTTAGTTCTCCTTTCTTTTATAACTTTAAAAAAAGAACCTTTTTACAAATAAATTTGAAGATATTTATAAAACTAAACCAAAATGACTGTAAAAATTAACAGACTGCAAACATTTTTTTAGATAAACGCATTAAATTTTAGTATAATGAAAAGTGTATATGTCTGATTAAAGTGTATGTGGACTTACCTTTTTTTTAAATAATTATTATTGTTCATGTGGTAATATAACTAGAGTATGTATTTAAAGTTAATAATAAAACTTATTCCGTTTATAAACTTTTTTATTTAAAAAAAAAACAATAAATAAACTTCAAAACTCGTTACTTAAAATTAATTAACCGTCTAATTTCGTTTTACTACCCGAAGTAGGTGAGGATAGGAGACCCAGTTCTCCAGACTCTAGTTGTTTAAGCAATCTGAACAAAGCTGCTGCCTCCCTTATTCTGCTAAATTCAATGCAAAAGGCTTGTACTTCAATAAACAATTCCTAAAAACAGGTACTGTATTAGAAAAACGGATATTTCAAAAATCTTCAGAGCTAAGTACTGTATTGCTTTTTCCTCAAATTCATTACGAAATATCTCTAAGATGTATATAGTTTTGACGTCAATGGAAATATTTGCTTTCAAAATTTTAGGAAACAGTCAAAAAATCTTTTCCTATATTTTATTTTTACTATTTTTTTTTAGGAATAATTATAGTTTCTAGCTACTTAAAAAAGCTTCAAACTAGCGACACAGATCCAGGATCAATGTACATTAATTGCTTTATTGGTTACAAAGCGACGTTAACAGCCACAGCATTTATTGCCACTTCAACGTATTCATCAGCGGTGATAGGCACAGACTTGGAGAAAAATAACAAACAAATCTTTGAGAACTATAATTCTTTTTGTTGATTAGCTATTTATGTACTAAAATCGCAAAGTACTATATTGGAGTTCCAAACTGGACGTGCCTCATGAAGGACTCTAGTTATACACAATTGTTCTTTCTGCAGTCGCATCATTCACACTAAAAAATGTACGCTGTTATTAATTTTTATTATTATTTTATTTTTATTTATTATCTAGTTGGAGAGAATATAATCCTCTGATTTTTCTAGATTCAAAAATTAATGGTGATAACATTAAAATTTTTGTACCCCGCGTGGAGATTCGTGTCGAGTGAGAAGTGAACAATGCCATAAAAACAGAGAACTCGAGAGTACCATGTGTCAATTATGTAATTGATCCCACGTTAAATTATAAATCCCGTCTGACTGATATTAGCCAGCCTTTAATGAAGATATCAAAAAGGATCCCTTGACTATAAATTTCTCTGCCCATACTACTACTACTAGGTATAATTATAGTTTATAAACAAATAAAAAACCTTCAAAAAGGGCCATAAACCGAAAGCATTGTGCATTACAGAAGCTGAATTTATTGGTCAATTATTTAACGCCATTTAAACGTATTTATCAGTGATGACATGCATAGACTCGGAGAAAAACAACAAGCAGATCTTTCTGAATTATCGTGCTTTTGGGAAATAGCTATAGATATCAAGAGCACAAAGTGCTGAACGGGTAAGCGGACGTGTGACGGAAAGGTTAGGGTTACAAGATGTACAATTTAACAATTCTTATTATTTGATTCGGTTAACTGTTCTAAAATTTTGACTTCAAAATAAATCACAATGCCAAAATTTTTGTATCAGTATTTATTTTGCTACTGTTTTTTTCTCTATTATATGGTTCTGTAAACAGCTGAACTTGTTGTTTTTGGCCTCATTTCAAACTCTGTTATGATTCACCTTAACATAAAAAAATTTGATATGCTCGGACACAATTACCCATAGCAGTTGGTTTTAATGCACTTTTCCTAATAACTTTTCAACAAAATTGCTTTTTAGCACATACCTATATTTTAGGTAGCGTAAAAAAAATAAGATTTTGTAGTTGTTGTGACTGGTATTAATCATATTATCACATAATTACCAGTGATTGATATTCATCACTTTATCGTCAAAACGTTGCTTGTAGGTCGGTCTTTGTAAACAAACGACAGCATCTTATTTTAGCAAGATCAACTCCTCGGCAGGCATTAGTAGTTGAAAAAAAAATGGAATCAGTTACTGGATCAATTCACCCTGTCTTCTTTTTTAAATGTTATTAGATGCTTTATGGGGCTTCGTTAGTTTTTATACTCATTAGTTTTGATACTTTTAGGAAATAACATATACTTATTATACTGTATTTACTTATATCCGCAATGCCATTATTACGGCTTGCATTAAATAAATATAATCAGGAAAGTTTTTTCTGAAAGCATTTTCAGGGTTCGGTGTAAAAGTCACACTTTGGGGCGCGATATTACCCTTAACATGCCTCATAAAATATACTTTATATCGATAAGTCTAGCAGAGAAAAAAAGTTTTGTGATTGCCATGGTGAATTACTTTTTAACTTCTACATGAATAGAGCAATAAAAATATTAAAGAAGAGGCCAGACAAAGGAACGTCAAAGTAGACAGCCTAAAATATAGTTGGTTATTAAGGAAATACACAGCGAACTAATACATGTATTTAAATACTTACTTGTACAGTTTATAATCTTTTCCTTATTTAATGACTGTTAAAAAGACACAGAAACCCTAATCTTACTACGTCTATTTCTGCATATAATCTATCTTGATTGGTTTTCCCATGTAGACAATCACAGTTTGAAACCTATAAAGATGAACAAAATCTGTGGGAAGATCAACCAGTTGTAGTACACAGTCCTCTAAAACGAATTCTCTCTTCACGGTAATGTTAATACACAGGTATACAAATCTCTCAACCGTTTTAATATTTATAAATTATTTATTATTAAACAAGTATAAACTTTCGCAAAATTAGGCGATCAAAATTTAAATTTTTCAAATCCTGTGTTACTCAACATCCATGATCCTGTACTGACATCTCCATGATTAACTACCTAACATCTAAAATATTCTGTAATTTGTATTTGACTGCATTAACTTCCCAATAATACTGTTCTATTGCAATACAGAGGGATTATGTTTCTACCGGACCGGCTCTGGCATGCTAACAATTAAAAACCGTAGTTTGCAGACGTCTCATAACTATTTTGAAAACATTTTGTAAAACCATGTCTGATTAATAGACAGAAAGTTGGTTAATAGAACCATGATATATAAAAAGTAGATCAATCTTCACCTATGACATGACCATAAGCAGACATGTAAGAGTGTCATTTTTTTGATTATTATGTGGTCATTATTTATACCATGTAGAACCCACGGTTATCCGAGCGTCAACATGGGGGGGGCACCCTCCTCGGATAACTGAAAACTCGGATAAACCGGATTTGTTTTTTATTCATTCAAAAATAAACAACCGATAGCTTTATCAACCGATATATACGCGTTTTGTAACATTAATAAATCAGTACCTACAATTCATAAAACTGTGAGTTGAAACTAGAGTACTCTGTGTCGCTTCCTGATTCACTATTGCATCTTCTTTTTCTCGCGTTTATTGATTTCCTCCATCTATTAATCCGTACCGCCCGTAAATCCGCTGGGGTTGCCACTGTGTTGTTGTTCGGTATACCCGCTCAAAGCTTTTTCTTAAAGAAGGCAATTGATATCCTTCTCTTGCATGCAGCCGATCATTAGTGGGGAGACTTGTATACATTCCCCACGCCGCTTCGTCATCGAAACTGATTTTAATTCGGTTTGCCCTGAAAGGCATTGCGTTATTTCGCTTCAAATACTCATTTCCATCTTTCTAAAATTCATCTGCTTGCTGTAATCTCATTTCAACAACATCTTTCTCTCTGTTCACATTTTTCGGCACAACACGTATTAATCTTTTGCCATTAATATCAAATAAACTTTTTTCTTTTTTCTTCTATCTCGCTGTCAAAATTTGCAGACAGGACATTTCGTCCATGGCTTCTTATAAATTTTCAAAGCTAATTCATATTAATGGAGTAATTCCATCTTCACTGTCATTTAATAGTCTTCAAAATCAATAACTTTTGACCAAGATTTTTGAATAGTGGTAGTACGGCACCAGCGCAATCCCAAGCTCGACTTACCTCAGTACAATAACATTTTTCAGTAGTAACCCTTTCTACATTCCCATCGATAATTTCCTTCTTTTCTCTGCTGAGTATTCTAACAGATGTTTCAAGATTACTAAAAACGCTATAATGCCTTGATTCCATTTGTGTGCATTTGCTGGTTTACATTTGGAGGAAAAATTTTTACAACAATTTCGCCCACCCCCACCACTTGACCGCTCCTTCTGCCAGGAGAGTGAGAGGGGGCATTAAACCATTAACAAAACTGCTTTAAATACGGAACACGGTTTCTGTATCAAAAATTTAGTCACAGATGGCACGAACATCTTCTTCAAACTCTTTTTCAAAACCCAGGTTAGTAAATAAGGCCGCAATCCAAGGCGCATCTTTCTGACTTTGGTAATTAGGATCTGGTAGGGCTTTAGGTGAGATGTCTTTTTAAACGCTCTTGGACTGTGCAGATCGACTTGCCATTACACCATCAGTGGGCATTTTGTTGCTTGCCAGTATGCATTGGAACCATACCCTTATAGTTTACTCTTTCCTTCCTTCGTTTGTGAGCCCAGGAGACTGCATGTTTCCTGTCGCGATGGCCAATGTTTTGATGGATAGCATTTTATAATTTCGAGGACAGAGTTTCGTCAAAGCTATAAATTTGATCACTATGTGTAACCCACAATCTTCGATTTGCTTTTAAAAAGTCTCTCTGCTTAAAACTTCTCAATTGAAGACCCCATTCAGCAGAAAAGTTTTTCACCTCATCCTACGTCCAGGTGTCGTCCCCCGCATTACCGTTTATTTCCAGCGGTCAAGTCCATCCAGAAACTGGCAGAGTACATTGACACTATCTCTGGGAATAATGTGCCTACTTCATCATTATTGCCTTTCTGATGTCCAATTTGGACCTGACCAGGAGGCACACCTTTTAATCTACTGTTGGTTAAAACCACAAGAATAAAGCTTCTTTAACCTTTTCATAGTCGCCCGGTTTTCATTGATTTTTCTTCCTGAGGACGAGGAGGCTTGATTTATACACCACTCTTCTATTTTGGTGTGTCGGTTTCTTTTCCAATCTCCAACTGTTACCTCCACCTACTCCATAATCTCGTGCAAAACAACTTTAATTGTCTCATCCTGCCTCAATTCTTCTGATGGCTTTTAATTTTTCTTCAATACGAACGAACGATTCTTTTATGCTTGTTTTGTGCTCCATTATAATACGACAAACTAAAATTCAAACAAAGCAGTTCATATTAATTACATTTAACTACCAGAATCTCCCACCAAATAAATTATGTGAGTATACTCGTACATCCTCGTTAGTAAGCGCTATAACGCACTGCATTCACGCAGCCCATTTCCATGCTGAAGAGTCCAAAAATCATAAATAGGGGAACCCCTCTCACGGGCTGGGAGGATTCCCCCAAAGGCCCCGATTTTAAATGGAAATATGTACATACATATTTCAGAAGCTCGGTTAATACGCAGCATAGACGCGCGTACCTCGATAATCAGGTTCTTAGATTGGCTCGGTTTAATCCGGAGCTCGGATAATCGCGACTCTGTTAATCGGGGGTTCTACTGTGTGTAATGTTATATAGAACCATATATCTATATATTTATATAGGGGAGGGTATATATATATATATAGATATATAATCATATATATACGATATATATGTATATTGTATATATCTTATATCTATATATATATATAATATATATATATATATATATATATATATATCATATATATATATAGAAACTATTTATACATATATAATTTTCTTCTAATATGTGCCATATCAGGTCCTCCTGATGTTTGACTATCACTCTAGCATATTCATCCTGTTCCCTGCGACTCGGAATAACTGTTCCACGCCTATGAATTCCCGTTCAATCTCGTATGTTCTGAGCCAAGAGGCCTGCTTCCCTACCAACGCCGTGCCTGCCCTCAATCTTTCCCATCATTATGCGCTGCAATAATTCATAATGTTTGCCACGGAAAAACATGTCCCATTGTACATCCAGTTTTCTGCATTTTTACGTTGACAACAACTCTCTGACACAGCATTAGCTCTTGCAATACTTCCTGAATAATGACATAAGCTGATTCACGGAACACGGAGGAATCCTTCTATGCAGCCAATCTTGAAAAGCCTCCAAGGGGTTAACTAGCGCAACTTCAATGTTCCCTTTCCCTCTGTGCCATTACAAGAAAACCAACCAAATCTAGTATTTTATCATTCTATGACGCAGTTTCAGGTTACTGCAATCATTGGATGTTCATAAGGAGTTCAGAGGGAATGCCATCCCTATATTGTATATATATATATATATATATATATATATATATATATATATATATATATCTAAATATATAATCTATATATATATATATATATATATAACTATCTATAACATTATTCCATGCCACATCCCAAAATAAGCTAAAGAGGTCAAAACCTTTCCGGCCGACTGTTGTCTTTGGTCGCTTCGGGCGGCTTTCACCGGCTGCTGTCCACTCAGCTGACTGCCATTTTGATTCGGTGTGCAGTGGTGGATCCATGTTTCATCCATTGTCACATATGAAAAAAAATCCTTAAACAGGTCCAAACAGCGCTCAGAAACATCAACATTGATTGGTCCACTGCATACCAGTAATGACGAGTGATTTTCCAGGGCAGAGTCTCCCTAACACTTATTAAGCCATTGCTTTGCTTGAACGGTATTTATTCCCATCAAAAAAACAGTGTTTAATCCCACACGAAATTTGATTTTTTGCATTGTTTTTGAAAAATATCAACAGTAGAGTCACTAAAAACCACTGTAACCTGTTAACTAATTGCCCAAATGTCATGAATTTTGACATGTATCGTTTGATTTTTTGAAAAGGGCGACATCTATGTGTCGGACAAAAACTTTTCAGCCTAATGGGTTATATATAATCTCAAAAAAAAGGTAATTTAAATTAGACCACCTACTGTAAATTACAAATAGGCAGTTTAAAAAAACTACTTTTCATATATCCCTCTGGAAATTCTGACCAGTTTTTTCTTTTTCTGGAAAATAGTCTATATGGTGTCACCAACTGTGACCGAAGTGTTGCGAGCATATTATTTGGAAATTTGGTCCCTCCACATACCAGTTAATTGTGTGATCTATTATTTTTACAGTAATACCCGCTTTACGCGAGGGATACGTTTTATTTTATTTCCGAAAAAAATCACCCGCGTTAACTGAAATTCGCGTATATCGAGGTTTATGATTAAACATAGTCAAAATTTAATACAAAAAAATACAAATCATTTTTAATCAATCACTTTCAATTCTAAGAACACTTTATGCAATACATACTCTTATTTTTTACGGAAAAATACATCTATTGTCTTTTGGGTAACGTTTTGTTTACGTTCTTGTAAAATACGTTCATAACACCCAACACTGTTTTTTTAATTGTTTGACACACGGTCAAGACACGGTCATCATTATTGTCTATACTCTACAATATGTCCAAACCTGAATAAATTTTTTGAAAGTGCATTTTGTATTTCCCTGAAGATAAAACTTTCTCTTCTACTTGTTCTTCCTCATCGTAGATAGGATTATTCTGTAACTCGATCAGATCTTCATTGCTAATAGGATCGTCCTGCGTTGCTACAAGTTCTACGAGATCTTCTACCGTGACATCTTCAAGTTCAGACCCCTCAATCATTGCAGCAATGTCTTCAAGCACTTGTCTCTGCATCTGGACAATTCTTCTAGGTGCTTCCACTACATCTGGCCAAAGATTACGCCACACCCCATTCATACAACTCATTTTAACTTCCTTCCAAGCCTCTTCTATGGTTGTGAATAGACTTCATAATGTTGTATGACTTCCACCACTCTCGCATAGACTGTCTTCCTTCCCCGTCAGTTTCATGAATTAGTTGGCTAAAAGTGCGGCGATGGTAATAAGCTTTGAAGTTTGCTATTGCTCCCTGGTCCATAGGTTGTAATATTGACGTAGTGTTTGGTGGAAGGAACTTTACGTACACTTTTAAGTCTCTGGGCGTATCAAGTGAGGTTGGATGTCCTGGGGGCATTGTCTAAGAGTAATATAACTTTAGGTTCAAGCCCATTTCTGTCACAGTATGATTTGACTGATGGGCAAAAAGACTATTAGAATACCATTCTTGAAAATTTCCCGTGTAACACCCACGCCTTTCTGTTGATCGCCACACAACTGGTAGACTTGTCTTGTCTGTGCCTCGCATTGCACGGGGTGTTTCTGAATGGTACACTAGTAAAGGTTTCAGTTTGAAATCACCAGTGGCATTACCACCAGCAGAAAGTGTTAGTCGATCTTTCGCAGCTTTGAAACCACTGGCTTGACGTTCTTCCTTAGAAATGAATGTTCGAGATGGCATTTTTTTCCAGTAAAGTGCGGTCTCATCAACATTGAAGATGAGACAAGCAGGAATTTTTCTCTCGTCTAACGAAGTCTTGAAACTTGTCTGGAAACTCAGCTGCAGCTTGAATGTCCGCGCTGGCCGCCCTCTCCTGTTATGTGGATATTGTGAAGATTAGAACGCTGCTTGAACCGATGGAACCAGCCTCTGCTGGCAGCAAAAGTCGGAGTGGCACTCCCTTCTCCTTCTTTTGTTTTCAGCATCTCATACAAAGATTTTGCTTTTGTGCATATGAGATCTTGACTTAGTGGTGTGTTCTTCTTATTCAAATCTTCGATCCAGACTGACAGTAATTTCTCCATTCTTTCTAAGATAGATGATCTCGAACGAGAAAGTTTTGTTGCACTTATAGGTGTTGAACCTTCGCTGGAGATTTTAATTTTTTCCCGATTTTTATAAATCGTTCTCACAGTCGATTCTGAGAGTCCAAAATCTCTCCCAACAATTGTTGCTTTGCCTCCATTTTCCATTCTTCTTAACACTTTCATCTTCAATTCCAAAGTGACGCTTTTACGCTCTTTTTTCTTTACAGGCGGCATTTTTAACGTAGGGTTAAATTATGTATGTATGTATCTCACAATAAATATTAAAACAAAACTGCCAGCCGACCGAACTAACATTACGGAACAAATGAACACACGAAACGAACGAGGAAATCCCCATAGAACAAAGTCGAAGGACAGGGAATTCCCAATTCTTCAAAGAGAATATTCAGAGAAAGCGGGGATCCCCCCGCGACCATAGAGAAGTTAATGACTACATGAGCGCGAAATTTGAAATTCGCGTTATAGTGAAACCGCGCGTAACGGGGGGTCGCGCTAAGCGGGGTATTACTGTATTTATATTGTAGTGCTACTGAAAATCCGCTCCTCAAGCCAACCTTAGAGCTAGTTTTTTTACATAGTTTCAAGCCATTTTTACTTCCCTTGTATCATATTTCATGAAAAAATCACGCTCCGAGATTTTTACATTTCTTTACGTTTCAAGGCTCCTAGAGCATGAAAAACATAGTTGCACCTATTTTCCTAGGTTTTGTCTGTCTATTGGCACGATAACTCTAGAATGAAATGAGTTATTGATTTCAAATTTGCTACACATATAATACTCAACCTAGAGTTGGTAGTTTTTGGGGGCGGTATTCTTTAGAAAAAAAAACCGGTCAAGTGCAAGTTTTGAACTTGCACAATTAGTGTTCCGTACGTTGATTGTTTCTAAAATAAAAAATTTTGTTAGGGTGGTATAAAAATGATCAGTGACTTCACAAAACACACCCCAAATGAGTTTTCAACAAAGTTTGTTTCCAATCTTTACTGAAAACTGGCGACCTTGAAATTTTGTTTTTTTTTTTTATATACAGATAAAATTATTAAAGGTAATGCACTCGTGATAATTTTCGTTCAATCTATACCCCGTGGAGGAATATTTCCAGAATTTTTTCAAAATTTTTTGATCAGTACTTTTCGATATAAGGTAGGAGACAGCGATTTTTTTAAAAGTAATACGAAGAAAAGTGTGGTGCGCAAGTATTACATTATATATATATATATCTAGTAATATATATATATATATATATTTATATATATATATATATATATATATATATATATATATATATATACATATATATATATATATATATATATATATATATTATATATTTATATATAATAATATATATATAATAATATATATTACTCGTGTTTCACAAGCTTTCATTTAACACCACACTCGAGACCTAGTAAAAAAATTTTTTTTCACTTCCGATTTCACCCCTCAAAAAACGAACCCCTTAAGTCAAAATTTATGTTACGGTGGTATAAAATGATCAGTGACTTCACAAAACACACCCCAAATGAGTTTTCAACAAAGTTTGTTTCCAATCTTTACTGAAATCTGATGACCTTGAAATTTTTGTTTTTTTATATACCATATAAATTATTAAGGTAATGCACTCGTGATAATTTTACGTTCAATCTATACCCCGTGGAGAATATTCCACAATTTTTTTCGAAATTTTTTGATAAGTAGTTTTCGAGATAAGGCCCGGGACAGCGATTTTTTCGCGAATTTTTAAAAATAATACAAAGAAAAGTGCGCGCAAGTATAATATTATATATATATATTTTTTACTCGTGTTTTCACAAGCTTTCATTTGACACCACACTCGATGACCTAGTAAAAAAAATTTTTTTTTCACTTCCGACTTCACCCCCCAAAATTAACCCCTTAAGTCAAAATTTAATTCTCAAAAAACTACATCGGCTCTGATGAGGCCGTCAATTCCTATATTATTACCAAATTTTACCTTTCTATGTCAAATAGTTTTCGGAGAAAATCGGGTGTGACAGACAGACAGACAGACAGACAGACACCGAAGTGATCTTATAAGTGTTCCGTACGGAACACTAAAAAATGAGGTGAAAGGGTGGAGATAGATAAATTTAGTAAATTTTCAATAACATTATGATATTTTTCTTGATTTTTGACTGAGATAATAAACAATTTTTAAACACAATTTTTTATAGTTGTAAGAGGATAAAGGAGTGTTAGTTCAGGTTATATATGTTGTTATAAGTCAAGGATATTGGAATTGAGGAATAAAAAAATTGTGTTATTTTTTTACCATTATTTTTAATTATTAATTGTTAAACATACAAAGGATTAATGTGGGTAGGGAAGGGAGGCTAGAGGGGATGCTTATGTTCTTTTAAAAATTCTTGGAGTCGAAGAATCTAAAAGTTATTTTTCATTATTTTTAATTATTTAGGGTCAAACATATAAGAACTTAATGAGGTAGGGGAGGGGTTAGAGAGGATGCTTAGTATATATCGTGTTATATGTCCTTTGTAACTCTCTCTGGAGTCGAGGTTATTTTTTTATTATATTCATTTTTTTTTTAAAAATTTAATCTCACCATAAAATACTTTATGGTATAAGGTACCGAGTGGTAATGCTAAGTTATTCTTTAGTGTCAGAAAAATCAAATTCAGTATTTGTTTTAGAACTGCATGTTTGTACAGGAAGATACTGAGTAAATCACTTCACCAATCTTTTAAATTTGCTTTACCTTAGATGGTGTAAGTCCTACATTGGTATACTAGTTTGGGATCTTTTTCCAGTTCGCCAAGTAACTGTTGCTGTTGGGGTATAGATAAGGCAGACTTATAAGCTTTGTTCAATTAACTGTCTCGCTTCATATCCAGCTGTGTCTGGTACACACATTGTAGCATCATAACAAACTAAATGGATTCCTTTGGAGTTGTTGGATTCAACCAAATTGGCTAAAATATTAAATATTCCTAATAATAAGTTTAAAAGTAATATTTATTATGGCTAATTCATACAAACACTAGTTTTGGATTATTTTAAGTACTAAGTTTACCTCATCTTGACAGTTTAGCAGTGGTGGTGCTAATGTTACAAATTCAGGTTTATAAAACCCTATTCATTGGTGCATTTTCTCCAGTAGCTAATTTTTTGCAATTTCTCGATTAGAAATATCTGGGGGCGCTAAAACATTGTTACAAATTAAAACAACCAAATTTTGCAATGTTAGTTTATTATTCTCAGTAACTAATTTAGACAAAAATTATAAATTGTTCACAGGAATTATTGTTTAAAAATGCTTTTATTTAGGAAACATTTATTTCTTAACAATCAATTTGAAAATAATTGTTTTTATAATTGGTCTCCAGGAAACAATGTAATTTGCTTATTGCTTATATAGATTTTGGGAGAGAATTATTAGAAAGCTGTCTTGCTTGACAGTATAAGTAACTACCATTATCACTAAAATAAAGATTACATCTGGGCAATTAAAAAATATATATTAACATATACATTTTTTTCAAAAAACTTATTGGGAAGGAGAAATTTTGTCAAACGTTAACTAACTGGCTACTAAGCAGTTTTCTCTTTCTCCTCTATTATCAATGAGGTCATATGCTAGCTTAACATACTAGAACATAATGTGTAATAAACATTTTCAAATAAGCTCCTTATTTTCTTGCCTGTACTTTTAAACAAGATTTCATTTTGTATGATTTTTAAAAATTTTATATTGTTTTTTGTAGCATTAGATTTATCAAATATGTTATAAATTGGAAATTAGTGGGCAGCTCTATTATAAAATACTAATTTATTATTAAATTTTTAAAATGTTGTATGTGCCTTGGTACAAAAATATTAAATTAAGTTATTTAGAAAATAAATCTTCATTACTACAAAGTTAAAATCTGAAAACTGAATTAAAAATTATAAACTTACTTGTTATTAGGCGACTTATCTGGTAGAGATAAAATTACAGGAATACCAGTTCTTACATGTCTGTAGGAGCTCAGATTGTTTTTCAGCTAAAGTCAGCTGTAATTGCACTCGTAAAGTCTACATTTGCAGGTGCTGTACTATCTGAACATACAACTTGAAGTGCTGTTTTTTTAAGAAGCTATAATCAAACAAAAAAAAGAAATAAAATCAGTGCAGTCCTTGCAATGAAAAATCAAATTTTAAGAATATAAATAATTAAATATTAAAATACAACAACTTACAGCATCTTTTGGGACTTCTGATACTAACTGAGTAACAAAATATCTTTCTGCATTTGTAAGTTTTGGTAGTTGTCCTGGATTTGCATCTAATTTTGGAGCACCTACGTTTGCTATGTTGCTCTGGAGGATACTACAAAAATAATACTGTCCACAATACAAAATTGATATGCAGAGCCTATATCTAATAATCAGTCCTATAACATTGCTGCATTTTCATTATGAAATTAACTGATATCGAGTATAACCTTATACACTATGATAAAGTGTTTAAATAAATTTATAAAATATTTGGAACTAACCAAGAGATGAATAAAAACACTTGCAAAAGGTGTATTTCCTAAGGGCTCCCCTCTATATAGTTCATAAAGTACCGTTATAGCAGCTAATCGTTGATCTATTTCTGGTAACAGATCATTTTGTAGCAACATAACAATTCACATGTTCCAACTGAAAATATGAAAAGAAAGATAAGTGTATTGATACGAAATTAATCATAAATTAATGAGATACCTTTAAAAATAATCTGAATTCTCGAAACTTCTTGTGGACTTCATTGGCCAGTGCCTCTAATGTATGGGTTCTAACATTACCTTATCTCTAAAATACTATTAAAGTGAATTTTTAGTCGAGATTTAAAAAATAAGGTTTCATGGAACTTACTCTAGCAAGAGATCACATTGTTCTACTGTTAGTGCCATTGTGTAAATTTTCCGAATTTAAATAGAAATTCAAGGCATTTCATGTTTCACACTGAAATCTCCTTTGTTGACATTATTTCAGCAGTCAAGAGTGAAACGTGAAATTTAGAGATAGAGATTAAATAATACTAAAGTTAGTAATAAATAAGTTCGTTCAGGCTGTCATATATAGCAAGTTTACGTGTAGAGAGGAACCATTGTCGTTGGGTGGTAATAAGTGGACAAAGCTGCTACCGTTGTATTCTTTTCATTCATGTGAAACGTAAGTCAATTGCCGTAATTAATAAAAGCTATTTCCACTACGAAGCAGCTACTGTTCTTCGAATAGATAGCACCTTTCCATTATGTCTGAAGTAGCCCAATAATACTAACGGATATATTTAAAAAAAGAAGTAGAAATGACTATCATCTATTTTATAATGGACATTACTAATATTTGTTGACATTCGATGGAATGGTGTTTTCAGATAAGACTATTTTTCAAAACACAAGAGGAGAAAAGGCTTTAGTTTTAAAATAATGGTGATTTTTTTAAGAGAAAACAGTGTTATTACTATAATACTATAGCACTACAGAATGTCTGGCGTCAGTAAAGGTTTGCCCCGTGAGGCCGTGTAAGACCTGGAATTAACCAGAGGTAAAAATTGCATTTGGTTGGGTTAGATCTAGCACAATGAACTGTTTTTTTACTCTCACATTTTTTTTTAATTTCGTTTTTCTGAGGGAAAAAACATGGACGCTCAATTAATAATACAAATTGAGCGGAAAGACAACAACAGGAGGTATTTTCTAATTGCGTAAGGAATTGCTTACAGCGAGTTTTTGCATAACCAAACCAAATTTAGGGTAGCAATATGAGTTTTGGCAATGTTATTTTTCCTTATCTTTAGTGAACGTGATTTAGTAATGCTAAAAAAATTATATATTTGTTTTTCCTTAACGCAAACCATAACAAAAAGTTAAAATGTAGTTAATTTAATTATTAAAACACATCTGTAAATATGAAATATTTTTTAAAAAGTGAAATCTAACAATATAATTAAAAAAAATAGGTAAAATATACTTTTTTTTATATAATTTAAAAAATCAAAAAAATAAAATCATGCAAAATAAAATAACAGAAAGTGAAGATAACCAGTTAAAAGAACTAAGAAAATTCAATTTTTAAACTAAAATTTTACGTGAGTATTATAAAAACTCTTTAATACAGTAGAATATTTCTCATAAGGTTGCACTTGCAGATTTTTTACATTTGGTAACAGCATTAATGGCTGTGGTAATTTGGGCTGGTGAGTTACTGAAAAATTCAGTTACATAGACAGTGGATTTTTTTACTGGGCTATAGTTAGGTATTAAAATATATTTTAATGTTCAGTAGTTGATGTGAACTGAAAACTTGTTTGAAACTTCCTTTAAAGTTCTTGTTTTTTGAAAGGATTAATTATATTTTTGCTTATTCAGACTTAAGTTTTTTAATTTTTTGGCTAACGTTAAAATGCACTGTTTCCAGAGTTATTTTTTTCAGGACAAGTGTAGAGAAATTCTGTAAAAATGGCTTTATTATTTTACATATTATATAGTAAGAGAATATTTTAATTAAAGGGGCAAAGTCTTTTTTTTTTTCTGCCAAAACAATGGTTCTGAAAGAATATTTCAATATAAGGGCTGTAGATAATTAAATGGTACCTTTTACACTTTTTTAATGCAAGTGGGAACTTTGATTGTCATATAAAAAATCATATAAATGTTGATATTTGTTTATAAAAATTATAAAACAAAATAATGTTGCAAATTGATTGTCATCCATGCAGTGCAGGATTTCTAGGATATACTCATCTGAAACAAATGTTTGTTTAATTTTTCAGTATATTCAATGATTTTTTAAAGTGATTTTAAAAAATATTTCAAAACCACTTATGCAGAAAGATAGTATATATGAAACTATTAGGTTTTTCAATTTTTTTAAAATATTTCTTTATTATATTAATTTTATAGTACTTCGGAAAAAATTAAGATAGAAATATATACCTAGAGGCTAGTATTTCGTCAAAACTGTAAAAAGCATGATATAATGAAATCACTGGCTAATAATAAATTTTAAGCTATGTCTGAACAATCTGAACATCCTGCCTTGCAGACATATCAAAGAGAGAAAGGAAATCTATAAAGGGTAGTAACATTTTAACTTTCATATAATTATATGCTTCTGGATATCTCAAAGCGAAAAGTTATTGTATTTTTAAAGAGTCTGTTAAGAAATAACTTCATTTTTTAAAAACATTAAATACTCACTGTTTGCTCTGTATTATTCCTTTGATAAAATTCAGTTTTGTAAACTATGGAGAATTAAAAAAATCCTGTCCATGATTTCTTAACATTATTGTGGTTTGTATCTCCTAATAAATATACTGTTCACTGTACCATCATGAAAACATTAAAATATTTCGATCAAATGTAAAAATTAAAATATGAAATAGCTGTGTTCAGGGTATAATCTGCGGTAATGCGGTTCGGATCACATGTTAAACTAATAGTATTAGTGTTACTACTACTACTATCAGTCATATTATTCTCAGACTACATTAAAAAAAAACTTTTTTTTTTATATTAAAACTGTGTTAAATTGGAATGGCTTTCCGACGTTTCCATCTACGATTGCACTAAGAATCTTCAGGGATCTCCACTCTTCTAGATTAAATCACTGAATGTTGGCAGAGTGATGTATATCCGCTACTTACCTCACCAACAAATAGTTGTAAAATAAAACTGAAAGAGATTTTCTCACATTGAAGAATAGTATAGTAGAAAATTAATTAGGCATTGATAACTTGATATTTTGAATTATATTTACTTTATGGTAAGAAGTTAATAAAAAAAGTTAAAACAGAGGCAGGGCTTTTCATAAGAATTGGAAAAATAAAAACATGGGACAATTTTTAAATTCGTCGACCCAAGAACATTGAAAACCATGTATAGCACAATACATAGGAACCAACCTCTCCAATCTTCCCCTATCTTTATAGCCCCTTATATGTAAGATAATAAAAAAAAATGCCTGAACTATTAACCAGGAAAAGTTCTAATAATACTATTAAAATTATACAAAATTTTTCGAGCATCATCTCTCTTTCAGCTTCTTCACTTGAAATAATATTTGTTTACAAATGACATTTGTTTCCTACGTTAATCATTATATGTGTACCATTTGAAGTCAATATCTCATTTTGCTATCCACCCCAGGACTTTTCTTCCTCCCTCTGTCATCAATTTTTTAAAGGCAATCTAAATTTTTAGAGTTCCACTGTAGGAGAGGGTTCTTTTTTGTGGAGATCTCCCTCTTGTCATCGATTTTTTGTTTATTGTGTTGGGAGGAGTTTTTTAGAGTTCCACTGTCAAGAGGGTACTTTTTTCATCTAGGAGTTTCGCCACTCACTCTCGTTGTTGTTTGACACCCCGTGTTTGTTGATTGTCCCCCACTCTATTATGAGAAGTTCTACCTTTAGAGTTCTCTTTTTGTCCTTAAAGAAACGCCTTTTGTGTCCATATGTTCCCTTCCCACGCCTTAAACTTAGCTACGCCACTGATGCAACCCCTTTATCCTTGCTTGTGCCTAATTTTTGCACATTAACTTTTTATAATTGGGTAAGCAGGATCTAAGAAATATATAATTCTATTAAAGATCAGTATTGCATGCTGTACTGACACCTGAATTGTTAGTGTTAAAGCCCAATATTAGATAGAAAATGTTTTAAGTTAAACTATTATTAAAAAATCAATGATGCACACTGATTTTTAGCATAGTGATCTGAATATTTGTTCTACTATTTAATTGCGACGCGCAAACTACAACTCTAGTGGATTTCAAATGAAAAATATTTTTTCTACTCAAAAGTAGAAGACTTAGGAACTATCCTTTAGGTTGTTACTATTAACGTTGAGATACCTACAGATACAGAGTTGAAGTTTTATTTTAATTGCTACTTTGGTATTGGTATTATAATTTAATTTCAATGCCCTTACATTTAAATTTCTCAGTTAAGATTATTCATATTTATTATAAAACCTTACTGTCAAAGACAGTTTCTGCAGTAAGATGCTAGAAAATGGTAATATTTAAGAAACAGACATCAATTTAAAACTAGACACGATATTGTCGCCGGTAGATAAGTAAAGAATCATTATTGATGGGACAGGGTTGATTTATAGACTAACTTTAAAATTTAAAGTAGAAATGTGTGCTGGTGGAAATAGAGGATAACTGTTATGGTTGCAGTGAACGTGAGAGCACGATTAAAAAAAAAAATGATGGTTAGATGGATAAATCTCAACACATAAGACGTTTCAGAGGTGTGCAGTCATTGCCATGGGATTATGAGAATAATCAGAAAGCTTGGACGACATCTGATAAGGTTTCACAAAATGGGATCGTGAGTTGACAGCCGATCGAAATCTTTGAAGCAAATATGAATGCCAGTACTAATGTTACTAAGATTACTTTACTCGACGCCATCCTGATGATTTTTGATTTGAAACTTACACAAAGTACATATAATAAAGATTTATTTTAGACATGCCGGATTTACAGCACGAGTCGATCGATCAAAGGTTCCAACAACTCTTCTGTAGACTTCTACGACATTCCGTTTTTTTCTTTTCTCAGTTAAAATTATTCATATTATAAACCTTACTGGCAAGACAATTTCTGTGGTAAGATGCTAATAGTTTATATTACCAGATTATGGTTAATATTTAAGAAACAGACATTGAACGTTCGCAGATATTTAGTTTTGTTATGTAATCCCACATTGAAGTTTCTGCTAAATCTGTATACAAGGGAGATGTTTTTCAGTATTAGTTTAATTTGGTGTCTGTTCTTAATCACAAATGTAAATGGTAAAAATACTGATTTTATTATCATGCCATTCAAATATTACGTTTGGTAACTTAAAAACTGACATCATTTTATTAAATTTAAATGTTGCATATGCTAAACAATTTTTTTAGGCTAATACAAGAGATGAAAGCATTCGCTATAAAGAATTTTACATTCGACCACTCCGTATTGGTCACATGAGTGAAAAATCTAGCAACTATGCGTCACAAGGGAACGGTGTACAATGATTTAGGTACTGAAGTAGTAGATTGTGCCTTTGAGGGATATAATGCTTGTGTTTTTGCTTATATGGGGCAAACAGGAAGTGGCAAAACATTTACTATGATGGGATCTCCTGTAAGTTGTTTGGGTGATACTACATAAAAATATATAAATATTGTGAAAAAAGAATTATACATAAATATTTACCACTTGATTCACTAAAAAATATCCATTTTTAAAACTAATCTAACGTTGCAGTTATGAGGCCTTGCAATATTTTTTTATTTATGATTAACTGATAAAAAAATGAAATATTGTGTGTTTAAATTCTTATAACTATTATATTTCCCACCCGAATTAACCTAAAAATGGCCAGCCAAGTGCAAATCGGACTTGCGCATTTAGTGTTTACCATATGTTGATTGCTTTTACAATAAAATAAATCCTCACCTAGGCTAAGGCTTTTACCGGTTTAATTATAAATAAAAAACATAATCGGACAAGTGCACGTCAGACTTGCCCAATAGTGGGTCCGTATGTTGATTGCTTTTAAAATAAAAATTTTTTGTTGTGGAGGTATAAAACGATCAATGACTTCACAAAACACACCCCAAATAAATTTTCTATGAAGTTTTTTATCCGATCTTTCCTAAAAACTGATGACCTTGAAATTTTGTTTTTTTTTTTTTATATATACCAGATAAATTATTAAAGGTAATGCATTCGTGATAATTTTCGTTCAATCTACACCCAGTGGAGTACTTTTCGAGATAAGGGGGGCAGCGATTTTTCAACAATTTTTTTTAAAAATATTACAAGGAAAAAGTGCGCGCAGGTATTACATTATGTATATTTTTGAACTCGTGTTTTTACAAGCTTTCATTTGACAGCCCACTCGACGACCTGGTTAAAAAAAATTTTTTTCACTTCCGATTTCGTCCCCCAGAACTAACCTCTTAAGTCAAAATTTAACTTTCAAAACTACACGGCTCTGATGAGGCCATCAATTCCTATATTAGTGCCAAATTTCAACTTTCCACGACAGACACCGAAGTGATCTTGTAAGTATTCTGTATGGAACACTAAAAATTCAGGTCCCTCCCCTGCCTCAGAGGTGCTAATTAACATTTAGCAGTTACTTCTTTAAAATATCAGCTCATAAACTTTTGAATAACTGATATATGAAATATATTGAGTTGGTAATTAGAATTAAAACATTAAATTGCTAATGTAATCCCTATATTAGCCAGGATTATGTCACTTTTTAAACTTTTTGTTTAAAGGAAAACCAAGGTTTTTGATACCAAGAAATTTGTAAAGCACTCTTTGACAGAATGACTGACAATTCAAAACGGGGCACTACTCATAGGGTGCAAGTTAGCTACTTAGAAATTTATCAAGAAAGAGTGGCAGATTTGCTAATAGACAGAAGAGATAAAGAGAATAGCACTTTAAAAGTCAGAGAGCATCCCAAGAAGGGGCCTTATGTTCAGGGCCTAACGACTTGTTGGGTTACAAATTATGGACATATACAAGATTGTATGGAGAGGTAAGAAAATGCCCTTATATAAAGTTCTCACAATTTTTTATTTTTATTAGTTAAAATCTTCGTTGTATTGTTTAAAACAAAAAAATTTATTAACATATGAATTATTTTAGGGGAAATTTCACATAGAACTACTGCTTCAACAAATATGAATGATGTCAGTAGCAGAAGTCATGCAATTTTTTACTATAACATTTGTGCAAAGCAAGTTATTGTGATGGAGTTCCTAGCGAAACAGTATCTAAGGTGAGCTAAGTCACTTTTCTCTACTTCAAGTTAAAAAAGAAAGGGTTTGATGAAAATAAAACATTCAAAGTTGCTGTGTATTGTAATTGTTTTTAAAGGTTTTTTCATTTTTTGCTTATTCTGTTATCATCATGGTATATATATATATATATATATATATATATATATATATATATATATATATATATTATATAGATAGGTATGTATATATATATATATAAATATATATATAGCTATATATATATATATATATATATATATATATATATATATTACAGTGGCGGCCAGTGACATTTCATACTCTAATTTATTAAAAATAAAAATCGGTCAAGTGCAAGTTGAACTTGCGCAATTAGGGTTCCGTACGTTGATTGCTTTTAAAATAAAAAAAATTTTGTTGCAGAGGTATAAAATGATCAGTGACTTCACAAAATACACCCCAAATGAGTTTTCAACAAAAGTTTGTTTCCAATCTTTACTGAAATCTGATGACCTTGAAATTTTTGTTTTTTTTATATACCATATAAATTATTAAAGGTAATGCACTCGAGATAATTTTCGTTCAATCTACACCCCGTGGAGAATATTCCAGAATTTTTTTCGAAATTTTTTGGAAAATACTTTTCGAGATAAGGCCCGGGACAGCGATTTTTCGCGAATTTAAAAATAATACAAAGAAAAGTGCGCGTAAGTATAATATATATATATATTTTTTACTCGTGTTTTCACAAGCTTTCATTTTGACACCACACTCGATGACCTAGTAATTTTTGTAATAAGATTCAGTAAATAAGTACTTTTACTTTGCTTATGGGTATACGTAAGGCCCCACCACTAGAGTAAAATTATTCAAGTCATGTTGTTAAATGCTTTCTATTACTTACTAGTCTCAAATAGAAAATTTTAGTATTTATCTTTTACATAAAAACCCTGGCATTTTATAAAAAAATGTTTGATTAGGTTTGCATTTCCGTTTAAAATAATATATAAAAGATTTATAACTATTTTTTAATTTTTTTTTTAATAACAACCCTATATGTCATAAAACTAAGTTTTATGACATACAGTCAGTGCTATTGATCGTGTTTTCACAATCCTTCATTTGACACCACACTCGATGACCTAGTAAAAAAATTTTTTTTTCACTTCTGACTTCACCCCCCAAAACTAACCCCTTAAGTCAAAATTTAATTCTCAAAACTACAAGGCTCTGATGAGGCCATCAATTCCTATATTATTAACCCAAATTCACCTTTCTATGTCAAATAGTTTCAGAGAAAATCGGATGTGACACAGACAGACAGACAGACAGACACCGAAGTGATCTTATAAGTGTTCCGTACGGAACACTAAAAAGACTAATGATTTTTAATCATTATGAGATGTGAGTATGAGATATATGAAAGACTGATTTTGTCAAATTTCCACTTTATTTAGTTTCACTGAAACTGTATGACGCGTTTCGCTATACTATAGCTTCTTCTGATACGAAATGATAGCTATAGTATAGCGAAACGCGTCATACACATTTCAGTGAAACTAAATAAAGTGGAAATTGACAAAATCAGTGTTTCATTACAAATTCGTTATGAATTTCCATCAAGTAACAGCCACAACAATTCAAAATATAGTAAAAGAATATTATTATATATATTTGTGAATATATTTATTATTATTCTTATATTTAATGTGCAAAAGTTTCCGGCCACTTTGAACTACGAGACAAATTATTAGTCCGTATGCTCTATAATAGACTTAAATTATATTTTTATGTTAATATTTTGTAGCCATAACCCTTTGCATTGATAACAGCCGCACAAAGATGTGGCATTGACTCAGTTGATCGATTAATACAAGCAGGTGAAATTTTATCCCATTCTTCCTTCAATAGTTTTGAATAATGCGGCTTTATTTGAATATGTATGCTTTCGAACTTGACGATCTAACGTTTCCCCATAAGTATTCTATTGGGTTCAAGTCCGGTAATTGAGATGGCCAGCTTAAAATCCTCACATTTGAAGCAGAAAACCACTGTTTTTTTTTTTTTTAACAACTTGGATGTATTTTTGGGTCATTATCCTGCTGAATATCCAATTCTGCGGCAATGTTTTCTTCAGCATATGATAACAAATTGTTTTTTCTAAAATGTCCTTTTAAATATCACGCGTTCATATTTCCGTTGATTCTCGATCAATGGACCGACTCCTTGTACAGAGAAAATTCCCCAAACCATCACACTTCGTCCACCGTGTTTTTACAGTAGGAATTTGGTACCAACATCATTTCTCGTATCAATAGGACGTCGTACATGTTGTCTACCATCGCTTCCAAAAAGATTAAATTTAGATTCGTCTGAGAAAGGCTACTTTTTTCCAATCTTTGATTGTCCAATTTAGGTGATCTTTGGCAAATTGTAAAATTGGGCCTCTTCTTATTTTTTTTACTGATTAATGGTTTTTTAATACCCATACGGCCAAGACGTCCCACATCATGTAGTCTTCGTGTCACATGTACTAGGACTAACATTAGCTAGGTTTTCATCCTTTAGCTCGCGTGCAATTTCAGCAGCAGTTTTTCTTGACAATCATCCGCAGTTGATTTGCGTTTAATGATACGATCTACTTTTTTAGACGTTTTTCTTGGTCTTCCGCTACGCGGACGATCTTTTAAACCATATCCACTACGGTATTTTACAATAATATAAGCTTCATTATTATCCTATCGATAATAATGAAGCAATCTGACGAGAAGACTTATCCTTTTTTTTTTGAAAATTTTATTACTCTCTCTCTCTCACGAACTTGGATTTGCAATATGCCGATGTTTGTGCTCCCACGACCTTTTATGAACTAAGTGTGAACATTCAACGCTGCTATTATTCGTAAATACGTCCTTTGAACGTCCTACTGCGTCAATGTATATTATGTTACCCGAAAACTTTTGCACGCCACTGTATGATATATATATATATATATATATATATATATTATATATATATATATATATATATATATATATATATATACATATATATATATATATATATATATGATATTATATATAATATATATAATATATATATATATATATATATATATATGAGTGTGAATTAATTTCAGTCGGATTTGTAAAAAAAGGGTGCACATTAGAATCGAGTAAACACGACTTTAGGTACCATAAAATTGTGTACATGTTACGTTTTAAAAGGGGTTTTACGCAAAAAACTTCATTTTTCAACCACATAGTAGGTAAAAATGAACCCTATTCGATCTTCTGTTTTTTCGTTTAATTAAATAATTAATATCGTTGTACAAGAGCTAAACTATGTTTTACTGAATTTTCGGCGTGGTCTAAAACTTTTCACTCCAAGGTCCTGTCAAATTCAGTAACCCACAGCAATAAATTTTATATTGGAAGGTTGTTGCTATAATAAACGTTTAACAAAAATTTATCTTACTATTGTTTTGTAAAACCGGGCCCTAAATAAACAATAATAAAAAAAAACTAAAAAATATTTTGTCATGTTGATTTTGACATTTTTTGCCGATTTTTCAGATTCATCTTGTTGATATTGGCTGGAAGTGAACGAGCAGATTCTACAGGAGCTACTGGTCAAAGATTAAAAAAGAAGGAGCTCATATAAATAAATCTTTAGTTACATTAGGTAAGTATAGGCATTTTTGTAACAAGATTCAGTAAATAAGTACTTTACTTTGCTTATGGGTATACATAAGGGCCCCACCACTAGAGTAAAATTATTCAAGTCATGTTGTTAAATGCTTTCTACACTTACAAGTCTCAAATAGAAAATTTAGTATTTATCTTTTACATAAAGACCCTGGCATTTTATAAAAAAATGTTTGATTAGGTTTGCATTTCCGTTTAAAACTCAATATAAAAGTTTTATACTGTTTTTTTATTTTTTTTAATAACAACCCTATATGTCATAAAACCAAGTTTTATGACATACAGTCAGTGCTATTGATCGTCTCAAATATGTTTTCGATCAATGTCAAAAGTTGAAAATTTCTTGCTTTCTTTAAAGGATGTGAAACTTCTATTAATTGATTTAGATAAAGATTTAATGTAAAAATAGTTTGCTTGCACCGCGTTGTAAACCTACACAGGTCATCTAAAAGCCTTAATCAATTAAGGGGGTATTCCTGGTATTAGCGGTCGAGATTTTATGCTACTTTTGCGATTTTTTTGGGCGAAAACTGTATAAGGGTTATGCAAAATGGCTTTTTTACAATATAAGTTTATATATATTTGAAATATGTTTGCAAATTTTTATACTACTAAACAATTAGAAATAATCGATGCAAAAAATATTATAAGAAGAACGCGAAGAAAAAAAACGATGCTCGATGGCGACCATGACTTGAGCAGTTCTATTCATCTGAAACAAAAAAAACCAACGATATTCTTAATTAGTAGGAATGTCGCTATAGCAAGTACCAGAATGAAAAAAAAAATTGTGAAAATGTAAAAATGGCGCCATGTAAAAAATTGAATATCGATTTTTTGACCATTTTTTTTTTCACCTTTGGGACGGCCGAAAAAAAAAAAACAAGACAAAAAATTTTGACTTCATCGTTGGTAGGGGCTATAGCCACCATATATGCTGAACATTTGTGCACAAGCACGAACTCAATTGCTCAATTGGTTTTTGAGATATCATGATTGAACCCGCTAGACCAGAATACCCCCTTAAGTTGTGAAGAAATAATTGTTAAAATCTTGAATTTTGTTGTATTTCCAGAACTTACAGTTCTATAGTGGAAAAAGTAATCAGTTTCAAAGGGCCGTGGACCAGCAAAATGGATAACAATATCGTTAGATAAAACATATTTTAGTTTTGCAACTTGTTTTCTCTCAATAACTTGATAACATCCCTCATCCTCATTGCCTCTATTCTATTATTAGGAGTTTTGTGGACTAAACCTGTTAAAAACGTTAGAAAAAATCTGTCTTTATAATGTCAAAATGTATTAAAGCTCAAGAAGGTTTGTCATGGTAGATTAAAATCCATATTGTTCATTAACAATAGGACCAGTATCTTGTGTACTTTTTTTTTACAAAACTGCAACTGACTGCCGAAATAAAAAACAAGCTAAAATTAACTATTTTTTTACTCCTTCATTACTTCACAACATTTTGGCTTTTTTAGGTTCAGTTTATTTCGGCCATAGCAGAATTATCTTCCACAGATCAAAAAGATCAGAATGGACAACGGAAGAACATTCTTTATTCCTTACAGAGATTCCGTCTTAACTTGGCTACTTAAGGATAGTTTGCGGTGGCAATTCTAAGATATAATGATTGCCGCTATTAGTCCTGCAGGTAAACTAAAAGAAATTATTATAAATTAGGTTAAAATTTAACTATGGCCCTACTCTTCGGCGGCATTTTCGTGTGAGTCTCAGCGAATTGAGACTCTTCTACTTCGACGATTATTGCTTTGTTTTTCGATCGTAGCCGTACATTCCAGCTTTCATCACCGGTAATGACCAAAAGGCTACAGTGTTGAAAGCAGCTCGATGTAAACATCAATCCGTCGCTGCTTTGGTTACTGCTCAATAGAAGAAACTTAGCTGCGATTCGATGCAAGCTTAATTCTTTCGTTAAAAACTCGCTGACATGTTCCATAACCCATAGAAAAGTGTGTCACCATTGTCCCAAACTGCTTTCCAAATCACTCTAGATGTTCAGTAGCACTTTTTCCTTTTTCACGAATTTGGAATGAAAACCTCTCGCTTGTATGCCTGCCCTTTTTTTATATCCATTTTAAAAACTGCAGAGATCACAATGAGCCCTTTACATAAATGTATGTATAACTGTACAAACTGAATGAGCTAGCAAATTGAAACTTCTCATGCAGCAGTGTGCCTACCGCCACCTATCGGCGTGTGTTGATACCATTTTTTTAGAAACGCTCTTTTATCAAGTTCGCATTTTAAAAACATATACATATACAAAAAACAGGGAAAAATATAAAAAAAAATACATTTGGGCTTCAACGCTTTTTGCACGTTATCTACTTAAATATCTCATGTTGAATTTATATTTCTCAACTATTAGAGATATTGTCCAGGGGTAAAAATGGTCATTTGGAGAATATATCTCTGCACATCTTCAGCATCGCTCATATAATTGTCAACAATCATGCTCCTTGTATTTCAGTATTCTGGAGGGATTGAAAGTTATTATAATTATCATTTTAAGATGAGATCGTCTTTTCTTCTAAACTTAAAAATGAAGTGAACACACTTTTTGCTCCATTTTATCATTACCATAGTTAAATCTAATATAATAATTTTCATATAACTAATGACTTTCCGTGCCTATACTATTTATATGAAAAAAAATTAAAACCATGCACTGATTTATTTAAACTCATTCATTCTGGAGAATTGCCAGTGCATGCCCAGATTGAGTTTCGAAAGCTTGTTTAGCAAATTTTAGCAGATAATATAACTTTAACTCTAGCAAACATTCTGCCTTGAGTTCAGAAAAAAAAGTTCAAGTGGAAAAACATAACCCAATACTTAACAATAATAAAAAAATCAACTGTTTTAACAAATAAAAATGTATCTCTAATATGAAAACATAATTATTATAATCTTTATATAATAATATTACATAGTAGAAATAAAGAATTATGAATAAATTATCTTTTAGGATCTTTGGGAAATCTCCTTTGGAGATACCACGTACATATATTTTTACAAGCACCAACCGCACGCACAACAAAAACCTTCTCCTGACATCTTTTTAGTGTTTTGTACGGAACACTTATAAGATCACTTCGGTGTCTGTCCGTCCGTCCTGCCACACCCGATTTTCTCCGAAACTATTTGACATAGAAAGTTGAAATTTGGTACTAATATAGGAATTGATGGTCTCATCAGAGCCTTGTATTTTTGAAAGTTAAATTTTGAAAAAATCATCGAGCGGGGTGTCAAATGAAAAGCTTGTAAAAATTCGGAGTTCAAAAATATATATAATGTCTTACATGCGCACACTTTTCTTTGTATTAATTTGAAAAAAATCGCGAAAAATCGCTGTCCCCCCCCTCTATCTCGAAAAGTACTGATCCAAAAAATTTTAAAAAAATTCTGGAATATTCTCCACGAGGTGTAGATTGAACGAAAATTATCACGAATGCATTACCTTTAATAATTTATCTGGTATATAAAAAACAAAAATTTCAAGGTCATCAGTTTTTTCAGTAAAGATCGGAAACAAACTTGTTGAAAAACTCATTTGGGGTGTGTTTATGTGAAGTCACTGATCATTTTATACCTCCGTAACAAAAAATTTTGATTTCAGAAGCAATCAACGTACGGAACACTAATTGCGCAAGTTCAACTTGCAACTTGACCGGTTAATTTATAATTATTTTCAATTATAACGTCAAACGGGTCATTTACTTTTTGGACAGTTATTAATAATGAATTTCCGGAGTACGTTATAAAAAGATTCTCCTTGACATCCAGATCTAAACACAACCCGCGACCGCGCTGACAGCCATATTGTTGGTATGATAGGGGACGCGTGATAAAAAAAACACAGGACCTAAAAATTTTCTTGAGTGTCGCTACTGGGTTTTATGTTTACCGTGGCACCACGTATAAAAATAATAATTTTCGCACAGTCTGGCAACATGAATTACAACCCGCTGATCTGCTGATTTCGAGTCTCCGCTTATTGACATTAAAACGCAATCAATCAACTACTGTGCTATCAAAACTGATAATTACAGAGCCTAGTAATGAGATTATAGTGTTCAAAACGGCTTTCCACAAGATCATTAAAAGAGTCAAACTTAATGAAGTACATATTTTTAGCTAATATATTTATTATTAATAAGGTGAATATTTTTAAAATTTTTGTATTTTGATAAATTGTATATAACAATACATAAGAACGAAGTAAGTTCTTTTTTAGGCAACAAATCATTTATCTAACTAGAACTGATTCAGAAAAGTTTTCACCCTTATTTTAGTCATTCTTATTATTCTAAAAGATTACTGATTTAAAAAACATTATTAAATTTACTATTTGTTTCTAGACTGTAATTATGGTGAGACATTAAGCACACTCCGATATGCCAATAGAGCAAAGAACATAATCAACAAACCAACGATTAATGAAGATCCAAATGTCAAATTAATCAGGGAATTGAGAAACGAAATTAGTAAACTTAAGGCTCTGATGTTTTGCGAACAACGATCGGATATGTTGTTGGCTCAACAGATACATGAAAAGGAGACCAGAGAAAAGGTGATATATGTTTGTTGTTTTGATAATTGCTAAAAACTACAAAGTCATGGATTTAAATAAAAAAATAATGTCGAATATTTTCTTTTGTACAGCAAATTGTTAATTTTCCCCACTTTATTCCAAAGTGGAGTAATGCTGCCTAAGGTTGTAATAAAATAGAAAATACAAAATAGAATATACATGAATAAATAAATAAATATTTAAAATAAAACAAAATGGTAATGCAGTATTACATAATTAACTGATAACATAAAAAAAAAATTATACATATACAGTCTGTCAAGTAAGAACGTGTCCTCCTCGTATTCTTGAAAAAAATGTGCTTCGAGAACATTTTCTGCTATCAGTGTATCTTTGACATGTTAACAACGGCGCAATTACCTTACCAGGTGTACAAGCGTAATGAAAATGAGAATTTTTTTTCTAAAAAAACATGTTAAATTTTCAAAGTATGCCTCCATCGCTTGTTATAACGTTTTTCCCATCTTTCGGGCAATTGTGAATCCACGCCAGTAAAAATCTTCCCCTTTTTTTGCTGCGAACCATTCAATCGAGCCATTTTTTTTTTACACATCTTCGTACGAACCAAAGCGCTGCTCAGCAAGTGCGAGACCCATCGATGCAAACAAGTGGTAATCGGAAGGAGCCCAAGTCTGGTGAGTAAACCCGCGTGGGGTATAAACTTCCCAGCTGAGTGCTTCCAACGTGTCGCGAACTGGTTTTGCCGTATGTGATGGAGCATTGTCATAAAGAAAAATGACTTTGTGTTGCCTCTTTCGTTATTCTGGCCTTTTTTCAAGCAACGAACGGTTCGAGTCGGTCAATTGGTTGTTGGTAACGTTTAGTATTAACCGTTTCCCCAGGATTTAACAGCTCATAATAGACCATGCCCCTCTGGTCCCACCAAACACAGCTCTCTGCGAGCAAAATGTCACACGTGTGTTTTTGCGCTTTTCCATTTGCCAGTCGTTCAACTCATGTGGTACCCATCTACCGGTCTTTTGAATCTTTCCCATCTTTCGTAGCCGATTGGAAACAGCTTATTGACTAACGCCCAATTGCTCGGCGAGTTGTTTTTGTGTTTTAGCGAATCATCTTCGTCCAACAATGCTTGCAATTCTACATCTTCGTATTTTTTTTGTCGGTTTTCCACGTCTGTCTGCAATATCGAAGTCACCACTTTTGAAACGCCGAAACCATCGTTCACACGTATCTTACGATGGAGCATGTTCACCATAAGCTTCTCGAAGTAATCGGTATGATTTAACAGGAGTTTTTTCTTCAAATGAAAACAAAAAATTAATGCTTGTCCGCGATGCTCTTTGTTCGGTAATAAATTTCGACATATTGAACACAACACTATGCACACACTTTTCCAATTTATCACTGGATGCGCGTCTGACACTTGTTGATGACACAACAAAATGGCGCAGTGTCAAATCTTTATAGCACAAACTGCATTGGTGCACCATCTGTTGTCTGAAATCCGCATTTCATACTTGTACACCTGGTATGAAGGTTGTAATAAAATAGAAAATATGAAATAGAATATACATGGATAAATAAATAAATACTTAAAAATAAAGCAAAAAAGAATAATGCAGTATTACATAATTAAACTGATAAAAAAATTATACATATACAGTCTGTCAAGTAGAACTGTGTCCTTTCGTATTCTTGAAAAAAATGTGCTAACCTTTTTTTCCCGGCGGAAGAAAATTTTTTGCTTGCTATCCCGGTGTAATTTGCGTTTGAAGTGTGGTAGAGATTCCAACGGCGCAACAGAGATCTGACCGTATTGTGATGTAAGTTATCCAAGTCGACGTCCATGCATTTCAATAATCGCATGATGCATAGCATCTTGCGAGCACATGCTGTCGACGAGATTTTTCTGCATACTCTGCAAATTGTATTTGAATCTCACGGATGACAACTGAAAATGTTGTCGAATGGTCTTCATGGAACACATTCAAACCCGATTTTCTTAATTTTGTCCCTCCTTGACGCAGCGTCAATTTCGGGTACCGTGAAAACCAGGACACGATTTGTTTTTATCGGACTTTTGGGAGTGACATTGTCTAGCGAGCCACGTTTTGGCAAGTCCGTCGACATTTTTTCGTCTCGTTTAAAATGATTTACCTACTTCTACACAAACGATAAACGTTTTTAATATATTTAGCGTGTCGCGGAATGTTTCAATTTTAGGTCTCTTTGGGATGGGAACCATGAAAGACAGCCTCGAAACCGGACGCGCAAACAAGTGACTAATTTTGAATTTTACGTGATTTCGACGAAAGTTTGGAATCGACTAATACTTTTACACTAAAATGCTAAAATGAATTATCGCGGACACGTTCTTACTTGACGGACTGTAAGGGTAGATCACATAAAGTCTTCAGGTTACGGTGTTTTGTTTAAGAACTCTTTTTAACTATAATGACGCATTGACCTAGGTATTTTCGTGCAATTTCTTTTTGGTAATTTGTTGTAAAGTATTCTTTTGTGGTGAATTCTATTTTATGTTTCTATTTATGTATGTCATAGTATATTGGCAAAGTAGAGAATCAATGGCGTTTACACCTAATAAACCCCAGCTGAATATGACCCCACACTAATGGACCTGTATGGGAAAATGACTTTCAATCGAGGAAGCATAAATTTCTGTTGAATGTAAATAGGCTAGATGAGACGTTTCTTTTGTACTCATTTACCGCCTGAATACAATGGTTGTTTAGTTGGACTATAATTTTTAAACCTGCTCTGAAATTTATTTTCACATCCTTTGGCTTGTTAATATTTGGAGATAAAATTTGTTCATGTGAAAACCAATTTTGAATTATTTTAAGATTATTATTTCGCTATTTGTTGCAGTTCTTCATTGTCAATATGACCATGTTATCATTGTGTTATCTGCAATAGAGTGTAAAATTCGCACGGACTTGTAATATTAGAAAAGTCATCGACAGATAACTAATAATAAAGTCTTTAGTGTTAAACCACTAAGGTCCGTATTTGTTGTTTTCATATATTTTAATTTACGATATTTCCTTTATTGTCTGATTTTTACAAAAAAATGCCGTCGATTTTCTAAGCGGCAGCTATCAATCTATGATTGAAATCTTAATTCCATACTGATTAAGTTCGGACCATAAGATTTTATGGCGCAACTGTAATGGCTTCTCAAGCTCAATAAATAGTACTAAAAATTGGCTTTGTTGTGGTTTTTTAGTCAAAAATTTGCGATTGTGTTTGTTGTATGACGTCATTACAATGTTCTTTGTTGTCTTAAGTCGATCAGTCCTTTGTTATGAAGTTTTTCTAACAATAAAAATTAAAAACGTTGTTGAGTAATATTTTTTTTTTTGTTTGATTATTCTCTAGGTGTTGGCCGCAAAAACCTTAATCAGTACAATCTGTACTGAAAATTATATAGTTAAATCTATTTTAACGACCCGTTAACGAGAAAACTCTTATAGTGACTTGTTTCCCTTTCAATCTATAAGAAGCATGTTAAAGAAAGAAAACAGGATTTTAGACCTTAATATGATTGTAATTAAAACATTTTACATCTTGCACAACATTTCTATTTAAAAATTATTAGTTCAGAGTGTGTTGCTGTTGATGATCAGAAAGAGAAATTCTTAATTAAGAATCTCGCAGAAAGAAAGCAAGAATGTTACACACATTTTTTCATATATTATATATATATATAACTATATATCTAAATAAATATATATAACAATATATATACATATTATATATATATATTATATATCTAATCTACATATATATTATTATATATCTATATATATATACATATATAATCATATATATATATATATTCTATATATATTATATTATATATATATTACATATATATATACCATATATATATATATATATATATATATACATATATATCTATATATATATATATATATATATACCATATATCATATACTATATATATATACCATATATATATATATATAATATATAAATATAATATAATATATATATATACATATATATATATATATAAATATTATATATATATATATACATATATATATATATAATATATATATAATATATATATATATATATATATATACATATATATATCTATATATATATATATATATATATATATATATATATATATATATATACAAATATATATATATATATATAAATATATATATTATATATATATATACATATATATACATATATATATATACATATATATATCTATATATATATATATATAATATAATATATATATATCATTTATCATGTATACAGGGTGTTTCATTTTTCAGTCTAAGGTGTAAGTTTTTTTTAATTGAACACTGTATACAATTATTGAGTTGTAGTATCTAAAGGATTCATTTTAGAATAAGCTGTTTACATTGTCCTTACCTTGGTTTTTTTTTATTGTCTACCTTAATATGTATGTCACTTTTCCGTTTACAATTCTATTTTCCAAGTTGGTTCAAGAATTTTTGTTTGTCTGGCTAAATCACAATAATATATTTAGATGATTCATCAAAGACTAAGACGGAGACATGGAGGCTGCTTTATTTTGAAGTTGTATTGTTTAGATGTTGATTAAACCCTTATACTCATGTAACAATTTATTCCTTAAGGAGTTAACAGAAGAATGGACGGGAAAGAATGGAGAGAAGATCAAGCTATTTTACGCGAACAGACTGCTTGGGGTTTAAGAAAGTCAGGGTGGCAGGAGTAGTCTTAGATTCAGATAGACCGCATTTGGTTGCTATAGATGATGATCACACTCAGCACTGGAGTTACCTTGTATCATCTGAAGGTAAGAAAGGTTTACTTTACATTCTCCTATAAAGTCTGTCTTTATGCATTCTTATTGGAAATATAGTATATGAAACGAGGTATATACATATAACAAGTAAAATTAAGAATACACTTAAATCTACACACAAACATTAAATACCATCATCTAATGTATTAAAATTGACAGGCAGATATTGACATCATAACAGGAATATAAATGTTATTATTTTTGATATAAAAATTATTTATTAATAGATGGACGAGAGCATATCCTAGATCTTATTGAAAAATTTTGGACTGTGAGAGTGTGTTTCACTTACTGGGAACCTACATATACGGTGCGAAGGCATTACCCCCCGGCTTAACCGTGGAAGTACATTCTGTGATAATACATGCGAAAATGGCGGCAATTTTTTAAAAATTATTAATTAGTATGTGGCCATCCCGTCACGACATGGAATTGCTGATGTTATATAGGGATTTGATAATACTAACATGTATTCAAATACATAAGTGAGTACACCCTTTGATCTTGGTCTATTTGGTTCTGTTTTTGACCTTATTTATGGGTATTGTGCTCATGCAATATCCTTTACATTTCTTTAATAAAATATGAACCATCAACTAAACAACGACTCTAGAAAAGTTAATAAATTTAATTCTATAATTTTTTATCCCAGTATCATACTTGAAATGTGGTCCAGCTATTACACGAAAACTTTTCTTTTGCAAGTTAAAAATTTGTTTAGTTGCCAAAAAATAACCTTATATGAGATAATGAAGGCATGTCTTTACAACTGTCTTCTTGAAAAACTTTTTGTGGTGAATTCAAATAAAAGTCATTATTAAATTATACTAATACTTTTTTACTTTTTTTAGTTTATTCTTTACGTTTACTAAAAAATATTTCATTTTGTATATGGCAAGTCAATTGGCACTTAAAAAACACTGATTCTTATTACATTTTAGGAAGGTATCACAACGATTGGTACAGGAGATTCTGAAACTAAGCAAGATATTGAGTTAAGAGGTAATAAGTTAATAACTAATTTAAAAACTACATTTTTCTTAGCTATGGAGTCAAACTTTTATTTCATATGTTTGTTTATTTTATATTTAGGTTCTGGAATGGAACCGAACACTGTACTATCACATTTTCAAAAAATGGTTTATAGCCACACTAATGCCTAAGACCAGGGGCATAATGTGATGCATAAACAATCAAATTCTAGAATCTCCAGCAAATTATCTCAGGGATGCATAATATTTTGGGAAAAGCCCATGTGTTTCGGTAAATTATTATTTTTAATCAAGTTTATGTCATAAGATATTTTGTAATATTAATATTTGATATTATTTAAAATGGTGATTTATGCAGAGTGTATGAAAATAAACGAATGTGTGAAAAAAGTATTCGCACGCAAATTACATACATTATTTTTACTACTATTGAGAAATATATACTGTGAGCAAAAAATCCGATTCAAACGATTTGGCTTTCATTTACCACGGATCGTAGAATTTAGTGTTCATATATTTTCACAGATTAGTATCATTTGAAAGCCCCTATTTTATTCTCTTTCTAATGATACCAAATTCCATAGCATACCTTATGCTTTTTACTGATTAAAAAAGGAAACAAGGAGAACAAGGATTGAAAATAGGAGTAAGAGAAAAGGAAAAATTAAACAAATTTTAAGTTCAACAATTAAATTTATTGATAAAAAACCAAAATCAATATTTTGTATTGCTTGTCGATGGGTGCTGTCAATTTGGGTCCGTTAGCTGGTCTGTTCGAAGTTAGGTTAGCTTCTTTAAGCCTTCTTCTGACTGTCCACTGACTGACAGCCCGACCACGAATTTGTTGGAGCTCCTGCTGGACCTCGACGTCGGTCAAGTGGTAAGTCGCAGTCTCTTGGTAACAACTGTAGACTCTGGAGACAGCTGACTGGCTCAGGTGCAGTTGCAGGGCAGTGACTTCTGCCGTTTCATCCGGGGTAGAATCCATTTTTCAATGATGTAATTAATGAGCAGGTATAGCAGAGATGTTGACGGTTCAAGTTCCGATAAAGGAATGATAGGGAAATGCCGTCGTATGTATTTCTATAGAATGAATAGCGTGCAACGAGTAAGTTGCTGAGCGAGCAAAAACGGTTCTATTGAGTAAAACTGTTTTAATCAGTAACACTTTTTGGAAATCCACATATATTTGGTATTATTGGAAAGAGTACAAAATCAGCATTCTATTGATACCAAAAATTATACCACTGTTCAAGGATCGGTGTTAAATGAAGCAAAATCGTTTGAGTCGATTTTTTGCTCACCAGTGTATATTATAAAATTAAATATAAACAGGTTTTTAAGTATCATATAGTTCTTTACAGTATACATGAAGCGAGGTACTTTTGTATTTTTTACTGTACAATTGTTTATATAAAAAAAATTGTTACAACTGTTTTGTCATCTAGATGAAAAGACCTGGCTCTATCTCTTGCCTTGGATATATCAAGTGCTTGAGATTCTCAAAATGTTCAGTTGCGTTGTTTCAAACACGTGCCACATAAGTTAAAAGATCCAGCTGTTTATCTTTGCTTACGAAAAGCCATATTGATGATCGCTGTTAATGTTAAATCCTTCAACCCTTAAACCCAATCTACAGCTTTGCAGATGACAGTACGCTTATCTCTCCATTTACTTTGAACGCTCGGACATCGGCTACTCAGACGAATATCCGTAGACAGCGGGAAGTCGTTCAACTTAACCACAAAGGCCTATAAGAAATTCTATCTTGGGGTGACAGTAACAAGTGGAATTTAACGCTACAAAAACCCAGGCTGGCAGTTTTTTCTAAAAAAGTTAACGTTGCTGAACCCCGACATAGTTATGGCGGGGCACTCCATTCCTCTGACACCGTCACTCAATTTGTTGGGCGTTAATTTGGGAGCAAATATGTCCTGGCACGAACATGTCGCAGGCATAGCAAGGAGAGCTTCTCAAAGTTGGGAATTTTATTTCGAACCAGAAAGCTTTACACTCCATAACATACTGTTTAATTCTATACAAAGCTCAAATTCGGCCAAACTATGGATTACTGCTCCCATGTTTGGAGCTCCGCTCCAAAACATACATTGCATTTGTTGGATTCTATTCAGAGAAGAGCCGTTCGTACTGATTGGAGACCCGGAATTGACTGGCGGCCTTGATTCGCTGGAACATCGAAGAAACGGTGGGCGACTTGAGCCTATTCTACAAGTATTTTCATGGAAAGTGTTTGAAGGATGTGTAGCCGCTTAATTTACCCACCCAGCGCAGTGCACGTTAGATAATACAACAGCTTGTTACTTCTCGTACAACGCTTTCCAAGCAGTCTTTTATATGGAGAACATCATCCCTTTGGAATGATTTGCCCAGTACTGTGTTTCCCACCGAGTACAATTTACAGCGATTCAAGAGCAACGTGTAGCGCTTTAGGGACTCCCCCACAGCACACCATAAAAAAAAAAGATATTTTAAAAATATTGTTGATTGTTAGCCTTTTCCATAACTTTCGATATTATTGAAAGCAGGTCGGTAGATTTTTAAGAAATGTTTCTTGGCTTTTTTGAGTTGGCTGAACTATAGCACATTTCCAAAGGAAGGGAGATATTCCCTTTCTATAGTATAGGTTGAAAATTCTACAGAAAAACTCGAACTCTCCGTCTCGATTAGCGATTCGTGTCGATTCATCGCTAAACTGAGTAAAATCAAAACTGATTGAGAATGATTCAGCTTCACGACCTTGTTAGTCCGTCGTATTTGAATACTTAAGCCAGTTTTTGATGTTGGGGACATTAACGTCTTCTAGGATGGCAATTTGTGACATTTTGATAATTAATCTATAAATTATTGAGGTTGTCTGCAAGAGAAGCGAAAAGTGTTCTAAAGTTACTATCACTTGGTAGTCTATAGAGGTAGCAAAATAAGCCTTGTGATTTGTTGCGTCGTTATTCTGAATAAATATTTTAAAGTAACATTAAAATACAATGAATATATATATATACATATATATATATATATATATATATATATATATATATAATATATATATATATATATATATTACATATACGATATACATATCATATACACTATACATATATATATATATATATATATATATAATATAGATATAATATATATATATATATAATATATATCATATACATATATATATATATATATATATATATATATATATATATATATATATAATATATATATATATTTTAATTTTTGATTTATATTTAGGTTCAATGATCCTGCTGAAGCTGCAGAACTAAGAAAAGGAGAAAAAACTCGTAACTTGTCTCGACTGAGTCTGTTAAGTTGGTCCACACCTGACCTTGCTGTTTCTATGGAAAATTTACAAACGTAAGAATTTTATATTGTGTGAAAAAATCTCCTCTCTTATGTATAAGTGTTTGAACGCTATGTTATTTATTGAATTTTTTAGAGGAATAAAAAAAAATTTTAAAATACGCATTATTTTTGCGTTTTAATTTTTTACAGAGGTCAGGATGAAGACAAATTAGATATAGATATGCAAAGATTGACGTTGGAAAAGGAAAAGGAACAATTTGAAAAAGACCAGGAACAATTTGAAAAGAGTAAAGAGGCATTCGAAAGAAGAAAAAAGAGTTTGGAGGAAGCACAAGTCAAGTTGGAGTTTGAAAAAAGACTTGTACAGAAGGAATATGCTGAGCAGGTATATATGTTAGTTTTTACTATTTATTTAAAATTTTTCAGTATTCTCTTGCAGAAGGATTCATAGGCAATATTACTATTTAAAAAAAAACATTTCTGGTTGCTTGGTGGGCTAACAGCGTACCAAGCAAACTAGATTTTAAACTAAAAATATCACACAGAGACAAAAAAAAACTACAAAGAAATATTATTATGTGAGTTTAATGACTTATTTCGTGCTTCTGTATGGGACACTTATGGCATCATTTCGATGTCCACATGTCACACTAGATTTTCTCCGAAACTGTTTGACATATGAAGTTGAAATTTCGCACAAATATAGAAATTGATGTTCAATCAAGATCATGTATTTGTGAAAGTTAAATTTTGACTTAAGGGGTGTAATTTTGCGGAGTCAAATTGGAAGTGAAAAAAGAATTTTACCAGGTCATCAAGTAGGGTATCAAATGAAAAGCTTGTGAACCAATACAAATTATATATGTTGTAATACTTATCATTCTTGCTTCAGCCTGACATGAACCAAATTCTATCTTTACATGACTTTATCTCACACCTATTAATAACGATGGGAAGAAATACTGACTAAAAAACTTACATTTAATAAATAATTTTATTATTTGAGCAAAATATGAAACTTCTTGTGTGACAGTTTTAATGTCACTAAGAATGCTGCTCTACTACCAAGGGGGTCTTAAAGCCCTCCGTATCATGAAACTAACACATATTTCCGGTATTGTTTTTTTCCATTGTTGACCTACTGACATATCTCTCTTTATCTTATATATCTGAGAATATTTCCTGGATTTAATAAAGCGTTAGTAACCCTCTTATTATTTTTTTCATTTTAGACAAAACAGTTACATGACGACTGGCGCATGTTGACCGAACAACAAAAAGATAAAGAGACGGAGTTAAAAAGAAAGGAGCAAGATCTGATATTTCAAAGACAAGAATTGGAGAAGGAAAGACTTAGAATTTTAGGAGAGGTGCAGTTATTTGTTTTATAACTACTTGTTTTTTTTTTTAGTCAAGTGCACAATTATGTAATATGCTAGCTACATCGAATTTTGAAGCAACATTTCTATTTATTTTATGCAGGAAGGACAGGGCTGTGACGAGTTAATTCGAGTTAATTCGTCTGAATAAACATTTCGGGTGATTTTCAAAGGTGGTTCACCTCTAAAACTTTTTTACGTTTAGAGAAAAAGATATGTTTAAGAAAGATGTTTAAGATATTTATTTTCATCGTTAAATAATCTGTGCTATTGTCGGTTTTTTTACTTAAAAATTGCCCTAATAATTGGAAGAAAGGGATGATTGTTTTCGATGAAAATGCAATTCAGCGACAACATAATTGTTAAATTTTACCACTTCTAGTAATTTATTTTGTAATCGTTTTTTCTAAAGATGAATTTTTTTATTGATTATTTTTATTAAATATGATGTGTGAAAAATATACACTCGTAACGAGACAAGTTAAAAAATATCGTTTTGGATTGTTTTGTTAATGGGATTTAGAAGAACACAAATTATTTTCACTTATTGTTTTAAGAGTGCTAATCTGTCTATAGTTTTATATGGAAACAAGTTTAGAAAATCGACAGTTCGTAGTTTTATAAAATAGTATTTTCTAAAAGTCTCGTGTTTTGATTTCTTAAATTATTTAAATTTTTTTTATAAGCGCGCTAAAAATCCTACAGCTCAAAACAGACAATAATGATGAAATATAAGCCATTGTATTCGTTTCAAAATAAACCCAAATTAAGACAACAACAAGACAACTTTGGGGATATTTATTGAAAATATATATCTTTATAAAAAAATTTATAATATAATGAATAAATGAACTTTCTAGTTTCTGTCTCTCTGTCATTTTTGCATAATCTCAAATATTTTTCTTTCATAGGCTTAAGCCGTGACTTTAATATAGGGTTTTCAACATTTTTTGAATAAAAAAATCTTTTTTAAACTTACTCTCAGTAAACCAAATATATACTCTAAATTTTAAAATTTTATTTTCACTCTCATTCAGTAAATTTTAAAATTTCATAGAAACTTTCCATTTTATTTTGGCGAAAGGGATATGATACACATTCTCAGTATACTTTTCTTCAGTTTTTCTTATTTTGGCGATATTTGGACTTTTTAATATAGATTAGGGCTATTAAGACCATAGTCTAGTATTTAAGTTATATGTTTTATTGTGTATAGTGTTAGTTAAATATTTTTGTTTTATTTTTCTGTAGATAAATGGAGACTGCGATATTTTACAAACAAAGGCGCTGTGATTTTTTTTCCAAGTTTACAAATATTTGCAGTCTAGTCTCCAAACATGCTAATGATATTAGTTTTCCCGATTCCCAGTCCAAAATTTTATTTCAGGTATTTTTTAGTTTACTTTTTCTTTGTTGTTTTGCTTTCACTAACCCCATGCTTTTTTTTTATGTTGCTCTTTATTATTTTAACCCAGTATATGTATTTTAGTCTTAGTGTGGGTATTTGTACACTTTTTTGTCTACATACTATCTTAGCCAACTTTAGTACCTGCGGTCAGATTTTAAACCCGATTTTATGTTTTCTTGTAACGGAAGATGGCAAATTAAATTGTAATAAAATAATAAATATTAGGTTATAGAAAAGGTTTTAATTTTTCGGGCTATAAAAAAGTATAATATATATATATATATATATATATATATATATATATATATATATATATATACCTTCGAACATTTTTTTAGGAAAATCAAGTTTTTTATTATTTGTCTATAGAAAATCGTTCCAAAAATCACTGAAGAAATATCTCTGTAAATCACTAATTTTTTATGCTATTTCCAAATTACATTTGTAGTAATTGAGAATTTGGGACTCATTAGTATTCTGTACGGAACACTTCGCTGTCCGTCTGTCTGTATGCCACACCCGATTTCTCCGAAACTATTTGACATATAGAGTTGAAATTTGACACAAATATAGGAATTGATGGCCCAATTGGAACCGTGTGTAGTGTTGAAAGTTAAATTTTGATTTTAGGGGTTAGTTTTGAGTGGTGAAATCGAAAATGCAAAAAAAATTACCAGGTCATCGAGTGGGGGTGTCAAATGAAAGCTTGTGAAAACACAAGTCCAAAAATATATATGATTTAATACTTGCGCACACTTTTTTCTTTGTATTATTAAAAAATGACAAAAAATCACAGTCTTCGAAAAGTACGGATCAAAAAATTTTGAAAAAATTCTGGAATATTCTTCATTGAGCGAAAATTATCACGAGTGCCTTACGTTTGATAACTTATTTGATTTAAAAAACTTGACAACATGTGGAGGTTTTTTTCAATATACTTTTCAGTATATTACTTCTCGCGTGTCGTTCCTGTACCGATAATTTTAAAGTTTGTTTGTTTATAGTTAAACAAATATTTATGTAGTAAATATTTGTTTTACACTTTTATTACTAGATTCTAGATTGATTGACGGGTTGGTAAATATACTAGGTGGGATCGAAAATTCTAGCTTTTTGTGTGTCATTAGAATAGATCGATGTGTTTTATTTCATAATTATATATATATATATATATATATATATATATATATATATATATATATATATATATATATATATATATATATATATATATAATGGTTAATAGACACCGTTCTAGTTGATAAGCGTAAATTGAAAAAAAAAGTATGGAATATCTATTAAAAAATTATTCAGGTCTACGCAAGTCTAATATATCAATGTTTGTAATTTTGTTAATTTAGGCGGTCAGTCTGAAATGCAGCTTACTTCTCTAATTTATTCGCGTTTAAAAATAAAAATCTGAATTTTGAGGAATATGTATAAAACATAATTCAGCATTATTTACTATATATCACCACTATACCAAACACTTTGCACTTGGACGCGCGTTTTGCTAACCATGTTAGCTTCATCAGGAGCGATGATTTACTCAGTCAATATATTACCACTGCACCCAAACACTTATTTTTGCACTCCACGCGCCTTTTGCTAACCATGTTATCTTCGTCAGGCGTAGTGTCATTGTGCCAAAGATTCCACATTCCCAACACAATAAATCAGCAATGTATGGACAGTATCAACTTATTTAACTTACCTCGGGTTTAATCGAAAATGACTAACTTTCGAATTTTAATCGAATATACCGAGTATATTTCCATTTTTTTTTTGATTAAAAATTTTGTTCTAGGACGCCCGACTTATCAAATTTAAACGCTTTATTTTTTTAATACATATGCTAATTTTTTATCGAGTTGTCAAAGAAAAATACATTCGTTACTTTATCCATAGTTTTCATTTGATAAGCGACAAAATTTTCAAAAAATATATTTTTGGCGATTACTTTGTTTTACTCCCTTCGCGTGAGAAAATCACCCTTTGAGATCGGATTTATATGTTTCAGGGTCCCTATATCATAAAAAACATGGTTTCAAATTTCCCATCGTTCTGTCTGTCTATCTACGATAATGTATGAACATCGATGTAAAATTTGGTGCACTTTTAAAAAGGTTAGCATATCAAAGCCATTATATTTATAATTTAAAATTGACGCTGTTGCAACATCCACACGTATATTTTTTTGGTAAAAGCAATTTGAAGTGTTTTATTACTGTTTCTTTAATTATACTCAAAAGTGCTAGTTTTCTATTTAAATGAAAATACTAGTTCTCTGACCGAAAGTGATTTCCCGCCGGTTAAATTACGAGCAGGAACGGGTAAAGTAATACGACGGCCTATTTTTACGAAAGACCTCGTATAATTAGAAGTATTAGTAAAATTTCTGTAATATTGTGTATTTTTAAAGGTTTTTTACTTAACGTGCAATACTATTCGAGATATCGTGTGTATATTTATATTTATATGTATGAAATTCCAAGTTTATGATAGCTCCAATGGATTAGCGCTTTTGAATTTTGTAAATGCACATGAAAAATTTTTATGGATCCATCATTAATTTTCTATGCGAATGAGTTAGTAAGTTTCGCCCCATTAACCTTTTGTTACCTACAACACCTTTTTTGTGATCAACAAAAAATTTATTTTTCCAGGTCTCTCTATATATCATTTTTATTAAGACTGAAAAATAATTTAAAAAATTACAGTTTCTTCGATTCCGAAAACTGACTATATTATGATAAGCTACTCTTTCTTATCTAACCGCTCCCATGCATTTATGTGTTTTAGTATTAATAATTATGCTTGAAATTTCACGTTCATTCTCCGAGTAAAAACCAGAAAAAATTCCTATAATACTAATAAAACTCTACAAAATTTATCATCCTATCACCCATTTCGCCCCTTTCCCTGAAGCGATGTGGCTACAGGTGTTTTCAGTACTTCCTATTTTTACATAATTCGAAAGCGGTATATCATTTCAATCCGAAGTTATTACGGCGAAAGACAGATAGACCTATAAACAATAGAAATTATTTTTTCTCTCCTGAAACTTGAGTGATTTTTTAGCGATGAAGGTAATAATAAAGAAGAGTAATTGATATAAAATATAATGCTTTTCATGTAAGTTAAATTTTTTGATACTATTAATAAATGCAGATTAACGTCTTATACACATTCCCCAAATTTTAATGTTTTTGATTATTACCCGGTGTCTATCCGGTGTATTGAAATATATTGATCTTTTTTTAAGGAATTAGCAGCGAGGTCCCAAAACACTCCTCTGTCAGATACTGAATCGGATTGTTTGGTGGATATTTTGAATACTATTAGAGCTCCTAAGGTTATACAAAAGCTAGTAAATCATCATGTAAGTTTTAAATATTATGGTAGCAGCTCCTTAGTTTTATATTTCAGTATAACATATGGAAAACAACTTCTTATACAAATAATTAAATCTCGCCGCTATGATGATTTCATAACTTAATTTTGATATAGGTTACAAAATTTAATTCTTCTGGAGTTTTCTGTGTCAATTAAAAAAGTGATGCTGACGTCCATCCCCGTCGGCTTCTTCAGAGCTTATTCAATTGACACGTCTGTTCTCGGAATAAGCCTTGAAAAAGCCAGCGGGATGATCGACGAAACGTCAGCATCCAGTTTTTCAATCGACACAGAAGTAATTCAGAAGAATGATACTTACAGTCTGTCAAGTAAGAAGTGTGTCCGCGATAATTCATTTTTGGTAGATCCAATTCTAGAGATTCAACAAAAAAATTGGTAGAGGGAACCTTGGTTTACGACACATTTTATTAAAAGTGTCAGTCGATTCCGAACTATCGTCGAAATCACGTAAAATCCAAAATAAGTCACTTGTTTGCGCGTCGGTTCGAGGCAGTCTTGGTTCCCATCCAAAGGGGCCTAAAACCACACATTCTGCGGCCACTAAATATATTAAAATGTCAGTGTCGTTTGTGAAGAAGTGGATAAATCATCGAAAAATTTCGTTGACTTGCCAAAACGTGGCGCGGTAGGCAAGTCACTCCGAAAGTCGAAAAACGAATCGTGTCTTTGTTTTCACGGGACCCGAAATTGTAGCTGCGTCAAGGAGCGGCAAAATTACAAAAATCGGGTTTGAATGTGTCCCCATGACCACATTTTCGTGCCTATGATGTCAAATTCCAAAGCACGTTGAAGCAACCTTTCTGGGCGAAAATCTCGTCGCGAAGAGGCTCGCTTGGGCCCACAGTAAGATACTAGAGTGGCTCTCTGGACGCCAACCCTATTGAAAATGTTTGGTTGGTATAGAAAGAGCTCAGAGAAAAGACTGAGGATTTTGACTCAGTTGTCTTGCGAGATTCGAAAAATTTGCAGAGTATGCAGAAAATCTCGAACGACATGCCTTGAAGATGCCAGGCGATTATTGATGCAACTTACTAAGGTAATTGATTGCGCCGTTGTTAGCACACCAAAGAATACATTGATGGCAAAAAATGATCTTGAAACACATTTTTTCAAGAATACGAGCGGTCACCACTTAACTTGACTTCATAACTTTGTTATGTACATTGCGACATGCTCTGACATTTTTACTAGTGACTTTATTTAAAAAAAACTGGTCGAAGACAAAAGAAACCGCTTTCCCGTGTTTTTTACTCATAAATATACTTTACTCTGTTATATGCACATGCTTATTGTTTTATCAAAATATATCAGTATATATATATATAACAATTTTTTACAATTGTTACTTATTTTAGTCGACAGCGAAAAATTGTCGTTTATGTATGGTTTAACCTGTTTCCCGTTAGTTTTACTAATTGGCATAACAATTTGTTAATACGACACTATATATTGATTTTTTTAAAAAATAAACTTTCGATAATTCTTTTATCTGTTAAAAACGTAAATTAGCGGAGTAATATTGAAGAGCATCCGGATATCCAATACAGAAATATTTTCTGTATAACGGGTCGAATAAATGAAAAACAACTCTTCTTTTCTAAAGGGTCATTGTTGTATCGCTACAGACTTATTCCTTTAATTATTTGAATTGAAACAGACGAAATGAACAATGTATATTTAGTTGTGTAATTTATTTAGCCATAATTAATACATATAATTGGAAGGAAGTATTAATTATGTTTAATTGTAATTCTTCTTCTTGAAGTCCCATATCCGATACTGACGTGGGCGACCATCTCGGCTTTCCCTGTGGCCGATACGTTTTTAAAGGGAATTTACAATTTAACAGCTAAAGTGAGAGGGCTTTATTAGGCATAATTGACTAAGTAATAATTATTGAGAGGAAAGTGTCACATATATATTTTTATTGGTAATTGAAAAAACAGTCTGTTCTTGTTTAAAATTCGTAAATTTACTTTATTTACCATTATTAGAATTGTAGATATTTTCGACATGATTATATAATTTTAGCGAAAAGAATTGGCGGAATTACAACAAGAATTAAACCGCAGAGTACAGACATTATGTGAAAGACAAAAAAGTGTGGAAGAATTGGATCAAAAACTTATAAATTTGGTAACTGAACAAGAAAGTTTAAGCAGTGAGAAGGATATTTCCAGTACAGGCGACGAAGCTGTCGAGAGTACTAGTGATTTGCAGGTTTTGAAGGATACTTTGTCAAAACGGACTGACGAACAACTTAAAAATATTGAACAAAAGAAACAGGGGTAAGAATAACATAGTTATTGTGGCAATATGTTACAACTGGTAATACAATTATTATATTAACCTAATGATTATACTAGTAATGTTTTCTTAGTCTAAAGATGACGGACAATTTTGCTTGCGGCTTTGTATTTATAGAACATCAGTACATTTGATTTATATATTTTTAATTAGATATAAATTTTGTGTTTTTTGATTAACAGCTGAAAAGAAAGGGGGCTTTAAGGAGTTGTCAAAACATCACCAAAACTACTAACCGTGATATAGTATTTAGAAAAGACATATTTTATTGCTGTAAATTAATATCTTATTTGTTATGTGTTGTTTGTTGAACACTTTTCGCTTCTCTTGCAGACACCATCGATCATTTACAAATTAACTATCCAGATGCCGAAATTGCCATCCTGGGCGACTTTAATGTCAACTGGCTTAAATATTCAAATCCTACCGACGAACAAGGTCGTGAAGCTGAATCGTTTTTCATTCAGTTGTGGCTTAACTCAGCTTATTGACGAACCAACACGCATCCCTAATCGAGACGGGGAGTTCGCCAGTCTTCTTGATCTGTTTTTAACCACCAATCCGGAGATTTACAAGGTCACCGTAAATCTGCCGTTGGGTTCTTCCGACTATAAACTGCTTTCGACATCGAGTGTCCTACCAATCAGTGACAGAGAGGCGCCTAAACCTTGCAAGATTTGGCATTACAAATCTGCTAAATGGGAAGATCTCACGGAATATTTTCGAACTTTCCCTTGGTTGGACGTTTGTTTTCGATCGACGACCCATCTGACTGCGCCAGAGAGGTTTCCGATGTTATCTTAGTTGGTATGGAAGCTTACATTCCATTTTCGAAGAAATGTCCTTCTAACGGCAAGCCTTGGTTTGACCGAAAATGCAAAGAAGCTGTTGCTTCTAAACATCTTGCCTACCGACAATGGCGTGAAAATCCTAACATCCATAAATTGTAATACCTTTGTTCGAGCCCAGAACAAATTATCGACGAAACCAAGGAGGCACACAATCAGCGAATTAGAAACAAACTTCTCGCTTGTCCCAACAATTCCAGGTCCTTTTGGTCAGTCGCTAAGGTAGTTAGTCAAAATTTCACCAAATCCATATACCACCACTCACACGGCCAGATAGTTCTATTGCAACGACACCTGTTGAGAAAGCAAACTTGTTGGCCGAACTGTTTGCTTCACATTCAACTGCCGATATCCAAGGAAAAGCACCACCTACTATTCCCATAGTGCAGTCAAGGATGCCCGATGTTGTCCTCAGACAGCGTATCATAAAACGTATTTTAATGAAGCTAAACACCAAAAAAGCTTCTAGCGCTGACGGAATACCTGCCATAGTTCTCAAAAACTGTGCAAGGGAACTAACATCAGTTTTCTGTAGACTTTTCAACCTATCCTACAGAAAGGGAATATTTCCGACCAGTCGCACTGCTTTCAATAATATCGAAAGTCATGGAAAAGGCTGTCAATCAGCATCTTCTAAAATACCTCGAAGGATTCAACATTATTAGTGATCACCAATATGGCTTTCGTAAACATAGATCAACAGGAGATCTTCTGACTTATGACACATGTTTGGAACAACGCAATTGAACACTTCGGAGAATCTCGAGCGGTTGCTCTTGACATATCCAAGGCATTCGACCGTGTTTGGCACGATGGACTGTTGGCTAAGCTACGCTCTTATGGTATGTCTGAAAAGTTCTGTTTGTATCTCTCATGTTTCCTCAGAGAGCGTTCTTTACGAGTCGCAGTCGACGGATTTCTTTCTAACACCTTTACTGTTAACGCCGGTGTGTCCCAAGGCTCCATACTGTCTCCTACTCTCTTTCTCATTTACATTAACGATCTGCTGGAAAAGACCGGAAATCCAATCTACAGCTTTGCAGATGACAGTACGCTTATCTCTTCATTCACTTTGAACGCTCGGACATCGGCTGCTCAGGCGATTATCGCCAGACAGCAGGAAGCCATTCAACTTAACAAAGACCTGGAAGAAATTCTATCTTAGGGTGATAGTAACCAAGTGGAATTTAACGCTACAAAAACCCAAGCGGCAGTTTTTCCTAAAAAAGTTAACGTTGCTGAACCCGACATAGTTATGTCGGGGCACGCCATTCCCCTAGCATCGTCACCCAATTTGTTGGGCGTTAATTTGGGAGCAAATATGTCCTGGCATGAACATGTTGCAGGCATAGCAAGGAGAGCTTCTCAAAAGTTGGGAATATTATTTCGAACCAGAAAGCTGTACACTCCACAACAACTGTTAATTCTTTACAAAGCTCAAATTCGACCAACTATGGAATACTGCTCCCATGTTTGGAGCTCTGCTCCCAAACATACACTGCATTTGTTGGATTCTGTTCAGAGAAGGGGGGGTTTGTCTGATTGGAGACCCAGAACTGACTGGCGGCTTTGATTCGCTGGAACATCGAAGAACGGTTGGCGACTTGAGTTCTATTCTACAAGTATTTTCATGGAGAGGGTTCGATGTAGCCCGCTTAATTCCTCCCAGAGAGGTGCATGTTAGAAGTACACGTCGCGCTGATACTTCACATCCGTATGAGGTTCAGCTTGTTACTCCTCGTACAACGCTTTTCAAGCAGTCTTTTATATGGAGAACATCATCCCTTCGGAATGGCTTACCCAGGACTGTGTTTCCCACCGAGTACAATTTACAGCGATTCAAGAACAACGTGAATCGCTTTTTCCGCACACGTGTCGCTCCTGTAGCGCTTTAGGGACTTCCCTGCAGCACGTGACCATAAAAAAAATATTGTATTTATTAATTATTTTCAAAATAGTGTGAGTTATATATACATATATATATATATATATATATATATATATATATATATATATATATATATATATATATATATATATATATATATATGTCAATTTGATATTATACATAAAGAAAAATTTCTCGCTTTTTAGCCTCAAACTTAATCTGAAACGAATAAACTCAGTTGAAACAACAATAGAACCGTCCAATACCTTAGCATCAGGCGAAAACGACCATACAGCAACAACGTTAAGTAGCGGAACGTATCATACAGCACCAAATAGCTGTGGGACGCCTACAGACGATGGTGTTCCAGTGCCTCCTATTGATCCTCTAATGAGCGATAGTGGGGTGGAGTTAAGAGCGCCGTCAGTTATAAATCACCCTGAAGAAAGCTGTGATGATTTGTCTAGTAATGAGGTAAGAAAGGTAATTGGAAAATGGTAAACACGACTGTCGAATGACCCGACTATTATATGGACTGTAGCTAGTAATTTTAATTAGATATTTTCCCTTTAACAGCTAGGTCGACAAGCCATTTGTTTTTTTTTTGTTTATTCAAACATTTTGACGAAATATCAAAACTGGTAAGAACTGTACAAGAAAAAATACCACTGAACATTTTTAAGATTTTTTGTTGCCATGGGTATTGGATTTCATTAGAAAGATATAGGCCAGGCAGCGACTAGCGTTCTACAGCAATCACACTGCATCGCTAATTCACTATATTCTAAGATGTCATAGGACGCGAGCGAACACAAGTCATCTGCGCCAGGCCGCGCAGCAACAGGAACAAATCTGAAGCAAGGAGTATACTTCTAATGCAGTAAAAAATTATACCAATCAAAGCTGAATAGAGACCTTTAAGATCAAACGATAAGAAATAATGGAGAAAGGTCTCTGTTTTAGCTTTAGTTGGTATAGTTTTTTGCTGTGCTGAAAGTGAGCTCATCGCTGTAACTGAGAATTCCTTCTGGTATTGTCATAGGGCATAGGCCTAGTCATAGAGCCGAAAAAAGGCATTTTTTAGGATTTGTTTTTAATATAACTATTCATTATATATAAATCAGGTTTTTATTTTATATAATAATACATAGCTTAAAATACAATTCGTGAAATTTTAATTAAAAACCAAAAAATTTCGGCGCTGTACCGTTTCCCCTTGCGACCTCTTTTTTAAGGATCTTTGCGGTGAGCACGATTACTGGGATCTGGATCAACTGAAATCAAAATTTCCGAAGTAATTAGTTTACTAGAGGATTAATTTTGTTTTTTTGAACGAAGGATTTAAAAAAAATCATTGAATGACATTGGTTTAAACAAAGAAGCGAAAAAATGACGTTACCGCATTTTATATTTTTACTAATTAAGAATAAAGTTCTCGATAAAATCAAAATTCCTTCGGTCGAATACGAGCAATATACTATACATATTCGTACGTATTTTCCCTATAGAAAGTATATACCAAATTTCATCAAAATCGGTTCAGTAGTTCTTGAGATATCGCCAAGCGGTTCTTAAGAAAAAGTAGTTTCGAGAAAAAACGCGTTTAAAGTTTTAGGTTTGAAAAATAAGGTTAAGAACAGTAATACAAAAATAAATTTTTACCTGTAAATGAATCATCGACTCCCAGGCCGAATGCTGAATCTTCATCAGCTATTTGAACTTCTGGAATACTAATTTGTTCTTGTCTATGACGCATTCTAGCTTCTTTTGTATTTTGTAGGAATTATCGCTCGGCCAGGTCAACTCATTGCCAGTCCACTTTAACTGCGTAGTAATGTGCATTTTGGCCACAATGAACTCCTATAGCTGTTATTATATTTAACTTTAGTTACTACGACTAGTTGCTACGAGTGAACTGTACAACGGTACTGAACAAACTCCCAGTTTCGAATATAGAACCTTAGATTAGCAGATGTAAATGCCTTGTCCCTTCTAAGAAGGATAAATTCAAGAATCTTTTTGTATTATATTATAAAATAAAAATACATTAAAACCGAGTTAAGGTCAGTGAAAGCTAACCCGAGAGCAGCTGCTCGCTCCCCGCTCCGAAAACTCTACGCAACTGCACTTCTGTCTTTGTCAATTTTGAATCGATTCTTATGAAACTTATAGAAAATATTCTTAAGACTAAAAGAAAATGTAAAAATCCACTACGAGATGACTAGGTATACCCCCTTAAATAATAGCCCTGATATTTAATTGCAGAAGTTAATACCCATTAGTTTAAAAACATTCAAAGGTGCTAACTTTAATAGAATAACATATAAATATTCATAAAACTATTAAGAAAAAACTTGTTTGAATAATAATCGAAGAGATAAAAGATAAGATTATTCTAACAATGTTTTATTTTCAGGGAATTTTAAGTGACTCACAGTCGACTAGTTCAGTTGAAAATCATTCTCCCCGTCGTTAAGAAAAATAGAAGAAAGGACGCAGAAGCGCTAAGAAGATTGTTACATAGAATTACACAACAAAAACACTTAATAGTCAGGAATTTAGACAATCAGCTTCCTAAGGAACATTTAGATAAACAAATTCTAGTGAGTATTGTTTTTCGATTAAGTTCATTATTATCGATAAATATATAGCTGTTTGATAATATAAAGGTGACTATTAATAAAGCTTAATAGTAAAAGAAACTAAAATATAATGTCACTAACGAATCTCAGAAAAATATGTTGTAGCTTTCTTTCTAACACCCTCACTATCAACGCCGGTGTGCCCCAGGGCTCCATACTGTCTCCTACTCTCTTTCTCATTTACATTAACGATCTGCTGGAAAAGACCGGGAATCCAATCTATAGCTTTGCAGATGACAGTACGCTTGTCTCTTCATTCACCTTGAACGCTCGGACATCGGCTGCTCAGGCGAATATCCGCAGACAGCAGGAGGTCGTTCAACTTAACAAAGACCTGGAAGAAATTCTATCTTGGGGTGACAGTAACCAAGTGGAATTTAACGCTACAAAAACCCAAGCGGCAGTTTTTTCTAAAAAAGTTAACGTTGCTGAACCCGACATAGTTATGTCGGGGCACTCCATTCCCTAGCATCGTCGCTCAATTTGTTGGGCGTTAGTTTGGGAGCAAATATGTCTTGGCATGAACATGTTGCAGGCATAGCAAGGAGAGCTTCTCAAAAGTTGGGAATATTATTTAGAACCAGAAAGCTTTACACCCACAGCAACTGTTAATTCTTTACAAAGCCCAAATTCGACCAACTATGGAATACTGCTCCCACGTTTGGGGCTCCGCTCCCAAACATACACTGCATTTGTTGGATTCTGTTCAGAGAAGAGCGGTCCGTCTGATTGGGGACCCGGAATTGACCGGCGGCCTTGATTCGCTGGAACATCGAAGAACGGTTGGCGACTTGAGTCTGTTCTACAAGTATTTTCATGGAAAGTGTTCGAAGGATGTAGCCCGCTTAATTCCTCCCAAAGCGGTGCATGTTAGAAATACACGTCGCGCTGGTGCTTCGCATCCGTATGAGGTTCAGCTTGTTACTCCGCGTACGACGCTTTTCAAGCAATCTTTTATATGGAGAGCGTCATCCCTTTGGAATGATTTGCCCAGCGCTGTGTTTCCCACCGAGTACAATTTACAGCGATTCAAGAACAACATGAAATCGCTTTTTCCGCACTCGTGCCGCTCCTGGAGCGCTTTAGGGACTTCCCTGCAGCACGTGTGCTTGACCAATAAAAAAAAAAAAAAAAAAAAAAAAAAGAACGCTTGTCGGGCGAAGACTGTTAGTAAGTTTTGTTGTTGCAATAAAAGTGCTTGTTTAGAGCTCGTCAGCTAGCCTAAGTAAAGATGACAATGTTTGGCATGTTGCAAACGGAATTATGATAGCAGTAAAGATTTGAAAAGCTTATTTCAAACGATATTAGTAGCCAACAAATCTCAGCGTTATTTGATATTAAACTGCTAAAACTTTTAATCCACCAGGTCGGAAAAATGATATTTTAGACTACTATCGCTATAAGCAAATAAGGTACCGATAGAGACTGATATCGGTGATTTTTTCCTTCATCATCGCAATATTGCGAAAACAACAATAATCGATCTCAAAAAGGGGTTACACGTAACTGGAAAGAGTTATAAACGAAATATCTTTAAAAAATATGTAGAGAAATATTTAGAGATTTATTGGATTGTTCATTATTCTTGAATCTTCTGTACTTTTAATTCAAGGGCAAAACTAACTGACGATCTTCGTCCGATAAGGCACCATATATTTTTTGCGTAGTTTTCGCGGAGGCTAAACCTATTTAATTTATAAACTATTGTATTACTTTTTAAAAATATATTAATTATAGTGTTTGGACTGTTAATAATTGTTTAATTGTAATTTATAAGGGATATTCTAAATTTAATATTATATTCGGTGGACAAATTGAAATAAGTATGTCAAAATTCAGATGTCGTTTGACAAGTACCATTTGAGGCATTGGATTTCAAATGCAAAACAATGCGTCTGAAGCTGCGCAAATAATGTGCAAAATATTGTACCAGCGATTGCGAAGCGTTAAAATCTTTCGGAATCTTACGGATCGTGAACAGTTTAAACAACGCCAGCCAGACCACACATGGGAAAAAAACGACGCGGAATTTTATCTCTTCTTTGAAATGGGGAGTTCTCCCTCATGCGGCGTATACTCCGAAATGATCTCATCTGATAGTCGAATTCATCAACTCGATATTTTTGTAGAGAAGAAATTGGCCAGCATCCCTTGAGTGTGGAGAATAATGGGGAATAGTTTTCTTGGTGACTTTGCGTAAATTTATAATCATTCTGTTAATGCAGAAAAGGTACCGAAATAATTTCTACACCTAATTTATAAAATAACAAGGAATACACGTCCCCCTAGTACATCCATACGAGATTCAGTTTGCCACTGCTCGTACCATTCTATTTAAGAACTCCTTCATATGGAGAACCTTATTCCTTTGGAATGTGTTTCTCACCGGGTACAATCTACAGCGATTACAAGATATCACGACGTCCATGTACTGGATTTAGGGATTTCACTGTACGACGTGTGCTGTGCTCATAAAAAAGCCACACATTTCTTACATTAATAATTTTTAGCATCCTGCCATTAAAAAAAACATATTGAGATGCAAATAAATCTAAGATATAATTGCAGATACTCCAACTTGCATGATGTGGATATAAGTAACTTTAAAATCCAATAAATTTATGTTACTAAATTAATATTAATATTTTTAAAATGATTTAGATATTTAGGATAAAAGTGTATTTGTCAGACATAATTTTAAATAGCCTCTTTTAAATAACATATTATAAAATGATCGGATATTATGTGATTCTTCTATCTTACAACACACATATAGTTATTATTGTAAAGGTAATTTAAAATTTTTAGGCGTTGCAAGAGCTTCAACGACAATATATGGCTTTAAAATATGGTTGTTCTTCGACTTTGTCTCCCGCTATTGAACATCCCCTCCAGGATGTCGATAGTCCTAGTCCGATCAAACCCTTACACACTGGATCTACTAGTGCCTTGTATACGTCTTCCACGCAAGTAGGTTAATGATAATAATAAGATAACAGTAGTAAATTTAGTAACAGTAATAGACCAAGAGAGCCACATTCAGATATATTCACTAGCTTAGGATTTTTTAGTGTTTTGTACACACACTTATAAGATCACTTCGGTGTCCGTCTGTCTGTCGGTCTGTTATACCCGATTTCCTTCCAAACTATTTGACACAAATATCAAAGCCGTGTAATTTTGAAAGTTAAATTTTGACTTAAGGGGTTAGTTTTGAGGGGTGAAATCGGAAGTGAAGAAAAATATTTTACCGAGTCATGGAATGGGGTGTCAAATGAAAGCTTGTGAAAACACGAGTTCAAAAATATATATGTTGTAATACTTGGGCACACTTTTCTTTGTATTATTCTCAAAAAATAGCCAAAAATCTCTGTCCTTCCACCCCATCTCGAAAAGTACTGATCATAGAAGTTTGAAAAATTCTGGAATAGTCTAGTAGTGTGGATCGAGCGAAAATTATCACGAGTGCGTTACGTTTGATAATTTTTCTGGTATAAAAAAAAAACTTTGTGGCCTGATAGAATAGTGAAGGTTTGGAAAGTTCAGAATTCAACCGGGACTGAAAGCTACGAAATATCAATACGTATTCGGTGAAATCAGTAGTGTCATGCTAACTGGGGATCAATGGATAGGTACCGAAGACAAAATAATTTTATTTTATTTTTTTATAATTAAACAAATATTAAGGTAGTAAATATTAGTGTTAAACTTTTACTACTATATTCTAGATTGAGTTAAATTCGTTTATTGGTTATCAGGTAGCTAATTTTTATTTTAAAGGTAATCACGGTACGGAACACTCATTTCGAAAGTCCAACTTGCGCTTGACTGGTTATTTACTTTTTGTTGTTACCTTTTGGCCTTTAAAATTACAAAGGGTCTAAGACAAGGATGCTGCATGTCCTCTTTACTCTTTAGTATATATTTAGATACCGTACTTGTGGGCAATGAAAAAAATTTTCGATGTACGGATTTTTGGTAGGTAATATTTGTACATTTTTAAATATCTACAATTAAGGCATAGTTTAGACGATGATTTATGTAGGTATGAAAAAGGAAACGTATAGAATTTATAGAAATTAAATATATATTTAAACCAATTATTCATTATTAGTTATATGTTGGATAGTTTTTTATCAAATATACGAACGGATTCTAAGGGTAAAAATAACAAAAAAGTTTCTGAAAACAGATCCGGAAATGCTTCTTTTTATACGGTATTTTAATATTTTTTTTCAATTTTCATTACGACTCGATATATACAACACTATATATTGTATCTCTTGTCTTCGCTCTAATATACTGGGTGATTCCTTTTAAGTGTCATGATCCCCTATAACCTCTAACGAATTTTTGTTTTGTTATTTACTCTATAACTTGTTAATCTTTTATATTTTGCACCGTTTGATTTTTAGCTAAGAAATAATCAAAACTCGACGTGCTTTAACTCTTTTTTTTTCGAAATATCAGCGTGTGAAAAACTAATAAGTTAGAGAATAGGCTGCTTGTTTACAAAAAAAAACCAACAGCGAAACAGCAACAAGTTCGGAGGTTAAAATAAATCGTGAGCTCCAAAAATTGTAACTCATAGTTTTTTAGGTGATAATAATATTTTGAAGGTATTGTAATTGTATTCGACTGTAATGACTTTAAAAATGTATGTATTTTATATAATTTCTCCGCGTTCATCAATACATGTCTGTTTTATAATATATTGTATTATTATCTTTTTTTCTTAAATTGATATTTGTTAATTTTTTGAAAATATTGAACTGGTTTTTGCATTGCGATGGAAAGAAACATTACAATAAAGAAATACTAACGTAGGGTTAAACCTGAAGAGCACTTTATTGATAATAAATTCCGCATTCTACGTTGTTCTTAAACTTATCTATAAAATTGTTATTTTTAGGTGCAAAACAATAGGCTAGCATTGTACAATCAATTTTTATACAGGTCCATGCCCTCAATAGTAACTGGTAAGTATAGATCGTTATTTTCCGGTCGGCTTCCGTCTTTTTGCAGTTTTTGTCTTGTAAGTTAAGGCAAAATTTTTACTACTAAGTTGGAGAAAGTGACTAAAAGTAAAATATAACAAAGAAGAATAATTTTTTACGTCTGTCATATACTAAAATAATATGCAATAATGGAATAAGTTATGGAATTTTATGGGTTATAAGATTTGATATATGGTGTATGGTGAGAGAAGGATTTTTTTACGGAACATGTGTAGTAGTCGATTTTTTTTATAACAATTTTTAATAAATTAAATTCTATTTATAACCTGATAAAGTTTCGTAGTTTACATTGACTAATTCAGTGAACCATCGTAATATGTGGTTACGCCTTTAACAAGCTAAAATGGATTAAAAACTTGTTCTTATTCAATGTACACGCTGTTTTGGTAAAAATACAAAAAAATTGTCTCAGATGTACTTTTAAAATGTGAGAAACAAGTTATTTTAAACTATCAAACTTTAGGTTACATTTCATAACCTGTTATTATTTGATATATTTTGAATGTTAAAGCTATAGTATTGAGCGCATACCTACTTTGACATTTAAAAACAGTGATTTATTTGTTTTATTTTGCTGTAAGATAATTGCAGTAACTCTTAATTTGGTCAAATACCAAGTCGTGGAGCCAGTGATTCTGCGTGTATTGTTGCCAGATTGGTATAATGATGTAATCATAGTAAGAGTAGTATATATCATTGTCAGCTTTAAATATTTTGTTAAATATTATCAGTCGTTTTAAGAAGGACTTTTTTTAAATAATCAAATCACCTACGGGCTGCGTCGTAAAATTTTGCGCGGTTTTTGTGGACTAGAATTCGCAAGTAAAATTATTGTAGATTCATTGCAAAATTATGACTGTAGATATTTAGCTGTGGTCAGAGATAATATGATTTCAGGACTTGAAGAAATGCAGTACTAAACCTTGCGCAATTGTGCTGCAAATCCTCATATATATATATATATATATTATATATATATATATATATATATATATATTATATATATATATATATATATATATATATATATATATATATATATATATATATATATATATATATATATATATATATATATATATATATATATATATATATATATATATATATATATATATATATATATATATATATATATATATATATATATATATATATATATATAATATATATATATATATATATATATATATATATATATATATATATATATATATATATATATATATATATATATATATATATATATATATATATATATATATATATATATATATATATATATATATATATATATATATATATATATATATATATATTTATATATATATATATATATATATATATATATATATATATATATATATATATATATATATATATATATATATATATATATATATATATATATTATATATATATATATATATATATATATATATATATATATATATATATATATATATATATATATATATATATATATATATATATATATATATATATATATATATATATATATGTTATATATATATATATATATATATATATATATATATATGTTATATATATATATATATATATATATATATATATATATATATATATATATATATATATATATATATATATATATATATATATATATATATATATATATATATATATATATATATATATATATATATATATATATATATATATATATATATATATATATATATATATATATATATATATATATATATATATATATATATATATATATATATAATATATTATATATATATATATATATATATATATATATATATATATATATATATATATATATATATATATATATATATATATATATATATATATATATATATATATATATATATATATATATATATATATATATATATATATATATATATATATATATATATATATATATATATATATATATATATATATATATATATATATATATATATATATATATATACGTATATGTATATGTATTTGTATATGTATTCTCATTACTACAGGTGTAAGATATAATGGAATTGTAAAACCAGAAATTTTCGATATGTTTTACAGTCGAGATATTGCATTAAAAATTAAAGCTATAAAAGCTATGGAAATGAAAAATTCCAAAACGTACTGCCAGGCAAGAAAATGGTGCTATTAAGTGATCAAAGCAACTGCATGGCCTCTTGGTAAAGGTATCTGAAAAGTGCTTAATAATGGAATAGGAATCGTATTTTACATACAGTTTTAGTACTATCAAGTGTATAATGGAGTGAGTAAAGGAAATGATATAAATAATGTGGAAAGAATTTTTGTAAAAAAATTCAGATCCACAACATTTGTCTGGTAGACTGTGTTTACAGCAAACTATTCTTTACGGAAGGAACAATTAATCGAAAAATTGACATGGATGTTTGCTGAAACGATTACAGCCATTTGTCAGAAAGTATATTCAAGATGGTAAACGATTAAATTACTTAAGGTTCGCAGATGATGTCACTCTGATCGTAACACAATAGAAGAATTACAAGAAATAAATGCTGATGGAATTAAATAACAAGTCTCGAGAAATAGGTCTAAAAATAAACTTCACCAAAACCAAATATTTGAACAACGAAATTGAAGATAACAACCAGGAACTATTAATAGGAGGTGAAAGGATAGGAAAGGTACTTTCCTATTCTTTCACCTTCTTCGTTCATTCATATATTTAGGACAAAAATCGAAATATCAAAAAATAATTTAAAGGCTGACTTGGATAGAAAAGTCTCGTTAGCTTGGTCTGCGTTCGGAAGTTTATAATCCACATTTAAATTGGGCATCCCAATACAATAAAAGCTAGAGTGTTCGATCAATATGTACTGCCGGTATTAACATATGGCACTGAAACGTGGGCTTTAAATAAAAGTATAATATATAAACTCCAGGTGACCCAAAGAACAATGGAGAAGAGAAAGCTGAATATTAGACTCCAAGATCATATTTCTAACCTCGATATATGAAGAAGATCAAAAGTGATGTAATACAACGAATATGTATATTAAGGTGGAACTGGGCGGGGCATATCGCATGGATGAATAATAACAGATGGACACGCCGTAGGGTTGAATGGAGGTCTAGAGAACATAAAAGATGCAGAGGTAGACCATAGATAAGATGGACGGACGACATAAAAAGATTAGCGGGACATGATTGGATGCAAAAAGCAAACAAAAGAGCTCATTGGAGATAACTTAGGGAGACTTACATTCGACTATGGATGGAATAAGCTAATGATAATGATGATGATGATACTCAAGAAATTGTGTTGCCGAAGCCACAATCAGTAGCTACGTGTCCCAAAAATTTGAATCTGCATCAAACTAAGACTCAATTGAATGGTCGATTTTAGTAAAAAAATGTGTTAAAGAAGAATGAAATATCTGCTACATGGTCCTCGAACTGGATAGCAGGTAGCAGGAAAGCGGAAGCTTAAAATACGCAGAAATTAATGGAGTGATTAATGAGAACTAAATAACCTTAGTGTATTGTTGAGTTACTCTAGATATATTACAAATATAATTTTCTAAAGTTTATATTTTCTTATATTTTTAGCTTATATCTAAAACCGTGTGAAACTTTATGGGACCATCCTTATATAAAAATCTAAAAACTGTTATCAAATTAAATATTATTAGTTGATGTGTGTTTTTATTCTTTTAGGCCCTGATTGTGATTCCATAATTAGTATAACTAGTTATTGTCTAAGAGGAGCGGGAACTAAAACACATTATGAGTATGACGTAAGAATATGTACAGTAGATGATAGATGGTCAGTTTTAAGAAGATATAGTAGATTTAGAGATTTACATTTAGCAATGAAGTCTCGATATAAAGATAAGGTAAGGAGACGTATGTTAATAAATGTCCATGGCGACGCAAATGTCATTTTTTTGTAATCTAAAAGACTGAAGAATGTAGAAATAAAGAACTAATGTAAGAATTTTAATCAGTAATGTAAATTATCGTCTAAAATCTTAAAATTTACAAAGGATTAATTTAAATTAAAAATATATTTTGATAATTTAATTAAAGAGGCAGGAAACAAGAAAGAAGTAGGGTTTTCTGAAAAACCAGCCTGCAATTAACAATTACAGTTGTCAAATGTTATTATTCTACATAAAATGATCTTAACGCAAATACTGAGATTTAACGGTTTGCTTCCTACTGCTCTGTCACGTGTTTGTCAGGTAAGAGAGATAGTAAAAAATTACAATTTTACTTTGGTTTAGGATCTGGTTTTTTTTATGAAGCTGACTTCAGAGTGGAAAAAAATGTTTCGAGTATTGGTTCGAACACATGCAAAAGTATATAAATCTTAAAGGCAAATATTTTGAGAAACAATAAAACGATTTATACCAAAATTGTTTCTTTCATTGTTTTTGTAAAAACTTAAAAGGGAGAGGAGGAGTTTTGTAAAAACTTAAAAGGGATAGTAACAACCGAATATTCTGACCGTGTGTATAAAAGTTTTGTATGATGTCAATTAGAAAAATGTAATTATCTGAAGCGATTTAAAATTAACAAAGCATTCTTTTACGTTGCTATTTAACAGGAGAATTAGGTTTAACAGATTTTTTTCTAAATTTCATGAAACAGTTAAAAGTTATGACAAACAAATCAAATTAGGGCGGAAACAGTTTTCATATTTCTGGGTAAAGTTACTTTAAACATTAAGATTACCCTAAACGGTGGATCAATTCTTTTACGTTGCTATTTAACAGGAGAATTGGGTTTTAACAGATTTTTTCTAAATTTCATGAAACAGTTAAAAGTTATGACAAACAAATCAAATTAGAGCGGAAATAGTTTTCATATTTCTGAGTAAAGTTATTTTAAACATATAAAGAATGAAAGAATTTTTTAACATTAATTTTAAAAAAATCGTAATTGTTTTATTAATTTTCAAGGTTTTGATGATACCATTTCCATCGAAAACATTATTTGCCAATACTGAGGCGGTAGCGCAGTCGAGAAAGCGGCAGCTCGAATTTTATCTCCGAAGACTTATAGATACTTGTAAAACACATTCGGCGTGTCCTCTGGCGTACGGTGGACCAATCACAAAAGCGGCTTTAATTAATTTTTCGCCGTTCTTTAGGAAAGGAGTATTTGAAAACGGCAAGTATGGAACATCATGATGGAAAATATGGTTTTTAGGAAGTTAGAATAAATTTTGTTACTTTTTGTCACGGTTTACCTAATAGTCCTATTATTGATAAGATCTATATAATTAAACAAAAAAAAAAATATTATGGGCTTAAGTCAGCATAGGGTTGTTATTTCTAAATTTTCAGTTTAAAATCAATTAACTCTTGGTAAATAACCACCTTTTTGCGTATTTTTTTTTTATGTTTTAATACAAATATTGTCTGAGTGATTAAAAGTAAATTAGGTACTGTGAAAATTAAGTATAAAGGGGTGCCCAAAATTGTTTTAAACCGACTTTGTATTTTAATATTTTACTAATTACTACCAATTTTTGTTATATTAAAACTGACACTTAAAAAATTGTTTTAAAAATAAATACGGGCAATTTAGCAGTTGGTTTAAAAGCATACTGATGTTATATAGGGTGATTAGTAAAATCTTTTTAACTCGTTGAAAGGAAAGATTTCTCAGCGATTTCAAAATAATCAATTTTTAAAATTGTTCCCTATTCAGCAACCAATCAAGATTTTAAACTGAATTTTTACATATTTTCTTGGAGTGATTGTTTTTGTAATATGTTTAAATCAGATGAATCTTGGGACGGAGCAAGATAGGTGCCAACTAAATTTGGCCCGCTGGTACCATGTAGATCGTTTTAAAAAATGTTGTAATTCTGGTGAATTTTGATTTATTTTCTTTTACTCATGCATTTCAATACGGTCAAAGTTTTCGAAAAGAAGCTGTGTTGACTTAGGTTTCTATAATAAGTTTTTTATATGTAACTTATAGGTGCTTCAGATTCCCAAATTAATAATTTTAAAGCAAAAAGGGATTAAATTTACTATAAAAAAATAGTTACCTTTTAAAAAGGGCATAATTTTAATACCATACATTGCAACTTACATGACTTCTTTTTTGTTTAATGTAGTTTCACGTTGCAACTGTTTTTCTGGTTGACGAACTCGAAATATAATAGCCGTTTTAAAATTCAATAACCGCTATTTTATCAATTGAAAATTATAGGGTTCTTCTGAAACAGTGCATTCTGAGCTTATAGCCAATATTTGGAATATTTCTTAAAAATAAACAAAACACTTTATATTGTTTTCTCACTATCGGAAAATACTATAGTTGTTGAAACTTTTTTAAAATTGTGAAAAATGGACTTGGACTATTTACCTTCATAGGATCTTATCTTTTAATCTATAGGTTGGGTCCTGCACATTGAGACCTGTGTAAGGAGTATAAATAAAATCTAATTTAATTTCAAATTTTGAGCCATTTGCATAAGGTCAGCTTTAGCTTACTAAAAGCTGAATTTTCTAATAAATAGGCTGTACTTAAGCTTTACGCTGCAGCACCCTTATTGATGCAAAGTAAAACATTGCAACTTGAAAATAATACGCTTTAATGCTTTGCCAGTTATAAAATGTTATATATTTCTTTGTTTTACCTTATATGCTAATAAGTTTGACTTACCTCTTATTTTTAAGTTTTACTAAGATTAATATATTTTGAATTTTGTTTATGTTTTACATTGTTTATTAAATTTATTGATTTTGATCATTGAACTAAACCAATTTTTAAATGTGTTCTTAAATTGATAAATAGTGCAATTAAAAATATATATTATATATTTAAAAGTGACCTGAAGGATTTATTATTATTATACGTTGTTTTCTTTGAGTTTTGGATACATCGTGGCCACTGCATTTTATCGATTTGTATTTTTGGCATTTTTAAGGTGGTTTCTCGATGTGACGGCGAAAATTTGAAGCTTATTTCAGGAATTTTTTTTCGTAACAAAATAAAATACAATCTTTTCAATTTTTTATATGTTATTGACATCTTAAACTATACAAAATTGTTTTTTTAGTTTATTTAAAAATATTTTGTTCATGTTGTTTGCGGTCAAACTGATCTCTTCAAAAAAAAAGGTGGGTGGGTGGTGGGAAGTACCTCTCCATTTGTAATGATCTGTAACAAAATATCCAAATTAATTATTATTCAGTAATCATATCTCTATCGGGTTACGTAGGATTAGATATTTTTCCAAAATCGTGTTTATTTTCGTTGAAAATCAAGAAATAAATTAAGAAACTATTAATAAAAATAATTGATTCTACGTGATCCGATAACTAATTATATGTAGAACAATGTGTAAAAATTTTAGCCCGATCGGGTAAATAGAATTTTATCTCTGCTTCCCATGAACCGAAAAAAAATGGTTTCGAGAAAAACGAGTTTGAAGTTTTTGTAACTGATTTTTTATAGAAAACTGATACACTGATCAGCTATGCCTGCTGCATACAGTATACCTTCCATTTCTTCAAAGGTTTCATTTTCAGCGCAGGTATAAGGTTACCGAAAGAACGTTGCAACTGCCGTGGGTCAAGTGGCAGGCTACTACAACGCGCTCTCTTCTGTATGTTATAACTTCGTAAATATTTAGAATTTCGGTCTGAAATTTGTACAGTATACTTTCAATATATCTTACTTTAGAAATATGTAAGAAAAAAATCCATTTTTTGAAGCCGTCACACCGGGAAACCCCCTTAAACTACTTTGTATTAAGAGTCAAGTTTAGTTTTTTTTTTATACAGTGACAAGATGAAAAGGATCAGTGAGAAATTCAATCATTTTGCTTGTGAAAAGTGATAATATGTTTTGATATTCCTGAAAATTTTACATATTAAAAAAAAAAAATTAAAATCATTAAATGTGTTGTATATCTGATCATCTGAGTTGTAATGGCCACGATAAATGGAGGCTGTCGTTACAAAGTTTAGGATTTCTCTGTCTCAGACTCAAAACTAAAACAAGATTAAAGCAATTGTAGGTTTTTTCAATTTTTTTGAAACTAAACTACTTTAAATGGCCTTTACAACGAGGGTTATTCAACAAGAGACAAATAGCTCTAGCTCAAGAACGGTTTATTGGGTTGCTACAAAATTTGGCCTACTTTTCGACATAATCCCCCCCAACGTTAAGATACTTGTCCCATCTTTCTGCAAGCTTCTTGATTCCTGTGGCAAAGAATTCGTTCGGATGACGTCGAAGCCACTCCTCTTTCCACATAGGGCATCTTTGAGAGAACAGTTAAAAATCACACGGAGCCAGGTCTGAACTGTATGCGGGATAAGGCAAGATCTTCTAACCCAGTTCTTGAGTTTCGATTCTTTATGAGCTTCGGTAAGCTACCTGCGAACCTATCTGGCACACGTTTTTCGGTACTGTAAATGGTTCTGAATAATATTGTGAACAGTTCCAACGCTTACCCCAACCTCCTGAGCTATCATTTCAACAGTAATTTTTCTGTTATCACGAAAAAGTCCATCAATTCTCGATTCCAACGAGGGACTGGAAACTTCGACTGGACGTCGCTGCTCAGCACACACTCTTGTTCGGCCACTTTTGAACCGATCTATCCACTTATAAACGTTTGCACGGTTCGTGCAACCTTTTCCATACTGTAATAACATTCTAGAATGTATTTCACTTGGCTTAACACCTTCTGCTAGTAAAAATCTGATGACAGAACGCTGCTCTTCTAGAGTGCAGTCTTCCAGTGGACTCGCCACTAGATATTTTGAGGTTATATTTACATTACATGATCGAACAGCTAATTAAAACTCAACACAAGATTGCCAACTTACACTCCTAGAAGTATGAAGCGGTTTCGTTGAATGGGTTTAAAACGAGACCAATTGTTTCTTTACTTATTGAATGAACCTCGTATTACTATCGTTTCAAATTTCATGCAAGTCTGACTCGGTTAAAGATAAATCCTAAATATTGCAAAGACGCACTTCACTAAAGTTTCTGTTATCACAATTTTCATTTTATTGAAGGTTTAAAAAAATTATAAAAATGTGATAAGAATAGTATATAAGAAACTATATTTTTATTTATTAAATTTATTTTGTATATGAGTAATGGTTAACACCGAATTAATGTGTATATTAACTCGAATTTTACAGGCCTAGTGAGGAGATATATTGTTTAATAAAAATTTTGACAACCATTGTATTTTCTATTTTTATAATATCCTAAATATTTTTAAATAAAGTAATTTCGCCTCTAAAATAGAGATTTTACAACACTTATTTTGGTAGGTCACTGTCTTTATCTTTATTTGAAGCATGCGCCCACCGCTTGGAGCTTGCGCAGTAATGAAGGGAAGAAATTAAATATAAGGACTCGGCTGTTATCGTTATTTGAAGCATGCGTCCACCATTCGGAGCTTGCGCAGTATTGAAACAAAATAAGAGAATCTAACGGCTAACGATTGCCCTTATTTAGGAACTTATAAGAGATGTTATTTGAAGTTCGTTATTCTTATCGCTGTTATGGCAGGGCCTGTTTTTTTTTTTTTCCTACTTAGGTATACAAACTACTAAGAAAATACAGTAAAATTGAAATGATAATCTTTTATTGCAAATAACACTGACAACAGTTACAACAAATAATGGCATTACAACGTATGTAGTGCTAATTTCAAGTAAAATTTTATTTATCGCACATTCACATTACCTTGGAAATATTGAAGGAAGTGATAGAAACCTGCTAGACATAATTTTAATTTAGAAACTTGTGTTGACCCATCAAATACTAATAACCGATGTACTTATTAACCATAAAATGAATGAAAAAAAATCCCCGTAGTTTATAGAAGATGAATACTAACCTAACCTTGCAATTCTGTCGCCTTAATACCGCGTATACTTGAGATAACGATAAGGACAAAGGCATGTGAAAAATAAGCGTTGCAAAATCTCTTATAGGTTTTATTACGATTAAAAAAATTAAAAACTTACAAAAACTTCATGAAATGAAATAATCGCAAATTTTATGATACAATAAAAAAATTCCTCACTCCTATATAGTCCGGGCGGCGGTGACACCAAAGTGGTTTTTGGATAGAATGGTTCTATAAGGAGATGCCAAATGGTGAAAAAATTTTGCAGTCGTGGATGATTTACTCCCTCATCACTAACAATCTGTACTACTTTTGCTGTCTCGATTTCAGAAATGGTGGAAACTAAATCCTAAATTGATGGACCATGAAAAATAAGGCTAAAATTCGACAAAAGTATAGATGCTTGCAATTAATGGAAACCGAAAAACAGAAGTGGAAGGGTCTTTTGTTTAGATTATTATAGTATTATAACTTTGTTTCTGGCTGAACAAAACCTAGCATTTCGTGGACACGATGAAGAACATGACTCTACAAGTAAAGGCAACTTCTTAGAACTAGTCCAACTACTTTCAAAATATGATGTAGTGTGACTTGGATCGTGGTATATCATCAAAAGTATCATCTGTCGCCAGATACTCAAATGAATTCATTAGTGTCTTATCAAATCACGTAAAATCTAAGCTTGTTCACGAAACTGAATCGGTAAAATATTTTAGTATTATGTTTGATAGCATACCCGATAGTTCATACACTGATCAAATGTCTGAAGTTGTTCGTTTTGTGAAAATTGGTAATAGAAAAGTGCAAGTGAAAGAAGTACTCCTTTGATTTTTTTCCTTTAAAAGGAAAGAAGCCGTTGACCTGTTATGAAATTTTTAAGAAGCTTGATAGTGACGGTTTAGATATTATGATGTGTCGTTCGTTCTCCAGGTTATGAGAATGCAGCTACTATGAGCGGGGTACATTAAGGAGTACAAGTCATTCTTGAAGCAAAAAACAATAAAGCTATTTTCGTTGGATGTATTGATCATTCAATTAATTTATGTGGTCAACATTCATTTGCGCTAAATGCATCTTGTGTAACATTTTTCGGGAACGTAGAAACTATTTTTACATTTTTCTCTGTGTGCACTAGCCGTCGCGACATAGAGATATTAGAATAGAGGCGGTAAGTTCTCGCGAGATGCGTGGCGCTCGTAGAAAGAGAAAGAAATAATGAGTCATTCTGTTTCTCTTACTCGGCGCACGCCCACAACACTCTCGCACGGGTACACACTCTAACTTAGTGTTGTGGACGTTCTCTTTTTAACGACTATGCCTACTAAACACAGTAAATCATCTGTTAAAGACTCAACAATGCGTTAACATTTTTAGGAAAAACCGCCGCCTGGGTTTTTGTAGCGTTAAATTCCACTTGGTTACTGTCACCCCAAAATAGAATTTCTTCCAGGTCTTTGTTAAGTTGAACGACTTCCCGCTGTCTGCGGATATTCGTCTGAGTAGCCGATGTCCGAGCGTTCAAAGTGAATGAAGAGATAAGCGTACTGTCATCTGCAAAGCTGTAGATTGGGTTTCCGGTCTTTTCCAGCAGATCCTTAATGTAAATGAGAAAGAGAGTTGGAGATAGTACGGGCATACCGGCGTTGATATTGAAGGTGTTAGAAAGAAATCCGTCGATTGCCACTCGTAAAGAACGCTCTCTGAGGAAACATAAGAGCCACAAACAGAAGGCAGACCATAAGAGCGTAGCTTAGCCAACAGTCCATCGTGCCAAACATGGTCGAATGCCTTGGATATGTCAAGAGCAACCGCTCGAGATTCTCCAAAGTGTTCAATTGCGTTGTTCCAAACATGTGTTACATAAGTCAGAAGATCTGTTGATAGATATTTAGGAAAGTCATATTGGTTATCGCTAACAATGTTGAATCCATCAAGATATTTTAGAAGATGCTGATTGATAGCCTTTTCCATGACTTTCGATATTATTGAAAGCAGTGCGATTAGTCGGTAGTTATTTGGCAAGGTCTTCTTGACTTTTTTAGGTATCGGCTGAACTGTGACACATTTCCAGCAGGAAGGAAATATTCCCTTTCTGTAGGACAGGTTGAAAAGTCTACAGAAAACTGGTGTTAGTTTCCTCGCACAGTTTTTGAGAACTATGGCAGGTATTCCGTCAGCGCCAGAAGCTTTTTTGGTGTCTAGCTTCATTAAAATACGTTTAATGATACGCTGTCTGAAGACAATATTGGGCATCCTTGAGTGCACTATGGGAATAGTAGATGGTGTTTTTCCTTGGAAAGGCCGTGTGGGTGGTGGTATGGTGGATGTGGTGAAGTTTTGACTAACTGCGTTAGCGACTGACCAAAAAGACCTGGAATTGTTGGGACAAGCGAGAAGTTTGTTTCTAATTCGTTGATTGTGTGCCTCTTTGGTTTGGTCGATAATTTCTTTGCATCTGTTCCGGGCACGAACAAAGGTATTATGATTTATGGTGTTAGGATTTACACGCCATTGTCAGTAGGCAAGATGTTTAGAGGTAACAGCTTCTTTGCATTTTCGGTCAAACCAAGGCTTGTCGTTGGAAGGGCATTTTCTTCGAAAAAGAAATGTAAGCTTCCATACCAGCCAAAATAACATCGGAAACCTCCCTGGCGTAGTCAGATGGGTCGTCAGATCAAAAACAAACGTCTAACTAAGGAAAAGTTTGAAAATATTCCACGAGAACTTCCCCTCTTCTCTCTCTTCTTACACCCCGCTTTCCAATGAAAAATAATGTAATTCGACATAGACACTTTGAGTTTTTATAGAGATGAATGCGGGACGTTCAATATTTAACGAGATAAATGGCTGTGAACAAAAAACGGTTTATTCAATGACAATGAAATCTACACTAGTTTGTAATGGAGTCTCTATTAACATTTAGGCAATTTTCCCATCGTTTTGTGAACTTCTAAATTGCTGTAGTGTTGAATTGTTCCCCTTGCTGTCTAAGCCAGTCGGGTACAGCTTTTTTGATCGTTTCGTTATCTTCAAATTTAGTGCCACGAAAACACTCGATGATGCACGTTTCATCACAGGTTTTTTTTTTTTTATGGGTCTAGCACACGTGCTGCAGGGAGATCCCTAAAGCGCTACAGGAGCGACACGTGTGCGGAAAAAAAAAGCGATTCACGTTGTTCTTGAATCGCTGTAAATTGTACTCGTTGGGAAACACAGTCCTGGGCAAATTATTCCAAAGGGATGATGTTCTCCATATAAAAGACTGCTTGAAAAACGTTGTACGAGGAGTAACCAGCTGAACCTCATACGGATGTGAAATATCAGCGCGACGAGTATTTCTAATATGCACCGCTCTGGGAGGAATTAAACGGGCCACATCCTCCGAACATTTTCCATGAAAATACTTGTAGAATAGGCTCAAGTCGCCAACCGTTCTTCGATGTTCCAGCGAATCAAGGCCGCCGGTCAGTTCCGGGTCTCCAATCAGACGAACAGCTCTTCTCTGAATAGAATCCAACAAATGCAGTGTATGTTTGGGAGCGGAGTCCCAAACATGGGAGCAGTATTCCATAGTTGGTGGAATTTGAGCTTTGTAAAGAATTAACAGTTGTTGTGGAGTGTTAAGCTTTCTGGTTCGAAATAATATTCCCAACTTTTGAGAAGCTCTCTTTGTTATGCCTGCAACATGCTCATGCCAGGACATATTTGCTCCCAAATTAACGCCCAACAAATTGAGTGACGATGTTAGAGGAATGGAGTGCCCCGCCATAACTATGTTGGGTTCAGCAACGTTAACCTTTTTAGAAAAAATTGCCGCCTGGATTTTTGTAGCGTTAAATTCCACTTGGTTACTGTCACTCCAAGGCAGAATTTCTTCTAGGTCTTTGTTAAGTTGAACAACTTCCCGCTGTCTGCGGACACTCACCTGAGCAGCCGATGTCCGAGCGTTCAAAGTGAATGAAGAGATAAGTGTACCGTCATCTGCAAAGCTGTAGATTGGATTTTCGGTCTTTTCCAGCAGATCGTTAATGTAAATGAAAAAGAGAGTAGGAGATAGTATGGAGCCTTGGGGCACACCGGCGTTGATAGTGAAGGTGTTAGAAAGAAATCCGTCGACCGCCACTCGTAAAGAACGCTCACTGAGGAAACATGAGATCCACAAACAGAACTTTTCAGACATACCACAAGAACGTAGCTTAGCCAACAGCCCATCGTGCCAAACACGGTCGAATGCCTTGGATATGTCAAAAGCAACCGCTCAAGATTCTCCAAAGTGTTCAATTGCGCTGTTCTAAACATGTGTTATATAAGTCAGAAGATCTCCTGTTGATCTGTTTACGAAAGCCATGTTGGTGATCGCTAATAATGTTGAATTCTTTAAGATATTTTAGAAGATGTTGATTGATAGTCTTTTCCATGTACTTTCGATATTATTGAAAGCAGTGCGACTGGTCGCTAGTTATTTGGCAAGGTCTTCTTGCCTTTCTTAGGTATCAGCTGAACTGTGGTACATTTCCAGCAGGAAGGAAACATTCCCTTTCTGTAGGATAGGTTGAAAAGTCTACAGAAAACTGGTGTCAGTTCCCTCGCACAGTTTTTGAGAACTATGACAGGTATTCCGTCAGCGCCAGCTTTTTTGGTGTCTAGCTTCATTAAAATACGTTTTATGATACGCTGTCTGAAGACAACATCGGGCATCCGTGACTGTACTATGGGAATAGTAGGTGGTGTTTTTCCTTGGAAATCGACAGTAGAATGTGAAGCAAAGAGTTCGGCCAACAAGTTCGCTTTTTGAACAGGTGTCGTCGCAATAGAATTATCTGGCCGTGTGAGTGGGGGTATAGTGGATTTGGTGAAATATTGGCTAACTGCTTTAGCGACTGACCAAAAGGACCTGGAATTGTTGGGACAAGCGAGAAGTTTGTTTCTAATTGATTGTGTGCCTCCTTGGTTTCGTCGATAATTTCTTTGCATCGGTTCCGGGCACGAACAAGGTGTTACGATTTATAGTGTTAGGATTTTCACGCCATCGTCGATAGGCAAGATGTTTAAAGACAACAGCATCTTTGCATTTTCGGTCAAACCAAGACTTGCCGTTGGAAGGGCATTTCTTGGAAAAAGGAATGTAAGCTTCCATACCGGCCAAAATAACATCGGAAACCTCCCTGGCGCAGTCAGATGGGTCGTCAGAACGAAAACAAATGTCTAACCAAGGAAAAGTTCGAAAATATTCCATGAGATCTTCCCATTTAGCAGATCTGTAGTGCCAAATTTGGTGCGGCTTAGGCGCTTCTCTGTAACTGATTGGTAGGATACTCGATGTCGAAAGCAGTTTATGGTCGGAAGAACCTAACGGCGAATTTACGGTGACCGTGTGGTTAAAAACAGATCAAGAAGACTGGCGAACTCCCCGTCTTGATCAGGGATCCGTGTTGGTTCGTCAATAAGCTGAGTTAAGCCACAGCTGATCGAGAATGACTCAGCGTCACGACCTTGTTCGTCGGTAGTATTTGAATATTTAAGCCAGTTGATGTTGTGGCATGTCAACATTCGACGACAAATGTCACAGAGATTAAGAGACTTACTTGATTTTCTGTTCCGTTTCCCAACACTTTGATGGTTTAATCTTCGATTGTATACAGCCTCTATCTATATATAAGCATATCAGTAGAGTCAATTGTAAATTACGTTTCAGCGTTGCCGCTTCGGAACACCGGAATTTAAAGATTTTTAATTATCGTTTTTTATTAGTTACCTATTTTTTTAACTATTAAAATATTTTTTTTATTCTTTTATTTTTTTCATATTATTTGTTTGATAATTTTTTAAAAATTATGAAATATAATTAATTTTTATTTTCCATATTTTTTTCTGTAAGTTTGGACAAAACATCCAAAAGTAAATCCATTCATGTTAAATTATTTAATAAAATTAAATAAACAATATATGACTTAAAATCTTTCGATAATGAATTTGTTATCATAATAATAACCATCGATAGTCTTATAAAAAACTAACATTTCTAAATGACAACATTCAAAACTTTTAGTTGGGACTATCTCATCTCAACCTCTTTAACTGTATATAGATGTAATTGGATTATTCTTGTAACTATAAAGCACGTTGTACTTTTCCTTAATGACTGATGGACATAAATATAATATTTTACTCGTTTTTTTTTTTTTAAGTTTTACAAATTTATAATAGTATATACAATAATACAATTTTAAGTCATAATTTGTCCAGGCGTTCTAAAGATTTTTCCACCACCCAGCTTTTTCTAGATTTCAGAGATCAGTTTTGAACTTCCTATTTCGAGTCGAATATATTCAAAAGACCCATACTCCGATATATTGTGGTAGCTATCAGAAATTAGCAACTCGCAGCCAGACAACTTGGTTTGGGGAGAAACAATCTGATCCAAACATTTCCATAATCTACAGTATTAAATATGCACATAATGACAATAACTTTTTTGTCTTCTTGAATTATCTAATTAGGTAATATAGGAAATGGAATTATTCCTGTACAATAACAAAATTTATTATAATGATCAAAAATTATTGCACTTGAAAATTTCTAATTTTCTTTTGCCAAAATTCTAAAAAATACCTTAAGAGGGCGTTTACAGCAGTAATTTTCATTATAACACATGATTTTGATAGGAAACTTCCACAGGTTATTAGAGATTATAGGTTTCTCCTGTGTCGATTGAAAGTGATGCTGACGTGACGCTAATCATCTTGTCGGCTTCTTCAGAGCTTATTCCGAGAATAACTTTTGAATTTAGTACGAAGTCAGTTTTCCGATTAAGCAGGGAGAACGATCGGCAAAGCGTCAGCATCACTTTTTCACTCGACAGAGGAGAAAACCAGAAGAATTGTACCTATGTAATACATAATATTACTCAATGAATAAAAATTGAATTACCACTGTGAAAACTACAACGCAATATTACAATGGGTTTATTAAAACTCCACATTATGTCCAACTGTAAAAATATTTATTATATAATAGAATAGTACAAAAGAACACATAACTAGAACACAAAAAAACGCAAATTTACTTAAAATTTCTTCTGTATATTAAAAAAATTGACAATAAATCATTATATATATAACATTGAGTTTCACATAATTTATTGGCGTTATAAGTGATACAAATATCATTTTTTCCGATGCACTAGTTCTTTTCCGTTTAATTTAATTAAAAATTACACAGGTCATTTTTTTTATACAATTTCACCTGGTCACTATTGCCTGTAAACGCACACCAACACAGTAAGGCACCAGAATGTTTATACATATGTATTATTTATATATTATAGTTTTAAAATGGTATATATACATTGGAAAAAATGTTACCGTTTTCGTGGGTCATGTCGGTGGCACTAGTTTTTCTTTATCGATGATGTTTTGCCTATAAAAAAAAAGAAACACTGTGTTAATATGAATAAAAATATTAGTGTTGTAGCTATGGCAGGTATGACAATCCATCAGAAAAATTTTATATATTGAAACTAGTATCGTTTAGATCAGGGGTGCTCAAACTTGAACTGCTGGCGATCTACCTCAATATTGTTAGACTACGATCGATCGACTCAAAGAGGCTGCAAGTAAGTGTGATGCAGGATTGTCGTCTAGGTAGGGTGTATCGTGGCATAGATATTAGTTTTCCGCACAATATGCATTTTTTTAGTCAAGGTAAGTGTAGGTTTGCTCTAAAATGTCAATGAAAAAACTCATAATTATTCAAAATTGCGAGTTTATTGGTTCTTACAAAACAAACGAGTTCTAGTGTCTAAACTTAACTAAAGAGTGACTTTGGATGTTGAAGCGTGGCACTGCATGTCCTCAGCATACTTTTCATAAGATGGTACGTAATTACCGAGTGCTAATCGCAAGCATGATGACATATGTTCGTCAGTTAGTCGATTGCGATATTTTGACTTAATTATCTTCATTTCAGAAAATGCAGACTCGCACAAGTAAGTTGACCCAAACATTGCCGTCAGTTGAAGGGCGATTTGCCTTAGATTCGGATATTTATCTTCAGATATAAAACACCAGAATTTTGTATCAGATGCTGTGGCTTTGAGATGTATATCTGATATAATCTGCACTAACTCATTTTCAACAAAACATGAGTCCATGTTAATCTGACTTGCTATTTCAGGTGCTAATTCCTCAATGTTTTTACACGAAAAAGGATAACTCATAAATGATGCGATATTTGCCAATTTACTGAAATCATAAAAACGTATTTCGAATTGGCCCAAAATATTTGATAATTCTCCTCATAAATATCATAATTCAACTGAGGAATCCTTGCTTTCAAAGACGGAAAATTTTTCAGATCCTTTATTTTCAGTTGATCTATCTTAAGTTGCAATTTACTTTTGAATGCGTTTATTGCGCTAATCATCTCAATAATAGTTTTTCCTTTACCTTGAAGCTCCAAATTAATAGTGTTTAAATGCATTGTGATGTCTGTCAAAAATGCCAAATCAGTCAGCCATTTTCCGTTTTTCAGCATCCGAGTGTCATCACCTCTTTCGTCCAGAAAAGCTGTTATTTCGGGCAATAATTCTTGAAACCTTTCTAGGAATTTTCCGCGACTCAACCACCTGACGTCCGTGTGAAGAACTAAATCAGTGTGTTCAGCTGACTCACTATCTTCCAACTGCAATTTAAAGAGCCGTCGTTGCAAGCTACGTGCACGGATAGAATTCACAATTTTTATTGCAATGCCCATAATCTCCTCCATGTTTAGAACTTTTGAACACAAAACTTGTTGATGTATAATGCAATGGAAGGAAAAAATGAAGGGAAATCATCATTAGCTCGACACAATGCCACAAAACCGTTTTCGTTTCCAATCATTGCTGGTGCTCCATCGGTTGTAATGCACACTAGTTTATATATTGGTAGCTTGTAGTTTGTTACAAAATTGAAGAAAACGTCATATATATCTTCGCCACGGGTCTTTCCTTTCAGAGGAATCATTGTCAAAAACTCTTCCTTAGCCGACATGTCATTGAATACCATTCGAATAAAAATACACAGCTGGGCAGTGTCTGTCATATCGGTGGATTCGTCGAACTGTAAAGAAAAGTATGTACATTCCATGATATCATGTTTTAGTTTATCTGCCATGTCCTGACTCATGACTTCAACACGCCTTGTGATAGTCGGACGAGATAACTGAAGTTCTCTAATAGCAGACATAATCTCTGTTTTATTTTTAAAATCTCCAAATAAAGTCTCACCCGCTTTAATAAATACTTCCTTGAGATATTTTAAATGACGCGATCGTTGCAGCTTTTGATTGTTTGGCTGGTCTTGTGAACATGGTTTGTTCTTTTTTCAAACAAGTTATCAAATCACGTACTTTTCGTTTTCTTAATTCACTCTGTGACGGAAAATCCTTTTCATAGTTTTTATGAACCGTTTTATGATGCCTCTCTAAGTTCCCACGCTTAGGTATTGCAACTGACGCACGGCAAACGAGACAAATGCACTTATCCTTTACCATACAAAAGAAAAATTCTTCCTCCCAATCGTTATTAAAATGATAAGTTTTACTTTTCTTCGCCACACTCATTTTGGACTATTTATTAATAAACTTTGTATCGATGTATCGCCTTCAAGTTACAACTCAGACTGACTCCTATTCCTGCAGGCGCAACATTTATATCGGCGCGAACGAAGTCTCGAATGTTCCCGTCAAACACGCCGCCCGAAGTTTCTAGAAAAATCGGCGGGAATCAAAAACGCGGCTTTCTTTGACAAGTACCGCGCGTTCCTTTGATAAAGCCACCTTTTGCCGCTAGCAGGGGGTTATTACGATAAAAGAAAGTGATGAGGGGGTTATTCTGGCCTAATTGTGGATCGAATAAATTTTAGTAGTTTATTCATTACATTTTGTTTTAGTTACCTAAAACAAAATCTGTGAATAGTTCTATATCGGAATTTATTTCTCGAGATCGACTCAAAAAGCACTCGCGATCGACCGTTTGAGCACCCCTGGTTTAGATATTTGTGACCGATGCTACTCACTCTTGCTTGCTTTTTGTTAACATGATACTTATGTCAAAATTGTTATCAAAATATTACTTTAATGATTATATTGACAATTTCTATTTTTTTTTGTTTAAATTTGAAGCTAAAAATTTATCCTAAGAAATGCTATTTGACAGGCAAGAATGGGTCAAAATGTTCAAAACATTCATTCACTTTTCCCTGTCCGAATTTGCTATTCTTAATGAAGAAAAGAAGAAGATAGTTTATCTTAAAATGGTTTGTTTTTATTCAGCGATTGATTTGTTAAATATTTTGTAATTGAATTGGTAGATTTTGTATAAAATAGGAATAGAGTCAGGCAGTTAAAAAAAAACAAACCGCTTTAAATGTTGTGAACAGTTTCAATCATCATCATCACAAATTAAAGGTAACCTAAACCAACGTAAGTTTAACGTTATAAATGTAAACAAATTAACTCGAGATTTCTACTAGTATGAATTGTAATTAACTATGAAAGATTTAAAATGTGATAAGTAACTTTTCAAAAATAAATTAAAGCAAATCTGATGATCCGTTAATTCCGAGGTTGTGGAATTACTTGACAGGTAGATTGCTAAGTATCTCTGCATTTTTTTGGTGGTCCCTAATGGACGTTTGCCCGCTGGTTTTCCTTCCAGAGGCGATCCTTGGTAGTCTGTGCCCTTCCTTTTTTTATGTGGTTATGCCACTGTCTTCCCCATCGCACTATATCTTGTGTGTCTTCTCGTGATTCTATACCGTAGGTCAATATGGGTCTAATGCAAGTCTTGTATATTTTAACCTTGCTGTCTATTCGCCTGTATTGATTGATCCATACAACATTGCTTAAGCAGCCTGAGATAACTGCGGTTTTATTAATTATTCCAAGGTCTTTGACTGGGTTGTGATAGCTTGGTAGGTACAAACCAAGGTAGTTGAACCGGGTTAACTGTTTTATGGGTTTATCTTCCACTACGAGTTTGCACCTGATGGAGTCTTGGGCAATAGTGATGCTTTTGGTCTTTTTAGTAGATATGTTCATATTAAGCTCTCGACAAGCCTGATAGAATTTAAAATGTTGCTTCTGTAAATTGTCTTCACTTTCGGCGATCAGCGCCGCATAGTTTGCACAAACAAGATTAATTCTGTTGTTACTCATGGTGTATCCCATTCCTATTAGCTTTACATCTTCTATTATCCATAGATTGATAAAAACCCGAGTTAAGATTGTCTCCTTGCCTGATTTCTCCTGGGGTTAGTATATTTCCTGTAGTGTTCTTTCTTGTGTTAATTTATTTTCGCCTTACTGTTCATGTTGACGTTTTTTATGACTATCGCAACGTTTGCCTGAGTCTTTCTCTGCATCAACGTTTGACTTTGTCGAAGGCTTTAAGTCAAAAAAAATATAATTGACAAATGACGTTTGCTCGGATGATAGCGGAAACGTCAAATAATTACCACCTATGGAATTCAGTGTAACGACAAAGAAGTTCGTGTGTAACGGCACTTAGTAATTCGACAATATATTAAAACAAAATTGCGACATTTTTAGCACATGTAGTTTCGTCCATATAAGAGCCCCTCAGCTAGTAATCCTTGGGCTGATATCAAGGAAATTTATAACAGAAATATCCCCAAAGATACCGGTTAAATGGAGCAACTGGCTTTGCCTCCACAAAGCTTAGCGTATCCTCAATGTAAGGATAACATAAATAAAAAAAAAAAACTTTGTGAAGAACGTGCCAAGAAAAAATACTCGTAAAATCCTTAAATTGATGATATGAACTGGACGAAGTAATGTGAGGAAACATTTTCAGGATTTTCAATAAACCTTCACATCATGTAAAACACGATAATAAAGTATGACCACTTGCTGGATGGAAACAAATTTGCAACAGAATCTGTAGGATTATCAAATAGTTTAAAATAGTTTACCTAGTCGCTTTCTGCCTCGGAATCGGACTCCTCCTCCGCGTTTTGTAACCATTCGACGAACTGCTTCATTTGATCGACAAACATCATCTTTCCTTTCACGTTATAGTCTTGTTTGTACCATTTCAGTATTGTCTGTTCTGAAATTACGTCGGTTTTATAAAACAACATGATGATCTTCTGAAAGGCGCGCATAAATATCATGTTAGAGTAGCAGTACTCTTGCACCTTGAGGAGAAGTGACAGTTCGGCGCGTGCGCCTTGCGTAAAGGCCGAATAGAGGACGGTGTACTGTTTTAGGTGGCGGACGGCCTGGTCTGTGATTAGTTCCTAAAAAAAAGTTATATAGGAAAATTATAAATACAGCATTATTTATAAAAGAATGTATCGTCGTGGAAATAACAACATTTCTTATTTTGTTACATATATATTTTTTTAATTATATATTTTAATTGTTTTGCTTATTCTAAGTTCTCTTTGGTAAAATAAAATTGTATACAGGGTGTCATAAAATTGTTAAACTACAAATATGTAGAGTACATCTAAGAATCACCCAAAAAGTTCATATAAACATGAACTGAGAAATTCCTGAGGGAAAAGTTGGAAGTGGGATATTTTAAAACCGCTTAAGAAAGAAATAAAAAAAATAAAATTAATGTACCTCATAAAATTGTTACACTCGAAAATACTGTTTTAAAATAAAAAATTTAAAGGTGCCATATGAGTGGTGGAGAGCCTAAGAATATTTTTTATTTCATAGCGTTTTTAACGCCTTCATAACTTACGATGGAAACGTAATAAAACTGACAAAAAACATATATTGACAGCCAATGAAATTATACAAATCGGTATATTTGCATAACGCTTTACTAATAATTGAGAGCAAGTAGGTAATTTTAACATTGTCTAAGAGTTTAAGATAAGTAAGTTCGATCATTTAACAGCCTTACCTCTTTCTTAGACCATTCGGGTATGTCCATCAGAGTAGTCCATATAATACAAACAGTCTCGTGTTCCTGAATATTGTCCCTTTGTGTAATCTCTTTTAATTCGGCGATAATATCGCGCAACGATTTATTTTCAGCTAATGCGTCTGCCAAAAAAGTTTGTAACTCCTAAAAAGATATATATAAAAAATAAAACTAAAATAGTTAATAAGTAATTAATAATCATTTGATATTACGTAATTACATATTTTAAAAGGGAATTGTATAAAAAAAGGACCGCAATATTACTGATCAAATGTGCTGGACCAAAGGAAAATAAGTTAATTTTACTAAGTATTTATTTATTTATTTATGGGCAACCCAGTATAATAAAAATTTGACAAATAAAAAATCAACAACAAAAAAAAATACATATATTAACTACCTAACTTAACTAAGGTAATAAAAACAAAATAAAATTAAACAAAGAGTAAAGAAATAAATATAAATGAAAGCCTGGAAAGCAACAACTGAAAGATAACAAACAAGAGACCAGGGCACAAAACACAATGCACAAACATACACAAGTGTCACAGCTGCCTCAAAAAGCCATCCCACAATATTCGCCTCAGGTCGTCAAGTGACATTAAAAAAATTAACATCAGCCATATTGCCTCTGGCGTGAAGCCGTACGATGGAGGAATTTAAGGCATAGTTGGATCTATGAACAGACTGTGAAAAGGTGCCTGCTGCTTGTATTTCTGGGTGGAACAAAAAAATCAATTTGAACCAAGAGATCAGGACAGTCCAGCTGAGAATTAACAGTCTTATATAGAAACAACAGTTCCGCATTAGAGCTTCTCACAGATAGCCTAGGGAGCCGGTCACAGACCTCATGGCTGTTGTAGAAAAACCTCATGGCTGTTGCAGAAAAATTTGAATGGTGGATATTAAGCTTCCTAGAAACAAAACGCAAGAAGCTGTTCTGCACCAATTCAATTGAGTGAATATGGCACTCATAATAAGGTGACTATACCGGGGAACAGTATTCCAATAATGATCTCACCAAGGATTGATATAATAGTCTCAATGCGCCAATGCTAGAGAAATCCCTACCGGCTCTGCAGATAAAGCCGAGCATTCTAAAGGCCCTATTGACCATGTAGTCATAATGCAAGTGATATCTTAATTTTGGGTCAAGGATTACACCCAGATCTTTAACCTTATTCATAGTCTGCAAAAATCCGTCCATCGATGTTATAGGGGAATGCAACAGCAGCACCGGCTCTACAAAAAGACATCACCTGACACTTGTCGACATTGAGCTCCAGGCCATTGGACTTATACCACACAGTGAAGGAATCAAGATCGTCCTGCAAAAGGCGACAATTCGTTGAAGAGCTCACAATTTTATAAATCTGCAGTCATCTGAAAAAAGTAAATACCCACATCATTAATAAAAATGTTAAACAAAAGAGGACCCGAATAACTGCCCCGAAGCACGTCCGCGGTCACAGCAAAATCTTTAGAGACTGCACCCACTATATGAACAGAGTGAACCCTTCCAGACAGATAACACTGAAGCTATCTCAACAAACGATCCCCAATACCAAAAGAGCTTAATTTAGCGCATAGAATACCAATGTCGATCGTATCGAAAGCCTTGGAGACGTCTGTATAAATTGCGTCCACCTGTAAGTAATTTTCAAGAGCGCTCGTAACAAAATGAGTGAAACACATTAAATTGATCTAGCACTGCAGAAACCTTACTGGTGGCTGGAAGTGACACTCACCCTTATTTCATTAGTTATAATGTTTTCGAATAATTTGGGTATGGTGCTTAAAATACTTATAGGTCTGTAATTCAGTCTGTTCGATATACTACCCTTTTTGTAAATAGGTGTCATGAAACTTCTTTTCCATCGGGAAATATTACACACTTTAATGAAATAGTGAAAAGTTTGAGTAACGGCCTGGCAAGGGAACATCTACAAGTATAAAGGAGAAGCTGCGGTAGGCCATCCGGTCCCGGATCCGGAAGCAATATCGGCAGATGAACTGCACTCAACTTTACCCAAGAACATGGACTGTGGAAATCTGTAATCAATGCGCTCATCTATGACAAACTTCTAAAATGATTTTATGTTGCCAGGCATAGCCTTCTTCGTGTCACAGACATAATCTTGATAGCATCTTTTACTAGTTATTTTACATTGTTCACGGAGACGAGAACACGCAATGTAGTCTCCAAAACGACTGGATGCTTTATACTTCTTATGCGCCATCTTCTTCTCTATTATTAACGATTTTAATTCGTCGTTATATCACCGTGGAAATTTAGAGGTTTTTAGCCTAGAAGTAGGAATAAATTGGTTAACACCGTAACAGAGGATGTCATAAAATCGATCTAGCATAAGATTTATATTATTGATTAGTCTTAGAACAACATCCTAATCAACACCAGCCAACAGATGATTCAATCCAACCCAATCACCCCTTTTAAAATCAAAGAAAAGAGAATCATACTCATCAACTTCCATAGGAGAATGGACCTGGACAGTAGAGAAAAGGGCAGGATGGTGCTAGTCAAGGGTCATCATCAGCCATGAAGACTTTAGAAGCATGATCACTTGATAAAAAGGTTAAGCATAACACCATTACAGTTATTAATATTATTAATCTGTTAAAGGTCATAAACGGCCAGCGTACTACACAAAAATTTATAAAATAATACAAAAATAACGACATGCAATCTTAAAAAAAATAATTATATTTATAGATTTATCAATTTTTATATAATTTTTTTTTTTTTATTTTTCATTAGTTTTTACTTTCTTCAAGCAAAATTTCACATTATTCACAAGTTTGGCTGGTAATACACCTATTGTGTCGAAATCTCGCAAGGCAAATGTTATTTTTTCTCGTGAATTGCTAAATAACCAAACTTAATATAAAGTGTCTCAAAATCAAACAACGCTTGTGGTTTATGGCATTACTTTCAACAAATTTAAATATAAATTAAATGACTCATATAATAAAGAAAAATATAATATGTTTCTAATTTATGTACAAAAATAAATCGAATTTTCCTTAAGGATCTCCACTGTTACCAATATTTTACAACAGAATAACTTCAAAATACAGTATTAACAATTAAAGAATTCTTGGTGGACTGACACTGATCTAGTAAAATCTAAACTATTGAATTTCGATGACTTTCTGTCTGTCAACTCATCACAGATAATACTGTTTTATTAGCAAATAAGGCCAAAACCAGTTACTAAGAATTTGGACGCCTAACTGAGCTCAAAATTAAATTTCAATATACTATATGTATACCATAGAACTAAAAATTAAAACTGGTCATAAAAAATCATTAATGTAAAATAATGATGAATTTAACATAAGAACCGCCTATAAATATACCATCAATTTGCAGATCTTTATTAGATTATGGTCATGTAATATTATGTAGTGCTAGACTATTAGTTCAGAACAATCTTGAAATTGCAGAAACATTCGCTTTAAGAATTATATTAAAGAGTCGCAATTGAGTACATCCACCGTATAAGCAACTTATTAAGGCTAATTCAACTGACTAAAAAACCTACAAGGAACTATGTTTTTTCAGAAAGACCCAAACAATCCAGAATTAGATATCTATATATCTAGATATATTTTAGAAACTTAGATTATTTATGATAAATATTCTTATTATTATTGTCTTATTTTCTTAATATTCAATTTAGATATTTATCAATATTTAATATTACTTCTATCTATGTAATTTCTACAAGTATTAAGAATATATGTCATTATAATAATAATAACCGGTCAAGTGTAAATTGAACTTGCGCAATTAGTGTTCCGTAGGTTGATTGCTTTTAAAATAAAAATTTTTGTTAAGGAGGTATAAAACGATCAAGGACTTTACAAAACACACTCCAAATGAGTTTTTCAACAAAGTTTTTTTTTCCGATCTTTACTGAAAACTGATTAGTTTGAAATTTCTGTTTTTTTTTATATACGAGATAAATTATTAAAGGTCGTGATAATTTTCATTCAATCTACACCCTGTGGAGAATATTCCAGAATTGTTTCAAAGCTTCTTGATCAGTACTTCTCGAGATAAGGGAGGGGACAGCGATTTTTTAAAAATAATACAAAGAAAAGTGTGCGCAAATATTACATTATATATATTTTTGAACTCGTGTTTTTACAAGCTTTCATTTGACAACCCACTCGATGACATGGTAAAATTTTTTTTTCACTTCCGATTTCACCCCCCAAAACTAAACGTCAAAATTTAACTTTCAAAACTAACGGGTCTGATGGGGCCACCAATTTCTATATTAGTACGAAATTTCAACTTTCTGTGTCAAATAGTTTTGGAGAAAATCGGGACAGACGGACAGATACCGAATTGAATAAGTGTTCCGTATGGAACACTAAAAGTAGACACATACTGCATGTGAAGATAATATCAACTACAATTGGTCATTTATAAATGCAAATATGTGTTTAGTAATAGTTATATACCAAATCAATTAAAATAACCGGTCAAGTGCAAGTTAAACTTGCGCAATTAGTGTTCCGTACGTTGATTGCTTTTAAAATAAAAAAATTTTGTTACATAGCTATAAAATGATCAGTGACTTTACAAAATACACCCCAAATGAGTTTTCAACAAAGTTTGTTTCCAATCTTTACTGAAATCTGATGACCTTGAAATTTTTGTTTTTTTTTTTTATATACCATATAAATTATTAAAGGTAATGCACTCGTGATAATTTTCGTTCAATCTACACCCCGTGGAGAATATTCCAGAATTTTTTCGAAATTTTTTGATAAGTACTTTTCGAGATAAGGCGAGACAGCGATTTTTCGCGAATTTTTAAAAATAATACAAAGAAAAAGTGCGCGCAAGTATAATATTATATATATATTTTTTACTCGTGTTTTTTTTCACAAGCTTTCATTTGACACCACACTCGATGACCTAGTAAAAAAATTTTTTTTTTCACTTCCGACTTCACCCCCAAAACTAACCCCTTAAGTCAAAATTTAATTCTCAAAAGTACATGGCTCTGATGAGGCCATCAATTCCTATATTATTACCAAATTTCACCTTTCTATGTCAAATAGTTTCGGAGAAAATCGGGTGTGACAGACAGACAGACAGACAGACACCGAAGTGATCTTATAAGTGTTCCGTACGGAACACTAAAAATACGTCAATAAAATAATAAATACTGATATTCAATTTAACCAGCAACAAATTATTTTTTTTTTTATTTTTGCATTTTAATAAATATTAAATAAATTGCAAAAGATAAATATTTAAAAGAACATAGATTGTTATTTAAATATTAATGCAATTCAAAAACATACTATTAAAAGTTAAATATATTATAAAAATTTATGTCGCTTTATTTCGACGAAGTACGATTTTTTCGGCCGTTTGACTGTATGCGGGACTGTAGTAGGATATCAGCAACCGATTTTTTATTAGTCATACTACGTAAAGTATAAATTTCAGCAATTTTAGAAAGCTACATGTTTCGAGTCAATAAATGAAAATTCTGTATGTTGAAAATATGTAAGTAAACAAGATTAAAATCTGAAATACTTGAAATCACAAAGAGTGAAATGATGTTGGACCTTTTTTATTTATTAAATATGAGAGCCTTATCTAAAACAACCATAATCCTCTTACCCTTTTGGCTACTTGTTGATGTTGATCTTCATAAAGTTTAAGGATTTCTTCGAGTCCGTTATTTTGGAAGGCATTCCTAAAGTATACCTATCAATAAACAGTTATTTAGTAAGTAAAATCTCAAAAATTCACTTAAGGAATTCTTAACCTTATTTCTAAACTTTAGTTGGAAACACTAATGGTTTTCTTAAAATAGAAAGGAAAAGTATGGATGCTATTATTTTTACGTAATATAAAAAACTTTAAAGAAATTTGGCAAACTTTCTTTTATTGCTACTTTCTATAGCAGTATTCTGCGGTAGATTTAAGATTACTAATCGGAATAAATGCAACACACATTTATTTAGCTCAATATTTTGAAGACATCAAACATATTTCATTAAAATTAAGTATTATTTTGTTTTTCTCCATAAAATTACATACTGAGGACTGTTGTATAATATTATTTGTGACCTCACTGAGGACTGTTGTATAATATTATTTGTGACTTCGGCTCGAAATATAACTGAATAAATTTACTAATATCATTTTTTAAAATATTGTGCAATAATAATTTTGTATATAAAAATAATATTTGGTTTGAACATAAGCTACAGTTTTTTACCTGTGATTGTTTCGTATCAGGTATGAATGTGGAGAAATGCTGTTCCAAGTTGGCCTTGCGAACGGCCGAGCTTAAAGAATTGGCACCCCTTTCATTTCGCCAGTACTTAAATATGTCAATGAGGAAGTCCAATGCCAAGTGATCCTAAAAAAAAAGAAAGTCAATTATATGTATAAATGTATTAGATAAAATAATAAAGGGCGTTTCTTAAATAAGTTAAAATTTGTTTGGCTCATTTTCCGAATGCAACGGGCGGAGAAGACGGTAGAGACACAAAGCGTAGAAAGGACAGTGATTACCGCTCGATTAGAAGCTACTGTAAAAAATTAAAAATTGAATTTCTTTATGGGACATCTTGTATTACTAACTTGAAAATGATATAGTAGTGGATAAGAAATACATTACAGTAGTTTACTGTATAGCATTATCGGTGAACGTTGCTTTATATTGAAGGTTTTAAAGAATTAAGTTGTGGATTACAAATTTTTTTTACCTTAATGAGATGTGAATTATTGAGTACGAGCACAGCCTGCATGGGGACACTACCATTTGATATCCACAATGCCAACATTGCGGAGAGTTTCTTACGATCAGTCTCCTTGAAGTACTTGACGAACATTAAAATTTTCTTTATTTCATCCTGTAACAAAAAATATCCAGTTACAAATTAAAAACAATTTACGATTGCACTATCATAGATTTAACTATCTACCTCAATAGATGATCTAGTAGCTAGACAGGTATTAATTACGAGGGTTGTATGATAAGTACCTGACCTCGGCCAGAGATGGTGCTACTATTACTTAAAAAATTATATTTTTAGTAAACACAACCTTTCACAAGAATCCTGTCAAATTTTCAAGTCGAAGCGTGATTTAGTTTATAAGTGGCAGCCATTTAATACCATAGAACAACTTTTCTTTTACAAAAATTGAATATCGAGCAATGATAAAATATTTGTTTTTGAGAAAGAAAACGAATGATGAGATAAAAGTGGAACTCGGCGAAGTTTATGGGGACTGCATCCTCGGTATCAACCATAAAATATGGGACAGCTAAAGTCAAATTTGGTCGTACAAGCATTTTTGATGAAGAACGTCCAGGTCATCCAAATGAGGACACCCAACAGAAATGATTGAAACGATATAGTGATAAATGATCGGAGAGTAAAAGTACATGCCGAGACTGTAGGCATCTCAATTAAATGGGTGCAGAACATTTTAACAACTCATTTGGATATTAGAAAGCTTTCCGCAAGATGGGGGCCGCAACTGACAATAAATCCGAACGTTCGTCAACTTTAAAAAAATGTTTGGCGATGTTAAAGTGCAATCGGAATGACTTTTGGTGTGGATTCATAACTGTTGAAACATCGATTCATCACAGCACAGCAGAGACCAAAAAACAGCCCAAACAGTAGGTTTTCCCTGGCGTACTAGCGCCAAAAAAGGCCAAGGTGACTTTATCGGTCAACAAAGTCATAGCCAGTGTTTTGGGATGCACGCAACATAATCCACGTCGATTACTTTGAAAAGGGCAAAATAACTTTCATCAAGACAATGCACGCGTGCACACTAGTGTCATGGCCATGGCAAACTCCACGAATTAGAATATGATTTGCTTCTGCATCCACCATAGTCGCCAGATTTAGCCCCCAGCGATTATTTCCTATGAATATAAAAAAATTTGGCTGAAACGATGAAGTGATTGCTAAAACGAACGCCTATTTTCAAAGGGTTCGAGAAATCGTATTTTTTAGATGGGATATAAAAGATAGAAAAATGTTGGGCTCAGTGTATCGAGCTAAAAGGAGATTATGTTGAAAAATGAAATAAATATTACAAATAATTTTTTTCTTTGTCAAGGCCAGGTACTTATCATACAATCCTCGTATTACAAAAATTGAATTTTTTTTTATGGGTCTAGCACACGTGCTTCAGGGAAGTCCCTAAAGCGCTACAGGAGCGACACGTGGGCGGAGAAAGCGATTCACGTTGTTCTTGAATCGCTGTAAATTGTACTCTGTGGGAAACACAGTCCTGGGCAAATTATTCCAACGGAATGATGTTCTCCATATAAAAGACTACTTGAAGAGCGTTGTACGAGGAGTAACAAGCTGAACTTCATACGGATGTGAAGAATTAGCGCGACGTGTACTTCTAACATGCACCGCTCTGGGAGGAATTAAGCGGGCCACATCCTTCGAACACTTTCCATGAAAGTACTTGTAGAATAGGCTCAAGTGGCCAACCGTTCTTCGATATTCCAGCGAATCAAGGCCGTCGGTCAGTTCCGGGTATCCAATCAGACGAACCTTCTCTGAATTGAATCCAACAAATGCAGTGTATGTTTGGGAGCGGAGCTCCAAACATGGGAGCAGTATTCCATAGTTGGTCGAATTTGAGCTTTGTAAAGGATTAACAGTTGTTGTGGAGTGTAAAGCTTTCTGGTTCGAAATAATATTCCCAACTTTTGAGAAGCTCTCCTTGCTATGCCTGCAACATGTTCATGCCAGGACATATTTGCTCCCAAATTAACGCCCAACAAATTGAGTGACGATGTTAGAGGGATGGAGTGCCCCGACATAACTATGTCGGGGTCAGCAACGTTAACTTTTTTAGAGAAAATTGCCGCCTGGGTTTTTGTAGCGTTAAATTCCACTTGGTTACTGTCACCCCAAGATAGAATTTCTTCCAGGTCTTTGTTAAGTTGAATGACTTCCTGCTGTCTGCGGATATTCGTCTGAGTAGCCGATGTCCGAGCGTTCAAAGTGAATGAAGAGATAAGTGTACTGTCATCTGCAAAGCTGTAGATTCGATTCTCGGTCCTTTCCAGCAGATCGTTAATGTAAATGAGAGAGTAGAAGACAGTATGGAGCCTTGGGGTACACCGGCGATGATAGTGAAGGTGTTAGAAAGAAATTCATCGACTGCTACTCGTAAAGAACGCTCTTTGAGGAAATATGAGACCCACAAACAGAACCTTTCAGACATACCATAAGAACGTAGCTTAGCCAACAGCCCATCGTGCCAAACACGGTCGAATGCCTTGGATATGTCAAGAGCAACCGCTTGAGATTCTCCAAAGTGTTCAATTGCATTGTTCCAGACATGTGTTACATAAGTCAGAAGATCTCCTGTTGAACTATTTTTACGAAAGTCATATTGGTGATCGCTAATAATGTTGAATCCTTATCATGTCATATGCCGAAAGGGGTAGACGCGTAAACTTTCAAGGCTCCGTCAACAACAACCTGTCACGTAAATAACATCTCTAATGTCAGCGGTTCTTAAACATATTTGTGCACATGCAATTGTTTTTGTTCTTGAATTTTTTTCCAATGTTCCTTAAATTATTTTCAATATCAAATTTACAAATGGCTAAATAAGTCCTTGAAGTATAAGTTTTTGTAGTTATATTTATTCGTTTGTTCTCCCTGTCTGGTCTGATTCTCTATATTGATTTGACTGTTGCTCTTAAAAGATACATTACCTTTTAACGAGGTAATTTAACGAAATGAAAAAATTGTCATGTTTGCCAAAAAATGGCTTTTAATGTGTAAATAGAAATATACATTTTTTGTGATATGTAGTTTTACTTTTGTAATATTTAATATTACTTATTATGAAATTGGAAGTTAAAAAAATATGTTGTTCGTAATCTAAAAACCCTAAAAACTAAAAGAAAAAGAAATATTTCGGAAAGCAATTTTTTTCATAAATACAATCCTTCCCATTAGTAGAATTTTACTTAGATTCCTTAACTGAAAGAACACTGAAAAAGACCTATGACAAGATAAATACGAGGTCACCCTTCTACCTCTCTTCTTTCAAATAGATTGACGGATAGACCGACATACAGGTGTACTGACAGACAAACAGAAACCATTCGTAACATCGGCTACTCAGTCGAATATCCGCAGACAGCGGGTAGTCGTTCAACAAAGACCTGGAAGAAATTCTATCGTGGGGTGACAAAAAACCAAGTGGAATGTAACGCTACAAAAACTCAGGCGGCAGTTTTTTCTAAAAAAAATTAACTTTGCTGAACCCGACATAGTTATGGCGGGGCACTCCATTCCTCTAACATCGTGACTCAATTTGTTGGGCGTTAATTTGGGATTAAATATGACCTGGCATGAACATGTCGCAGGGACAGCAAGGAGAGCTTCTCAAATGTTGGGAATATTATTTTGAACCAGAAAGCTTTACACTCCACAACAACTATTAATTCTTTAAAAAGCTCAAATTCTACCAACTATGGAATACTGCTCCCATGTTTGGGGCTCCGCTCCCAAACATACATTGCATTTGTTGGATTCTATTCAGAGAAGAACTGTTCGTCTGATTGGAGACCCGAACTGACCGCCGGCCTTGATTCGCTGGAACATCGAAAAACGGTTGGCGACTTGAGCCTATTCTACAAGTATTTTCATGGAAAGTGTTCGAAGGATGTAGTCCGCTTAATTCCTCCCAGAGCGGTGCATGTTAGAAATACACGTCGTGCTAATACTTCACATCCGTACGAGGTTCAGCTTGTTACTCCTCGTACAACGCTTTTCAAGCAGTCTTTTATATGGACAACATCATCCCTTTGGAATAATTTTCCCAGGAATGTTTCCCACCGAGTACAATTTACAGCGATTCAAGAACAACGTGAATCGCTTTTTCCGCACACGTATCGCTGCTGTAGCGCTTTAGGGACTTCCCTGCAGGACGTGTGCTAGACCCATAAAAAGAAAACCGTGGTCAGGTACGTCGATAGATCTTCACGCCAACGAACCGATAAAGACAAGGTTAGGCATACGGATAGAAAGATAAACGACACGTTAAACTAAAGCATAGTTAAAAGGACAGGGAGATGGACATACAGATGAACAATCTTTTTCATTGTTAAAGGAAACGTAATTTAATTCGTTTTTTTTTTTAAATTTGTATATTCCTTCTAAACATTAATTCAAAATTCTTGACAACTAATGGTAGAAAATAAAAAGCCATATTTCCTTGTTAGCTGCTAACAACAGTTGTATTCTTGTCTTGTTTTCCTAGAAAAATTAATGACGTCAGCTTTACCAGATTAATAGCGCTTGTTCACGGCCTAAAAAGATGCCTAATCACGTCCTAAAGTTTTGCGACGTGTCTGTAACTTTTGCTAATGTCCTCGGTGGATGTTTTTACAGTTTACCTAATTAATTTCTATGAAAATTATTTGTCAATTCGTAATGTTTTTCAGCGTAGGTTATAACGTTATAATTGTAAATGAGTATTTTATAAAAATTTGAAAGTAGGTGACCCTCAGGTAAATAACCTCATTTTGAACTTACAAGTTTCTAAAATGTATAAAATTTAATTATCTACAAAATATTCCTCTATATACTTTACATATATTATCTTAAGTAACAATTTACATAAATACGACTATACATAATAATTATAAACCTATTATAAAAGCAAATTAACTTTAACATTAAAAATAAACCTGAATAAACCTCTTTTCTAGTGAGACTAATTGACGACAACAATATGAGGTGATTCTAACACGTGACTGACAATTATAATTTGGTGCTTGCAGATAAAAAATTAAAATTAAAGGATTATAGGTCACAAATCTGCATTTATTCAGTGTCAAATAATTTAATATACTTCCGGTAGGGCCGAAAAGACTACAAGACTTGACTTTTAAATGGGGCACTCCATATGTTCTTCGTTATTACGAGTGAAAATGTCATTCTGACTACAACATTAAATTTGTTTACCAGGTGTACAAGTATGAAATGCGGATTTCAGACAACAGATGGTGCACCAATGCAGTTTGTGCTATAAAGATTTGACACTGCGCCATTTTGTTGTGTCATCAACAAGTGTCAGACGCGCACGAGTGATAAATTGGAAAAGTGTGTGCATAGTGTTGTGTTGTTGTGTTCAATATGTCGAAATTTATACCGAACAAAAGCATTCACGGACAGCATTAATTTTTTGTTTTCATTTGAAGAAAACTGCTGTTGAATCATACCGATTACTTCGAGAAGCTTATGGTGAACATGCTCCATCGCAAGATACGTGTGAACGATGGTTTCGGCGTTTCAAAAGTGCTGACTTCGATGTTGCAGACAAGGAACGTGGAAAACCGCCAAAAAAATACGAAGATGTGGAATTGCAAGCATTGTTGGACGAAGATGATTCGCAAACACAAAAACAACTCGCCGAGCAATTGGGCGTTAGTCAACAAGCTGTTTCTAATCGGTTACGAGAGATGGGAAAGATTCAGAAGACCGGTAGATGGGTACCACATGAGTTGAGCGACAGGCAAATGGAAAAGCGCAAAAACACGTGTGACATCTTGCTCGCTCGGTACAAAAGGAAGTCGTTTTTGCGTCGTGTAGTTACAGGGGATGAAAAGTGGATTTATTTTGAGAATCCCAAGAGCAAAAAATCGTGGGTAGACCCAGGCGCACCATCCACATCGACTGTAAGACCGAATCGCTTTGGCAGAAAGACGATGCTCTGTGTTTGGTGGGACCAGAGGGGCGTGGTCTATTATGAGCTGTTAAAACCTGGGGAAACGGTTAATACTAAACGTTACCAACAATTGATCGACTTGAACCGTTCGCTTGAAAAAAGGCCAGAATACCGAAAGAGGCAACACAATGTCATTTTTTCTTCATGACAATGCTCCATCACATACGGCAAAATCAGTTCGCGACACGTTGGAAACACTCAGCTGGGAAGTTCTATCCCATGGGGCTTACTCATCAGACTTGGCTCCTTCCGATTACCACTTGTTTGCATCGATAGGTCACGCACTTGCTGAGCAGCACTTTGGTTCGTACGAAGATGTGAAAAAATGGCTCAATAAATGGTTCACAGCAAAAGGGGAAGATTTTTACTGGCGTGGTATTCACAAGTTGCCCGAAAGATGGGAAAAATGTATAACAAGCGATGAAGCATACTTTGAATAAAGCACTTTTTATCATTCTTTTGAATTTAACAGGTTTTTTTAGAAAAAAAATCCGCATTTCATACTTGTACACCTGGTACTGTTGTACTTCGCATCTTTCATTCTTTTCCTTAAGAGTACTATGAAACAATAAAACGGTGAAATTGTTAATCGTAGTGTATTATCAAGATACGGATCGGTTGATCGCAAAACTCGGCTAACACTGACTTTCTTACTATGGATCTAGTTTCAAAACTGTCAAATTTTTATAACCATTGCTGATGTGTATTGCTGCAGTCTCATTAGAAATACCAGAAACAACTATTTAAAGATTATTTTGAATAGTTAGTTACACTACTGAAAGAGTACTCTTAAAATGGTGCTATATGTACGAACTTGAAAAAATCTTAATATCAAAAAACAGTTAAGTATAAGTTGGAGTTGAGCAATTAATGTTGCGTACCATAAATACCTTTAAAATAAAATTTTTTGTTACAGAGGTATAAAATGATCAGTGACTTCACAAAACACATCAATAAAAAATTAAAGAGTCCAGATTACAAACCTGTCTAGTCAGATAGTGACTCAGCAGGCTAAACGGACCAATCAGAATAAGACAAAAAGTTCCTGACATGTATATATATCTTAAGATTTAATATATATTTTCACGTTTTTTCTTAGTCAATAATGTGTAATAATTACAGCATCTTAGCTACCTAAAAGCCAATAAATCAATCTAGCTCAATTTAGAATCTAGTAATAAAAGTGTAAAACAAATATTTATTACCTAAATATTTGTTTAATTATAAACAAATCAAACGAAATTACTTTGTCTCTATCTACCCGTTGGCCACCAGTGTGTGTACTGAAAAATATATTAAAAAAACCTCCACCATATTGTCAACCAATTAGTTTTTATAACAGATAAATTATCAAACGTGGAGTTGAGTTTCGGATAGCAAAGTGTGTACATGTAAATCGAACGCCCGGCAATAGTCAACTCGTTCAACGAGCATTATTACGGTAGTGTTTCGATCTATTTAATTCTTTTGTCGATTGCAAACGAGAGGACTAGAAATAAAGCAGAGTGTAGTGTTAGAATTAAGACAATAAGTAAAAAATTTGGAGGTTTATGAGAATAATTCTGTGAAATTGTATGCTAACAAGACGATAAGCGACGACCTTGATCGTTTTACTGTTTACGGTGATAAGAAATATAAACAACAGTTTTTTTTTTCTTTTTCTCCCGTGTTCGAATATGGAATATACGAGGAATACACCTAAAGTTTTTGTAACAGAAAGAACAATGAATAGCGATGATTATACTTCAGGAGACTCTAAAAGAGAAAGAGTCGAAGAAAAAGAAGAGCCGATGGGATTATTCAAGAAGAGTAAAAAGCTGATAAGAACACCACAGAAAGAGAAAAACGAAAGAGTAGATAAGATAGACAATTTGATAGAAATGATCAGAGAGTTAATGTCAGATATAAAGGATATAAAACAAGACCAAAAGACATACCAACAAGAGTTGAAGGAACTAAGAAAGGAGGATGAAGTGTTGAAAGAGGAAAATAAGATAATTAGAGAAAACATGAGAAGTATGGATTTGAAGATTAGTAGACTGGAAAAAGACAACGTAAGGAATAATATTGTAATATCGGGAATAAAATTTCAAACGAATAGCCAACCAGATCTGAAAATGAGTGTTGAACATTTTATGGAGAGGAGTATAGACATAAAAGTACAGGTTAAAGATGTGATAATAACAGGAGCGACTATATACAAGATAGAACTTGAAAACACGGGATTTAAAGAAGCTGCAATGAAAAATAAAAACAAACCGAGAAACTTAAGAAAGTTTACATAAACAACGACTTAACAAAAGATGAACGCGAAATTCAAAAGAAATTGAAACATATAGCAGAGAACGAGAGAAAGAAAATGGAAAAAGGGTGAAAATAGGATATTAAAAAAAAACGTAATCGAAGGAAGAGAATATAAATGGGACATTGAGGAAGAAAAACTGAAAGAACAAACAGAGAATACTACGACTATCAAGTCAAAAAAAACTGAGAGAAAGGAGAGAGATAGGTAGATTGACGACAACCCTGGCAAAGATAAAGGATACGGAAGAGAGGACTAGTAAAAGGAATAAAAATAAGAAGATAATCAAAGAAATAGGAAGAAAGAAATGGGAAATAATTATCTAGTTATTAAGTTGAAAACACGGAATGATAGGGGTATAAACGGAAAAGAGGATGAACTGATAGAAGAACAACAAATGCACTATGTAGGAATCACTAAAAACAGAAAGGAAAGGAAATAGATGCAAAAAATTAGAAGGAAAAGCATACAAAAATCAACATAGAGACATAATACCGGAACAAGATGCAGAACTCATACAAACAGAAGAAACTAATACAGAAGAAACAAAAGAGGAAATCGGCAATTTAAACAAGATGGAAGGATATACAAGGAAATATAGAAGAGACAGATATAGAATAACTCAACTCCACGGGCCTTACACTCCTAACAAAGGGGGTAGAAAGGCATAAGGATTAAGTAAGTAAATTATCAAACGTAATACGCTCGTGATAATTTTCGCTCAATTTACACTTTATCAAGACTATTCCAGAATTTTTTCAAAATTTTCGTGATGGGGTTGGGGGACAGTGATTTTTGACCATTTTTTAAAAATAATACAAAGAAATGTGAGCGCAAGTATTACATCATATGTATCTTCGAAATCGTGTTTTCACAAGCGGTCATTTGACATCTCACTCGATGATCTGGTAAATTCTTTTTTCACTTCCGCTTTCATCCCCCAAAACTAACCTCTTAAGTCAAAATCTAACTTTTAAAAAACGACATGGCTCTGATTCCGGAAAAAACCGGATGTAACAGACAAACAAGACAGACGGACAACGAAGTGATCCCATAAGTGGAACACTAAAAACAATAAGAACATGAGATAATCCGCCGACTATCGCAAAATGTCTTTTTTAAGGTAAAGGGTACCGTACATTCTTTCCTTCTATGCATAAATTTAACTTTTTTTTCAGTTTATCACTGTTTAACTTATCAATTATAACAAAGGAACAAAACATTCGATATCATCACTGGATCTATAGATGGAATAAATTTACGGTTCAGTGACTAAGTATGAATTTTGCCAGTCTAACATTTCTAGATGGCGGTAGAAAACAGTAAATTCCAATATTTACAGTAGGAGGAATCGGAAAATGAAATTGAAATTATAGACTACACGATTACAATAAGTTTTTATAATCCATCCTCATTTTAGAATAAATCACTCTAAAGTCAAAATTTAGGCTTTATTTTTTCGCAAAATTTACATTTGTGTAAAAGCTGTTAACATTTTTAACAAAATAAATATATGTAATATGTTACAAAAACCCGCCAAGTGCAAGTCGGACTTGCGCAATTAGTGTTCCGTACGATAATTGCTTTTAAAATAACTACAAAAAGTTCCTGACATGATTAATCTTAAGATCCAAATTTTTTGGTTTTTTTTTTTTTCAGTCAATAATGTATAATAGTGATAGCATCTTAGCTACCTAATAGCTCATAAATCAATCTAGCGCAATCTAGAATCTAGTAATAACAGTGTAAAACAAATATTTACTACCTAAATATTTATTTAATTACAAACAAATAATATAAAATTATTTTGTGGCTACAGGAACGCCGCGAGGTACTGAAAATATCTTTATCTCCACCATACTGCCGGGAAACCTCTTCGATATTATCAAAGCACATAGTTTTTTTATACCAGAGAAATTGTCAAACGTCATGCACCCGTGATAATTTTTGCTCAATCTACACTATATGAAGAATATTCCAGAATTTTTTCAAAAATTTTTGCTCAGTACTTCTAGAGTTAGGGTGAGGAGATTTATTTAAAAATAATAGAAAGAAAGCAAGTATTGCATCATATATATTCTTGAACTCGTGTGAAAGCATTCATTTGACACTCCATTCGATTTTTCACTTGCCCCTACAAAATTTAACTTTCAAAACTGATTGGCCCATCAATTCCTATATTTTGCAAAATTTCAACTTTATATGTCAAATAGTTTCGGAAAAAATCGGGTGTGACAGACGGACACCGAAGTGATCCCATAAGTGTTCCGTACGGAACACTAATAAATTTTATGTTGTAGAATACACAAGAAGAAATAACTCTCAGTACTTTTTCAGTTATTAAACTTTGAAGGTGTACTAAATCCTACGATATAAGATCCTGCCTATTTACTTTTTCAATGGGGCAATAAACGCCCCCACGTTTTGTGCATAGTTGCCAGGTATTACGATAAACGTATTTTTTTATTTTACCTGCTTTGTATACCGCCCTCACTTGCACCTACAATCATATATGATCTATTTTTACCTATATATTTACTACCTGGCAACCCGGTTTGGAGCACTTTAAGTATTTGATAATATAGGCCTAATGACCACAGGTCCCCATTAAGATTCCAAAGATACTTTTTATTATTTTTATCTTTTGTTTTATTTACAAAGTAACGGTTCTATTTTAATTATGTGGCGTCCGTGGGAAAATTGCAATTATGGATATCGCAAAAGAAAATATTTATCACTTGACGCTAAACAAATAGTGAAAAATGTTTACGACAGTTTGGTAACAAGAAATTTGAAAATATATTCTATATATATATGAAGAGCAGTTGGTGCCGACACTAGACAAAATAAAACTAAGACTGGTGCAGGACGGGACCAATATACATTGTGGCCGATCAACCCTTCACAGAATTCTCTTAAGAATGGGATTCACGTTCCGAAAAATCAACAAAAAGCGATGGAGTCACAAAGATTACGAATCTTGCGACATACTTATTTACAAGAAAATAAAAAGTATCGATTGGAGAATTGGCCAATAATTTACCTTGACGAAACATGGTTGCCAGTGCCATGACACTGTGCAAAAAGGGTGGGTTGACAGCAGTACAAAATGTGAGACTAACGCACCTTCAAATAAAGGTAAACGAATAACCATTTTGCATGGTGGATCTGAAAAGGGCTAGGTTTCAAATTGTCTACTATTATCTGCAAAAAACATAAAAGATTCTAGTTTGGACTACCATGAAGACACGACCGCAGAACTTTTTGAAAATTAGTTTCAAAATTCCCTTTTGCCAAATGTTCCCGAACAGAGTGTTATAGTTATGGACAATGCAAGTTACCATAGTCGCTTACTAAATAAGGTTCCTAATGCAGCCAACACCAAATCGGAAATACAGGAATATATGTTAGAAAATGATATTTATTTTGACTTTAGTTATAAAAAAGTGATCTTTTGGAAGTTTTGAAAGACTATAAATTAAAAAAGAAATCTGTTTGTAATAGTACGGCTGAGAAAATGGGATACACTTTGGCACCTTCCTGCGTATTATTGTGTGTTTAATCCAATTGAACATATTTGGCATCAACTTAAATCAAAAATAAGGGTACAAATTGTTTCTCCTACTTTAGGCGTATCAGTGGTTGAATTAGTAAAAAAGTTATAAATGATATACCATGTGAAAGCTGGAAGAATTCCATTTAGCACGTTGTTAAAGTTAAAAGATTAATACGAGGCTGGTTTGAAAAGTCCGTGCAAAGTCCGAGAGATGGCACCACCGGCGCGTATCGAGGTCGTGTTTAGTTAGTAGCATTTCTTGAATGAACGCACACCAAGTTTCAGCCATATTGGTCTATTTCTTTGTGTTTGGCATTCGTGTGAATCAAGGAAGTCGAGTAATTTTCAAGAAATGGACGAAAAAGAATTTCGTGTGGTGATTAAACATTAGTTTATGAAAGGCAAAACGCCTCAGGAGACTAAAGAGAAGCTTGATAAACATTATGGTGACTCTGCACCTTCGATTAGAATAGTTTATAAGTGGTTTCAAAATTTTCGGACTGGCCATATGGGCACAAGTGACGCTGAACGTTCTGGACGGCCTGTGGAGGTTACGACTCCAGAAATCATTGATCAAATCCATGATATGGTGATGGATGACAGAAGAGTTAAGGTGCGTGAGATTGCTAGTGTTGTGGGCATCTCGACTGAACGGGTACATAATATTTTGCATAAACATTTGGACATGAGAAAGCTATCCGCAAGATAGGTGCCTCGATTGCTCACGCTTGACCAAAAACGGAATCGTGTGAAGTGTTGCAAGGATGGTTTGCAGCTGTTCCAGAAGAATCCGGAGGACTTTAAGCGTCGTTTCGTCACTGTGGATGAAACATGGATACATTACTATACTCCTGAGACCAAACAACAATCTAAACACTGGGTTACCAAGGGGGAATCTGCACCAAAAAAGGCGAAGACCGTTCCTTCGGCCGGAAAGGTTATGGCGACTGTCTTTTGGGATTCGCAAGGGATAATCCTCATCGACTATCTGGAAAAGGGTAAAACTATTACAGGTGAATATTATTCATCGTTATTGGACCGTTTGAAAACCGAGTTGCAAGAAAAACGCCCGCGATTGGCCCACAAGAAAGTCCTTTTCCATCACGACAACGCACCAGCACACACCTCAGCAGTTGTGGTCGCAAAATTAATGGAAATAGGATTTCAACTCGTTTCACATCCCCCCTATTCTCCAGACTTGGCTCCCTCGGACTACTATTTGTTCCCCAATTTGAAGAAATGGCTGGCGGGACAAAGATTTTATTCAAACGAGGAGGTGATTGCAGACACTAATGGATATTTTGCAGACTTGGAGAAATCCTATTATTCGGAAGGGATCAACAAACTAGAACATCGTTGGACGAAGTGTATAAGCCTAAAAGGAGACTATGTCGAAAAATAAAAAAGGTTTACCCCAAACACATAAGTAGTTTTTATTTTTGCACGGACTTTTCAAACCAGCCTCGTATTTTTATGTAAATAATATAAAACCACTGATAATTACCTCAGCTGATAATAGTGAAACTGAATTAGGCTTAAGTTAAAATATATTTTTATTTATACAATATATCCCCTCTTGTAAACCCCATTCAACCAAACTGTATATTTGTACTTATCCATTTGTTTTTACATGCATCTATAAATAAACATCTCCAAAAACACTTATAATTTTATTTCTTAGCATTAATGAATAAAATTATTAAGTCCATCTCTGCAACCTATCATAAACAAAAGGAAGAATTTTTATATTGTCCACTTAAAACAGCAAAAATCACGATCTTATATTTTGGGACAGTCTATACTCTAGATGAAGAAATAAAAATTTAAAAATGAATGACGCGACAACTTAGGTGTCACCCTACTCAAAATGACATTTTCAATCAAATAATCGGAAATATGTAAGGTGTCCTATCTAAAAATCAGCCTTTAAGGTTATTTCCGGTTAAACTGGAAGTATGCTAAAGTATCTGACATGGTCAACAAATACAGTTTTGTCCTACGTGCAACGTACAACATATTCTATGAATTTCAGCTCTTTTTTAGAATAAAAAAAGTTATAAGAGTGAACTATATTTAAGACTCACCCCGTATTCAAAGAATAGGAACTCTCACATATTAAAGTTTATTCCTATTAGCGTGTTGGTATAGTTGGAAACGTGCCAGGTTATTAAAATATTTACGGATGGATGACAGTTTTAATTCTTCGATAGATTGCTCCATTATTAATTTTGAGGACAAAAATGTGCTTTAATCTAAATATAGGATAATAACAGGTTATAATTTATTAGATATCGCATGACTCTCACGATGCTTCATGTTATGACGAATAACTATTATCTCTGATGCACCAATGTTAAGGATTGATTGTAGAGAGATTTTGCAAAGCTTATTTTTCATATAACTTTGTTCTTATCGATATCCCAAACATGTGCAGTATTAACGCGAAGGAATTGCAAGGTTAGGTTAGTATTTATTTTCTATAAACCTAGGGATTTTTTTCATTCATATCATGGTTAAGCACACCGGTTATTAGTATTTGATGGATCAACAAAACTTTCTAAATTAAAGCTGGGTCTAGCATGTCTCTATCACTCTCTTTCACACACTCGCAGTAATATGAATGTGTGATAAATAAAATTTCATTTGAAATTAGTACTACACACATTGTAATGCCATTGTGCCAAAAATTGAAAAACCTCAACATAATATGAACCCTAATTAATTGTTGCCAGTATTATTTGCATTAAAAGATTATCATTTCAATTTTACTGTATTTTCTTAAACTTAAGTAGGAAAAAAAAACATGCCCTACCATAATAGCGATAAGAATAACGAACTTCAAATAACCTCTCTTACAAGTTCCTAAATAAAGGAAATCGTTATCCTTAATAAAGATTTCTCATATTTTATTTCAATACTACGCACCCTCCTAATGGTGAGCGTATGCTTCAAATAACGACAACTGCTGAGTTTTATATTTAATTTCTTCCATTTACTACTGCTCAAGCTCCAAACGGTGGGGGTATGCTTCGAATAAAGATAAAGACGGTGGCCTACCAAAATAAGTGTTGCAAAATCTCTCTATTATTGTATTCTTATTATCAATATACTACAGACCCTTAGAATCAACGAGAATGATAAATGAGATTTAATAACTTTGAAAAAAAATGGAACCAGGTAAATATAAATTATAAGGACAATAATCCTTTTAAAGTGGTAAGATTCTAAAGAATATCGAAACAAAACATTAACTGCTAAACGTCATGACCGGTGTCGTCAGTACTCGATGTATTTTTTTCTAAGAGTGATCTACAATTATGTCATCGCGTTCTCTGATGCAATTTTATTCATGTGCTAAACTAATTGGCAGGATATTTTAAAAAGAACTATCAAGTGCAACTTGGACTAATTCGTGTTCCGTGCAATGATTACTTTTAAAATAAAATAAAATCCTCACCTAGACTAAGTTACTTAGGTCCCTGACATCTTAAGATCCAATATGTATTTTCACGTATATTAGCTTATTAGTCAATAATATATAATAGTTGCAGCATCTTAGCTACCTAATAACCAATAAATTAATCTAGCTTAATCTAGAATCTAGTAATAAAACTGTAAAATAAATATTTACTACCTAAATATATATATATATATATATATATATATATATATATATATATATATATATATATATATATATATATATATTTGAACTCGGGTTTTCACAAGCTTTTATTTGACACACCACTCGATGACCTGGTATTTTTTTTACTTTCGATTTCACTCCCCAAAAGTCAAAATTTAATTTTCAAAACTAAACTGCTCTTACTGGGCTATCCATTCCTACACGGCTCTGATTGGGCCATCAATTCGTATATTTGTGCGAAATTTAAACTTTCTATGTCAAATAATTTTGGAGAAAATCGGGTGTGGCAGATCGGCACTGAAGTGATCCCATAAATCCTCTGTACGGAACACTAAAAATACCTTCAGCCATCACTTTGTCACTGGCGTAGTTTCCGGTGCTTCAAATTTTATGTTATTTTAATTTGTCAAAATGCCTAACACGTAGAATGAACAGTTTTGGGTCTGACACATAGATGTCGCCCTGTTCAAAAAATCCATATGACTTTTAGGAAGTACCAACCCTCAAACAACACGTGTCCAAATTTCATATTTCGACGATTAGTTTAAAAGTTACAGTGATTTTAGTGATGCTACTTTTGATATTTTCAAAACAACGGAAAAAATCGAATTTTGTGTTGATTGATGGGAAAACATATTGTTCAAGCAAAGAGCAATGGCCTAATAAGTATTACGGGTACTCTGCCCTTGGAAAATTACTCATCATTTACTGGTATGCTAAATTTAAATGCGGCCGTACAGATACAAATGATGCTGAACACTCTGGACGCCAAAATAAGGTGGTTACACCGGAAAACATCAAAAATATCCACAAAGTTGTTTTTGATGACCGTAAAGTGAAATTGCGTGAGATAACTGATACTCTAAAGATATCAAAAGAACGTGTTGGTCATATTTTGCATGAACATTTGGGCATGAGAAAGCTCTGTTCGAAATGGGTACCGCGTTTGCTCACAGTGGAACAAAAACAATAACGTGTTGATGATTCTGAGCTTTATTTGGACCTGTTTAAGCGCAATAAAAAGAATTTTTACATGCGATATGTGACAACGGATGAAACATGGATCCACCATTACACACCGGAATCAAATTGGCAATCAGCTGAGTGGACAGCAGCCGGTGAAAGCCGCCCGAAGCGACCAAAGACACAACAGTCGACTGGGAAAGTTTTGGCCTCTGTATTTTGGAATGCGCATGGAATAATTTTCATCGACTATGCTGAGAAAGGAAAAGCCATCAATAGCGAATATTATATAAAGTTATTGGTGCGTTAGAAGGCAACCACAAAGATACGGCCCCAAATGAACAACAAAAAGGTGCTCTTTCATCAAGACAATGCACCGTGTCACAAGTCAATGGCTACAATGGCCAAATTGCATGAATTAAAGTTCGAATTGCTTCCTCAGCCACCGTATTCTCCAGATTTGTCCCGCAGCGACCATTATCTATTCGTAGACCTTAAAAAATGCTCGTGAGAAAGAGAAGAAGTTATCGCCGAAATTGAGGCCTATTTTGAAGGCAGACAAATCCTTCTACAAGAAAGGTATAGAAATGTTAGAAAAGCGTTGGACTGATTGTATCGCTTTTGAAGGAGACTATACTGATGAATAACGTCGAATTTTGCAATACAAAAATGCAGCCTACGTGTTACATAAATTATAACTTTTTAAATGATTAATCCGCTTATATTAAAAAAAATTGGTCGTGGAAAACATGACTTGATACTTACTTGAAAAATTTTTTCGAGATATTTATAACGTCGCATGAGTTTAATAAACACTTGTTCCCAGTTCTTCATTTCTTCCATATTGATCTCGTCCGAGGAGTTAAAAATACTGACGTCCGTCTTGTGTGGGCCATCGCCTTCCTGGGACAAAGTACCCCCCGGAACTAGAAAATAAATTATTTAAAGATGAATAACGAAGTATTTAAAAATTCACCGATTATTGAAAATTATTATGGAATTTACTGTTTGAATAATTAACTTGCTTTAATAGCGAGAATTTATAGAATTTATTTCACACGAGTATGTGGAAAATAAACTACAATATGAAAACATTGTTGTTAGTCATTAAAAAAATAGAGTTAAAAAATCAATTAGTTATTTGTTCTAAAAATAGTTCTTTTTTATTTACGTTTCATTTTTATTTACTAATGAATTGGCAAAACTTAAAAACTATTATATCCTTTGTAATAGATTTGGGAGTACGATTTAAAGAATCAAGGTTAGAGCGATTAAAACATTTATTTAATAAACGTACAAAATTTCCAGATAAGGTTAGAATAAAATAAATATGTTAGTTTTATAAATAGAATAGGTAAAATAAGTATTATTTTACGGTACTGACGGCATACGTAGAGAGATTTTGCAACGCTTATTTCTCATATGACTTTGTCCTTATCGTTATCGCAGGCATGCGCAGTATTAAAGCGAATGAATTGTACTTTCACACTACGGCAGAATTGCACTAAAATAAACATAGACATATCAGAATAGAGGAGTAAGTTCTCGCGAGAAGCGTGGCGCTCATGGAAAAGGAAAGAAATAATATGAGTCATAATGTCTCTCTTACTCGGCGCACGCCCACAACACTCTCTCGCGGGTACGCACCCTAATTTAGAGTTGTGGGCGTGCATACCCGTGCGACAGTGTTGTGGGTGTGCGCCGAGTAAGAGAGACAGAATGACTCATCTTATTTCTTTCTCTTTTTAAACGACTATACGCTTTGGCTTACAGTAGGCTATATATTTTCTTTCCTCTATTCTAATATCTCTATGAAAATAAACTAAAAGTAAAGTTAGGTCAGCATTCATCTTCTATAAGTTTAGGGGTTTTTTCATTCACCGCATGACTCGCTGATGTTTGTGGAACCAGAATAGTTAAGCCCACCGATAAACAAAATTTTGGAATTAGCACTACAAAAGAGTTATCATCACTGCACCAAACACTTTATTTTTTCACGCGACACGGGATACACTAACCATGTTAGCATCATCAGGAGCGATTAGTAAGCCGACAGTCAGTTATCACTCGTGATGACGCTCACATGGTTAGAGAAATGCGTATCAGGTGCAAAAATAAAGTGTTTGTTGTAGTGGTGACAACTATTCTGTAATTCCATCGTGCCAAAGATTGCACAATCTCAACATAATCTGAACACTAATTAACTGTTGTTAATAAGTGTTATTTGCAATAAAATATTTCAATGTTACTGTATGTTCCTAGTGGTTTGTATACCCAAGTGGGGAAAAATAGGCCCTACCATAATAGCGATAAGAATAATAAACTTCAAATAACCTATTTTACAAGTTTCTAAATAAGAGAAATCATTAACCTTAATAAAAGTTTCTCTTATATAGTTTCAATACTGCGCAAGCGCTGAACGGTAGGGGGCGTGCTTCAAATAAGGATAACAGCTGAGTCCTTATATTTAATTTCTTCTCTTTACTATTTGCGCCTGCTTGAAATAAAGATAAAGACAGTGGTCTGCCAAAATCTTTCTATTCTTTCTGAGAAAATATGGCTTAGTGTACTTCACTGGCAAGATTTGCTATCATAAATAAGTTAGTCACAACGCAAAACGATAACAAAGGAAATACTTTAATCTCATGACATTTAGTTTTTTAAAAATATATTTAAAATAATAATATTTTATTTGAACAAAGTGACAGCATAGGGTGAATTTAAATGTCCACAATGATTCGAAAAATTTGTCTTTCATCATGACCACTTGACCACATTGTTCGGGCAAAGTGTCAGTTTTATGTTCTCCATACGAAGTTCTTTGATGTGTTAGCCGATACATGATAAAATTATATAAAAACAACACTTTTTAATTTCATGTTGTTTCACCATACAATGGCTTCTTCAGAAGTAAAATGATTTTACTTCAAAGCCATTAGTCAAGTGACTTTAAATATATTGGAAATTAAAACATATGTTGTTTTTATCCATACGAAGTTCAAATTCACGAAAACTTTATAATATTAATGAACTTAATAAAATGTAAATTGATTGTACCAGTTTCTACTTAGAATACTTAAAACATACATACTGATACATGATAAAATTATATATAAAACAACACTGTTTTAATTTCCAATATATTTAAAGTCACTTGACAATTGTTTCACCATACAATGGCTTCTTCAGAAGTAAAATGATTTTACTTCTGAAGAAGCCATTGTATGGTGAAACAATTGTCAAGTGACTTTAAATATATTGGAAATTAAAACATAGTGTTGTTTTTATATAATTCCATACGAAGTTTTAAAAAGAAAATACAAAATATTGATTCAAATTCAATCTGTAAAACTTTATAATATTAATGAACTTAATAAAATGTAAATTGATGATCTTGTACCAGTTTCTACTTACGAATACTTAAAACATACATACTGGTATTTTTGGTAAATACAGTAATATTTTTTAAAAAGGTGAAATAGTTGCAAACTTAATAACTAAATATATTGTCTTGATACTAAATAAGGTGAGATTTATGTAAATTTTTAGGATTTTTAACCGATTACTTGAATAACTTGTTTAATTGTGGTTAATCAGTTACAAGGTTAAAGACCGAATAAAGAGTTTAGAGAGAGTATGTTACGTATTCTTTCTAAATATTTGTTTATTGAAGTATTACGAACCTATGTATGTATATTCATAAACCAAAAATTAGTACATTTTATGGCCAAGGCTGTTACACAAAGTTACCTTGCCATGTAGGCATGGTCAGTGGGATACCCGTCTCGCATCTGTTGCGTCTGTGGCAGGAACTTTTGGAGAGAGAACACAATCTGTGTTTAAGATCTTTCTCAATTTATGAAAATATCCTCTTCTCCTAAGTCCTTTCACCTTCGGGAGGGTATGGTAACTCTATGCTCAGTAAATGGATTGAACTATCATCTGCCACTGTTCTCGGTTCTGTGCATGCTCTGATGCTTCATGTAATGACTTCCCGATTAACGGTTTCATCTGATCCAATCAATGTGAAGGTGATCTACCCCTGCAGCGCTTGCCTTCAACCTTTCCCTGTATGACTGCGTTATAAACTAGTTCAACCGTTTAGTAATTTTTAGTTCTTGTAAAATAGACTGGTTAGTTCGATGTTCCATCCACGATATCCTGAGAATTCGAAGATAACCCATTTCTCAAATAGAGCAATTTTCTTTTTATCAGCTTTCTTGCGAGCCTTAGCTTAATCCATCGCGAGATGCTAGAGTCTTTTCATATTTTGACTAATTTTTCGGTTGCAGACTCTTCTACATATTTCTGAGTGACATTGGTCGATATTGGTAATTAGAGACCCAAGGTATTGATAGGAATCCATACTCTAGTAGATGTTGAGGTTGATTAACATTTGTTCTACTAATGTTCATTATTTTAGTTTTATTGTTATTTACTCCCGATCTGTAGCTTTTACTGAACTTTGTCAGTTTCTGCATAGTGACCTCTAATTCACTTTTATTTGCGGCTATTATCAAGCTGTTATCTACATAACGCAAGTTCTGTATGCGTTTTCCTCTAACCACCATTCCAGTTATTGAAAACTTCACGTATTATGTTGTCTGTATAAATGTTGAACAGTAATGGCGAAAGAATGCATCCTTGCCGGACACCAGTTTTCGTGGTGAAGCTTTCTGTGTACGGAAATAATTTGTTAAATGAAGTGGGAGCTGAACTCGCGCACTGAGAGTTATGTTCTTACTTATTTTTTGAGACTGTACGTTATATATATATATATATATATATATATATATATATATATATATATATATATATATATATATATATATATATATATATATTATATATATATACTCAGCTTGTTGATGAACCAACACGGATCCCTGATCGAGACGGGGAGTTCGCCAGTCTTCTTGATCTGTTTTTAACCACCAATCCGGAGATTTACACGGTCACCGTAAATCCGCCGTTAGGTTCTTCCGACCATAAACTGCTTTCGACATCGAGTATCCTGCCAATCAGTGACAGAGAGGCGCCTAGGCCGCGCAAGATTTGGCACTACAAATCTGCTAAATGGGAAGATCTCATGGAATACTTTCGAACTTTCCCTTGGATGGACGTTTGTTTTCGATCCGATAACCCATCTGACTGCGCCAGGGAGGTCTCCGATGTTATTTTGGCTGGTATGGAAGCTTACATCCCTTTTTCGAAGAAATGCTCCTCCGACGGCAAGCCTTGGTTCGACCGAAAATGCAAAGAAGCTGTTGCTTCTAAACATATCGCCTACCGACAATGGCGTGAAAATCCTAACATCTTAAATCGAAATATCTTTGTTCATGCCCGGAACAGATGCAAGGGAATTATCGACGAAACCAAGGAGGCACACAATCAACGAATTAGAAACAAACTTCTCGCTTGTCCCAACAATTCCAGGTCCTTTTGTTCAGTCGCTAAGGCAGTTAGTCAAAACTTTACCAAATCCACGATACCACCACTCACACGGCCAGATAATTCCATTGCAACCACACCTGTTGAGAGAGCGAACTTGTTGGCTGAACTCTTTGCTTCACATTCTACTGTCGATTTCCAAGGAAAAACACTACCTACTATTCCCATATTGCAGTCAAGGATGCCCGAGGTTGTCTTCAGACAGCGCATCATAAAGCGTATTTTAATGAAGCTAGACACCAAGAAGGCTTCTGGCGCTGACGGAATACCTGCCATAGTTCTCAAAAACTGTGCAACTGAACTAACACCAGTTTTCTGTAGACTTTTTAACCTATCCTACAGAAAGGGAAGATTTCCGTCCTGCTGGAAATGTGCCACGGTTCAGCCGATACCTAAAAAAGGTAAGAAGACCTTGCCAAATAACTACCGACCAGTTGCACTGCTTTCAATAATATCGAAAGTCATGGAAAAGGTTATCAATGAGCATCTTCTAAAATATCTTGAACGATTCAATATTATTAGCGATCACCAATATGGTTTTCGTAAACATAGATCAACAGGAGATCTTCTGACTTATGTAACACATGTTTGGAACAACGCAATTGAATGCTTTGGAGAATCTCGAGCGGTTGCTCTTGACATATCCAAGGCATTCGACCGTGTTTGGCACGATGGACTGTTGGCTAAGTTGCGCTCTTATGGTATGTCTGAAAGGTTCTGTTTGTGGCTCTCATGTTTCCTCAGAGAGCGTTCTTTACGAGTGGCGGTCGACGGATTTCTCTCTAACACCCTCACTATCAACGCTGGTGTGCCCCAGGGCTCCATACTGTCTCCTACTCTGTTTCTCATTTACATTAACGATCTGCTGGAAAAGACCGGGAATCCAATCTATAGCTTTGCAGATGACAGTACGTTTGTCTCTTCATTCACCTTGAACGCTCGGACATCGGCTGCTCAGGCGAATATCCGCAGACAGCAGGAGGTCGTTCAACTTAACAAAGACCTGGAAGAAATTCTATCTTGGGTGACAGTAACCAAGTGGAATTTAACGCTACAAAAACCCAAGCGGCAGTTTTTTCTAAAAAAGTTAACGTTGCTGAACCCGACATAGTTATGTCGGGGCACTCCATTCCCCTAGCATCGTCGCTCAATTTGTTGGGCGTTAGTTTGGGAGCAAATATGTCTTGGCATGAACATGTTGCAGGCATAGCAAGGAGAGCTTCTCAAAAGTTGGGAATATTATTTAGAACCAGAAAGCTTTACACCCCACAGCAACTGTTAATTCTTTACAAAGCCCAAATTCGACCAACTATGGAATACTGCTCCCACGTTTGGGGCTCCGCTCCCAAACATACACTGCATTGTTGGATTCTGTTCAGAGAAGAGCGGTCCGTCTGATTGGGGACCCGGAATTGACCGGCGGCCTTGATTCGCTGGAACATCGAAGAACGGTTGGCGACTTGAGTCTGTTCTACAAGTATTTTCATGGAAGGTGTTCGAAGGATGTAGCCCGCTTAATTCCTCCCAAAGCGGTACATGTTAGAAATACACGTCGCGCTGGTGCTTCGCATCCGTATGAGATTCAGCTTGTTACTCCGCGTACAACGCTTTTCAAGCAGTCTTTTATATGGAGAACGTCATCCCTTTGGAATAATTTGCCCAGCGCTGTGTTTCCCACCGAGTACAATTTACAGCAATTCAAGAACAACGTGAATCGCTTTTTCCGCACTCGTGTCGCTCCTGGAGCGCTTTAGGGACTTCCCTGCAGCACGTGAGCTAGACCCATAAAAAAAAAAAAAAAAAAAAAAAATATATATATATATATATATATATATATATATATATATATATATATATATATATATATATATATATATATATATATATATATATAATATAAACGTTTATGTCTTATTATCAATATGAGAATTGCCTAAATTATATATTTTATACGTATATAGGCAGGTCAATGACGGAATACTATACTTTGTTAAGGTTATTGGTATTTGAAATTGAAAAAAAAATCGAATTAATCGTTAGTTAATAAATACTCGTGTTTTGTAAAAAAGAGCACACGTATTTCTAAAAACGGTCGTTTATTTAAAATGTGGAAGAAAGTTCCGGCGTTCTCAGGCGATCATTCATCTAAAATAGTCGTTTTTCATTACTGATATAGCACAGGACTCTAACTGCAGGACTTTTGTTAAAAGTTTTCATTTACTATTTCTACATGTGTAAAAATTCTTATAGACTATTTCGTCGGTTACTTTTAGTAATAAAAGGAAGCAATGTCATATTTTTTTTTGAAAATTGATCGAAAAGTTTAACGCTGTCCTATGTAAGCGCCTCGTCGCAAGTAACGCGGAGGGCCCGGGCGCCGCCAGGGTTGGAATATGAGTGTCTCGCGTAGCTGTAAAACTTGCTTGAACTTTCTTCGTAAAAAATTGTATCAATAAAGGGTTTATCAATAAAATTATCGGGAACAGCTGTGTTTGTTAAAAATATTGCCGATTCCTGATATATTTCTAATACGACTGATTTTATTTTTTTTTTATTTTGTACTTCAAAGTTATGAAACAGTCATTTTAGTCTTTTCTAACGATAGTAAGGTATTGTGTACTTTGATCCAAAGATTACACATGTGCATAGTAATATAAAATGCACTCCATTCAAAGTATTTGCTTTTTACTAAATATAGAATATTCAGGATTCTATCCATGTTTTATTTTTCTAAATATTGCTTGACGACCAACCATTGCGATTAACCGCCGTAGAAAACAATTATGATAGTTGTTATAGCTCAAATTCTACAATTTTTTACTGCTCTCATCACTGTTTCTGAATAATTTACTCTGTTTTTAGTGTTCCGTACGGAACACTTCGGTGTCTCTCCCTAGGTCTGACCGTCCATCAGTCACACCCGATTTTCTCTGAAATTATTTGACATAGAAAATTGAAATTTGCACAAATATAGGAATTGATGGCCCGATCAAAGCCGTGCAGTTCTGAAAGTTAAATTTCGACTTAAGGGATTAGTTTTGAGGGGTGAAATCGGAACAGAATTTTCTTTGTGCCAGATCATCGAGTGGAGTGTCAAATGAAAGAGTGTGAAAATACGAGTTCAAAAATATATATGATATAATACTTTTGCGCACTTTTCTTTGTGTTATTTTAAAACAATTGCCAAAAATCGTCCCCCCTATCTCGAAAAGTACTGATCAAAAAATTTTGAAAAAATTCTGAAATATTCTACATAAAGTGTGGATTGAGCGAAAATTATAACGAGCGCATTACGTTTGATAATTTGAAAACTATGTTTCTTTATATATAGTGGAGGTAACTGTAACCGAGTGGCGAGTCTCTCTCGTACCGAGATATAATTTTATTTTAAAAGCAATTATCGCACGGAACACTAATTGTGCAAGTCCGACTTGCACTTAGCCGGTTTTTTTTTAAAAACAGGTTTTAACTTTTGGCAAATCTAACTAACAGCTGGCGCGAGCCATGCAGTAACCTCGATATAAATGTGTTACAATTTTGTCGTTCGCGCCGCGACAACCGCCTTTTTTCGCGTGAAGGCGCTCACGAAGGATATTTTTTTTTTTTTGGTCTAGCACACGTGCTGCAGGGAAGTCCCTAAAGCGCTCCAGGAGCGGCACGAGTGCGGAAAAAAAAAACAAAAAAGCGATTCACGTTGTTCTTGAATCGCTGTAAATTGTACTCGGTGGGAAACACAGCGCTGGGCAAATTATTCCAAAGGGATGACGTTCTCCATATAAAAGATTGCTTGAAAAAAAGCGGAACGAAGGATATAGCGTAAGTTAAAATCATTTTAGAACAAAATTAATTAAGGTTTCGTTAGTATTGTTTAGGGCTTAAAATTCTGAAACAATATTATTTTAATAAAAAAATATACAGATATAATTTTTGTTATAATTTACAATAATTTTTTCAAAACAGTAAAAAAATCTGTTTTTACCAACCAGAACAGCCGGGTTAATATTATAGTCTATAGCATCTTAAAGTAAACATTTTAATGAATATCCGTATAATTTATTCCGTTGTTACAGTACATCATTCAAAGATTTAGTAAGTGAAAACCAAGCATTTAGTGTTTTGGTGCCTTTATAAGTTACATAAAAAAGAATGTAACGTCAGCATTTGAATCTCAACTCCTACAACATGCTTAAAACGATTCAAAAAGTCAGCTTAAATATCACATTTTTATCGCAGTGGAACACTATATTAACTGCATACTTTTTACAAAATATATCTATATTACAATAAAGTACGTTTAATGCTCCATTAACTTCTGTTTACATCTATGTTCTTCATGCTTTTTTTTAACATGTTTTCATCTATGTTTAAATGACAACTCACTAGGCCTAAACATTTGTTTTTAAGTAAACCTGACTCATCAATTGTTTTTTTTGGTTTAGCCAATGAGTCATGTTCCGTTCTGCCTTATGACGCACTGCGATGCATTTATAAGTGACATATTATGTACACATCAAAATATTTCTGGGGAGATAAAAAGGGTAGAAAAATTAAACATTTAACTGATAGAACATCCAGTATGATGGTAAAGACATGCATCTAAGCTTGATGATTTAATGGTTATCGTTATAATTCATTACGTTATTGCAGTACATTATTATATACTACAAATATTTTTTACTAGTGAAAAATTACACTGATACTGAGCAGATTATCAAAAATATTTAGGCTTTTAATTTAGCTATCTTAATTTCAGACCAATCCTTTTAATACGGATTAGGAGGCATTCAATAAAATATAACGTTGTAAAATTATACTTTTCACCTTCACGATTACCTAAGGTAATTAATGATTATTATATATAATCTAACCTAAACTTTATTATTAGTATTTAATTTAAGATTCTAAAACAATTATTAATAACAATAATTACGCAACGTCGTTTTACAGCATTTTAGACTAGAAATTTACAATAAAAATATCGACATAGTAATGTCAGACTAGGCGCAATTAAAAACAATATTAGATATAGAAAAAAAATATATAGAAGCTAAAGATTTTTTTTTAGGTATATTATAAACAAACAAATACAACGAGGGGTGGGGGAGTAGGAATACTAGCTTGGAACCATCCTAATTGGGGACTCCTAAGTATATATACTACATTTCAACTACGAGGCTGGTTTGAAAAGTCCGTGCAAAGTCCGAGAGATGGCACCACCGGCGCGTATCGAGGTCATGTTTAGTTAGTAGCATCTCTTGAATGAACGCACACCAAGTTTCAGCCATATTGGTCTATTTCTTTGTGTTTGGCATTCGTGTGAATCAAGGAAGTCGAGTGATTTTCAAGAAATGGACGAAAAGGAATTTCGTGTGGTGATTAAACATTACTTTATGAAAGGCAAAAACGCCTCAGGAGACTAAAGAGAAGCTTGATAAACATTATGGTGACTCTGCACCTTCGATTAGAACAGTTTATAAGTGGTTTCAAAATTTTCGGACTGGCCATATGGGCACAAGTGACGCTGAACGTTCTGGACAGCCTGTGGAGGTTACGACTCCAGAAATCATTGATCAAATCCATGATATGGTGATGGATGACAGAAGAGTTAAGGTACGTGAGATTGCTAATGCTGTGGGCATCTCGACTGAACGGGTACATAATATTTTGCATAAACATTTGGACATGAGAAAGCTATCCGCAAGATGGGTGCCGCGATTGCTCACGCTTGACCAAAAACGGAATCGTGTGAAGTGTTGCAAGGATGGTTTGCAGCTGTTCCAGAAGAATCCGGAGGACTTTAAGCGTCGTTTCGTCACTGTGGATGAAACATGGATACATTACTATACTCCTGAGACCAAACAACAATCTAAACAATGGGTTACCAAGGGGGAATCTGCACCAAAAAAGGCGAAGACCGTTCCTTCGGCCGGAAGGTTATGGCGACTGTCTTTGGGATTCGCAAGGGATAATCCTCATCGACTATCTGGAAAAGGGTAAAAAACTATTACAGATGAATATTATTCATCGTTATTGGACCGTTTGAAAACCGAGCTGCAAGAAAAACGCCCGCGATTGGCCCACAAGAAAGTCCTTTTCCATCACGACAACGCACCAGCACACACCTGAGCAGTTGTGGTCGCAAAATTAATGGAAACAGGATTCCAACTCGTTTCACATCCCCCCTATTCTCCAGACTTGGCTCCCTCGGACTACTATTTGTTCCCCAATTTGAAGAAATGGCTGGCGGGACAAAGATTTTATTCAAACGAGGAGGTGATTGCAGACACTAATAGATATTTTGCAGACTTGGACAAATCCTATTATTCGGAAGGGATCAACAAACTAGAACATCGTTGGACGAAGTGTATAAGCCTAAAAGGAGACTATGTCGAAAAATAAAAAAGGTTTACCCCAAACACATAAGTAGTTTTTATTTTTGCACGGACTTTTCAAACCAGCCTCGTATATAACGTCATTTGTTTACGAGTAACCACCCGACAAACAAGTCAATTCGGAAGAAAACGGCAATAATGGAGGAAATTGAACTTCGCGCTGTGATAAAGTTCCTGACCAAGCAAGGCAAAGCTGCTCAAACTATAATCAGTGAAATGGGGGAGCCAATTATGGAGATCCGTGCCCTTGTAAAACGATGACTTAGAAGGGACGTGGTCTATTTAAACATGACCGAGAATCGATTGAAGACGACCCCTCGTCCTGCACGGTCGGTTGAGGACACCACGTCAAATATCATCGAAAAGTAAAAAAAATACTACTGGAAGATGCCCGACAATTAGTTGGAATATCAGATACCTCATTTTGAGGACCCTACACGATCATCTTGGCATGACAAATGTCAATGCAAGATGGGTACCGAAAATGCTCACGCCACTTCAAAAGGCGACGCCTCTAAGCACTTTTTGGAGCTGTGTGGCGACGAATCTAAGCTGATTTTGCGTGGAGATAAAACATGGGTTCTTCATTTCGCGCCCGAGTCTAAATAAAAGTCGATGTAATGGCACAAAAAGGGTACACCGCCCACTAAGAAATTTAAGGAGTTGGAATCGGCCGGAAAGTTGATGGCTACAATTTTTCGGGATTGTGAAGGAATTTTATTAATAGATTATAAAGACAGAAGTACCACAATTACTGGAGAATACTAAGCTTCAATATTAGAGAGACTAAAGGAAACCATCAAGGAAAAAAGATGCGGAAATTAGACCAAGGGTGTGTTGCTTTCGCAAGACAACGCACCGCTTCACAAGAGCAAAGTTACGGCTTCGAATCACTAATTCATCCACCTTACAGTCCAAACTTGACCCCTAGCGACTTTTATTTATTTCCAAATTTTAAAAAGGAGCCGAGAGAAAATTTAATTATGATAATGGGATCAAAGAGGGTATTTCGACCCATTTTGAGGGCAAAGATAAAAAATATTTTTTAGATAGCTCAGAGAAGCTAATTTCACGATCGAACAAATTTATTGAGCTTAGGGGTGATTATATTAAAAAAGAAAACGATCGTTCCATTCCGCGGACTTTTGGACCTCCCCTCGTAGTTCGTTAAAAACGAAATCGTTGCCGAGACTCACGAACAAGTTATAAAATGTTTTTTACTACTTTTCTTATTAACAGCATATATTTCCTTCAAAAATTAACTACGTCACTGCGAGTGAAGCGATTTCCCAATAAATGAAATAAAATATTGAAAAGAAAATTGCTAGCAATTTGCCACAAACTTTGTCAAACTTATTTTTATATGATAGTTCTAAAAATAATGTATATTTTTGTCTTTAATATGTTAAAAAAGATAGACAAGTACAAATTTTTGTTATGGAGGTATAAAATGATCAATGACTTCACAAAACACATCTCAAATGAGTTTTCAACAAAGTTTGTTTCTGAACTTTGTTGAAAACCTTGAAATTTCTGTTTTTTTTTTTTATATACCAGATCAAAGGTAATGCATGATAATTTTCCTTCAATTGTATCTAACTTTCTGTTGCCTAAAAAATGCGTGACAATGCTTTTAGATGACTTCCAAGTTTTTAATTCAACATCATTCAGCTTTTCTTCAAACTGTTCATCTTTTAATATTTTTTGGATTTGGGGTCCAACAAATATTCCTTCTTTTAACATAGCATCGCTTAGCTTCGGAAAAATTTGCTTAAGGTGTTCGAACGCATCGCTATTTTTATCTAACGCCTTAACAAAATTCTTTATCAAGCCGAGTTTTATATGTAATGGAGGTAGCAAAACCTTTTCTGGGTCAACTAAAGGCACATACTTGACATTAGCTTTATCTGGTACAAACTCAGTTCTTTGAGGCCATTTATCTACTTTATAATGTTCTTCTGTTGCTTGCTATCCCAGAGACACAGAAAACAACAGTACTTGGTGAATCCCTCCTGAAGTCCAAGCAGCAGCCCTATGACTTTAAGATAGCCACATATCTGCCATTTGAAGTTGCTATATTTTATAAAATTCAATATCAATGACATATTTTCATATGTTCCTTTGATATTAACTGCGTGAGCTAATGGAATTGATGGTTCTGTGTTTCCATTATGTAGTAGAACGGCTTTTAAAACTAATCCTAGACGAGTCTATAAATAAACGGATCATGTTGAAAACCTAACTTTTTCATAATACTTACAGGATCTATACAAAAGCAAATGTTGTCTTGGAATGTAAAGAAAAATTTCCGGTTTTCATTGCGTTTTCTGAACACGGCGACCTTTGTACCCTTGGTTAGCAAGTTCCATTGCTGTAATCCTAATGCCAATAGTTCAGCATATTGTTTAGATAAGATTAGATCACGCACTAAATCATTAAGTTTAGCTTGCTCAATCAAATGTGGTTCTTTTTCAACTTCTTCGGGAATATACACAGGTAACTCCTGAGATATAGTCTGCTTTTCAATAGTATCAGTATCAAAATGATTAAGTTCTCCCTCGAAGTCCATTGGTGGAGCTGGAACCGGTGAACTTTCGTCATGAGAAACAGGCCGTTTAACTGAAGGAATGTTTGGATACTTAATTGCGTGTTTACTTTTCTTTGAGTATCCCAATACCTTTGTCATACAAAATTAGCAATCGATGGTGTGGTTCATCGGCTCACACCAGATCAGTAGAATAGCAAAAGGCATTGAAAATATATGTCCATTTAGCCAGTTGCTCAAGTTTGCCGTATAAGTCTGACAACAAATATGATGAGCCTAGTTCCGATCTTGATTCACAATAAGACGTCAAAAATACTTCAGATAAGCAAATTCAGTTGCCGTAGTTATTATTCTGGCATGTGATTTAGGTGTATACTGGCCACACACATCACACAATGAGTCCGCTAAATTAATAGTATAATATAATAAACCACGTTTCCGTATTTGAGATATGTTTAACTTCAAATAACCCAATTTTTAACTTTAAATACCCACTTTCTACAGTTACCACAGTGAATTTACAACTACTCACTAGTTTAAAATGTCTAGAAAAACAAAAAAGAAAGAACGATAATACAGACTAGGAAAGTGTAATTTGTTACAATTACCCATCACTAAGATAGAAAATTATCGATAAATTGAAGAGGTTTTACTACCAAAAGCAAAATTGTTTCAAAAACGTAAGTTCGGAAATCTCGAAGATTTTACGTGATATGAAATTTCTGATATTATATTCATGTTGTGTACTCATTAATTAATGGAAAAACCATTATCCGCACCATCGCCAAATTGCTGTAGACTAGTATTGTTATCTTTAGGTAATTTGGGGTAGAACAACTATTTTTTTTCAATGTAAATACTGAAGCACTGAATCATATTTATTAATACCGTAGTTATGAAAATAATTTCTATTTGTTGGGAATTTTAAATTTAAAACATTACCTTGACAGCAATCGAAACAAAGAATACAATTTTTTAATGTATGATTAAAATAAATAACATACAACGCACAAGATTGGAATTAATAAGCTAAGAAACCTATTAATTTTATTTATACCAAATATGTTTTTAAAGCAACAGTATATGATAGATAATAGAATGACAAACCAAGTGCAAAAATACAGTCGGTCAAGTAAGCACGTGTCGCCCATTGTTCATTAAAACATGGTTTTATTTAAAGTATTGCCATTCAAATGCTAATGATGAATACTTCGGATAATCTCACGCGGTTGCTCTTAACATATCCAAGGCATTCGACCGTGTTTGGCACGATGGACTGGTGGCTAAGCTACGCTCGTATGGTATGTCTGAAAAGTTCTGTTTGTGCCTCTCATGTTTCCTCAGAGAGCGTTCTTTACGAGTCGCAGTCGACGGATTTCTTTCTAACACCTTTACTGTTAACGCCGGTGTGCCCCAAGGCTCCATACTGTCTCCTACTATCTTTCTTATTTACATTAACGATCTGCTGAAAAAGACCGGGAATCCAATCTACAGCTTTGCAGATGACAGTACGCTTATCTCTTTATTCACTTTGAACGCTCGGAGATCGGCTGCTTAGGCGAATATCCGCAGACAGCAGGAAGTCATTCAACTTAAAGATCTGGAAGAAATTTTATCTTGAGGTGACAGTAACTAAGTGGAATTTAATGCTACAAAAACCCAGGCGGCAGTTTTATACTCTCAAATTCGACCAACTATGGAATACTGCTCCCATGTTTGGGGCACCGCTCCCAAACATACACTGCATTTGTTGGATTCTGTTCAGAGAAGGGCTGTTGGTCTGATTGGAGACCCAGAACTGATCGGCGGCCTTGATTCGCTGGAACATCGAAGAACGGTTGGCGACTTGAGTCTATTCTACAAGTATTTTCATGGAGTGTTCGAAGGATGCATGTTAGAAGTACATGTCGCGCTGATACTTCACATCCGTATGAGGTTCAGCTTGTTACTCCTCGTACAACGCTTTTCAAGCAGTGTTTTATATGGAGAACATCATCCCTTTGGAATGGCTTACCCAGGACTGTGTTTCCCACAGAGTACAATTTACAGCGATTCAAGAACAAAGTGAATCGCTTTTTCTGCACACGTGTCGCTCTTGTAGCGTGTGCTAGACCCATAAAAAAAATAATAATAATAAAAAAGTTCGTCCGGTCCCTTCAGCGTCGATGATCGCCTGGCATCTTGTGGACAAGAATTTTACTAGGAAGCGCCTGCTTAATGTATGCCCACTCGTTCTGGATTGGGTTTGCATCCGGGGTCTGGGATGGCCAATCTAGTGTGACGATACCGGATTCCTCTTTCCACTGGCTACACGTTTTACTCCGATGTTTGGGGTCGTTATCCTCTTGAAGAATCCACTCATCATTTTTATCGACAAACCAGTTTGGCAATCGGTACTAATGCCTTCTTGTAAATCTGGAGCATTTTTTCAGCGTTCAAACTGTAGGTAAGGACGAAGTATCTCCCAAAACCTCTCTTCGGGAGATATCCGCAAACATGGATCTTTACAGGGTGTTTCACGGTGCGCTCAACCAATCGGTTAGTGGAAATTGACCAAATAACGTAACCCCAAAATGAAGCTTCACCGGAAAAAAAATACATTTTGTTTCTCTCTGTTTTTCGCTCAGCAATTGTTTCTTGATTGTATTCCGCCACGCTAAATTGTTAACCCGGACATGAGTGCGAATCGTTTCATATGATATATCCAAGCCTCTCTGCTTTAGTTTTTGCGCCCCATGGCGCAAAGTTAATTGAGGACTTCGGAAAAACATGTTAATAATAATTTTTTCGTCCTTGTTCGACATTTTTCCTCTTGAACCACGTTCTGGTAAATCAACCTTTTGTATCTGAGAGTATTATTTCACCCACTTGCTAACGAATGCCCTCGACTTGCCCATATACTTAGCAGCAGATGTTTTATTATCGTTTTGAATTGTTGTGGCTGTTACTTGATGGAAATTCATAACGAATGTAATGAAAGACTAATATTGTCAAATTTCCACTTTATTTAGTTTCACTGAAACTGTATGACGCGTTTCGCTATACTATAACTTCTTCTGATACAAATATCATTTTCATTACATTTTTTATTATTGTTAATTTTGTTAAGTTTATGTTATTCTACTTGTACTGTTTTTCTGAACTCAGGGCAGATTGTTTGCTAGAGTTAAGTTATATTATCTGGTAAAATTCGCTAACCAGCTTTCAAAACTCAATTTGGGCATGCAAAACTAGTAATTCTCCAGCATGAATGAGTTTGAATAAATCAGTGCATGAATTTAATTTTTGTATGTAAGTAGTATATACATATGCCCGAAAAGTCATTAGTTGTATGAAAATTATTATATTAGATTTAACTAATGATAAAATGGAGCAAAAAGTTTGTTCACTTCATTTTTAAGTTCAGAAGAAAGACGATCTCACCTTAAAATGATAATTATAATTACTTTCAATCTCTCCAGATTACTGGGATTCGCTGAAATCTAAGGAGCATGATTGTTAACATTATACGCGCGAAGCCGAAGGTATGAATAGTTGAGAACTATAAAAACTACAAAAAGATGCCCTTTAGACAAAAATATCCAAAATTGTTTATATAAATTTGAAAGAGTTTGGAAATTTATGAATTATAAACTGTCAAGGTACATCCAAATACAATGTGTTCCATAAATAAGTTTAAATTTGTGGGACCCTTCGCGTAAATGCAGAAACTAATTGACCTCCAGTAAATTTTGGACACGGCGATTAAGTACATAACGAAGCCATGCAAACGTGAGTTGCGTTAGGATTTCATTTCGTTAGAACCTTTTCCGCCTATTTTACAAAATTTTCGTGGTTATAACCAGAGAGCCTGATTTCAGCAGGATTGGGCGATAACGTCAAACGCCCCTTTACTACTTCGAGAAATTTTCCCGAATAAGTTGATTTAAAAAAGAGATAAAATAAGTTGGTCTCCTCGTAGCCTTGATTTGCTGCCGATTGGTTTTTTCTTGTTGGAATATATATAAATTAAATTTTACAGTGATAATTCTCGCTCCCCGGACCAATTAAAAGAAAATGTCTTGCAAGCAAAGTTAGTCAAGGAAACGCCCGACGTGGCGAGTAGTGATCCATAAATTCATTAGTCGCTTAGAAGATGGCTAAGAACGTAATTTATATTTCGCGATTATGACGAGTCGTCATAGAACGAAATATACGTCACCAGAGGGTTTGAGGGAGAGAAAGTCGAATAAATAATTTTCGAAAGAAGAATTTTGTTCAGTTTTTGAGGTTATTTATTATATTTTCATACTTTAAAATTTGAACACTATTAATAGACTAATATGAAATGTATCAACATTAATTTCGTATTTTTCTGTAAACCCAACAACTTGAAGTAACTTAAATCGGGGTCAAATCCTTGTCATCTTGCCCTAAACTGGACCCAAAGTAAAAAGGTTAGTCGACCAACAACTTGCTGTATCACTTCTTGTAGGTACCGGTTGAATATCTTTAACATCTTCCATCTTTGTCGTGCTCGGTTAGTAAAACTAAAGAGATAGTTCGTGATCTGCTTTTAATAAAATTAATATTAAATGATGTGGTTCAGAAGAGTTTGTGTAAGATAAAAGAGTATATACAGAGTAAACTACAAGTTGTTTATATTTGTGCATACCACATTTAAAAAGGGAACTAATTTCTAATACGTTGTTCTTATATATGCCATATCAGGTCCTCCTGACGTTGCCAAAAGCATTTTTTCCTTGTATTTTTTGCCCTTTTCCCTGTTTTTTGTACATCTGTTTTAATAAGAACTTATAAAAAAGTTTCTAAAAAAAACTTTCTCTTTTTTTCTTCCCTTCAATGTACAAAATTAATTCTTATTCTACAGAATAGGATTTTTCTTGAAAGAAGGAATTTGAATATTTCAAAATTCGCGGGCATCATACCAGCAATATGGCAACAGGTCTTGTGATCATTACAAACTCGAACCCCCTGAGATCAAAGGTGCCGAGTCGGACTGACACTACTGTGTTTTATGTTTACTGTGGCTGTATTCTCCACAAAACCACTATTCAAATTCGACGAGTAACGGAGAACTACTCCCATATTTGGAATCCTGGTGCCAAACATACTTTACATTGCTAAAATTCTATCAAGGAGAGGGAGCTATTTGCCTGACTAGGGACCTGATGCCTACCGGAAACCTTGAACAAAGAAAAGTTGGTGACTTGAGTTCATTTTATGAAGAATTACATCCATATGAGATTCAGTTTGTGACTGTAACCAAGAACTTTGTGTTGTAATAAAAAAAATGCAAATTTTCATTTCTTATCTCCTTAGGAAATGTTTTGGCAAATTACAATTGAGTTTTCTTTAATCGCGCCAGGACATATCTTTAATAAAATGGTTATATTTTTAACAAATTGTTCCTCCTTTCTTCTAGTAAAAAAATAGAAGACGATATCCAAGAAGTCATTAATACATTTTTGGTATGTTATATATACTATTTGAACATTTCATAAATAAAAATGAAGCATTTAGCGTGTTGGTGACTTTATAAATTACACACAAAAAGACGTCAGGTGAGCATTTGAATTTCAAGTCCTGTTACGTATTTAAATCGACTAAACATTGCCGTATAGAAAACAATAAAAATAAAACTCATCATTAAATAGAGTTAAATACCACTGAACCTGGAAGAATCGTTACATTTAAATACGTTTAGTGACCCCTTTACTTTTATACACATATGTTCTTCATGCTTTATCTTAATATGTTTTGATTATCGTTTAAATGGGCAACTTGCTAGGTCCAACAATCTATTTTTAAGCGAAGGTGACTCATTTTGAGCCACTGACCTGTTTAAAAGACAAATTAGCAAATAAAATTATTTTCCTAGTTAGTCCTCAGACAATCAATCAATTTTGAACTAAAATAACAAAAAACTTGGTATCCCTTCTTTTTTTAGTGTTCCGTACGGAACATTTATAAGATCACTTCGGTGTCCGTCCGTCCATCTGTCACACCCGATTTTCACTCAAATTCTTTGGCATAGAAAGTTGAAATTTGGTGCTAATAGAGGAATTAATGGCCTCATCAGAGCCGTGTAGTTTTGAAAGTTAAATTTTGACTTAAGGGGTTAGTTTTGGGGGGTGAAATCGGACGTGAAAAAAATTTTTTTTTTTTTACTATTTCATCGAGTGGGGTGTTAAATGAAAGCTTGTAATAATACGAGTTCAAAAATATATATAATGTAATACTTGCGAACACTTTTCTTTGTATTTCGCGAAAAATGTCCCCCCTTATCTCGAAAAGAACTGATCAAAAAATTTTGAAAAAATTCTGGAATATTCTTCACAGGGTGTAGATTGAACGAAAATTATCACGAGTGCATTACCTTTAATAAATTATCTGGCATATAAAAAACAAAAATTTCAAGGTCATCAGTTTCCAATAAAGATCGGAGATAAACTTTGTTGAAAACTCATTTGGACTGTGTTTTGTGAAGCCACTGATCATTTTATACCACCGTAACCAAAATTTTTATTTTAAAAGCAATCAACGTAGGGAATATTTTTTAAATAAGAAATCTTTTATATATATTCTTTCAATGGAGAGAACTTTTTAATATGAATCCAATGAACTAGGGCCAGAATTGTTTATTAAATTTGGGCTACCTAGGACTTTCTGCCTCGCGCGTTTTGTTTTCGCTGTAGTTTTTTATTGATTGCAGGAGAACACCAGGTATATGCAAAATAATTTGTAAATCTTTTGTTAGTTGGGATTTTTCTTTGACAAAATATATGTTTAGATTTTAACCAGGTTTAAAATGGGATTAAACTCAATTTATTTATATTGAAAAACGGAAAGGCTAGATGTTATGGTATATAAAAAGTTTTAACTTAAAGAATAAAGAAAACTAAAAATTAAATTATAAAACATAAGATAACAAAGAAGAAAAGAACTGACATCTTCTAGTAAAAAATCTGCTGTGGAAAATATGATTACATTGTGTACAGACCAGTATGGTTATTTTATACTGGGTGAACACAAAAGTGTCCATTTCTCTTTAATTAGCAAACAAATAAACTAACAGTGTATGCTAATGATGATTATCCATGATGGTTACATTCCTGACAAATAAAAATTGGCTTACTGGAACTTCCACTTGGAATGTTCAATGAAAAATTCGCAGCTATTCAGAAGGTTTGTGAAAGCCTGTTGATCCCGGCACTGTTTCCGCTCAATAAAAATTATGATCATGTGAGAAGACAAGGAAGGAAATCGTTAATACACTTTGAATCATCTGTTCAGAACCTCTCGGCGCTTCACTATGTAAGTATCTGCAATAATAGTTGCATATACAATTTTTTACGACTATGTCGTAACTGTAAAGTATGAAGATAGTTGATACACCTGATGTTCCGCCATCTATATCACACCCGAAATATTCGAAGTTTTACAAATGTCACACAGTAATTATATTTTTCCATATTTCCTTTGAGTCTGAACTAATTTTAAACAAATATACTGAGTATGGAAATTGTAATATTCGTTCTTGAGTTATACCCGTGTGCGTGCATACATAGACACACTACTGACAAAAAATTTTAAAGCAGTGATTATTTTCAATTGAAAAATAAATCTATTTATATACAAATATTTTTTTACTGATTACAGCAGCTAAGTATGTCACTACAACATATTTTTGTGTGCGTTTCTGATTTTTATTTTTGTCAAGTTGGTAAGATCTTAGCAGTTGTACCCAAGTATTCACGGGTGGGAGTTGCGATTTCTGAATTTATTGTGCTTCAAAGTGTTCATGCGGTTCTTAAGTTCGAAAAAACAGAGCAGTGCCTAAGCTGTTTTCTAAATAATGTAGCTCTAGTAAGCGACAAATAGCAAAAAAAAACTAGGATTTGAAATAAAGGCGTGCATATATCCTTCACTGAAAACAAGTAAGAGACCAAATAAAAACAGAAAAAGATCTGTTCGGTCTAAAGTTACCACAGAATATGAAGAATAGTTTATCACAGTAATGTCTAAACGATTACTACTGCAGTTAAGAAGCGATTGATGTTCGCAGGCCTAAGAGGATATGTAGCTGCAAGGAAACTGGACTTAGGCACAAAAAAAAAATTACAATGGGCCAAAAGACATAGAAACTGGAGGACGGACCAATCGATAATTTGAAATTCCAAGCTTTTTTAACTAACGAAACTGTACCAATTATTAAGCAGGATTTCTTTCCCATTGAACTAGTATGAAATGACTTAGTTTTGGGGGCTAAAAATTATTTTTCGTCAGCTCTGCTTAGCTTGACCGAGTTAACGCAGCTTCATGAATCAGAAAAATTATTTAACTTAATAAATACGATGCCGAATATTTGGGCAATAATTAAAAATAAAGGCATTTTGTATTTTTAGTTCGATTTAAAAATTTGTAAGTGCTTTAAAACTTTTCGACGGTATTGTATAGCCTGTCTCAAAATATAAAATCCTGATTTTGGGCAATATAAAAATTCTGATCTTTTGTTTATGATAGGTTGCAGAGATGGACTTAAAAAATTGTATTCATTAATGCAAATAAATAAAATTATAAAAACAAATGGATAAAAAGTACAAATCCACAGTTTGAATGAATGGGGTTTACAAGAGGGGACATATTGTATGAATAAAAATATATTTTAACTTAAGCCTAATTCGGTTTCACTATCACTGTCATCAGCTGAGGTAATTATCAGTGGTTTCATAATATTTACATAAATATATGAATCTTCAACTTTAACAACGTGCTGAATGGAATTCCTCCAGCTTTATAACTTTTTTTACTAATTCAACCACTGACACGCTTAAAGTAGGAGAAACATTTTGTGCCCTTATTTTTGATTTAACTTGATGCCAAATATGTTCAATTGGATTAAACACACAATAATACGGAGGAAGCCGCAAAACAGTGTGTCCCATTTTCTCAGCCATGCTATCACAAACGTATTTCTTTTTCAATTTATAGGCTTTCAAAACTTCCAAAAGATCACTTTTTTTATAACTAAAGTCCAAAATAAATGTCATTTTTTAACATATATTCCTGTATTTTCGATTTGGTAGTGGCTGCATTAGGAACCTTATTTAGTAGGCGACTATGGTAACTTGCATTGTCCATAACTATAACACTCTGTTCGGGAACATTTGGCAAAAGGAAATTTTGAAACCAATTTTCAAAAAGTTCTGCGGTCGTGTCTTCGTGATAATCCAAACTAGAATCTTTTATGTTTTTTACAGATAATAGTAGATAATTTGAAACCCATCCCTTTTCAGATCCAGCATGCAAAATGGTTATTCGTTTACCTTTATTTGAAGGTGCGTTAGTCTGACATTTTGTACTGCTGTCAACCCACCCTTTTTACACAGTGTCATGGGTATCGAACCATGTTTCGTCAAGGTAAATTATTGGCTAATTCTCTGATCGATACTTTTTAATTTATTGTATGTAGATTCGTAATCTTTGTGACTCCATCACTACTTGCCTTTTGTTGATTTTTCGGAACGTGAATCCCATTCTTAAGAGAATTCTGTGAACGGTTGATCGGCCGTAACATACATTGGTCCCGTCCTGCAGCAGTCTTAATTTTATTTTGTCTAGTGTCGGCACAAACTGCTTCATACATAGAATATATTTTTCTTCTGATGACGTCTTTTTCACAATCATCTACATGATGCATTTGATAATCTTTCCGTTTTTTCCTGTTCCTGAGTGATGGTTTTCCTACAATACCCTTAATCGTAGAAATCGGGGTTTTTGTTAGTTCACTGGTTTCTTGCAAAGCACTTTGTTTATTCAAATTTCTTTTTACCAAACTGCCTTAAACATTTTTCACTATTTGTTTAGCGTCAAGTGATAAATGTTTCCTCTTGCGATAGCCACTATTGCAATTTTCCCACGGACGCCACATAATTAAAATAGAACCGTTACGTTGTAAGTAAAACTAAAAATAATAAAAAGTATCTTTCAAATCTTAATGGGGACCTGTGGTCATTAGGCCTATATTATCAAATACTTAAAGGGCTCCAAACCGGGTTGCCAGGTATTAAATATATAGGTAAAAATAAATCCAATAAGATTGCAGGTGCAAGTGAGGGTGGTATACAAAGCAGGTAAAATAAAAATACGTTTATCGTAATTCCTGGCAACTATGCACAAAACCTTAATACGGTCGTTTATTGCTCTATTGAAAAAGCAAAAAGGCAGGATCTTATATCTTGGGATTTACCATACATACAGATAGACTTTGAATTTTATGTATATAGATTTAATTTGTAAAAGGAGTCTAATGTTCTCTTTTTATGAAGGATACAGGCGTAATAGAGGTCTGATTAAACGCTAGCAAAATTTCTTACCTCAGAATCTACTTTTTGTTGTTTATTGATTGATATCTTAATCAAAACAACCTTTTGTTTATAAATGCAAGGAGTTACACAAAATGAATGTCAAATTTTATAGCGTCGTTACATAATCAAAACATAACAGCTACGTACCGAAAAACAAATGATTTAAAAATTCTAATATTTAAATTTGGATTAAAGATTACAGCCAAGTCGTGACGATACTTGGTCAAAGTTCGTTGAAGGCCTATTAAATTTTAATAGATAAGATTTAAAAGGCATTAGGCAATACTAATTTGAAACCAGATTTATGTATTTATTTAACGTAGATACACAAAAGATGTTTTTTTCTTCAAATTGGTGCACTTTTCTAAATTGAAAATTTAAAAAAAATGCAAAGTAAGCTCAAAAGTAGTAATAGATTAAAATTGTATATATAAAAAATTAAATTATTTTTTGGTGCTTTTCTGAAATTGTCCAGCATCTTTTTTCCCATAGGCTTACCATAGCCGGGCATCTGTTCGATGGAGAATGAAGATTTTAGAAAAAGGTTTTATAAACGAATTTTCGTCTAGGAGAATATTATGTATTTCTAATTTACACAGGGTAAAATAATTCGCTATTTATATTAACATGTTATAATTCAAAACGTATGCCAAGGGAAAGGAAAAAAATAAAGTTCCTCAGAAATAGAATGACATTTCAAAACTATTATGGTTTAAAAATAGCAAAGGTTTGATGTTACTAAATTTTTAAAATTAATTTTTTATTTTGCTTAAATTTAGACAACAATTTGCCCTCTAGAGTTCAGGATTGGCTACGAGTCCAGTCTCTGAATTTAAGTTGTACATTCAAAAATTCAGCTCAATTAGTCCAGTCATCTTTCAATTGTACTCGAAGCAGATAGATAAGTACTTTCACTCTTTGAACATTTTACTAAATTGTGACCTTTTATCCTAGTAATTTCAAAAGTTTGTGCATTTCGTAATTATAAAAAATGTCTATTGGCTCTTTTAGAAAAATATTAAGAGAAACAAAATCATTTAAAGAGACAGACCTCAACAGAACCAATAATAACATAAGCAAACAACTAGTAACAGCAGATTTAAAAGTAGCTAAGAAAAAAATAAAAGAAAACATTAGTCAAGAAACAAAAAACTAATGGACGAAAGATGAATAGCTCTACAAGAGGGAAAAAGGAAAACTATAGAATATACAGAAATGAACGAGACAAGAAAACAAAATAGAAAACATAATAGAACAAAACCGTGGATTGAAATGCCTAAAACAATCCTTAGGCAAGCCAAAGATAATTTGTATAAAAGGCCAAAACGGAAAAGAACGAAGAGATATAGATGAAATAACAACAGTGGAAACATTTTATAATAATCTATATACAACAAAAAATAATGAATGTGAACTCAGAAGAAATACCAGAAATTGAAAGTTATGAAATAGAAGCAGCACTCTCACAATTAAAAAACAATAAAGCCCCCGAATCAGATGGAATACTGGCTGAAATGCTAAAAGAGGGGGAGAATGAAATAATAGAAAGACTCAAAGTCGTATTTAATCATTGCCTACATGAAGAAGAAATCCCTGACAATTGGAATGCGAGCATAGTCATATTGCTTTTCGAGAAAGGAAATAAAAACAATTTAGAAAATTACCCACCGAACTCCCTGTTATCACAGATTTACAAACTTTTCATGAGGATAATAACCAAGCGACTGATACACAAATTGGATGCAAGACATGGTGAGACAACTTTCAGAAGCGTCAGAGACAATAGGACTGAAGATCAACATGACTAAAACCAAGATAATGACTAACACAAACAATCTAAGAAAAATAAGTCTCAACAATGGCAACTTAGAGGCAGTAAATGAATATATGGTATATATCGTGGACAAATACTTAAAATAAACAAGAAAAATCAAACGGTCAAATTATAAGAAGAGTTAGATTGGTTTGGGCAGGCTGAAAAGAGTTTTAATAACCAAAAAAATACTGTTTTTAACCAATACCTGGAACAGACAAATAACAAAAGTGGAAGATACCAGAGAACGGGTAGCAAGACTAAAGTGGGACCTTGCAGGTCATAATGCTAGACAACCAGACCAGCGATAGAACGCGGTAATACAACAGGGTTAGGGAAAAGATTAAGAGGCCGCCCGCAGATAAGACGGGGAGACGACTTAAAACGAGTGGGAGGATTACACTGGAATAGATAGGCACAAGACATGGAAGAGTTTGAAAGAGGCCTATGTTCAAAACTGGACGACATAAAGGCAAAAGAAGAAGAAGATAGGTTCCTTATTGTATATGGAAATTTTTTGGTAAAATATAGTTTCAGAAGTACTGAAGATTTTATTCATTTTTAAAAACTATAATAAATTTTTATAATATACTTAAATGCAATGTTTGGTTAAAATTTCATTCCTCGTTTTAACGGACTGCTTAAAAAAATTGTAACTTTAAAGATTCACCCAAAAATTGTGAAAATAGGTGTAAAAATGCATATTTTAAGTTTTTGGCTATAGTGTATGTAACATTTCTTGCGAATATAGAAAAGTAGTACAAAGAATACAATCTAATTTGGATTTTGTTCAACCTCTTAATAGCGTGAAGTGAATTAAACATATTCGTGTAATTACGTGTAGAGAAAAAAAATTGTTCATCAAACAGTAAAAATTACAAAAAACTGTAAATCTGCTCGTGCAAATAGTTTAGCTACTATAAATATTGTTATTATTATTACTAAAGAGTTTATCTAATGTCAACATTTACAATTGATTCTAATAATATTAAAAACGTATTTATAGGGAGTTATGAACATCGTTTAAAATATTTAAACCAGTAAATCTTTATATCAAGAAAAATAGTGATAAATGGCACTTTGTTATCATGAATGAGAAAACTAGCCCTGAACAGTTATGTTTTTTCACCATGTACGGCAATGGTTGTATCAAATAGACACATAAAAACATTTTACTTGAAAAAAATAAATCCGGATTGTTGCAATATTGCCATGCTTAAGATTACCAGTTTTGTTATTTTATTTCATAACAAATTTAAGTTTTACCCGTTTTAGTTAAGAGTGATGCCGAAAAAATAAATTACATCTGAAGTTCAATGTTTTCATAGAAATTGCTTAATAACGTACACTGACATTTTTTTATCTAACGCTGACATTTTTCCCAGCAGCTAATAATCATTCCAGTTCCGTTAAAAACAGAATTTTTTTCTAGTTTCATTAACGACGCTGTATAGAAGGATTCAAAATACAATTTTTTATCACTACAGTAAGTTTCAACGAAAAAAAAAACGTTATGGTGTCTTCTTTATACGTTTTCCTTTTTTCAATTTGCCCGTTGGTATTGTTAAACCTTATTATTCATGATGCCAATGCACTGCGCGATAGGACATAGGTTGTCTAATTGTGTTTCGAGCGTTTTTTTTGGTAGTAGATTGGTTATTTTTATATAATTTGATTAAAAGGTTTACCTTTTACCTAAGGTTTAAAAATAAATCTGATTTCATTTGGTGGTTAACATGGTGTTTTGGTTTTAACAACGACGAATTGTTTGATACATTCCAATATTCTGAAATGCAATGTTTTTTTTTTAACTCAAGAAGTTTACTATTTAAAGCTTGTCATTGAGAGGAATGGGTTTAAATGTAGTTTGTCGTAGTTTTATAAAAATATTTTTCAAAAATTGGCCTATTTACAGTATACAAATTTAATTATAGATTTCCTACACCAGCCGCAATTCAGATGTGTTCCTAGAAATCTCTTGTTAAAAAAGTTCGTTTAATAACTAAATAAGTAAGGATCATTCCTTGAATTGTCGATACGACTTTACATTAACTGTTTACATTTTGTTTTAAATGAAATAAAATCGCATGCTCCATTTTTACAACTTTAATACTCCTATTTATTGTAAATAACTATCACGTTAGAGATAACGAATTTACCATGTAAAGTAGCATTTTCAGCGATACGCTTTTCTGTGATGTTACCTTGAATAAGTATTTTTGAGCCCAATTACCTAAATATCAAGCTTATTTACAGGAATTTGAAGGGAAACTACAGATTTGACGTATATCAAGTTATTTATAATGGTTATAATTCTTACGTGAACATTTAACAGTGCATATATTTGGAATATAATATTGTCTAAAAAACAAAACGAGATAATTTTTTAGTATGGTCTAATAAAAGATAATTACACAATGACGTAAATTTTGGAATAATATTTTATAATTTATTTAAAGAATTATGGCAAATAACACACAATTTCAATGAATCAGACTTTCGCAAATATTAACCTAAAAAGAACATGCAATTATTAGATAGATGAGAACAGTTTTGTGACGTCGTTTAATAAGTAATTAACTAACAGGTTATGATAGATTTTGTGTGCACAAAGACTATTACAGTTGGTTGTTGGCCGTACCGAGACTACTGAATGACTAAAATTCCTAATTTCACAAGAAATGAGCCACTTACAGAAAAATTTTAGACATTTATTCAGAATGTCTGGGAAAGTTTGTTCATTATGTGTGTGAATTTGCAAATTTTATCGTGTCAAGTATCTCAAGATCAGCTAAAATCTTTAATTAAAAAAAAAAAACAAAAGACAATCAAACCTATATGGTAAACAAAGACTCATTTTTGCTGAGGTTTTGTAAAAACTATGTCTAACATGACCTGTTGCATGTGCTAAAATTCGTTACAAGAGGGAATTATTGAATGACGCTTCTAGGGCAGTATGAGAGTATGTAAGATAAGGATACACAATTAACAAAAAGTAGCATTTTAGGCAGGACTGGACTTTTTTAAAAGGTTATATCACATTATATATATATATATATATATATATATATATATATATTATATATATATATATATATATATATATATTATCGTTCACTTCCTCGCCTGAGTAGGGATTTTACCCTTTTTCATATCCTAAGGATTCCAGCGAGGATGTCGTAATACCTGTCAACGTTGTCCAAGTGCCGAAATATACATTTCTGTATTTCACAGCACCTTTTAGACAACGCGGTAGTGCTGCCTCGGACGTTATTGTATTTCTGCGAACAACTATGTACGTGTCCAGGCCAAATATATTTAAATAATTTAATAAATAAATATACCGACCTGCGGGATTGAACCCTCGATCTTCTGCTCAGTAAGCAAGGTACTATACCACTTAGCCACGGGCCGCCACAATAAATAAATAAATATACATACATACATATCTATCTCTATATATATATATATATATATATATATATATATATATATATATATATATATATATATATATATATATAATAATTCAATATGCTAGCTACTTTAATGAATCATTCACTCTGATAAATTCTTTGAACTGTTTTGAAGGTAACCTGGTTGCTCAAACGCCTTGAACAATATTTTTCAGTTAACAAGCTTAAATTAAATGCCAGACTAACAAACGTAATGATAGTAGAAACCCATTTCAAAGGTAATAATGTTAATAATTATTTTTTACATAAATTGCAAAATACATAAGGAATATCTACAATGGGTTACTGAAATAAAATATCTTTGTTTAATGGCGGACAATATCTTATCTAGGAAGGAACCTTGTGAATATCTTTAAAAAATGAGAAAAAAATATTTTTTCTAACACAGAAAAAAACTTGCGTTCCAGAATTGGGATATTTAAAACTACAATTCAATCTCACTTTCAGGATGTAACAGATACACTCCAATAAACCTAATGCTTAGTACTATGGGATGGTTTTCGTGTAAACAAAGGCTGTATTATTTTTGATCTTTATTTTTAAGCTAAATAAGGGGATGTATCTAATATTGCAGAAATGCAATAACGCCCGTGGAAGCATTATCTCATGTCTAAAAGGTGCGGGGAAATACGAATGTATGTTTTGGACAACGCTGACGGATATTACGACATCCTCGTCGAATAACTTTGGGATTTTGAATAGTCCTGAATGCCACTGGGCAAGACTAGAAAATTGGTTTGTATTAAGGATTAAATCGATGGAAAATGTAATACTGTGTTAAAATTCTAAAAATTTATATTTTCTACCGTTTCACAGCTTTAACTCTCTATTTTTAAAATAAATTTTCTTATAAAAAGAGTTATTTGACAATGTTCACAATACAACAATATATTGTCAAAGACAAAGGTAAACTGGACAGCTAGAGGTTCTAGATTCCATAGCAATTAGGCCGTTTCTAACTTTTAGACACAATTAGTAAATCTGGCTGCATGTGTTCTCAATACTGGACAAAAAATAATTATAATAAAGTCGAGTTTGCATATTCCACTTTCTTTAGATTAGGTCAGGTTAGTCTGTATGTAGTATTTATATATATATATATATATATATATATATATATATATATATATATATATATATATATATATATATATATATGATGATAATGATGAATTTGCACGACGTTTGGCCAAAATCTCATTTGGCATTTTCGAGTGCTCTTGCTGCTGCGGTTGCTTGATACTGTGATCTTGCTGCTGCTGCTGCTCAAAGCTAACTGAGAAACCGACGTGCGGTCGCCGTCTTTTATACATATTTTAGCGGTTCAAAAAATACTCTTATTAGAATCGATTTAAATCGTACCTGGGACCTCCAGAAACAATTATTTACGGATAAACACGACTTGATTAAGAACTTTTTTTTTACAGCTCAATATGCAAATTTTTGCGGAAAAAATGGAAAAAGTCGCTAAATTGCAGTAAAAAGCGTCAAAAATCAATATATAATGTACCGTATTATAAGTTTATCCATGCGATTTATTGAAATTATTCATCGTGAAACCAGATAACGTTTTCCTCTTTTATATAATGGCCATTTTTTGCCCATTTTATATCTTTTAGTCAAATTAACGTCCAATGTTCTTTGACCTGCTGACCTTGAATTTTTATGTACCTTGCTGATATTAGAATATTGTTTCTAAGTTATGGACAGATATTAGCCACTTTTCGGTCAGAAGTGGCCCTAAATTAATATATATATATATATATATATATATATATATATATATATATATATATATATATATATATATATCTATATATATATATATATATATATATATATATATATATATATATATTCAATGGCTGTAAGATTAATATCTATAAATACACCATTTTACAGTACGGTACCTTATATACTGATTTTTAACGCTTTTTATGACAATTTAGCTAGTTTTTCCATTTTTTCCGTAAAAATTTGCATAGTGTGCTGTACTACACGTAAAAAACTTAAGCGTGCTCTTCCTGAAAATACTAAATTTTTAAAGTTGAAAAAAAATGTATATTGTTTTTAAACTACAACAAATAATTCAAAATAATATGTTCCAGTAAAAATATGTTTTTCAACTGAAAATATGAGATTAATTAAAATGTTATAAATTATAGCGGGAAAAACCAAACTTGGCTAAACATATTTAAAAATAAAGTTAAAAATACTGAAGATCAAATATAATTATTCGACTTATTTTTATTGTTATAATTAGACTAGTACTGATTTTAATTGTAAAATATATTAGTACTTATACAAATACTAAATTTAATTGTTCTTTTTTAAAATATCTTTTTGAATACAATAATTCTGGTGTGTTTTAAAATATTTATTTAAGTATCCGTTAAAAATAAAAGAATGGGATCCGTACGGTTGATGTAGTGCTAAAAGAATATTTTTGGCTACTCAACTCTCGTCAGTAACAAAAAATCTACTTAAAATATGGAAAATTTGGAGACCAGGAAAACACAAAAAAGTTACAGAGCATGTACATTTTTAACTTCCATTGAGAGATCAGTTCTTCAATAAATAAGCGATATTATTTTGGAAACTTTAATAGTACTTTGTTCAAAGTTTCTTTTCTAATGCAGACTAAGGAGTGAATTGTCCGAGGTGATTGCTTCCGCCTTTTTTTAGATTTTCATATATTCTGCAGCATCAAAATATAAAAGACCTGTGATATTCCCTAAAATTGTGACTTGTAAAAACTTCTTTTTTTATTACTTTACAACCAATTATCATAAATTCAAAAATAGGCTTGTCTTGGATGTAAGTGTGAAATACCTTCCATACAAGATTCCCTGCATATTTAATTTTTTTAACGACACTCATTGATTGAAATCGCTAATCGATGGTACTCCAGAATGACAACATAATTCAAAATTTAACCATTGATATATTTGCATCTTACTATATATTTATGATCATATATACTTTTTTTTATTTAACTTATTTTAATTAGAAATCACCTTGATATAAGGTACGAAATATATTCAAGGTAATACATTACTTAGTATAATTAGGTCAGTTCAGATTCAACCTCTAAATTATTACCAGTGTTATGCCACTATTCTAGAAAAAAATACCTTTTTTTTTCTTTAAGGATGTATCATAATTGTATCAAAGTAAAAGTATAAGGGCCACTGAATTTGAGGAACTCCCTCTCTGAAAATATGGTGGTTTTGAGTCCATGAATTCGATTATGTTTTGAGCCCACGATTCGATTGTCTTCCAGCGAAGTGAATTGAGAATCGGCGAGTAGATGTTGCAGCAAATGGAATAAGTAGTAATCAGACAGGGTCATGTCTAGGGAATATGCTACGTGAGCAAAAACTTCCAATCTCAAATAAAATATAATATCTCGCGTCGTTCTTGTCATGGGGAGCTTAGCGGTGTCGAAAACGTTCAATCACCGCTTCCAAATCGCTGAAAATATACACCGTTTTTGCATCACAACACAACACCTCTTCCAAAGTTGAACAAATCATTTATGGAGTTCAGATGCATTTTTGCAATTGCAATGCAGTGGTGAACGACACAGCTTTTGAGTTAATAAAATTGTATTTTGAGGTTTTACACATATATATATATTATATATATATATATATATATATATATATATATATATATATATATATATATATATATATATAATACAATTCGATTCAAAATTAAAACACATCAAATTATAATTGTGGTGTCCTAGAAAACATTTTCAATTATTCACCACTTAACTTGGTTATATGTTACTGATGAAGGCTGAGATGCAGAAACATGAGTCGACTGCCTTCAACAACAGTTCCACAAGTTTTGTTTTTTCATAATCTGAATTAACCTTTATTAAATTTTCCAAATCTGAAGCATTAATCAGTTAAGTATTTACTTCCAGATAATAGACTTAACTTTTTTTGTGTGGATACTATCACTGTATAAAGGTTGAATACTTACCGAGGATACCACCTGCGATAAGGATATCAAAAAGAGACTCTCCATAACGACGATAGTCGAGTTTATTTCCAGCGCTGTCCAAATAACGTGATATTGCTTCAAAATCGTTAACACATTTATCGAGTCCAGATATTATTGCATCTCTAAATCCGCATGGATCATATCTCTCCTTTTCATCTGAAAATAAATAACCATCATAAAGTATAATGTGTCCACTGGAGTTTTGCTCTATTTTAAAAAGTTAAAATAAATAACTTATTATTAGTGAATAAATACTGAATTTTACCGCGGGGCTATAATAAATTCAAAGGCTGTACACTTAAGTTACCATATATGAGGATTGCCTTTTAAGTTTTTATAAACGACCACCAGATGGCGCTACTGAGATGTGACATTACCACTGATGTAAAATTTGACATTTATTATCGTTAAAACAGCGATAGTTTAGAAATTGGCCGAGTAATTTGTTAACAGTGAGCGGTTGAAAAAAACAGCTTTTTGAACAAACGGAAATTTCACGTGCAGGCCTTCGTTGGATGATTTTTTTACTATTCTAGTAAAGGCTTAACTAAACAAGAATGCCTCGAATTGCTTCGTTCTACTTTTGGTAATGAATCACCATCAGAAAAGGCTGTTGTACAATTGGTTTACAGAATTTTGTCATGGTCGTGCTTCCGATAGCGATGAATTTCGTGAAGGTCGACCAAAATCGATAATTGTTCAAAAAAATTCTGTGCGAAACGTGACTGAAGAAGATCGGCATGTGACTTATCGTGAGATAGAGGCATCCTTAGGCATATCGAAGGCTGCAATACATTCGATTTTGCATGAAGATTTAGCTGTGAAAAAGAACTATTCCTTATGGATTCCGCATAATTTAACCGAAACTCAAAAACCGGCTCGTGTCAATTGGTGTCAGGAAATGCTCAAAAAATTAAACCGAGGACATGCAAAATCAGTGTACAACATCGTAACAGGAGACGAAATTTGGATATATCCGTACGAGCCGGAAACTAAGCAACAACCAACTGTTTGGGTGCTCCAAGGTGAACCGAATCCAACAAAAGTGTTCGTGAAACACTTCCATGAAAATGATCGCTTATTTCTTTGGTTATACTGGACATGTTGCAAGCATTGCCTTAGAGGATCGAAGAACAGTTAATGCTGAATGGTATACAACAATTTGTTTGCCAAAAGTCATCGTTGAAATCAGGAAAAACAACCGAAAACAACAATGCTAGCTTTCACACAGCACGTCAAACAATTTATTATTTGACGGAGAAAAACATCGAATTAATATCTCATTGCCTGTATTCATCTGATTTATCACCTAACGACTTATTTTTGTTCCCGAATTTAAAAAAAAAAAGCGTGGACAGCGATTTTTTTCACCTCAAGAAGCTGTCGAATCCATATTTTTGAGGTACCAACTTCAGAGTGGAAAAAATGTTTTGAAAATTGGTTCGAACGCTTACAAAAGTGTATAAAATCTTAAAGGCGAATATTTTGAGAAACAATAAAATGATTTATACCAAAAAATTTTTTTTCTTTTATTGTTTTTGTAAAAATTTAAAAGTTAGCGCTCCTAGTACATATTTTTAAAAAGGGCGTGCTTGCGAATTAAAATTTTTAATGTTACAATGTTTAAAAAAATAAATAACATCACAAATATAGCTTATAAAATAATAAAAAAAATTAAAAATTGATAGTCACTCAGTAATTCATATAAAAGTTGTAAAGTCAAAATATATTTGTTTCAGAACTTTACTATCACATCCTTTTACTTTCTGTTAAGATTCGAAATAGTGAAAAACTAATATGATTATAAGAGTTGTCAAATTCGAGAACACTATATGTTCGAAGATACGCCCTCCCCCACTCATTTAACCACTTATATGTGTAATTATGTTATTAAATGAACAAGCGAGTTTCATACAATGTATGATGGTCTAACATGTACTAATACCTTCTTAATGGTAGTAGAAGTACATATGTATGACTTTTTTAAATACGTTATTATCTAAACCTTGTTCGCATCTTACCACCCGTATTAATATGACTCTACTAGTATTATTTTCTAATTAGTACGTGTTGAAGGGGGTGAGGCAGGGTTGTATCCTATCTCCACTATATCTGTGGCGAATGGATTATTCGAGTATCAGTAGGGGGGAAAAAGGTCTCGAACTTAAAATAGCTGATGGTACTACAATAATGATTGTACCGTTGCATCGAATCCAGAAGATTAGCGTAAATATCGGCCTTTCACTAAATCGAAAGAAATGTTCGCTTCTTATAGTAGATCAAGCTAAAATTTTGCCCCCTCTTAACAAAATCAACAATATCCCACTCAAGACAGATATCATATATTTAGGCGCCAGAATTTCTAACAAAAGGGGCTGCTAAGAAAAAAATCAAAAGAAGGACAGCAATGGCCAAAATTGCAATGACAAGTCTAAATAAAATATGAAAAGATCATAGAATAAATAAAATGACTAAAAAGACTTGTCAATTCACCAATATTCCCTATAGACACATACAGAGCCGAAACATGGACTATTTAATGCAGCATGCCGTAAAAGAATAGACTTTCGAAACTACATGCTATAGGCGGATGCTCCGAATTTCCTGGACATCTCATAAGACAAATGTGATTATTCTGAGCAATTTTAATATCCAAAATAGTGGATCGGTTCAGAAAAAAATAGCTTCATTTTTTGGTCACATAATAGAAAAGATAATGAACCAAGGGAAAGGCGATGGAAGAAGCAAAAGAGATAGATCACCCAATAGATACATTGATTAGATCATGTCTACAATGAAGTTGGAATTACCAGAGATAAGGAGAAGTGTCGAAGATAGAAAGCCTGGAGAGCTGTTATAAGTTGTGTAACAATGCAATAAAGGTCACGACACTTGAAACCGAATAACAATACGAGAGAGATGCGTTGATTAAAATAATACAATCGTATGTTTAATCAAGATAAATATAATTTGAAAAATACAATGTAAAGTTATTCCAAGCGTATCAGGTAAAATAAACAAAAAAAAATATTATTCGCAAAACCACGAAAATAACAAAAATGTGACAGCCTTTTACTAAATTCCCTTGAAGAAAACGTTTAAATCCTTTGCCAAATAATCCGACAATGTAAAACGGGTCCATGTTAACAAGATAAAGTCAATCTACTAAATGTTCAACGCAAATTTTTAGGATTTAACAAAAAAGGTAAATTGGATAGAGATTTAACTAAGCATTAGACTTATTTTTTTAATGCATAAAAAATAAATATTGGTAACTCAATAACATGAAATAACTAAATATTTTCCAATAACAATTTTACATTTTAAACTTATTTTATATTTTTTAGTGAATGAATGCATTCTGGTAATCTTTTGTTAATTATTTTATTATTAAATATTAGCCAAATTAGTGCAACCTTATAAAATAACACTGAACTAATAATCTCAATTCTTTAATAAACATTTCTTAAATTCTGAATAGTCACATTAATTAACCTGTTTCTTAATGCTTAGTTTCCTTTTCTTTTTAGTGTTCCGTACGGAACACTTATAAGATGACTTCGGTGTCTGTCTGTCTGTCTATCTGTCTGTCACACCCGATTTTCTCCGAAACTATTTGTCATAGAAAGTTGAAATTTGGTAATAATATAGGAATTGATGGCCTCATCAAAGCCGTCTAGTTTTGAAAGCAAATTTTGACTTAAGGGGTTAGTTTTGAGGGGTGAAATCGGATGTGAAAAAAAAATTTTTAGTAGGTCATCGAGTGTGGTGTCAAATGAAAGCTTGTGAAAACACGAGTAAAATATATATATATATATATATATATATATAATGTAATACTTGCGCACACTTTTCTTTGTATTATTTTTAAAAATCGCGAAAAATCGCTGCCCCCACCTTATCTCGAAAAGTACTGATCAAAAAATTTTGAAAAAATTCTGGAATATTCTCCAGGGGGTGTAGATTGAACGAAAATTACCACGAGTGCATTACCATTAATAATTTATCTGGTACATATAAAAAAAAAAATAAAAAAATCAAGGTCATCAAATTTCAGCAAAGACTGGAAACAAATTTTGTTGAAAACTCATTGTGTTTTGTGAAGTCACTGATCATTTTATACCACCGTAACAACATTTTTTATTTTAAAAGCAATCAACGTACGGAACACTAATTGTGCAAGTTCAACTTGCACTTGACCAGTTATTTTTAGTCCAAATTTTTATATAATACCTATAATAATGTGTTGTGATTGGCAATAAAATATAAAGTTTACATTTAAAATCCACCTGGTTGGGCACCACTAAAATGATCTATTATCCTGTAATACACCTTATAAAAAGTTAAATTAGTACAAAAGTGAATTTATATTTATGTACAAGGGTATACTGGCATATTTGCATTAACACTGTGCATGCTACATTTTACAATTATCTACATCACATTTAATAGCAGTGTTATTTATTTCTAATCAATAGAATCTCGTAAACGTGTGAATCATAATTTATTACATATTTCAAAGAAATTAATTGTCTAGAATAAACAATTTTATCTCTTACATTTTTAAATCTTATTATCATGGAAACTGCTGAAAAATTACACCATGAAATCAAATGGTTGAAAATAATAACTCAACAATTGCAGCTATAACTAAAATCGGAAAAAATTTTAATTTGATGTTGGTGCAGGTGTTATAGCATTAAACTACCATTAAGCTGTCTGCTACATCTTCTTCTCATGCCGTCTTCTATTGAAGGTTGGCGACCACATCTCTAAATGCGTCTATATCTCTTGCCACATGGAACAGTTCTACAACGCTGACATTTGTCCACTCCCTTATGTTTCAGAGCCATGACTTCTTCTTTCTGCCTCTTCCTTGCATTTCCCTGCATTATGTTTTACAGCAACAAGTATGTGTCGTTGTACAGGATGTATCCTATGCAAGATGTTTTTCGTATCTTGATGGTAGCTAGGAGTTTTCTTTTGCTCCCAATACGTCTCAGTACATCGTCGTTGGTGACTCTACGAGTCCTGAGTATTTTTAGTGTGCTACATGAACAGTGCAAAACGGTATAGAGTAAGGATGGGAAATTTTTCACTATATCGATAAATATCGAGAGTAATCACTTATCTCCCGGTCATCCATTTTAGAATTTTTTTTTTTCACTTTTTGAAAGTCTTCCCCGCTCTGGACATTGATTCTTAAATAACAATTACTGATAAATCATTAGTTATGAATATACAGATGCCATGGACGATTGATAGGTAAAATCTATTGTCGCCAATTCATAGAGTGGCTGTTTCTATTGACAGAAACGTATTGAAATATATCATTCTGGTTATACATATGATATGTATATCTTATACCTATATCGTAATAATTCGATGAAATATACAAAATCGATAAATTTTGACGCTATTAAGGTCACCTTTCATATGTTATACTTGTTCTAAGTGTTATTCACAATTACATCGTAATGTTATTTTATGTTGCTCTGAGAGAAACCAAAAAAAAGGCAGGCCACATTATTTACATAGGTGACAATTGAAGTAGCAGCTGAAACAGCTCTTTACACCAACAGGTTCCTTAATTAATGACATAACTAAAATTAAAAACTTTATGAAATAATTGTAGAATACTTTTAGAAAAAACATCTACGATCCTGCTAAAATATTTGACGATGTGTCAAAGTTTCGACTGACTTGGATCTGTTGTAGAAATAAAATATTTGTTATACAAAATCGATTAAATAAAGTAATTAAAAAGGAATAAATAGTACAATTTGTTTCCGAAATGACTCGACTTCTTTAACTAGTGATAAGTAAAACAATATTTACCTCTTTTTCTGGTCTTGATGCGTTGACCCGATAGGACTGGTTTTTCTACCTTTTGACTCATACAAAAATTTCTGGAAAAAGAATAATCATCATTATTTATCATATTCATAAGCGAAATTTGAAGGTATTTTTACAGCAATTAAAGGTTTTTCCTTAGCAGAATTTATATCCCGTCTCGTTTAGAAAAATCTGTAGCCATAGATGCTCTGTCAAAGTGGCCTAAAATGAGATATTCCGCGCTAAACATATTAAAAAGTCGGTATCGTTTGTGAAGAAGTGAGTAAATCGTTTTAATGAGACGACTTGAAAGGTGGTTCGGTAGGCAAAGTCACTCCGAAAGTCGAAAAAAAAAAAGAAAACGAATTGTGTCTTTACTTTCACGGAACCTGAAATTGACGCTGCGTCAAGAAGAGGCAAAATTAAGAAAATCGGGTTTGAATCTGTCCCATGAGACCATTCGACATCTTCATACTAATGATGTCAAATTCCGAAGCACGTTGAAGGAACCTTCGCTGGGCGAAAATCACGCCGCGGAGCGGCTCGCTTGAGCCCACGAGAAGATACTGGAGTGGCTCTCACAACCTCCGGACGCCAACCCTATTGAAAATGTTCGGTCCCTTGTAAAGAGAAAGCTCAGAAGGACTCTGAGGACTTTGACTAAGTTGTTCTCGCGAGATTTGAAAAATTTGCAGAGTATGCAGAAAATCTCGTCAGCAGTATGCCTCGAAGATTTCAAGCGAATATTGATGCAGGAGGCGATTGGACAACTTACTAAGGTAATTAATTGTGCCGTTGTTAGCCCACCAAACAATACATTGATGGCAAAGGATACGAGCGGTCACGGTCTTACTTGACAGACTACACCAGTTTAAAAATTTTTGATGTGCATTGTATATTATGAAAAGTAACAGCAGTTATATTCTTGTGTAAACAAATAAAATCTAATTTGTGTTGTCAATTTTACTGGTTATGGTTTTTTCATTAAAAAATAAATTTTTGCCTATTTTGCTTTTATTGTTCTCTTCGACGAGGGTCTGCGAAGTGATAGTGGGACAATTTGGCAGACAGATAATTTGGCGGATTCGTAGAGGGACAATAACTAAATATAATTAAAATATATTAACAAAAACTAACGAATTAACACTAACATGACGTGATCTCATTTAACGAAATTAAAATATCAACTTGGATTTACCTTCTTATATCACAATACGAGGCTGGTTTGAAAAGTCTGTGCAAAAATAAAAACTACTTATGTGTTTGGGGTAAACCTTTTTTATTTTTCGACATAGTCTCCTTTTAGGCTTATACACTTCGTTCAACGATGTTCTAGTTTGTTGATCCCTTCCGAATAATAGGATTTGTCCAAGTCTGCAAAATATCCATTAGTGTCTGCAATCACCTCCTCGTTTGAATAAAATCTTTGTCCCGCCAGCCATTTCTTCAAATTGGGGAACAAATAGTAGTCCGAGGGAGCCAAGTCTGGAGAATATGGGGGATGTGAAATGAGTTGGAATCCTATTTCCATTAATTTTGCGACCACAACTGCTGAGGTGTGTGCTGGTGCGTTGTCGTGATGGAAAAAGGACTTTCTTGTGGGCCAATCGCGGGCGTTTTTCTTGCAGCTCGGTTTTCAAACGGTCCAATAACGATGAATAATATTCACCTGTAATAGTTTTACCCTTTTCCAGATAGTCGATGAGGATTATCCCTTGCGAATCCCAAAAGACAGTCGCCATAACCTTTCCGGCCGAAGGAACGGTCTTCGCCTTTTTTGGTGCAGTTTCCCCCTTGGTAACCCATTGTTTAGATTGTTGTTTGGTCTCAGGAGTATAGTAATGTATCCATGTTTCATCCACAGTGACGAAACGACGCTTAAAGTCCTCCGGATTCTTCTGGAACAGCTGCAAACCATCCTTGCAACACTTCACACGATTCCGTTTTTGGTCAAGCGTGAGCAATCGAGGCACCTATCTTGCGGATAGCTTTCTCATGTCCAAATGTTTATGCAAAATATTATGTACCCGTTCAGTCGAGATGCCCACAACACTAGCAATCTCACGCACCTTAACTCTTCTGTCATCCATCACCATATCATGGATTTGATCAATGATTTCTGGAGTCGTAACCTCCACAGACCGTCCAGAACGTTCAGAGTCACTTGTGCCCATATGGCCAGTCCGAAAACTTTTACACCCACTTATAAACTGTTCTAATCGAAGGTGCAGAGTCACCATAATGTTTATCAAGCTTCTCTTTAGTCTCCTGAGGCGTTTTGCCTTTCATAAAGTAATGTTTAATCACCACACGAAATTCTTTTTCGTCCATTTCTTGAAAATCACTCGACTTCCTTGATTCACACGAATGCCAAACACAAAGAAATAGACCAATATGGCTGAAACTTGGTGTGCGTTCATTCTAGAGATGCTACTAACTAAACATGACCTCGATACGCGCCGGTGGTGCCATCTCTCGGACTTTGCACGGACTTTTCAAACCAGCCTCGTAATATAAAATAGAAGAAATAAACATGTCTATAAAGAAAAAAAAACTGCCAAAGAACGATCAATTTTAAAAATTAACATGTATAAAATTATTTATTGCAAAGGATACATTTCTTATGTTAAATGTTTTAGATCTCTCTTTATCGTATTTACTTGAACAGTTATATATAATGACGATATAAATGCAAAAAAGCATTGTATCTGACAGTGGTTTATTTTTCTAAATGCCTCCCAAAATACACTTTCGTCTAAAATAAGAGACAACGCTAAAAACACGATGTAAAAAAGTGGGGAAAGCTATTTTCACCATGTAATATTATTACCTGGGTTTATCAATTATATTCTTTATTAAAACATTCATAAATAAGCAACTATTTATGCAGTATATGTTTCGTTTTTGTATTGGCAACTGTTAAAAACTATATCCTATAAAATATTGATAGACTGGGCCTTAATCTACAGCAGTTTTTCCAAAAGAAAGCATCTAAGGCACAAGATAAAAAAAAAGATGGAAAGAGTTATTTCTTAGATTTTACGCTTTAGAATAGAATAGAAATATGCTTTATTGTCCTAAAATACAACGTATTTGTTGACAAAGCAAGCTTAACTTAAATTATTATTATATTAATAAACACAACACAAGTTTAAAAAGAAAGAAAAAACCGGTCAAGTGCAAGTTGAACTTGCACAATTAGTGTTCCGTACGTTGTTTTTAAAATAAAAATTTTTGTTAGGGTGGTATAAAATGATCAGTGACTTCACAAAACACACCGCAAATGAGTTTTCAACAAAGTTTGTTTCCAATCTTTACTGAAAACTGGTGATCTTGAAATTTTTTTTTTATATACCAAATAAATTATTAAATGCACTCGTGATAATTTTCGTTCAATCTATACCCCGTGGAGAATATTCCAGAATTTTTTCAAAATTTTTTGATCAGTACTTTTCGAGATAAGGTAGGGGACAGCGATTTTTTAAAAGTAATACGAAGAAAAGTGTGGGCAAGTATTACAGTACATATATATTCTTTACTCGTGTTTTCACAAGCTTTCATTTGACACCACACCCGATGACCTAGTAAAAAAAAATTTTTTTCACTTCCGATTTGACCCCTCAAAACGAACTCCTTAAGTCAAAATTTATGTTACGGTGGTATAAAATGATCAGTGACTTCACAAAACACACCCCAAATGAGTTTTCAACAAAGTTTGTTTCCAATCTTTACTGAAATCTGATGACCTTGAAATTTTTGTTTTTTTATATACCAGATAAATTATTAAAGGTAATGCATTCGTGATAATTTTCGTTCAATCTACATCCCGTGGAGAATATTCCAGAATTTTTTCGAAATTTTTTGATAAGTACTTTTCGAGATAAGGCCCGGGACAGCGATTTTTCGCGAATTTTTAAAAATAATATAAAGAAAAGTGCGCGCAAGTATAATATTATATATATTTTTTATACTCGTGTTTTCACAAGCTTTCATTTGACACCACACTCGATGACCTAGTAAAAAAATTTTTTTTCACTTCCGACTTCACCCCCAAAACTAACCTCTTAAGTCAAAATTTAATTCTCAAAACTACATGGCTCTGATGAGGCCATCAATTCCTATATTATTACCAAATTTCACCTTTCTATGTCAAATAGTTTCGGAGAAAATCGGGTGTGACAGACAGACAGACAGACACCAAAGTGATCTTATAAGTGTTCAGTACGGAACACTAAAAACAAAGAAACAGAACAAGATTAGTAGTCAAAGCAGTAAATCCAAAATAAAAGAGATAAAATTTACACATAAGTCAACCCAAATGCCAACCACTTAACTACTGTTATATGCTTATTCCAGTCTATCATTGTAGAATTCCTCAAGTGCATAGTACGCCTTCTTTATAAGTAGGGCCCTAGTCACTAGAAGACAAGACGGGGGCAAGACAAAAGTGTCGTTGAGCCCGGCTGACATCCGACGACTTTTCTGTCTGCAGACTGTTAGCCGACTTAAGATGGGACAATAGAAGTGCATGTGCCTGCGCAGACTGGGGGCAAAACTGTCTTCTACCAAACATTCTCTCAGTCAAACTTTGTACCATCTTGTATATCCTTGTCTAGATTTCTCAATATTTTTGTTCATTTTGTGAGAAGTTGTATTAAATATATTGGAAGAACAGATTGATAATTCAATAGGAAAAATGGAAAAACGTGCAAGTCCTAGCAAAAGGAGGAAACATATATTTTGATAGGCTGTTATTTCTTCTCCCATTCATTGAGAGCAGAGACACCAATAGTAACCCTGACGAGGAAGCGAATACGTCAGATGCTGTAGGAGTTCCTACTTCTTAGCCCTGTACAGAAAAGCGTGTCAGAGTGGGTAGAAAGCGATGTCGTGCTCCGACAAAGAATTCATTTGAGGAGTCACTCTTCACAATATTAAAAGAGAAAAGGACCATGAACACAGATCAGGATGTAAATTTTGCTCTTCACTGGTCCCCATGTTGCAGTTACTAAGTGATTATGGAAAAATGGATGAGAAAATTCCAAAAATAACCAAAGGAGAAATAACAGTCAGATATCCACGTCTGCAGTGTCGCCACAAGGTGAAGAATCAGTACAGTTATTAATCAGCAATTTTACTGATGGGTCTGATAATTCTGAATTACTACCTTTGCAATAATAACACATTTTTTGTGGAAAGAATATTCATTTTACCCATTTACCTTAACGTCACTGCAACTCTCGCTTCTACAGGAATACACAATTGGAAGGTTGTATTCTGGTACATTATACTTCCCCCAACTTCAGCTATTAATTCATCAAACGATGTTACACTCATCCAAAAGTAAGAAACAAAATTAGTTGGATGCTCTCGTAAATTATCATACAAAGTGAAAAACTTTCATTTTAGTAATCTGATGTTGTAAATAGGGTGTACCCAGTACTGTCTATTTTTATGCTTCAATCTTCTTTTTCGGTGAACAACTATAGCAATTGCAGTAATTTCCACAAAATTCATCTCGCTAGCTACAAGATACGCGACTCTCTTGTCTCTAGTGTGTGGAGGCGTGGCGACAAAACTGTTGTGCCCTCTAACTCTTTCACACTGGTAGGACAGTCGGCAGACAGTCGCCAGACTGTTTTCCCCCAGTGTGCGCCTGCCCTTAAGTGGCGACTTCAAAAACTACCAAAATGGTGATCGTGAATATCACAAAATAAAAAAAACTTCTTTGTAAGTTTATTTAAAACAAACATTTTCAAAAAGACTGTTTGAACATTTAACTAAACATTTTATAATTTTAAAAATATTGTTGACACGATCAGCCCGTTGCTAACAAAAATTATTTGTTTATTTGGTTATAAAAAAATATCCCCAAGCCACAAAAATATTGAAGAAATGTCTCAAAATTTTGATGAACATAACCAAAATCTTTAGGTTTCAAGTAAACCCAAATAAATACTTTGAAAGAGGCTTTATAAAACAGTGAAAACCTTATTAACATTTGTTTATTGGTTTTTGAGACTGGCTCAATAAAAAGACCTATTCAATTATAGTTGATATCTTGGAAATAACAACTATATGGATCATAAAGGTTGATGGTATAAGTAGTGAAATGTATTCTTTTATATATTAAAAATCTAAAAAATATATTTTCAACCATCTGGCGATTTCTTTTGCTGGTTACTTTATAGGATCATATAACACTTTAACATAGAAAGCTCATTAATTTCTTGATTTCCTGTAGGTATGAAAACTGGATAGCATTTATTAGTAAATTAGAAATTAGCGTAGCGAGGAGTAAAAGTGACAAAAATTGTCTGATAATTTTTTAAATTTTTCGAAGTTTAAGTTTATTTAAAAATAATGTCACAAAACGTGAAATGTATACCACTTGTTTCAACATTTTGTTGAGGTAATACTTGGTGATTTACCTCCTTTTCCACTGACGGAAGTTACTAAAGGATAAACTGATTCACAAGACGTCCAACATGCTATAAATCTTACGGGTAACACTGTGGCTATTTGAAAAACAGTGTAGTCTAACAATAACCACTGGCAATGAAGTCCAAATGTTGTGGTGTAAACAAAATCTAAGTAAACTCTTCTTGCTTATTTACTGAAATGTGTTTGTTATTAAGTCAACTTAGGTATTATTTTGTTAGTGAAATATTAGCAACTACAAACAACACAGTGGCATTTATGTCACCACATTGTGTACATTCTGGTTTATATTCTAAGCTGACACATTTATAAAAATTTATATCAGGTGATTTACTCCAAAACTGCAGCTCCCATGTTCACCCCAACTCATGTTGCATTGGTGTAAAAAAAGGAGGGGATCTAAGGCAGTAATTTCTAATAGAGATCACAAATAATAGTACCTTGTAAAATATTGTGCAATTTTTGAAGCTGATTTATGTTACCTTTGTTCTCATAAAACATTCATTTCAATATAATATAGAAGATATGTGAAAGTTAGGATAACCATTAACAACAACTCTACTTAAAGATAGTAGTTACAGAAAAAATATCAACTGCTATCTTGAGAAATTGTAAGTCATTTGAGGACACAGCTGTACTTAAAATCTTGTTCACATTATGGTGATAAGCAAATTGGAATATGGTTTCTTGATAGGGTCACCAATTTATAGTAAATATATATAAGCAAGGATGGAGTATACCAACAGAGAGGGATAGACAATGCAATATTGTCACAGCAGTTTAATTTTGTTAGCCTTCAGAAATGCAGAGAATTTCATTCAATAAGATTTTTGTTTAAAATCATTAATGATAGTGTTGTTTGTTCTTGATTGGTAGGACCCTGAGTTTCTGGTAGATCAAGGAACTATTTCCATTTGTCAAGAGCTACAGTGAATGTTCTGTGAAGATCACCAGTATATAAAATATGTTCAGTTTATAACCCCATAGCATATCAATGTGATCCTGGCATTCCCTTTAAAGAATTATATTGTGGCCTCGCAGATTCATTAGTCTTACTAAATTATACTGTGTTGATTCGATCATCAGTGCTATATGCACGTGTGTTTGTTGTGGTGTTTATTATTTACATTGTAAAGTATAGACTTATAGAAAAAGAAAAAGGCAGGGGTTCATTTCATAAGAATACAAGTATTGTCAGTATAAAAACTAAAACAATTCAGCACTTCTGATTACAAGTTGTCATGAACAAACACTACACATATATGTAAAATTTATTACAAACAAGCTTGAACTACTAATAAATATTAATTCCTCTGGCAGCTAAACAAATGTCTTTGCAAATCATGTTTTGCCTCTTATTGAGTATTCCTGTGACTAAGAAAACAGTTGATATTTAGTTTCAAAATATGTCTAAATATAACAAATGTCAATAATTCTTGCTTCATACCCTGCTTAAAAACAATTATTCAGTGAAAAAGTTTCTTTGGGTTATAGGGACATTAAAATGTTTCAATAAATAGCTTTTACTTTAGAAAAAGTTGTCATCAACAATACATTCAGTGTTGTTTGTGTATATCATTCTCAAGTTAGGTAAAAAATGCTTATTACAGAATGAGTGATGTATATTAGTGTGTAGACAATACTTGTTGGATACTGGTAAATCTATAGTGAATAAGTAGTTATTAGTTACTTATTCCCATTTATAATTAAAGAAAAACATCATTTTACAACACTGTAAACACAAAAGAACACAGAGAAAACAGCAACCAGAATTTGGCAGGAATAACAATATTATTTTTATTAGCAACCATAATTAAGAGAAACATTATTTTACAAACCTGTAGACAAAGGAGGACAAAGAAGATCTTATAGCCACCAAAATTTGAGAGAACTAATTGTCTTTTTTGATTGGTATTATTAATTCTGCTAAATTTAGTTTGCCATAAACATCTTCCCTGACTACTTTTGTCCCCAGTTTTGTAAAATAGTGGTCCATCTTAATTATGAATACTAATAAACATCTCTTTTGTTTATTGTTCGTATAACAACCATAACATACTGAATATATAATAAAAAATACATAATTTACTGCAAAAGAATTTAAGTTATATTTCACTGCTAAAGTATTTCATTAAAATATTACTGTAAATTTTATAAATCACAATATTAATCAAATGTCCCAATTTAAAATGAAAGCACACATGGCAAGGTCAAGGAATGCAGAAAAAAATACAATAAAATATCAGTTGCAAGGAAAACTATTGCAAATATATTTCAAGGTAGAGTAGAAATTACCAACATTAAGGAGGAGTTTTATTAAAAAATATAACGGAATAAAGGATCTAAAAGCAGGTCAACGACATAAGAGAATGGATTTGCCACCCAACATTTTGAAAATTAATTTTATAATATAAGTATCCTAAATTAGAAATTAAGTTAGATATTCTCGTAAAAATAAAGTATTCGATTAATTTTGACACGTGTACTAATTTCTAGGATAAATATGTCCACCAAAATGGGCACAAGGAAAAATATCCCAAGCATGACTGACCCACCATTACGTGCGAAATATTTTTAGAATATTTGTCTAAAATATCCAAACATTTCCTCATATTTTGTAATCGAATCAATTTTCAGTATGTTACTAATACATTATATTAATTTTTACCTATTATAAAAGAGTTTTACTTACGTTTTTACTGTTTTATAAAAAGCACCTCACGACAGCCACAAAGAATTTTATGGATGTCTCGTTCTTAAAAGAAACGAAAACGGAATGAGTTTTGCTCCTTGTCTGCGGCGTTGTGAGAGGTGAAAATGCTGATCGATATTGGAGCGCGGGTGATTCAAAATTTGCAGTGAATTCTCAAATATTTTTCTTTATATTTAAAATAACCACTAGAAAGATTTTCCCAAACAAAAATAGTGTGAAAATTGTGTATTTTTCTGAAAAAATATGTCACGCTTAAGTTAAACAAAAATGATAATTAAAGGTTGACTTAAGGTGACTTTGATCGGCAAGTGGATTTTTTAAATCAAAATAAAAATAACCATAACTTTTTAAAACGATTCAATTTAAACTAAACAAACACAAAATAAGTTACTCCGATGGAAGTATACAATCATTAATTATTCAAAAATTAAGAAGCGATACTAAAAATTATAAAAAATTTAATTTTGACACGTGCTTATAATTCGTCGTACCTACGTAATACTTTTAACTTGGCAACAGCGTAAGTTACTTGAGACGAAAAATTTTTGACAGATAAGTAGCTTTTGGGTATTTGTTAAAATTTACTGGTGCATATACCGAATTATTTAGGTGTATTAGCTTTTGTAATTAAGAGGAAACATCAGCTTACAACAGTGCAAATAAAAGAGCTCAGAAAAGATGTTTGTAGCAACCTCTAGGTACTTTTGTTTCCAGTGTTGGAAAATGGCGTTTCCTCTTAATTACAAACGCCCATGAGGTATGAATTTTCAAAGAACCATATTCACCAACAGTGAAATTTTACTCAGAGTGGATAAATAGACCCTTTTCACATAAAACGTACAAACTTTTAATTTTCAAAGCCGTATAAACTCGAAAAGAAATTTTCGAAAATTGCTTAATTGTAATAGAGTTTTAGATTTAATTAACTTTTTGGTGGATTCCTAACGGCGTTTGTAATTATGAGAATTACCATTTTATGAATTGTACTAAGTACGCATACTTAATCCTCCATCAAAAGCTGACACAGCAGCTTTCAAGCTGATAGAGTGGTTGACACGGTCAATCCTTAAAAGCAGGAAACATGTTTCGCGAGATTCTCCTCACGCATATGTGGTTAATCTAAAATAACTGAAAACGGACAACGCTCATATTTCAGCAGTTTACCCACTGTTCTCTTATTCGTCAAATTTGTCCTGAGATGCGAGATTTTTTTTTTTTTTTTTTTTTTTTTTTTTTTTTTTTTTTTTTTTTGTCAAGGAGAAATCCGCCTTATGGATTCCTGGAGTAGCTTGCGTCACCATAAGGGTGCCCCAAGGTGCTCCAGTTATGTGGGGCTCTCCAATCTGAAGGATTGGCATACCCACTAAAACTCCTTGTGAGCCGGGAAACCCCTCTACTCCTTTTACATGTCTGACTGATTATATATCTAGGATGTTTTTGTTGAGTTTAACACAATGTTAACTTTCACTCACTAGACAAAGATGCGAGATTAGAATTTACTGGTAGTTATTCAAGTAGTTACGGAACAAGATGGTAGGATACAACAAATTGCACTAAGGACGCATACTGGATTTTACGAATAAGAGAACAGTTGATAAACTGCTGAAGTATGAGCCTTGTCCGTCTTTAGTTATTTTATGTTAACCACCATTTTACAGCACTAAACCAAGGACTACAGGTAAGATGTTCATAGTAACCAGCATTTGGTGGGATTCTCAAAACCAGTCAAAACAGATAGTTATTCCTATCAAATGCTGGCTGTTATAAATATCTTTTCTTCGCGCTTTTGTTTACAGTGGCCCAGAAAATATAGTTATCGCTACAGAAAGACAAATACGTGGAACAAAACCTGGCCGCAAACGAAGCCGGCTGGCTACCGCCAGTTCATTAAAATATGCAACGTTAAGTTTCTTAGAGATTCCGTTCATATCTTTTACTATTATTGTTACATATAATACAACTTATACTTGCACGGGATCTCTCGGAAACTCGACAAGGCACATTTTAACGATACGGCGATAGGGCTTCGTTTTGCATTGACCTTTTGTTTAATCTGTATGTCTTTTTGTAGCGATAGCTATATTTTTTGTGACAGTGGTGCGAAAGGGAGGTTCTTCTTAATTACAAATCCGAATTAACATTAAAACATATTTTTCTGTAATCCGTTTTCCAAATTCGCTTTTTTAAACATCGAGTTTTTATCGTTTTTGATTTTTCGTAGTGTTCAATCGGTGTTTGATGTTACATTTTTTGTAGATTGGCGTGTCTGTTTCACAATTAAATATTACTGGCAGTCAATAGCTAAACCGGTTGAAAGGCAATTACTTCTCACTGGAAAATTATTGGTTATTTCTGAAAAAATGCCCTTTATGTGAAGCTTAACCTAACCTCACTTTTATCCACTTTAATTCCGCCATAACAAACAAGATTTTTTTATCAGAAATATAGAAACTTCTGCTAAATTTCTCAAACATTTTAATTTATTTATGTATGCAACAATCCTTGAGTAAAAATGACTTCTATTATAAAACTACAGGTCCTTTCAGGGGCGATGGACGAATCGCCGCCTGCATATCTGTTACAAATTGATGATGTGAAAATATTGCTAGACTGTGGTTGGGATGAAAAGTTTAATATGGAATTTATTAAGGAAGTTAAAAGGTACTCGATCATAAAATTCAACAGGTTTTTCTTCTATAGTTTAGATAAGAAGTTTCTCTGTTACCTTCACCATTAAACCTATAAAATAAATACACTTAAATGGGAGCCGACAGTAAAAGAATAGAATAACAAGTTTAGAATCAGAATTGTAGGATTAGCCTGCAGAATCTATGATCCTTAATTATCTTATTAAGATCCACTGTAATTATAATTCAACATTTTGCTTTTTTAATTTGTCCAGTTAAATTCGTGATAAAACACTTTTGTTTTAAAATTTAACTTTATATAACATTGTCCTGTAAAACAAGTTTGTTTCTGAAATAAGAAGTTTATTTAGTTATAATTATATTTATTTCAGACATGTGCACCAAATAGATGCAGTCTTAATTTCTTACCCAGACACAATGCACTTGGGAGCTTTACCATACCTTGTTGGTAAACTTGGTCTCAACTGCCCTATATACTCGACCATTCCTATTTATAAAATGGGACAGATGTTTATGTATGACCTGTATCAATCTCAGTTCAATATGAAACATTTTATGTTATTTAATCTTGATGATGTTGATGCTACGTTTGACAAGATTATCCAGTTAAAATATAATCAGAGTGTACCATTAAAAGGTAAATATATCGATTTGAATTTCAGCTGTGCAATGTAGAAATGTTTTCTTTGACAAAGAAAACAAAACAAACATTCAAATTAATAACACAACAGTCATTTTTATGAGACATTTACAGCATAAAACTTTTATATTTATTACTTACAACCTATACATTTAGACAAACAGATTTAGTTATTTATTAAATGTTAATATTATGTACAACATGGCTATAAATTTATAAATTGTCTTTTTTTCAAAATATGAATAGCAATTATTTAAATTCATTAAAATTTGCTGATTTTACATATATGGACAAATTAGTAAATGTTACCACCTTCCAATTTTTTTGTTTATAATCCAGAAATTTTTACTCCATGTAACATAAAAATAACAAAGATCTTTTTTAATAAATGTAATCCTTATAGGACTATACTATATACAAGATAACTGTAACTAATGAGTTATATGCATTGATAAAAGAGTGTTTATAATTGATTTATGACATAAAAGCCAGAGTTAATTTCCTTATAAACATGACTTATTTCTTCACCATAGCTTAGTAAATTATCGAAATCTATACCTGTGCCATATTTTTGCAAAACTGGTCCTAATGCCGAATTTTCGAAAATATAAATTATTTAGACAATTTGGAAATTATTTTGGAAAATTAAACTTCCTTAAAGGGCAACATTGTGTTTTTTGATGTAATTAGGTAGCCTCTGGGATTTGTAAATACTTAAATAATGGCACAAATAAATAAAGAGAAGATAAGATTTTTAATTAGCGAAACAGAAAATTGTAGACTTTTAAAAATGGTGTAGTTACTATATAGAATGCCTTAAAATTATGTTGTTATTACATCTGAAAATGAGTATCACATTTTACCTCTTTACTGGAAGATTGTAATCTTTAAACATTAACAGTCAGATTCACTAAAAAGGTCTAAAAGTTATTCAATCCAGTTGCCATGGAACCTGAAACCTGTAGCTAACTTTTGTATTTGACTGTATGTTTGAATGTTTTGTATTATAAATATCACTAAATAAATGTTTTTATACTAATATTTAGTGTTAAAATCAAAAAAGGGCCTATTTTGGGATTTTCAGGAAAGAACTTCATATTATAACTTTTTTCCAGGTAAAGGTTATGGTTTGACAGTAACTCCTCTTCCAGCAGGTCACATGATAGGCGGTACAATTTGGAAAATTATGAAAGCTGGCGAAGAGGATATAATTTATGCAAATTCCTTTAATCATAAAAAAGAAAGGCATTTAAATGGTTGTGAATTAGAAAAATTACAGCGGCCTTCTTTGCTTATTATTGATTCTTTTAATGCTAGTTATCAGCAAGCAAGACGAAGAGCAAGAGATGAAAAGTTGATGAGTAAGTTTTCTCTAATGTAAGAGCTAAATTTTGACAACATAGCCAAAGTATTCAAAATTAAACGAAAATCTACTGATATTGCATTATTACATTCCATAATTATGCTTAAGCATATTTGTATTAAAATTCAATCAAACATCTTAAAGGCCCTCAAAATTGGTTGCCTGTATCGACTACTAAGGAATCGGTCAATTGTGAGTTGTTAGATTACCAGATTTAGAAGATTCTTTGTTTCAGTGGCTTTAACACTATCATTAAAAGTCTAATCTAATCTATAGAAGAAAGTGTATAATATTACATTTATATTTAACCGTTAAATATTTTTTAAATTTGTGTTTTAATTAATTGTATATTGAAATTAATAAATATAAGTGGCAACACCACTACGCTATCTGAAGTAGTTTGTACTGCAAAAAACAATATTCTAGTTTTTTATGAACCTCAAGAGATTGACGAAAACCATTCACTATATGTAAAGGTCGTATTAAACGATAAATGCTAATATGTATTTATGTATGTATTATCGAGTTTGAGACATCCTTCACATATCAAAAATTTATTCTTTTTATTAATGCTTCTATAAGTACATACATATTTCAAGTAGATAAATATGTTTTATAATAATATTATGTACATTAACCACAGTTTTTATAAATCTTATTTGAAAAAATCATTTATTTTAGATTGGGTTATTTTTGTGAAATGAATAGCATTAATATGTAAGTCCACTTTGGCTAGTCGATTGAGAACACTTTGCAGAGTACTTCGTGGCAGAAAGAAATGATGAACCCTGCCAGTATATTGAAGTGCCTCTGATGTGGTTGGAACTGGTATCAACTCCGTACTCGCAGATTCTTCATTTTCCTCCTATTTATTATCATCAATGTGATCTGAAGAAGACACAGATGTGATAATGGTATCATCATCCAACTATTCGACACTAACAAGGTTGTCATCAACATGGACAAATTCATTGAAATCATTTTCAGTACAAGGAACGTTGTCTTGAATATTGTTATCAATATATTCCTGTTGAATTTTCTTCAGCCATTCGACTAATGGCAGGTCATCGTCTCAATACCAATTATTCCCAACTTTCAGGAAATCGCCGTGTTGAGAACAATTATAAATTGTTTGTTTTAATACTCTCTATCATGCCACATGAATGAAGTGTGTTGCATCCAAAAGACTAAGATTGAAATTTTCACCGCCATTAATAAAATTTACCATTTTCAAGAGAAAAAGTGGCTTTTTAAACTATGGATAACACCCTGATCCATAGGCTGTAGTTTGGAACTGGTATTTGATGGCATGAACACTAGCTTGATGCAGTCGAGATTTTTAACATCTGGTTGAGCTGGGAGGTTTCCTCTAACATTATGATTCTTCTGTTTTTATGGTGTAACTCAGCATCCCATTCTCGCAATTCATTCGCAAAAATCTCTGAGGTCATCCATGCTCTTTTACTAGATTTGTAATTTACTGGCAACTGTACAACATTCTTAAAACATCTGGAGCTTCTGGATTTTCCAATTACTAATTACTTTCTTGTTTTGTTCCTGTTAAATTTGCCACCACAGTGATTCTTTCTTTGGAGAGCTTTCCTCCTTCACAGTTCTACCCTTTGAATCTCAATGTCCTGTCAGGTGTAAGCTTTATAAGAGTGACTTATAAAACTGTCAATCGGTACAATAGTAATATTTCCAGTACCTCATATATTTAAACCTAGAACCAAGCTAATAGTAAACAACGTGCGCCTAGGTGTATAGATACTCCTGTATGCGCAGGGCAAAAATACAATTTAAATTATGCTAAGATTTGTAGAAGGTAAAGATAATAATTAATACATAAGAAAATTAAGAAAAAGAAAAAAAATACATATAAACATGCAGACAATCGCAGTTGTGAATTATAACAATCCACATAATAGTTCAGAATTTTCTGTAATGAACAGTTTACATTTTTTTATAATTATTTATATTTCTGATATTCTGTGGCAACTTATTGAAAACTTTAGGTCCCAAAACTGTCAAAGACCTCTGGTTTCGGTCATATTTTCTAAAGGGTACGACTAATATCGCATTTTCTCCGTTTCTAGTTCTATATTGATGATTCACAATTTTTTTTTTTCATTTTTGTAGCAAAATAGAGAAACTTTTAAAAGATATAAATTTCTTATATACATTATATTTTCATTATATAATCTCTTGGTTGGAAAAAGTCTATTACGAAAACTCTAACAATATAGTTTTGTATCAAGCTCAGTGCATTATTGTAAAGTCCACCCCACACAATGATGCCATATCTCAACAGTGACTTGACTAATGCCTTATAGACAGTAACCCGTAGTTAGAGGGGTAGTATTTTTCTTATTAATATATATATATATATATATATATATATATATGTATGTATGTATGTATGTATATATATATATATATATATATATATATATATATATATATATATATGTATGTATGTATGTATGTGTATATATATATATATATATATATATATATATATATATATATATATATATATATATATATATATGTATGTATGTATGTATGTATGTGTATATATATGTATATATATACATATATATATATATATATATATATATATATATATATATATATATATATATATATATGTATGTATGTATGTATATATATATATATATATATATATATATATATATATATATATATATATATATATATATATATATGTATATATATATATATATATATATATATATATATATATATATATATATATATATATATATATGTATATATGTATATATATATATATATATATATATATATATATATATATATATATATATATATATATATATATATATATATATTCCAAAGCAACTAAAATAACTGTAAAACTGAGTATATTTTTCCCTATTTTAGCAAATATTCTACAAACATTAAGAAACCACGGTAATGTCTTAATCGCTGTAGATACAGCAGGAAGAGTGCTGGAATTGGCTCATATGTTGGATCAGTTATGGAGAAATAAGGAATCAGGATTACTGACTTATTCTTTAGCTTTAATAAGTAATGTAGGTTATAATGTTGTGGAGTTTGCCAAATCCCAAATTGGTGAGTATATCTATACTGATAATAGGTTTAAGTCATGATAAACAGGAGTACAATAAGTTCATCTATAGGAGATGCAAAGGAGAGTTTGATTAGCGTTCTCACACTGTAGTTAACTGCAGTGGTTTTGATATGAAACTCTCTACTTGTAGATGCTCTCCTAATACAAATAATCCTGACTAGATAGACTAAAATTTAATGGAGAGACTAAATGTCAGAAGAGTAAAACTGTCATGTCTGTTGTACTGCCCTTAGTTTGAGCCTGTCATTTCATAACCAGAAACAACTCAAATATAAAAGGAACTAGATAGCTCAAATGGACTGCAGTACTTTGAGTATGTAGCAAATTAGAGGCAAAAAGTGAATGGGGGGAAATCATACAGGAAGAACTGCAAAAAGTGGAAAAATTAGCCTGTATGAGCATTTTAGGAACAATAATAAAAAATTGCCTAGCTGCTGCTTTGGTAACTGTGCCAAATTTTCTCTTTTTTGTGTCGCTGCTGGCATGCTGATTAATACACACAAAAAATGAAGTCGGAAGACCTGACTAGTCATCTCAAAATTCTTGTGATATTCAAAACTGAAACCAAACTAAAAAATTTCATGTTCATGTTGGGGGATTTATGAAGTTCTTTCTCAGTAGTTATAAAAAATCAAGAGGGCATGAATAAGAAATTATTAACAGCTAGATATCTTTGAAGGTCTTTATTTCTTGCAAACTTGATTTATATATGAGATACCTATTATTGTGAATATAAAGCATTTAAGAAGTTAAATGTTTCCCCATAAATAATTCAGTCATCAACAAAGAAATAGTCCCCTTCAAATGACATAAGTACCAGATTTAATAGTCGCGCTTATTAGAAGAAGTTGCTTTAACAATGATTTTTCTTTTTATTTATGTGTAACAAAAGGAGAAAATCGATGAACGATAAGATATCACTACACTCTGGCAAACAGAACCTATACATATTTTCAATGTATTCATAACAGTGTTTTTATTTCCTAGAATTCATCTCACGCCTTTTTCGGTGATTTATTACGATATCTTTTTGACATGTGTGGTATATGTTGCTCTCTTACCTGCTGTAAATAGGAAAAAATATAGATTATTGTTATATATTTATTGATTTTCAGAATGGATGAGTGATAAACTGATGCGAAGTTTTGAAGGTGCGAGAAATAACCCATTTCAATTTAAACACCTTAATTTATGCCATAGTTTACAGGAATTAAATAAAGTACCAAGCCCAAAAGTTGTATTAGCTAGTGGTCCTGACTTAGAAATGGGGTTCTCTCGAGAGCTATTTATGCAATGGTGTTCAAATCAAAGTAATAGTGTGATTATTACCACGAGGTACAGTAAAATAAAAAAAAATCATGTGCATAATTTTATTTGACACACTCTGTATATAACTTGTAACAGGTAGCTTCAAATTTTTATTACTTCTAGTATTAAACATAATTAAAAAAGTACCTTCTTAAAATTTATTTTTAACTGATTTCAAATTTAAAAATCGTATTTCTTAGTTCAATATATAAGTATGTAATATTGGTCAAATGTCATAATATTTATGTATGTTAGTCTATGCATGCTCTCCTACAGATGTACCAAATTTTGCAAACGTATGTATGTACGTAGGTTTGTGCTTAAATGTCTATACATGTGTTCGAGCAGTTTTCATGAAGGTTTTGTATTCAGTCAGGTTAGGTTACAGTAAAGCAATTGTTTAAATATGTTTTGTAGTTGACAAGCTATCTTCTGAAAGCAGTAAATAAAATGTTTTGCGTTGGACCCAACAAGAATGAAGATTATTAAATAGCGAATAGATGTCTATCCTCCTGCCTTCTTGCAGGGCGGCGGATAGGCGAGCAGGCACGTGAGTATGCAAGTAGGCGGTTAGCACGCTCATATCACGTTTCTTTTCTCTCTCTGCGCTATTTTTATGGCCTCTCTCTTATTTTTTTTTGGTAGTGGAAAACAAAGAAATAAAACGAAAGTTTTAAAACAAATTAACCTACTCTCTTATTATGTGTTGTTATAAAAACTTAGGACTTCTTATAAAACAATAATATAATTAATAAAAATAAATCTTTGCTGTTGTCATTCTAAACAAAAAACGCAAAGCAACGTATAATTAATACTTAATACACAAAATATGGGCGCAGGTAATTTCTACACCACTAATCCGTTTATGACCTAGACATATTTAAGGGATTGTAATTGCAGAAGTAAATTCCACACCGAGTACTTTCAGGTAGAGGATGAGGGTTGATAAATGGGTGGTGGTACGCACCGGCATGTTCAATTAAATCATTATTAAACCCTTCTACATATCAGTTTAGTACATATTATTAATTTGTGATTATTACTTGGTTGTGCGTATATTTTTTAAAGTGTTGCTAATATGGAAGCAAAGTTAATAAAAAGTAATCGAGGAAAGGACATGTTATGTGTGAATTACTACACTTACTTTCGACAAAAGGTGCTAAAATGTGGAGAAACATTTTGGAGATGTTCAAAAAAAGATTGCAAATCAAAAGTCTTCACTGTTGGCCGGAGAATTTAGTTACCAGAAGTGCAGGACTCCATA
>CM032446.1:186139384-186198843 GCA_019049505.1 Pachyrhynchus sulphureomaculatus
TTAGTTGCATCAAATTGTAAAGGATAGGGATACAGATTTTATTAAAAAAATTACTGCATACATTGTATACAGTGTGTCCCAAAAAGTTTTATACAAATGGAGAAAAAGTTTTTTACATATTACAAAAAAAAATTATTCTTGATAAAAAGTTCTGCATCACATAGAAATCCATAATTAAGCATCAAAAGTATAAAATATTTGATGATATACAGAGAAAATAAAAAATAAGATTTGTAATGAAGAGTAAAGTGGGTTTAAATTTAAATACAGAGCAAAATATTAATTGAAAATATTAATAATAAATGTTTAGATTTGTGGCCTTCCTAGTTAACAATTCAAAAAAACTCCAGTAAACACGTCAGTACTTGTCGGATTATTCTGCTTTGCAACAATTACATCCATAATAAATTTGTGCTAGTATCATTTTATTTTGAAATTGCAACATTACTTAATTACTACGTACATAACAAAAGAACTAAACATATGGATTAATTCTAACTCTATTGCACAAGTTCTTCAATGTATCCCCCCGTCCCTTTCTAAACAGGTGATTATTCTTCGAGAAAAACCTTTTATTACATCTTTACGTAACGTCAGGAGTTATAGCTTCACATGCCTCTCTCAAGATGATCAACATCTTGAAATGGCCTTTTAAGATAAACCTTTTCTTTTAAGTAGCCCCATAAAAAAAAGTCTAGAGGGGTAGTGTCCGGAGCCGTTTGGGACCAAGTAAACTGCACATACCTCCCTGTTACTCTACCGTTAAAAATGTGGAGGAGATAGTCTCGAACATTTCTCATACTGTGACATGACGCACCATTATGTTGATACCATATACGTTGTCTTTCAATTATTGATAGGCGATTACGAAACTCAGGGAATTCATTACTTAAAAATTCCAGGTAACATTCAGCATTCATATTTTTTCGAAAAAAGAATGGTCCAACTATTCTATCCTTAAAAATTCCACACCATACATTGGTTTTTAAACGAGTATTCATCTCGAATTTGAGGATTAACATCGCTCCACCGGCGATAATTTTGAGAACTTACTGTCCTATTAGGCGTACATGTCGCTTGGTCAGAGAAAAGTATTTGTCTTGCCATAAACCTGTTATCTTCCAACTCTCCTTGAAACCAAGCACAAAATTCAAATCTTCGTTCAAAATCTCCTGCTTTTAAAGTATGGGTAAATTGAGGTTTGTATGGTTTAAATTTATTTGATCCTAAAATTCTCGCAACTGTAGTTTTACTCACATTCAATAAAGCTGATCTTTTCCGAAGTGAATCTTTTGGCTTTTCTACTACCGACAGCATTACTTGATTTTGATTATCTTCATTTGGAACAGGTGCCTGATGTTTCTTTTTAAATTTATTTTCAACACTTCCATAAATCTTGAATTTACTTATTAGATATCCTCCAACTATGAGAACAATTTCAATTTTATCTTTAACACTCAATTTTACCGGCATTTCTAATTATTGCAAATACAGATTGACGTGACGTTAGCTTTGAAGTTTTATTGACAGTTGTTAGGTGTTTCCAAAGATATGTTCATTTGTTTTCAGCCTAAAATTTGTAGTGATTTTGTTTTCTTTTATTCAATAAATAATCCAACAATTACTGACGTGTTTACTGGAGTTTTTTTGAATTTTTAACTAGGAAGGCCACAAATCTAAACGTGAGCGTAATTTTTTAGTTCCTATTAACATTTTCAATTAATATTTTGCTCTGTATTTAAATTTAAAAACTTTATTCTTCATTATAAACCATTATTTTTTTAATTTCCCTGTATACAATTAAATATTTTAAACTTTTGATGCTTGAATATGGATTTTCATGTGATGCAGAACTTGTTATAAAGAATTTTTTTTTTTCTAATATGTAAGATAAACTTTTTCTTCATTTGTATAAACCTTTTTGTGACACACTGTATACTTAACAGATATTACCTTTCTTTGCCATACTGAATAATTTCCTGTACATCTTGTGGACTGTAGATTTTTTGAGGACTGTAAGCGCCATATTTAGATAATTCTGGCCGAGATTTGGAAACGTATGGGAAACTGTGCGAATCGGTTATGTGCCAATGAAACGTGTTTAGTTTCGCAGCACCCATGGCCGTTAAAGTTTTCTTTATCGATTCCACCTGAAAGAAAATAATTTATATATTTAGAATAATATGCAGACAGGGTACAATAATAACCGGTCAAGTGCAAGTTGAACTTGCACAATTAGTGTTCCGTACGTTGATTGCTTTAAAACTTAAAAAAAAATTGTTACGGTGGTATAAAATGATCAGTGACTTCACAAAACACACCCCAAAGGAGTTTTCAACAAGGTTTGTTTCCAATCTTTACTGAATACTGACGACTTTGAATTTTTTTTTATATACCAAATAAATTATTAAAGGTGATGCACTCGTGCTAATTTTCGTTCAATCTACACCCCGTGGAGAATATTCTAGAATTTTTTCAAAATTTTTTGATCAGTACTTTTCGAGATAAGGTGGAAGGACAGCGATTTTTCGCGATTTTTTAAAAATAATGCAAAGAAAAGTTAGCCCAAGTATTACATTATATGTATATGTTCTACTCGTGTTTTTTACAAGCTTTCATTTGACACCACCCTCGATGACCAAGTAAAAAAAATTTTTTTTCACTTCCGATTTCACCCCCCAAAACTAACCCTTAAGTCAAAATTTAACTTTCAAAACTACACAGCTGTGATGAGGCCATCAATTCCTATATTATTACCAACTTTCTATGACAAATAGTTTCGGAGGAAATCGGGTGTGACAGATAGACAAGACAGACGGACAAACAGACAGACAGACACCGAAGTCATCTTATAAGTGTTCCATACGAAACACTAAAAATTAAGTAGTCATAAATGCAAGGTAAAATATTTTTGGACTATCTAATATGAATTTCTAGAATTACCAAAGTTCTTCGGACATTAATACAACTCCAATTAATCGCATACGCAACTCTCTAGGTGTCAATTTTTATCTAGACAAACAGGCAAAATACCAAAAAGAAAATTCGTTGGTACAGTAATAACAAACGCATACCATAATTACCAAACACCAACCAAAGCATCTAGTTCGTCATTCGGCGATTGGCGTGCAGACGTGAAAATGGTACCTAATGTGATAAGCTGCATACAGTTGCATTGTTGTCCTTAAGGACGTTCCCAAGAAAATAAACTTTCTTACGATTATCTGGAAAATTTAAATATACATATTTATTACTGTCCTTTATACGTAGAAAAAATTTCAATACTCCTTACGACACTAAAATTGTAAATATTGGTTGTTAAAATTTGCATTTTTAACATACCAACCCTACCCCGACCTATGTTGAAACGGATGTTTTATTACACATCAATGGTAATTTTCTTACGATTGTTTTGAAAAACTTAGAATCATTAATTAAAAATATAACAAATATTTTTCTGTAAAGGAAATTATAGCAAGCGGTTTTTTTTTTTATGGGTCTAGCACACGTGCTACAGGGAAGTCCCTAAAGCGCTACAGGAGCGACACGTGTGCGGAGAAGGCGATTCACGTTGTTCTTGAATCGCTGTAGATTGTACTCGGTGGGAAACACAGTCCTGGGCAAATTATTCCAAAGGGATGATGTTCTCCATATAAAAGACTGCTTGAAAAGTGTTGTACGGGGAGTAACAAGCTGAACCTCATACGGATGTGAAGAATTAGCGCGACGTGTACTTCTAACATGCACCGCTCTGGGAGGAATTAAGCGGGCCACATCCTTCGAACACTTTCCATGAAAGTACTTGTAGAATAGGCTCAAGTCGCCAACCGTTCTTCGATGTTCCAGCGAATCAAGGCCGACGGTCAGTTCGGGGTCTCCAATCAGACGAACAGCTCTTCTCTGAATAGAGTCAAACAAATGCAGTGTATGTTTGGGAGCGGAGCTCCAAACATGGGAGCAGTATATATATATAGTTGGTCGAATTTGAGCTTTGTAAAGAATTAACAGTTGTTGTGGAGTGTAAAGCTTTCTGGTTCGAAATAATATTCCCAACTTTTGAGAAGCTCTCCTTGCTATGCCTGCAACATGTTCATGCCAGGACATATTTACTCCCAAATTAACGCCCAACAAATTGAGTGACGATGTTAGAGGAATGGAGTGCCCCGACATAACTATGTCGGGTTCAGCAACGTTAACTTTTTTAGAAAAATCTGCAGCCTGGGTTTTTGTAGCGTTAAATTCTACTTGGTTACTGTCACCCCAAGATAGAATTTCTTCCAGGTCTTTGTTAAGTTGAACGACTTCCTGCTGTCTGCGGTTATTCGTCTGAGTAGCCGATGTCCGAGCGTTCAAAGTAATTGAAGAGATAAGTGTACTGTCATCTGCAAAGCTGTAGATTGGATTCTCGGTCTTTTCCAGCAGATCGTTAATGTAAATGAGAAAAAGAGTAGGAGACAGTATGGAGCCTTGAGGTACACCGGCGTTGATAGTGAAGGTGTTAGAAAGAAATCCGTCGACTGCCACTCGTAAAGAACGCTCTCTGAGGAAACATGAGAGCCACAAACAGAACTTTTCCGACATACCATAAGAACGTAGCTTAGCCAACAGCCCATCGTGCCAAACACGGTCGAATGCCTTGGATATGTCCAGAGCAACCGCTCAAGATTCTCCAAAGTGTTCAATTGCATTGTTCCAAACATGTGTTACTTAAGTCAGAAGATCTCCTGTTGATCTATTTTTACGAAAGCCATATTGGTGATCGCTAATAATGTTGAATCCTTCAAGATATTTTAGAAGATGCTGATTGATAGCCTTTTCCATGACTTTCGATATTATTGAAAGCAGTGCGATTGGTCGGTAGTTATTTGGCAAGGTCTTCTTGCCTTTTTTAGGTATCGGCTGAACTGTAGCGCATTTCCAGCAGGAAGGAAATATTCTCTTTCTGTAGGATAGGTTGAAAAGTCTACAGAAAACTGGTGTTAGTTCCCTCGCACAGATTTTAAGAACTATGGCAGGTATTCCGTCAGCGCCAGAAGCCTTTTTGGTGTCTAGCTTCATCAGAATACGCTTTATAATACGCTGTCTGAAGACAACATCGGGCATCCTTGACTGCACTATGGGAATAGTAGGTGGTGTTTTTCCTTGGAAATCGACAGTAGAATGTGAAGCAAAGAGTTCAGCCAACAAGTTCGCTTTCTCAACAGGTGTCTTGCAATAGAATTATCTGGCCGTGTGAGTGGTGGTATGGTGGATTTGGTGAAATTCTGACTAACTGCCTTAGCGACCGACCAAAAGGACCTTGAATTGCCGGGACAGGCGAGAAGTTTGTTTCTAATCCGTTGATTAGTATTCGTTTTTAGTGTTCCGTACGCAACGGAAGATGACTGTGTGTGTCTGTCTGTCCATCTGTCTATCTGTCGGTCTGTCTGTCTCTCTGTCACACCCGATTTTCTCCGAAACTATTTGTCATAGGAAGTTGAAATTTCGTAATAATATAGGAATTAATGGCCTCATCAGATCCGTGTAGTTTCGAAAGTTAAATTTCGACTTAAGGGGTTAGATTTGGGGGGTGAAATCGGAAGTGAAAAACAAATTTTTTTACTAGGTCATCGAGTGTGGTGTCAAATGAAAGCTTGTGAAAACACGAGTAATATATATATATATATATATATATATATATATATATATATATATAAATATATATATATATATATATATATATATATATATATATATATATATATATATATATATGTAATGTAATACTTGCGCACACTTTTCTTGTATTATTTTAAAAAAATAGCGAAAAATCGTTGTCCCTCCCCTTATCTCAAAAAGTATTGATCAAAAAATTTTGAAAAAAATTCTGGAAAATTCTCCACCGCGTGTAGATTGAACGAAAATTATCACGAGTGCATTACCTTTAATAATTTATCTGGTATATAAAAAAAACAAAAATTTCAAGGTCATACAGTTATCACATTTTATTTTGAACTTTGAATGAAGCCCTTCTCTTTTGAAATGACTCAATTTTTCCATATCCAAACGACTTCTGCAGCCGGTGCATTTCAGATTTCTAGCTAACTCTCTCAATGAAACTATACTCTTCACATCAGGAATTTTAGATTGAACTGTTTCATTGAATGCTGTTTGAATTTCCTGTTTTTTGCATCAGACATACTATGCTAGGTGCTATATTTATTTTCTCAGTAGTTTTTTTTTAACAAATCTGCCATTCTTTAATCTCGAAATCATTATTTATGCACTATTAAAAATTTCCAATATAAACTTAACCTCAAAAATACTCCAAAACATTAAAACCGAACCTAAACAACTCGTGTCTCGATCAGAATAAGAACGTAACGTTGCCAGATCCGAAAAACGACGCAGCGGGATTATTTTTGTAATTCTGCGCATATGGGACGGGGCGAAAAAGCGCACTGCGCCTCAACTATTTTTTTTATTGTACGCATGGTAGTTTACATCTTCCTGTAAGTTGAGCACGACTGCTCCTTGGGAACGTCCTTAAGACCAGTTTTCGCTCAGATTGTATATTATAACTCGGCAATGTTTACGATTTTGAAACAAAGTATATAAGTAGTACGATGTCTTACTCACTGTTATGAAATTTCTTGACGTATCTACAAGAATTCCTCGGTAAGGGTAGGCAGGTCTGTCGGTGATCAAAACATCTCTAGCAATTTGTAATTCGTTTCGCAAATCGTCAAAAATAATCAGTTGATTTAACGTTTCAAGTCCGTGTCTGGCACCAAAGACGTTCTGGGCTGTTATAAGCACTTGAACTCTACCATCTAAAAAAAGGGTCAGAGTTAGATATTACTCTTTACTATAGATTTTAACGTTGCAAAAATTTTTTAAGAGCCAAATAATTTAGCCAAAAATATAAGAGTTCTAACTTACGCACGTGTAAAGGTTAAACAGTAATTCTAAGATGTGTTAGAAGATCAGCAACTAACATTCTACGTTCCAGACATATTCTGAAAGCTTGTTTTAATTTGTTTAATTAATTACAATGGTCATACAAATAAAAACTGAGTTATGATAAAATTCAGCTGTTGATAGAATGTATATTTATTTTTATTACACATAGTCCCCCTTCAGATATGTATTTTATTACAGAACGAAAAGAACATGGTCATTCCTTTCTCGTCTGAGTGGTAACCTTCACCAAGAACTTGCCGTCGGCAGTTTCCGTCGGGGTCCGGTCTCAGTCCATCTAAGACCGACTTCAAATATGTGTTCTACCAGAGTCGTATCGTTCATAAATATTTTCTGGTCCGTGCAGCTTTAAGAATTTGCCGATGTTTGCTGCGTGACAGCCAAATATACTTAAATAAATAGAAGTATACTGGCCTACGCACGGTAAATCGGAACTATACTGCGGAACTAGGGTGGCTATCTGAATTGTGTTTTAATACACAGGTTAAAAGTTGTTGGCTAGAAAAAAAGTTTGCCTAGTTGACTCTTGGCTGAAAACTTTTTAATAATTTATTATGACACGGTTTGACCTTTTAGTGGCTGTTTTATGTTATTCAGAGGTGATAGAAAATGTATCTTCTTTATGTGCCATATCCGGTCACCCGGACGTTGACGATTACACTATGGAGAGTGCTTCTCTGTCTTCAGCCAGCCTAAAAAGATCACCAGCTTTCTGTATGCGTGTCCATTCTCTGATATTCTTCAGCCAGGACATTTGTTTTCTACCAACTGCACGCTTCCCTTTGTAATTAACTGGAGGAGGTAGTATGTAGGAGTTAGAAAATGTATCTATTGGGGTGTGTGAATTAATTTTGTGGGATTTGTCGATAAAAATATCGCTTTGTTTTAAAAAAATGGTTACAAATTGATTATTCAAAGTATTGTCCATCGCTAGCCACTACTTTCTTCCATCTTTGTGGTAGCATATGAATACCACGTTGAAAAAACGGCTCTTTGGATTATCGTAGGGTATCCATTTTTCATGACCAGTTACGATACGATACAAAAAACTTTTCCATTGTGCCGTTGAAGCAGTTGTTCACAGGTGAAAAGTCGCCTTTCAACGTCTCTCGGTTTCAATGCGTACGCCACGGATTCCCTTGCTTTTGAATCATTTCCAGTGCATGTAAGTGCTTGAAAATGGTTGTGCAATCAGCTCCTAATAATTCTGCAAGTTCTTTTTCAATTTAGCACGGGTCTTCATCGAGTAATGCCCCCGATTCTTCATCTTTAAACTTTTTCAGCTCGCCTGCACGTTCTTTGTCTTTCGTGTCGAAATCACCACTTTTAACACGTGGAGACCAATACTCACATGTTTTTATGGATGGAATAGGTTTTCCACAGCAATCGATGACTTTCAGCAGCGCTTTTCTTCGAGTTAAATAAGAAAAGTAGCGCTTCCCGCAAATGGTCTTTTGTTGGCATGTAATTTGACATATTCAATGGAAAAAAATATGTTGTTTACATTTCGACAAAATAACATATACTAAAAATTAAAGTCTAATGATGGTGCTTCATCATGAATATAGTAACAGTATGCCCTGAAGCGATATAATGTAAGTTACGCCCTCTCTTAGAAATCCCTCAAAATTAAGTCACTCTCTTTATAGGTATAAATTATATTTCAAGAACAATAGAACTATTACGACATTTTACCTGACGACTCTGATGTTTTAAGAATGTAGCTTTCATCTAAATCCAGGCTTAGGCTGTTAATATTAGGATCTGTTATATCGAGTGTTACTACTAAGGATTTTCCTCCCTTGGGAACGACGTTTCTAAAACAAAATTTATGAATATTTATCAAATAAAGTGAATGATTTGAATCATAATAATAAACGCCTTTATTTACTAAAAAAGTTTAACTACAATATACAGTATTTTCAATATACGTGAGCTGTTTGAAAAGTTGTCGGCCTAACAATGAAGGCAATTTTTTTTAACGTGAAATATGTTTTATTTTTCAATATAATCTCCTGAAACTTCAATGATTCAATACCATCATTAAAGTGTGATTCCGGAAGGTCAGCAAAATATCCATCCACGGCTGCATTTGATGTAAAACGCTTTCCAGCGAGAAATTTTTTCAGGGCTGGAAACAGATAACAGTCAGAGGGAGCTTAATCTGGTGAATACGCTGAATGTTCAAGCACTTCGTACTTTAATTCGTTGAATTTGGCCATCGTCAAAACATTGTGTAGACACGTGCATTGTCTTGATGAAAAATAATTCTCTTCTTCTTTAGAGCAGGTCTTTTCTCACGAATTTTTGCTTCCAACTGATCCAAAAGCTTACAATAATATTCAGAGTTAATTGTTTTACCTTTCTGAAGATAATCAATCGAGATAACACCTTTGTAATTCCATAAAACTGTTGTCATAACCTGCTGTTGGAACCCTCTTTGCCTGCACCAACACTTCCACCGGCTTCAATCCATTGTTTCGAATGTTCTTTTCACTCTGGTGTATAGTGATGGAGCCAAGTTTCCTCAACAGTTATGAAACGACGATGAAAATCTATTTTATTTTGCTTAAAATGGTCCAAATACGCTTGAGAAATACGCATTCGAATGCATTATCAGCAAATGCGGCACCCATCTCGCACAAAGCTATGGGCTCAGCTATTTTACGCATTTTCACTCGTCGATCATCTAACACCATATTATGGGCTTGTTGAACGATTTGTGGTGTAGCAGTTCTTGGACAACCTGCGCGTCAATTATCTTCGATACTTGTACGGCCAGATTTAAAAAGAGCAACCCATTTTTTCACAGTGGAAAGTGATGCATCCTTATACAATTTTAACAATTTCGGGTGAATTTCTGTTGGTGTTAAATCATACAAAACAAAGACTGTAATCACTGTATAGTATTCAATTTTTTCCATTTTAAAAAATTTAATGACACCCCAATATTAAACAACTGCTACTACTCCAATGAGTTGACAGATCGAAATAAAATTTTACATGTGTTTATATATCCAATACAATTATAGTTTCACAGTTTCTAACGCCATCTGTGTATCAAGCCGAGAACTATTCAGACAGCCTAGGTAGTGAGCGAGTTTCAGTTCGTCGGAGATATTAAATACCTTTGACGTCTGTTCAGCTAATCTACGAATTAGTAGAAAAGTACAAATTTTTACTTATAAGGAAAATTAAACATACAAAAAACTCCTGAATACTCCTGTGTAAAGGAAATATTAAGATTGGATATAAATGAATTTTAGGCCCACAACTAATTTAAATTTAATCTACTGTAGTGTACAAAATTGAAATTACAAAAAAGGGAGAATTACAAAGAAAAATAATCGAAATAACAAAAAAATAAAATAAAAAGTATCCAGAGGAAAACAGAAAATATACACAGGTTCAAACACTTAAGATGCTCCCCAAAATTTAGGTTCTAAATTTTCCTTTTGAAATCAGTCGATTCATATATTTAACATTAAATAATATTTAGCTATGTAATATGAAAATTTCCGTATTGTGGAACGGTATAGAGAGTTCTTATCTAACACGAATATTAATATTGTGCACGTCACATCGAAATGAGAACTTTTTCTGATTTTTGTTTCAGACAGTGCACAAATTTTAATCATAATTTTTTGTGGTTAAAGATATACAGGTTTAAAAGAGTTAGATGGGTTGCTTGTTCATATCCCATTAGAAAGTTACAAGATTGCTCCGTATATATCGTGTGCATACGTCCTTTTTAGGATTGCTGGAGTCGAAAATTGTGTTATTTTTCATTACCCACTCGAAGGAGTGGGGGGGGGGGTGGAATTATACATCCTTTTCAGAGTTCTTGGAGCCAAGGTCTAAAAATTGTGTTATTCTTCAACTATTTCTAGTTTTACAGATAACAGATTTGATGGAGGAGAGAAGAGTTAGAGGGGTTGCTCTGTATATGTGGGTATATTCGATCTTTTCGGTGTTATTAGAATCTGCAGATTGTATTATTAATTCATTATTTTCAATTTTTTAGGGTCAAACATATAAAAGGTTAAAGATATGGAAGGAGAGTTACAGGGATTTCTGCATATATATCATGTTAAACATCCTTTTCAGGGTTTTTGGAGTCGAGGAACTTAAAATTGTGAATTTTTTTATTACTTCCATTTATTTATAGTTAAAAATATAAAAGGTTACACGGGTGAGGGGGAGAATTAGCTAAACTGTTTCGTACATATCATGTTATAAATCCTTTTCGGGTTTCTTAGAGTCGAGGGATCTGAAAACTGTGTTAGTCTTTTATAATTTTGATTTAATTGTAGTCAAACATATGAAGGATCAAAAAGGTGAAAAACAAGGTAAAGGGGTTATATATGGTGTTATACGTTCTTTTTGTGTGTTTTAGATCAAAGAGTCTAAAAATTATGTGATTTTTTTCATTATTTTTAATTATTTATAGTCAAACATATCAGGGGTTAAAGGGATGGGGAAGAAAATTAGAGAGGTGACTCCGTATATTTCGTGCTATGCTTCTTTTTCTGGGTTCTTGGATCCTAGGGATCTGAAAATTGTAGTTTTTTTTTTAACCGACTTCATTCAACGACGTTATGTTCTCGCATAACTGGCAAATATGTACCAATTTGGATGATTATTTTTTTATTGGAGAGAACTTCAATTTCTGTAATAAATTTGTACCGATTTGGATGATTCTTTTTAGTGTTCCTTACGAAACACTTATAGGATAACTTCGGCGTCCGTCTATCCGTATGTCCAACCTGATTTTCTCCGAAACTATTTGACATAGAAAGTTGAAATTTGGCTAAATATAAGAATTTATGGTACAATCAGAGTCGTGTAGTTTTGAAAGTTAAGTTTTGACTTAAGGGGGTGAAATGTCTATTACCCTTATCTCAAAAGTACTGAACAAAAATTTTTTAAGAAAATCTGGAATATTCTTCATAAAGTGTAGATTGAATGAAAATTATCACGAGTGTGTTACCTTTAATAATTTATCAGGCATATAAAAAAAAATTCAAGGGCTTCAGTTTTCAACAAAGACCGGAAAGAAACTTTGTTGAGAACTTATTTAGGGTGTGTTTTGTGAAGTCACTGATCATTTTATACTTCCATTTTTTTATTTCAAAAGCATCAATGTACGGAACACTGCCAGTGAGTACACATTCGATATGGTCCCATATAAATTTTATTGGAAACAGAATAATGGCAGTATTTACCTATGAAGGACGTAGATATATAAAAGACATAAATAGGAAAATTAGTTCTAATAGTTAACAAAATTATGCGCTAACTTTTCCTTGAAAAAACTACCATTAAAAAAGCGAAAAACAAAAAAAACATTAAAAAAAACCTACTCCAAAAAGGCAACACACAAAATTTTGCAACTATAAAGTAAAAAATAATGTTTTTGAAACATTTGAAAAGATAAGACATTTCTTTAATTTGACAATTCTGTTTTTAATTTCGTATAAATAAATCCTACAAATGTTAAAAACAGCTATTATTTATTATTATGATTTCTTTATAAAAAGATAACTTTTGAAGTCGGCACCAATTGTTTTGGGTCAATGTAACCAATTATAAATGTTACTAATAATATTAACACTTTATTAGATAAAAATTGATATCGACAGAAAAAATTGGCGCCGACTTCAAAAGTTATTTTTTTATAAAGAAATCATAATAATAAATAATAGCTGTGTTTAACATTTGTGGGATTTGTTTGAACAACAATAAAACACGAGGACCTGACGGAGTATTAACAGAATTAATGAAAAAGGAAGGAGACTTGGTGATACAGATGCTGAAACTCCTATTCAATAAATGTCTAGAGATACCAGAAAATTGAAACACAGCTTCAACAATTTTACTTTTTAAAAAAGGTGATAAGACTAAGTTAGACAATTACCGTCCAATATCATTACTTTTACAAATACACAAATTATTCACCAAAATAATAATTAATAGATTGGAAAACAAGCTGGAATTAAACCAATCGGTAGAATAGGCTGGCTTCAGGAAGAGTTAGTAATTCTGATCATCTCTTAACTATCAGAACTTTAATAGAGTAAGCAACATAATATAACTTAAAGTTGTACCTGGTATTCATAGATTATCAAAAGGCTTTTGATAATATCGAGAGCTGAGCTGTCGAAAGAGCCTTGTATAACAGCAGAATAGACTATAGGTATACTCAGCTCATAATAACAATTTACAGCAAGACTCAAATGATAGTGGAAACGGATAGTGAAACAGATCTAATACCTGTCAAACGCGGAGTAAGACAGGGAGATTTCATGAGCCCAAAACTATTTATATCAGCATTAGAAGAAATTTTTAAGGAACTCGAATGGGCAAAAAGGGAATCAGTATAAATGGACAAAAGGTAAATCATCTGCGTTATGCTGATGATATAGCGCTAATATCGGATAATTTTGATGATATACAGGAAATGATTACTGAACTACAAATCAAATCTGAGAGGGTAAGACTACTGCTGAATAAAGATAAGACGAAGGCTATGACAAACGAGAAGTCCACGAGGCTTGAGAATACAGGGCAGAACACTTGAATACGTAGAGGAATACATCTATCTAAGGCAAGTAATAAAGTGTGAAAAAGCAAATTAAACAGCAGAAGTACAGAGAAGAATCAGACTGGCATGGACAGTATTTGATAAACAAAGGAAAATACTAATCAACAAAAGAATTCCTCTGAAACTAAGAAATATGGTATTCGATCAATGCATTCTACCGGTTCTCAGCAACGCGGCCCAGACATGGACATTGACCAGGAAGATGATGGACCAACTGAGTAAAACACAGAGAGCAATGGAACGTCAGATGCTGAATATAAGATTACAAGACAGAATCAAAGACGAAAGTATAAGTTAAAAGACCAAAGTGATAAACGCAAGAGAACAGGTTTGAAATGGAGATGGGCAGGTCACACAATGAGACAACAAGTTGAGAGATGGCATAAAAGAATTGAAGAATGGAGGCTACGGTTGGAAGATGGAAAGATGACCTAAAAAGAACGGCTGGTTTAGGATGGAGCAGAAAGACGCAGAATCGAGAAGGATGGAAAAAGGAAAGGGAGGCCTATGTCCGACACTGGATGGAAGAAGGTTTATTAGGTAGATAGGATTTATTTATACGGAAGTAATAACTGAATTGTCAAATTAAAGCAATATCTTAGAGGTATTTTACGAGTGTTTCAAAAACATTATTTTTTACTTTAGAGTGGCAAAATTTTGTTAAAAAGTTTTTATTTAATTTTAAGTACGAGTGTCAATAATATTAGTGGTATTCTAATTTTACTTGTTTTTAGTTAGGAAGAGGAGGCAATGCAATCATTCCCTCATATAAAAGGTTGATGATACCTTGTTACTGATAACTCACAATTACAAGTATTAATTCCCTCTTTAAAATATTGGATAATAAGGATTATCCTGTCGAATCCAAAACTAAAATTTCGTGATTATTTTACAACTTATATTTAAAAGGGAAATACTGGTTGAATAACTACAAATTTTTTTATTTTGTTCTGTAAATTTTTGATTGAAGAATCCATTTTTTTCTGTTCTCACCTTAGCAGTAAAAATATTGCGTAGTAATTTATAATTACTCCAAACACTCTGTGCCCTAGTTTGTTTGCTTACTTAAAGCCCTGTCTCTACACATCTTCATCGCCTATGAAACTTGTGCAAATCACAGGTTGTGCAGTCATATAAGGTGAAAAAAAGGGTAAACCTCGGAATGGAAGTTAGAAAGCTGAAAATTTGCATAAATCTTTGTTTTGAGATTCTGAGAGTTAGCTCAAAGTCTCATAGAATCTCGTGTCCGCGAGTCAAGATATTCAAAGCCAAATATTGCGATAATCGGTTTTTTGCAAATATCTTGTTTCCTATGCTTCGAATGATGTTTAAAGCTATTAGAAAACTTGTAGAACATAAAATTCTCTACAAATTTGATGTCAGGCGATATTTCATATAATTAACTGTGCGCGAAGATTGGGAAGCACCTGCCCGCATATATGATAACGCTATGTCAACTGTGGAATCCAATGCATAGTACAGTTTATAAAATTAATTATTTCTAAATATTATCAAGAAATTTGAATTATTTATTTATTTATAAATGATATTTATAAAAATTATTCATAAATAACATAGGACATCCGTATGATAAAATTTAGTTAATTTATATAAATACAGTAGAACCGCGATTAACCGAGTCGCGATTATCCGAGCTCCGGATTAACCGAGCCAATCTAAGAACCTGATTATCCGAGGTACGCGCGTCTATGCTGCGTATTAACCGAGCTTCTAAAATATGTATGTACATATTTCCATTTAAAATCGTCGGGGCCTTCGGGGAATCCCTCTGGCCCGTGTGAGGGGTTTCCCTATTTATGTTTTTGGACTCTTTCAGCATGTAAATTTGCATGAATGCAGTGCGTTATAGCGTTTACTACGGAGAAGTACGAGTATACTCACATAATTTATTTGGTTGGAGTTCTAGTAGTTAAGTGTAATTAATACGAACTGCTTTGTTTGAATTTTTGTTTGTCGTATTATAATGGAGCAAAACAAGCGTAAAAGAATCGTCGTTCCTATTGAAGAAAAATTTAAAGCCATCAGAAGAACTGAAGCAGGAGAGACAATTAAAGTTGTTGCACGAGATTATGGAGTAGGTGAGGTAACAGTTGGAGATTGGAAAAGAAACCGCATAAAAATAGAAGAGTGGTGTATAAATCAAGCCTCCTCGTCCTCAGGAAGAAAATCAATGAAAACCGGCAACTACGAAAAGGTTAACGAAGCTTTATTCATGTGGTTTAATCAACAGAGATCAAAAGGTGTGCCTCTATCAGGTCCAATTTTACAACAGAAAGCAATAATGATTAGTAGGCAATTACCAGAGATAGATCAGTTTACCGCCAGTTCTGGATGGCTTGACCGCTGGAAAAAATGGTACGGTGTACGACAACTGACTGCATGTGGTGAAAAACTTTCTGCTGATGTGTCATCAATTGAGAAGTTTAAGCTGAACTTTAAAAAGCAAATCGAAAATTGTGGATACACATGTGATCAAATTTACAACTGCGACGAAACTGGTCTGAATTATAAAATGCTTCCATCAAAAACATTAGCATCTCGACAGGAAAAATCAGCTCCTGGGCACAAACGAAGTAAGGAAAGATTAACTAGAATGGTATGTTCCAATCCATCTGGCAAGCACAAAATCCCACTGATGGTGATTGGCAAGTCTGCACGTCCAAGAACTTTAAAAGACATCTCACCCAAAGCCCTACCAGTCTATTACAAAAGTCAGAAGAGCGCATGGATGGACGCTACCTTATTTACTAACTGGTTTGAAGAAGAGTTCGTGCCATCTGTGACTAAATTTTTGAACAGAAACCGTCTCCCTATTAAAGCAATTTTGTTAATGGATAATGCCCCCCTCTCACCCTGGAGAAGGACTTCTTGTGGGCGAAATTGTTGTAACATTTTTTCCTCCAAATGTAACCAGCATAATGCAACCAATGGATCAAGGCATCCTCGAAAACATTAAAAAAAATTATAGGCGTTTATATCTTGAACATCTGTTAGAATACACAGAAAAGGAGGATATTATCAATGGGATGAGAAAGGTTACGCTGAAAAATGTTATTTACTGGGTAAGTCAAGCTTGGGACTCTGTGCTTACTACCACTATTCAAAAATCTTGGTCAAAAGTTATTGATTTTGAAGACTGTAATGACAGTCAAGACGATACTCCATTAAATGAATTAGCTTTGAAATTGAGAAGCCATGGAGAAATGTCCTGTTGAAATTTTGAACAGATAGAAGAAAAAGAAAAATCAGATGACGATGACGAAGCGGCGGTGGATGAACAGTCTCCCACTAAGATCTCTCATCAAGAAGGTTTTGCTTCTTTGGAAAAAGCTTTGAGGTATATCGAACAACAACCAGAGGCAACCCCAGCGGATTTGCTTCTTCTTAATAGACGGAGAAACATTGCAGCGAGAAAAAGAAGATGCAATATGAAACAGAAGCGCATAGATACCTATTTCACTGTTTTATAATGTGTGTACCTATTTATATATTAAAAACGTTAATACATCGGTTTAAAGTATTGGTGTTTAGTTTTTGAATGAATAAAAAATAAATCCGGATTATCCGAGTTTTCAGTTATCCGAGGAGGGTACCCCTCCACATTATCTCGGATAACCGGGGTTCTACTGTAATAAAATATTGAAATGAAATAGTTTAAATACATTGTAATTACTTTTTTATTTATTATAATTATATTTTAAGTAGGAAAGGGATTAAGTATTTTTTTTTCGAACAGTATAAATGCTTGGATATACCTAGCTATATTATTTCTTGAAACAGGGTCTCCTAATACTACCATTTCTATTTATAATAAGTTGGAGCAGATGCCCCATTGTTAAGACCGGTTTCTTTTTCAAGGCATATCTATCGTGTCTACTATCAAATCCAAACTTGGTTAGGGAAAGAGTTAGAACCCCAGGAATGTGGGTGGATATTACAAATCGTGACCCTGCACCCACAACATTATTACCACCAGCACCGGAAGAACTAATCAGTACGACCTTCTGCAATTACAAGAAAGGCTGTGGCGCGAACTATGGATGTAGAAAAGTAGGGTTGCAATGCTCCTCAGTTTGTGGCCAGTATAACGGACAAGCATGCCTCACCGCTTCATATCCAAATGATCTTGATAATGAAAGTGAATATGTACGTGAGGTCCTTGGGGTTTTAGAGCCAAATATGACTGACAACGAAGATGATGATAACGGTCTGGAAATTCAATATGGGCAATCAGAAGAGGAAGAAAACGACGAACAAGAGAAATATTAAGCTGCATGCCTGCTATTCATAATCAGAGTAAAAAAATCGCCTTACATTTTAACTTAAAAAAATTATATTAGGTTTACGATAAATAAAAATGTAATTACGATGTATTTAAACTATTTCATTTCAATATCTTATTATTGACATAAATTAACTAAATATTATATTATACGGATGTCTTATTTATGAAAAATATTTATAAATATCATTTATAAATAAATAATTCAAGTTTCTTAATAATCATAATATTTGTAAATAATTAATTTTATAAACTGTAGTATGCATTTGATTCGTCAGTTGACATAGCGTTATCCCATATACGGACCGGCGCTTCCCACTCTTTGCGCTCTATCTCGAGAACGGGTAAATAAAATATCGCCTGATTATGATATTTATAAAATTATTTATGTTCTACAAGTTTTGTAATAGTTTTAAACATCATTGGAAGCATAGGAAACAAGATATTTGCAAAAAACGATTTTTGCGACGTTTGACCTTGAATATCTTGACATGAGATTCTATGAGACTTGAGCTAACTTTTAGAATGTCAAAACAAAGTTTTATTTAAATTTTCAGCTTTCTAACTTCCATTCCGAGGATGAATCTCTATTTGACTGGACAAAGGGCGTTGACTTTATTATTCGATAGGTTACAAAAGGCGCGTGTATGTCTAAAAAAGTTTTCATAATTTGATCGAAGAGGTTTCTCTATCTCTTAGTTTGACACTGGCTTCCGTGAATAAGGTTTTTTTGATAACACAGGACCACAAAAAAAAATTATGTCGATTTACTTTGACTACAATAAGTCTAGGTTATGTTTTTTTGATCGCTGATCACGAATTCGAAGTCCGTTTTAGTCTATCACATCCGGATTTTGCATAAAATACCCATAAAATTCCTAAAAATGAGCTCAAAATAAGATTTTCATCATTTTAAAGGACATGGTTCCGAAATGATCAAATTCGCCATATTTGGGATCTCCAGGTATTACTTTAATGTCCCAAATAGGTTTTGACAGTGTCAAGTGCCAAAATGCTTTGACAAAGAGATTCTATATTGCTATGGCAACCATGCTACCTGATGCTATTGGCGGTTCTGATCAGGATGAGAGAATGCAATATATCATTTAACAGCTATCAAGTTTACTTTGGCAGCTGTCAAATTTCCTTTCAAACTGTGAACTTTACTTTGACAGCCATCAAATGTCGAATGAAATTGTCAAAACAATGTGAACATTCTATTCCATTGAAAAATCCTGTTGCAATAATGATTAGAATGGTTATAGTAAAGAGCCTGACATAATATGTTATTTGACAGCACTCAAGTGTACTTCAGCAGTTGTCAAATGATGGATACAGCTTGCAAATTCGTGAAAATTTTCTAAATCGTTGACAAGAACACTATGCCTTATGCCTTGATCGGCGTTGTTCCAATTCTGATATCCACGCAAGCTGTGAGTGTAATTTGACAGCTTCCAAATGGCAGTCAACACTGTCATGATGATAGGGTTACTCTATTCCCTTGAAATCTCTGTATACTATATGATCTTGGTGGCTCTGGTAACGGTCCTAACATATAAAATGTTATTTGACAGCTCTCAAGTGTACTTTGACAGCTAGCACTGTTGAACAGATCTGTCAAAGCCATGAGAATATTCTAATAGTTTAGATCTACTATGCCTTATGCTTTCATCAATTCTGTTTCAATGTTGATATCCACGCAAGCTAATTGGCAGCTGCTAGTGTAATTTGGCAGCTGTCAAAGTAAACTTGACACGCCACTAGCATCAGATAGCCTAGTTGCATTAGCCATATAGAATTTCTTCGTCAAAGCATTTTGGCACTTGCCAGCTGCAGAACATATGATCGCTGTCAAAACCTATTTGGGACATTGAAGTAATATCTGCAGAGCAGGGAATATGGCGAATTTGATCATTACGGAATACTATGCCCTTTAAAAAAAGCTTATTTTTAACAATTTTATGGCTATTTTATCCAAAATCCAGATGTGATGGAACAAAACGGACCTCGATTTCGTGATCAGCGACCCAAAAAACATAACCTAGACCTATTGTAGTCAAAGTAAATCGACAATTTTTTTTTTGTGGTCCTGTGTAATTATCATTTGCAACCACTTCGATTCTTGTAAGTAGTGAGGTCAGTGACTTAAGTCCCAAACAAGTGAGAGAAAAAGTATTATATATATTTGTTATGTACATATGCTTAAAATATGTGAAGAAAAGGCAATGGTTCGTTAATACGCCATAATTAACAAATTACGTTTTACTATTAATTGTTTATATGGTTCTAATTAATTGGGTAGTTACCTGGGTATTAATTGCTCAATCTGTTTCTTAAAAATCTTGGCCGCTCCTCTCACTAAATCAAAAATTGGAGTTTCTGATTTGGCTCCCATTATGTCAATACTGTGAATATTAATGGTGGTCAATATGTTCCCTACCGAAATGTCACCTGTTGGTTTCGGCCATATTGCTGCAGCATCAGAGCAGAATATTCTGAAAAAAGAAATGTTTTTTTTTTTGTATTTATGGTTAGTTCGTTAACGTAATATCCATTTGTTTTTCAATGTTTGACTCAAGATTTGAAGATATATCTACCTGCAGGCTGATAAACTTAAAGCTGTAGTTTCAGTCTCATTTGTAATTGGTTGCTTTTGACAGTAACCTTTATCACATTCATAACGCCATGGAGAATTAAGAGCACTAAAAAAGTTAAATAAGATGTAATAATAAATATTTTGTCGATTAGAGGTTTAAAATATTGTGGATTTTTTACAGTCCGTCGAGTAAGAACGCCATCAATGTATTCTTTGGTGTGCTAACAACAGCACAATTACCTTAGTAAGTTGGCATCTTCGAGGCATGCTGTCGGCGAGATTTTCTGCATACTCTATAATTTTGTCGAATCTCGCGAGGCAACTGACTAAAAGTCTTCAGAATCTTTCCTCTGAGCTTTCTTTTTACACGGGACCAAACGTTTTCAATAGGGTTGGCGTTCGGCTAATGTGAGGGCCACTCTAGTATCTTATCGTGGGCCCAAGCGAGCCGCTTCGCGATGTGATATTCGTCTAGCAAAGGTTTCTTCAACGTACTTCGGAATTTGACATCATGAGCACGAAGATGTTGGTCTCATAGGACACATTCAAACCCGATTTTCTTAATTTTGCTGCTCCTTAATAATTAACGAATCAAATTTTGCGTAGAAACACTTTGTAGGCTTGTGCGCTTCTTATGGATATAGTCGTTTGATAAAATTGTTTGTTTAATTTGTTATTAACAATGAATAAACTTTACGCTGAAATATTTCAATATTTATTAAATAATTGGCCAAAATGACCGATGTCGGTTTATTTTTCATACATTTGCGAGTATCATCAAAAATTCAGGTCAGTATATTAATTTTTGCAGCAACGATGTGGATAAATAAACAACTGCGCGCACGCGCGCATTTTCATGCAGCTAATCGCAGTGAAAATTTGTTTTTGAAATGCTTTCAGCTGCCAAAAAAAATATTGTTTTCTTATTTGGTTATTCTATTAACCCTGACGTTGAGTGTACGAAAATACGCTCAATTAGTTAAGTGTTTTTTTAGTATTTTTATGTAAGGGTATGTAGATATAAAATTTTTCAAGTAAAAATTATAAAAAGATATATGCACGCTTTAAATTCGTAACAATTTTTCACCCCAAAATTCAAAAACCATTTGATTTTACAATTTGGATAGTTTAAGGAACATGTAATGATAAATTATTATTGTATGTTTAAAAAACAAATGGCTAAACAAGAATTTAGATTGTATTTTAATATATTTTTTCATGACTTCTCTCTCATTACAAATCATTTTCAATCCTAAAACGTACATTGCACAGCTTTGAAAATACTTTTAGGATACAGTCGCAAGGCTTTCAAAATACAAATCAAAGAAGATCCTTTTTTTCTTTTCCCACCTTCTTTGGTTTGGTATTCATTACACTTAAATAATCATATATTATAAAATTTGATACTTTCAAAAATGGTAACCATTATTGTAAACGTTGTAGGAACTGTGAAATAGCGCCTATTTGGTTTTCTTAATAGTTTAATCAAACGGAAAAGCCAAATCGTAAGTTTCTTAACTTAATTACCTAGAATCTTTAGAAATAAACAAATTGAACAATTCAGATTCCTTAATAAACGAACAATTAGACTTAAATAATTCACCATTACTAAATCTGTTTTAATTAAATTGTTTTATTACCTGCCATAAATTGTGAACAAACCATTTATTATAGTAATTTTACCCTCATTTTGTAACAAACCATCTGAAGAAGCTATTGTATAGCGAAACATGTCATGGTGTTCAAAATCAAAAATTTAGTGGAAATTTAAGTAGTATTTTACTTCTTGCAAAACTTCTATATTTGATTTTGCTACGACAAATTAACATTAATATTTGTTAATTCATTCTCAAATGAAATAACCAAATAAGAATATGGAATGTCTTTTTAGCAACTGAAAGCATTCAAAAAACAAATTTTCACTACGATTAGCTACATGAACGCACATAATTGCTGCAAAAATTAACATACTGATCTGAATTTTTGATATAATGCTCACAAATGTATGAGAAATAAGTCGACATTTTGGCCAATAGTTAACAAACAATTTTATCAAACGACTATATCCATAAGAAGCGCACAAGCCTAAAGAGCAAAAATTTATTTGGTTCGTTAATTATTATCAGAAAAACGAGTTGATGATTGCGTTGTAAATTAATTTTGTCCGTCGATGGACGCGTTCACAGCGTTATCCTCTTTTCTGCCTACTAGGGAAACAGGGGTCACGCGTAGAGGCAGGTCTGCAATCCGGCACCTCAATTGACATTCTCCGAGAGCAAAGAGCAGCGTAGGCCTCGGATTTTATTAAGCCTAGGCATTCCTCCAACTAAATTAATTCCAACGAGTTAGTTTACGCATTTTTTGTTTCATTAGGATATCGCCATCAGATTCAAAAGACCAAAGATCCAGCGTGTTTCATTCCAACAAACGCCTTTTTCATACGTAGTGTTTTTTACACAGATATAATGACTATGCCTTGTATTGTGACAGTAATAGTGTCCAGTGAAAGCTAAGTTTTCTTTGTTTTAAGAATTAATATAGATGGTACCGTCAATATTTTTTGTCTTTAAAAACTGATCTGCAAGACTGGTTATAGGGCGAGTTAAAAATGAATCTTGTAGCTAACTTCTCCAATTCATATTTAAAGTCGCTTTTATCTTTAGAAAATTCTTTAGGCAATTTGAAATATGAAACCGTAGACCAAGTAATTAGTTGCTATTTTAAAACACTTTGCACAAGTGTCAATAACCGCGCTCTGTGTACTAGTTGCATAAATAAAACGGAAACTTTGCATCAAAATGCCATGAATAGTTTTGTCTATTCTATTCTAATTCTAAAAATTCGTTAATACACAATAACTGAACTTATAGTGACCATTTACCCGTTGAAATATTCAAAACCACCTTTTTTATTATTCATTTAATAAAAATTATGCAAAAAACTTACCAAGCATCCAATGTCAATATGCATATTATTAATATCGTTGAACCACAACTAAACCGGTTCATCCTAAAAATAAAATTTATTTGTTTATTATGAGTTCTTTGTCTTTGAGGTTAATGTTTCTTTAAAATATAATTTAGTTTTGTATATTTTATACCCTATAGATGTACAGACTCGGATTAAGAGAAGAACAGGTAGGGGCATAGCCTACCTCTAGCCATAATTTAATCGAGATCCCATACATTTGTCACACTTTATTATGTTTTACGTTTTATTTACATATATTTTAACGTATTTAGTTTATGAACCGCTTTCGAGATATGATCGTGACAAGTTATAATCAACCTAAAATTAACACAATATATACACTACCGTCAGAAAGTATTTGCCCACCTAGAGATTTCAATGTAACTGCCAAAATTTAATACCTAATTAAACCCTTTTATTATATTAGGTAAATTTAATTGTTCTTAACAAGTATCCATTAAAATTAAAAACCAATTAAAACAAATTTCCAAGTTTAGCATGATAATCGTTTTGAGGCGATTTCTGAGAATTCCAGTTGAAGTAAGTACTCATTTCCAGTTTCTAGGGATTATGGAAATTCCTATTGACATTTTATGATAAAAACTATGCTGTAAATACCACTGCCCTTTTGAAAATTCGCATTCGCAAACAGTATTTTGTCACTGATACAGGCTCAATTGTTTTGTGAAAATGCCAAAAACGAAAGAAGTTTCCGTTGAAAATCGGGCTCTGATAATTGCGAGGCACCAAAATGGTCACTCGAGTCGACAAATCGCGAGTGATATGCGGATGTAGGTGGACTACATCGTAAAAAAATTTTCTGCGCAACGTGGAATTCCAACCAAAAACGTTCAGGAAGGCCTCAAAAAACGACTATAACAATGTCCAGCACACGCAAGTGCCGCCTAAACGCACCAGAAATCACGGCTCAAGTAAATCTGGAGCGGCCCATCCCCATCAGCGTGACAACCGTGAAGAACAGGTTAGCAGAAGGTGGACTACACGGGAGAGTTGCAGTGAGGAAAACACTTCTTAGGCAAGTGAATAAACGTAAACGATTAGAATGGGCATGAGAACATGAAAATTGAACATCAGAACAATGGAATTCCGTCCTTTGGAGCGACGAATCTAAATTCGAAATTTTCGGTTCAAATCAGTACAGTAAAACATGGTGGAGGTTCAGTAATGGTTGGGGTTGTTTTGGCAACGGTGAAGTTGGAAAAATCTTTAGGATAGAAGGAATCATGCGAAAAGAACAGTATGAAGAAATTTTGCTAACTCAAATGTTTTCTTCTGGAAGAGATACTTTTCTGGGGAAACTTATTTTTCAGCATGACAACGACCCTAAACATTCTGCACGTCCTGGAAGGTCACCCGACTTGAACCCTACCGAATTGCTGTGGAACCATTTGGACAGGTGTGTTCGAAAACTCAATCAAACATCAGAAAATCACTTGTGGGAACTTTTACAAGCAGAATGGGTTAATAAATGCCGAAACTCTGCATCTATATATATATATATATATATATATATATATATATATATATATATATATATATATATATATATATATATATATATATATAATCACAAGAAAAGGTAGCTGAATAGAATATCACAGCCTGGATGGCTCTTGTTGACTTTCGAAAAGTTTTGGATATGGTAAAATTCTGGACAATTGAGAAAAAGGTATATTTACATACTGACAAAAATCAGTGATCAAAACTGAAAGTGAGATTACACGAGGATACCAAGGAAGTAAAAATAAAGAGAGGTGTTAGACAGGATGATATTATATCGCCCAAAATATTCACCCTGGTACTAGAAGATATTTTCAAGAACTTTCACTGAGAAAACAGGGGACTTAACATATACGGAGAGGGACTCAACATCCTAAGATTTGCTGATGATATCTCACTTTTTGCCGAAAACAAAATCAAATTGAAATAAATGTTCCAATAATTACAAATTGAAGGTCGGTTTAGAGATAAACATCACAAAAACCAAATTCATGACGAACGAACAAACAAGTATTAATGACGCAATATCCATACACGGGCAATAGGTGGAAAGGGTGGTATATAATATAGGTATATTTGGGACAGGATTTACAATCGGAAAAGTAAATCAGGAACTGGAGGACACCCCTGGGATAGGTGGCTTACGGTAAAATGTCAGTCCAAACTGCCTTTAAAACCTAAAGTAAACTATATAACGAATGCATTCTATCAGTAACAACGTATGGTAGCGAAACAGGAGTTCTGACAAACAAAATTGTAAGTTTATAGTGTTTTGGCTGATACTTGTTGGAGATCCATTAAGCTTAAGTTAAGTGAACAGTAAAACAAACAATTTTTTTTCAATTACTGGTAAACTCCACAATTATTTTAATATTTCAGCATGTTTCGCTACCACTGTAGCTTTATCAAGAGCAAATGAGCAAGATGGAAAATTTATTACGTATATAAGATCCCTACAGGTAAAATACAATAATTCTGGGAATTCCTAATTATACTGTTATAAAAACTTTATATTATAGGTAACAAATTATTAGATACGGTATTATCAAAATATATTTAAGAGGGGTGAATTATTTAATTCTCATTGGTCATTTAACAAATAATTATTTTTAAGTTTATTAATTTCCAGAGATTCAAGCAAATTTAATTTATACCTTTTATTTTCAACATGTAAACGCTTTTATGTTATTAAACTGATGTTCTGATTCTATTAAATGGTTAGCGTAATTTGAGTCTAATTTATTAGTTATAAATAACCGGTCAAGTGCAAGTTGAACTTGCACAATTAGTGTTCCGTACGTTGATTGTTTTTAAAATAAAAAATTTTGTTAGGGTGGTATAAAATGATCAGTGACTTCACAAAACACACCCCAAATGAGTTTTTAACAAAGTTTGTTTCCAATCTTTACTGAAAACTGGTGACCTTGAAATTTTGTTTTTTTTTTATATACCAGATAAATTATTAAAGGTAATGATAATTTTCGTTCAATCTATACCCCGTGGAGAATATTCCAGGATTTTTTCAAAATTTTTGATCAGTACTTTTCGAGATAAGGTAGGGGACAGCGTTTTTTCACGATTTTTTAAAAGTAATACGAAGAAAAGTATGCGCAAGTATTACATTATATATATATTTTTTACTCGTGTTTTCACAAGCTTTCATTTGACACCACACTCGATGACCTAGTAAAAAGATTTTTTTTTCACTTCCGAATTCACCCCTCAAAACTTATGTTACGGTGATATAAAATGATCAGTGACTTCACAAAACACACCCCAAATAAGTTTTCAACAAAGTTTATTTCCAATCTTTACTGAAAATTGATGACCTTGAAATTTCTGTTTTTTTTATATACCAGATAAATTATTACAGGTAATGCACTCGTGATAATTTTCGTTCAATCTACACCCCGTGGAGAATATTCCAGAATTTTTTCAAAATTTTTTGATAAGTACTTTCCGAGATAAGGCGGGTGGGCAGCGATTTTTCGCGATTTTTTAAAAATAATACAAAGAAAAGTGTGCGCAAGTATTACATTATATATATATTTTTTACTCGTGTTTTCACAAGCTTTCATTTGACACCACACTCGATTACCTAGTAAAAAATTTTTTTTTTCACTTCCGATTTCACCCCCCAAAACTAACCCCTTAGGTCAAAATTTAACTTTCAAAACTACATGGCTCTGATGAGGCCATCAATTCCTATATTACTACCAAATTTCAACTTTCTATGTCAAATAGTTTCGGAGAAAATCGGGTGTGACAGACGGACAGACAGACAGACAGACGGACGGACAGACAGACACCGAAGTGATCTTATAAGTGTTCCGTACGGAACACTAAAAAAGTAAAATGTTCTTTTATCCTTTTTTTAAAGTTTCTTCCTGTTTGACTAATATATGCCAATCGCAATTAAGTTTTTGATAAGTGATTGATTTTTGCTCTTTGTCTGTTTTCGATTTATTATTTTTTATATATCTGCTTAGGGTGTTATCTGTTTTAAATGCTATATTAATATTTAGTTTTGTTGTTAAGATACTTCTAATTTTATTGCTACTCTCGACTACGTATGTAATAACACTATAACGTTCTTGATTCATTTTTTGGCTAGGAAAAATTAGTTCTAATGCTTTTTTATATTTTTTCTTTTTTAAAATTTTGTTTATTATATCTACATTATATCCGTTATTTGCTGCAATTTGTTTTATAATGTTTAGTTCTTTAAGAAAATCTTTTTCATTTAATAGAATTAATAGTAATCTATGGGTCATGCTATGAAAGACAGCTAGTTTGTGTTGGATTGGGTGACATGATTTATTATGTATTGTTGTGTCAGTATGCGATGGTTAGTGGTAAATGGAGAAAGTATGTTTATTATTATATTTTGTTATCGTTAAGTCTAAGAAGTTTAATCTATTATTAGTTCCTTCTTCTGTAGTGAATTTTATGTTAGCATATAAATTATTTATATATATATATATATATATATATATATATATATATATATATATATATATATATATATATATAAACCAACTTCTCTTTCTGATTGTAGTTTGTTTTTAATTGACTGTAGTGTTTTTTTATGGTTAATAGTAAGAGTTCTTAATGAGTTTAAGATACATTTATCAAAATCTGTAGAATAACTCGTGAGTTAAGCGTCAGAATTAAAGTACGTAGGACCCCGCAGTATCCTTATGGAAAATGGCTCTCGGTCAAATTTGTTCAAACTTTGGGAAAATATAGTTTTTGAGGAGTAGAACAAAAGTTCTCGTAGGCACGAAGCTCAAAAGCCCATAGTTTTTTAGATATCTCACCTTGAAGTTGGCATTTTTAAGAGGATTTTTATCTCTGTGCTGGTTGATACGTAAGCAACAGTCGGACGAGTAGGCGTATCTACTATTTAGATATATATGCGTTTTGACATACATATGATAAACGTGCAGATCTAACATGTGTATGAGTATGTTTGTGAATATATATACATATATATATATATATATATATATATATATATATATATATATATATATATATATATATATATATATATATATATATCTAGGTCATATCTCGAAAATATCTTAAGTTCTTCTGTTTCGGTTTTTTTCTTATATTTTAATGATCTATCACATCCCGCCACATTTACTCCTATTTCAGACAGAATAATGCTTCTTCAAGTAAAAACAAAACATGTTCCTCTTAACGTCATAGAAATATATGCTCCCATTGCAGATAAACAGGATGAAGAGGTTGAGCAATTTTACCAGCAAATAACAGAAGTCCTATAAACAATACTAAAACGATACTTGACAGTCATAATGGGAGACTTCAACGCCAAGATTGGAAAAGGTAGGTAGGACCATATGGTCTAGGTGAAAGAAACAATAGAAGCGAACGATTAAACATTTTCAGTGAAGAAATAGGTTATGTTATTACTAACATCGTCTTCAACCTACCACCACGAAGATTATACACGTGGAAGTCCTCACTAGACTCACCAGACCATATCATCAGAAATCAAATAGAGTATATTCTAGTCAATAAACGTTTTAGAAATAGTGTTGTATCTGTCAAAACATATCCCAGTGCTGATATAAACTCGGATCACAATGCCCTGTTAGGGGTTCTAAGAATTATCTTGAAAAAGTTAAAAAGAAAACCGAAAACCATATACGATATGCGACAACTTAAAGACGAAAATGTAACAAATGTCATTAAAAAAGATCTTAATAAAGAACTCCGAGACGCAGATCTAAATGAAGACATAAAATCTGAAATAGAAATGTTAGGGGGCTAAAGAATAAGTATCTAACTATGGAACAAACACATAAAAGGAAGGAATGGCTGACAGATGACATTCTAAGACTAATGGAAGAAAGACGGTTACACAAAAACAGAGGTAACAAAAGAGAATATAGTAGATTACACACACAAATACAGAAAAAAATTCGAACAGCCAAAGATAGATATAAAGAGATAGAGGGAAAGTATGATAGCCATAATATCTATCAAAAAATCAAAGACTTAACTGGTGAACGAAGAACGAAATCAAATGGACGTTTAATAGATCATCAAAGCAACGCTGTTATCGATAAAGAAGATAAACTAAAGATATGGCAAGACTATGTTACAGAGTTATTTTCTGGTGCAAGACCAGGTCAGCCACAATGCTCAATAGACTTGTTTGAGCCCTCTATTACCACCGATAAAGTTCGCATTGTAAAAAATCAACTAAAAATGGAAAAGCCACCGGTCCCGATGAATTCCATGGGGAGTTTCTTAAGCTCTTAGATGAGGATGGGTGGCTTACGGTGATCTGCAGTAAAATCTGTGATTTAGGCAGAATACGAGAAAGCTGGTTAAAATCTGAGATTATAACAATCCCAAAAAATGAAGACGCTAAAAAATGCGGAGAATATCGAAATAATTAGCCTTATAGGCCGTCTTTTAAAACATTTCTGAAAATCATTCACAGAAGAATATATAAGTTGTGTCAGCTACACAATTCGGTTTTCGTGATGCCATGGGAACCAGAAAGGTAATGTTTACTATGCAGGTTTTGATTCAGAGATGTAGAGACGTCAATTGTGACGTATATTTGTGCCTGATAGACTACCAGAAGGCCTTTGATAGAGTCCAACATCACAAAACCTTGGGCTAGATGGAAAGGATCTGCAGATTATTGGTAACCTCTACTGGAACCAGATGGCATTTATTAAAACAGAGGAGGAGCTCTCAGAAGCAATATCGATTGAACGTGGAGTAAGGCAGGGTTGTGTTTTGTCTCCACTATTGTTTAATATATACTCGAGCAAATCTTCAGAAAGAGGAATACCGCTTAATAAGGAGCAATAAATAACATTCGTTATGCTGACGATATGGTGGTTATGGCTGATAACTTAAAGGGTCTACAACATCTTACGATAAAAATAAACAAAGCCAGTAGTCGCTACGGCCTCAAACTTAATATCAGCAAAACAAAGTACATGGCAATCAGCAAGTCTCCAGTTCCTGTTGATGGTTAACAATGAACAAATATAAAGAACTCCACAATATTCGTATCTAGGTACCATGAAAAACGAACAATGGGATCATGCGCAAGAAATTCGTTGTCGTATCGAAAAAGCTAGAGCAGTGTTCCTCAAAATGACATCACTTTTCAAAAGCTCGGCAATAAAATTGAACACGAAAATGAGACTCCTAAGATGTTATGTCTTCAGTGTCCTTCTTTATGGTGTGGTATCGTGAACGCTGACTGAAGCCACTTCTAAGAAACTTGAGGCATTTGAAATACGGCTATATCGCCGAATTTAAAAAAATTTTTATACTGACCATATCACCTACGAAGATGTCTTACATCGCATGAACAAGAAACTGGAAATTATGGAACCTGTTAAAGTAGGAAAATTGGAGAATTTAAGACACATAATGGGAAATCCCCACAGATACGGATTACTACAGCAAATACTCCAAGGAAAGGTATTTGGAGAAAAGGGACCAGGAGGCAGACGTATTTTCTGCGAAATTGGTTCCCAACAAATACTACCCGTCTTTTCAGAGCTGCAGTGGATAAAGTAATAATAGCCAGAATGATTGCCAACATTCGAACGGAATACGCCTTTTAAGAAGAAAAAGATCACATGTCAAAACTTTCGGGGCACTGATCCGGATCATTAGTTACTTATAGTTTAGTATTGATTATAATTAACAACAAACTAGTTTTATTTTTAATGTATAAATACATTAGTCGTTATTAGTTATTTTCCAAAAAAATAATTTTGAAGGCCAAATCTCGTTTTACTGATTGGACATAGTTTACAATGCTTAGATCCCTGCATTTGTAGTCAAAAGGACAATAAAATTTACAGCAGCTGGCGTTATATGTTAAAACGAAGAAACTGGCGAAGTTTTATTAGAGTTTCTTACTTCAATACTATTTAAAAAAAAAAACGGCTAAGTGCAAGTCAGACTTGTACAATTAGTGTTCCATACTTTGCTTTTAAATTAATTTTTGTTACGGAGGTATAAAATGATCAATAACTTCACAAAATACACTCCAAATCAGTTTTCAACAAAGTTTTTTCCCATCGTTACTGAAAACTGATTATCTTGAAATTTTTGTTTTTTTATATACCAGATAAATTATTAAAGGTAATGCACTCATGATAATTTTCGTTCAATCTAAACCCTGTGGAGAATATTCCAAAATTGTTTCAAAGTTTTTTGATCAGTACTGTTCGAAATAAGAGGGGGGCGATTTTTCGCAATTTTTAAAAATAATACAAAGAAAAGCTTTCATTTGACACCCCACTCGATGACCTGAGCTGACCATCAATTCCTCTATTGGTGCTAAATTTCAACTTTCTATGTCAAATAGTTTCGGAGAAAATCGGGTGTGATAGACGGACAGACAGACAAATGGACATACACCGAAATGATAGATAAGAGTTTCATACGGAACACTAAAAACGTAGTCGAAAAATGCCAAATCTACCCTACAAACGAACACATAAATGGATAATACCACACTAATAATCGCTAACAGCTACAATTACTTCCCTTAAATACACCATCGTCAGAAAGTATTTGCCCACCTAAAAATTTCAATGTAATTGCCAAAATTTAATACCTAATTAAACCCTTTTATTATATTAGGTAATATTAATTGTTCTTAATAAGTGTCCATCATAAAATTGTTTAGATAAGCCTCTTTGGTGACATCACAAATTAAAAACCAATTAGAACAAATTTCCAAGTTTTGCATGATAATCGTTTTGAGGCGATTTCTGAGAATTCCAGTTGAAGTAAGAACTCATTTCAAGTTTCTAGGCGTTATGGAAATTCCTAGTGACATTTTACGATAAAAACTATGGTATAAATACCATCGCCCTTTTGGAAATTAACCATTCGCAAACAGTATTTTGTCATTGATACAGGCTCAATTATTTTGTGAAAATGCCAAAAACGAAAGAAGTTTCCGTTGAAAATCGAGCTCTGATAATTGCGAGACATCAAAATGGTCACTCAAGTCGACAAATCGCGAGTGATATGCGGATGCCAAGGAGAACGGTGGAGTACATCGTAAAAAAATTTTCTACGGGACATGGGATTCTAACCAAAAACGTTCAGGAAGGCCTCGAAAAACGACTTCCGCTGAGCTATAACAATGTCCAACAGACGTAATCGCCGCCTAACCGCAGAAATCACGGCTCAAGTAAACCTGGAGCAGCCCATCCTCATCAGCGTGACAACCGTGAAGAACAGGTTAGCAGAAGGTGGACTACACGGGAGAGTTGCAGCGAGGAAAACACTTCTTAGGCACGTGAATAAACGTAAAGGATTAGAAGGGGCCCGAGGACATGTAAATTAGACATCAGAACAATGGAATTCCGTCCTTCGAGCGTCGAATCTAAATTCAAAATTTTCGGTTCAAATCGACGAGTTTACGTGCGGCGGTCAGCTAGAGAGAGGATGTTGGAAGCCTATCAGTTGCCTACAGTAAAACATGGTGGAGGTTCAGTAACGATTTCGGGTTTATCTCGGCAACGGTAAAGTTGGAAAAATCTTTAGGATAGAAGAAATCATGCGCAAAGAACAGTATCAAGAAATTTTGCTAACTCAAATGCTTCCTTCTGGAAGAGATATTTTTCAGGAGAGATTTATTTTTTAAACATTCTGCTAAACAAATTAGAGAACTTTTGGACCAATGGAAATCCGATGACGTCCTGGAAGTGATGACTTGGTCTCCACAATCACCCGACTTGAACCCCATCGAATTGCTGTGGGACCATTTGGACAGGTGTGTTCGAAAACTCAATCAAAATCAGAAAATAGCTTGTGGAAACTTTTACAAGCAGAATGGGTTAAAATAACCGAAGAAGCTCTGAAGAAACTACTGGACGGAATGCCGAAACTCTGTAAAGCGGTAATTAAAAACAAAGGAGGTCACTTAGATGAGAAAAATCCTGGAAAATCATGAATATTTTTCTGATTTTCAAGACTGTAAATAATATGAAAATAAATAATAATTCATTAAATAAAAAAATATATATATTCTGACGGTAGTGTATAACTGGTATTTATCTGTTGTGATTGTCCATCTAAATAACTGCGAACGTGTTCTATTTTTTTACACAAAATTAAGCTTTGTCAACCTGCACATGATTATAATGTTTACTAACCTTTCCCTTATTACTAACTGGAATTCTAAATCTGCACAATCATGCAATTATTTTTATAATTCACCGGAAGACCAATGAAACACGGAATGGATTAACACGCGTTATAATCAGAACTTAAACAGAAAATACTACTTATTCGTAGAAAAAACTAAATCATTGCACTTTTCATTCCTAATCAATACTTCTCAAGTGTTATCACTTTTCTACGATGTCTCACTATTGATTAATTATCTATTTATTATTATCAAAGAGTAATTTTGCACTTAGGTTAATAAATTAGAATTTTAAAATTTCATTTTAATTAATCTATAGAACAGTGATATTAGATTTATTGATTTGAAAGAAGCCGAGAACTGTACAATTTTAAAGAACGAATTAACTTTAGTAGATCATAATATTGGGTGTGTAAATTAATGTTGAGGGATTTTTTCGGTCAAAATATCACTTTATTTAAAAAAAAATGGTTACATATTGATTATTTCAAGTATTGTCCATCGCTAGCCACTACTTTCTCCCATCTTTGTGGCCGCATATCAATACCAAGTTAAAAGAACGACTCATCTTTTGAGGCTATCCATGAATCGACCCATTTTTTGGTATCCCCATAAGAATGGATGCACTGTTCAGACAGACCGTGCGTCATCAATTGGAAGTGATAACCAGAAAGAGCAGTGTCTGGTAAGTACGGCGAGTGACATAGGACATCCTATCTAAGCGCTTCTAGCGTTTCCTTGACGGGTTTTGCAACATGTGGCCGAGTGTTGTCATGTTGAAAAATCACTTTGTCGGTCCCTAGTAACAGTTTCGTTGGGTTGGAGCGGTTCATAATACATTACACCCAGCTGATCCCGCCAGATATACAGCATAAGCTTGGAGCCATGAACGCGTATCCATTTTTCATCACCAGTTACGATACGATGAAAAAAACCTTTCCGATTGTGCCGTTGAAGCAGTTGTTCACAGGTGAAAAATCGCCTTTCAAGGTCTGTCGGTTTCAATTCGTACAACACCCAATTTCCTTGCTTTTGAATCATTCCCATTGCATGCAAGTGCTTAGAAATGGTTGTGTGATGAACTCCTAATGATTATACAAGTTCTTTTTCCACTTGGCACGGATCTTCATCAAATAATACATCCAATTTTTCATCTTTAAACTTTTGCGGCTGTTCTGGACGTTCTTTGTCTTTCCTGTCACCATTTTTAAAGCGTCGAAACCAATATTTACATATTTTTATCGATGGAATATAATGACCATAGTTTTCCGACAGGAACGATGACTTTCAGCAGTGTTTTTCTTCAAATTAAACAAGAAAAGTAACGCTTCCCACAAATAGTGTTTTTTTGACACGAAATTCGACATATTCAATATGTTGTGTACAGTTCGGCAAAATAACATACACTAAAAATTAAAGTCTGGTGCTTCACTAACAATATAGCAACAGTATGCCCCTATGCGATATAATACAAGTTAATTTATTAATTAATTAATTAATCCCTCAATATTAATTCACATTCCTTATAGTTTAAAACTGCTGTTACCAAACCTGGAGAGCTTGTTGCTTACGTAAACATTTTCTTGACTAGCAACGTCATTTGTAAGTTTACTATATCATTTTATATAATATGTAAGCAGTGTTATTTTCGATTTTCATTTTAAACTTAACGGCAATTATTGACAGATACGATATTTTATTAGTCCAAAAATGTAATTGTAGTAATTAAAACATATTAATGAATTTCACGAAAACGTGACAGAAATGCCAGCATTCAAAATGATAAAAAAAAAAATGTGACGATGAGTGCTAATTCAGAACACAGATTTTTGAATGGCGTAAATATTTTTAGGATTGAAGAGAACAGCTCGTAGAAGACAAACACACGAAAATAATAATATCAGTTAGAACACTAGAAATAATTCCAAGAGGTCGTGAATCCGTGGCTAATGAACGCAGTAATTCTTCGAAAATGATGGAAAAAGCGTTAAACATCAAACAGGAAAACAATTCGAACAGTTTTGAAAGAAAATCTAGGAGAAGCATATTTTAAGTTAAGATACAACGATAGTCTAAACTTCCAGAACGCAATTATTACTGGTGACTGAACATGGTCTCCTCCTGTCTTCCATTTCACTCTATCCTTGGCTATATGATGCCAGTTCCTGCCGACCTGTTGTTTCACGTCATCGATCCATCTTTTTGGTGGTCTTCCTACACTTCTCCTGTGTCTTCTAGGTCTCTACTGTATTAAGTGTTTCGTCCCCTTCTTATCCGCCTCCTGTCTAACGACGTGTCCTATCCAAGTCCATTTTAGAGGTGCCACACGCTTTATGACACCCTCGACCTTGGTTCGTAGACTTATTTCCTCGTTACGCGTTACTCCCAGCATAATTTGTTTTATAGCTCTCTGGGTAGTTCGAAGTTTATTAGATGTTTTCAATGTTAAGGTTGCTGTTTCTAATCCATACATCATCACTGGGAAATTGCATGTGTTAAAAACTTTGGTTTTCAGATTGATCGGGATATCAGGACTTTTTAAGACATGATCCAGTTTTCCAGTGGCTGTCCATGTCATTCTAATTCTCCGCGGCTTTTCAGTTCTCTATATCAAGTTTTATTTCATGATCTAGGTAAATATATTCTTTTACTTTTTTATTTTACGACCTCCAACATAGACTAGTGTTTCGTCTGGAATCAGGATTTTAGTTTTTGTTAAATTTATAGTCAGCCTAACTTTTTCTGAAGCTGCCTTCAGATCTTAGACGTTCTCCTGTAACTCTTGTAAGTCGTTGTCGATCAATACTACGTCGTCAGCAAAACGGAAATGGCTCAAGTATCTTCCATCAACATTTATTCCTCTCTCCTCACAATCCAGTTGTTTAAAGGCATCCTCCAAAGCCAGTAAACTTGTTGTGTAGCCATTTCGTATACGTATTTAACAAGGTCTCGGTATCTTGAATCTATTCTAGCATTATTCATAGCTTGAACTACTGCCCATAGCTCTACAGAATCAAAAGCTTCAAGGTAATCAATAAAGGCTAAATGAATTGGGACTTCGAAACCCCGCCTGTTCTGGTGGTTGATAATCATCTAACTTGTTTGTGAGTCTGTTAGTTACTATCTTTGTTAGTAATTTATATGGGTGTGGGAGGAGACTTATTGGACAATAGTTTTCTATATTTACCAGGTGTACAAGTATGAAATGCGGATTTTTTTTCTAAAAAAACATGTTAAATTCGGAAGAATGATAAAAAGTGCTTTATTCAAAGTATGCTCCATCGCTGTTTATACAGTTTTCCCATCTTTCGGGGAATTTGTGAATACCACGCCAGTAAAAAATCTTCCCCTTGTCAATGTCAATGTGGATGGTGCGCCTGGGTCTACCCATGATTTTTTGCACTTGGGATTCTCAAAATAAATCCACTTTTCATCCCCTGTAAGTATACGATGCAAGAACGACTTCCTTTTGTACCTAGCGAGCAAAATGTCACACGTGTTTTTGCACTTTTCCATTTGCCTGTCGTTCAGCTCATGTGGTACCCATCTACCGGTCTTCTGAATCTTTCCCATCTCTCGTAGCCGATTGGAGACAGCTCGTTGACTAACGCCCAATTGCTCGGCGAGTTGTTTTTGTGTTTGTGAATCATCTTCGTCCAACAATGCTTACAATTCCACATCTTCGTATTTTTTTGGCGATTTTCCACGTTCCTTGTCTGCAACATCGAAGTCACCACTTTTGAAATGCCGAAACCATCTTTCACACGTATTTTGCAATGGAGCATGTTCCCCATAAGCTTCTGGAAGTAATCGGTATGATTCAAAAGCAGTTTTCTTCAAATGAAAACAAAAAATTAATGCCGTCCCCGAATGCTCTTTGTTCAGTATAAATTTCTACATATTGAACACAACACTATGCACACACTTTTCCAATTTATCACTCGTGCGCGTCTGTGACTTGTTGATAACACAACAAAATGGCGCAGTGTCAAATCTTTATAGCACAAACTGCATTGGTACACCATCTGTTGTCTGAAATCCGCATTTCATACTTGTACACCTGGTAGGTTGTCCCTTTTTTGTATAGAAGAATTACTTGAGCATTTAACCAATATTGATAATTGGTGTTGGCGTGACAGCTGGTGCTTATTACACGATATTGTACCAAGTGACACTTTATTTATTGTTCGACAATTTTTGACGCAAAATAAAGTCTGTGTGGTGTATTGTGTTCACCTGAGTTAAAACTTTAAATTTTTGCTATGATGAAGTTAAAAATAATCATTTTTCGAGGACATAGATATCATTTAAAATGCATACTTGCGGAAGTCATGAAAAAGGTTATCAATCAGCATCTCCTAAAATATCTTGAACGATTCAGTATAATTAGCGACCACCAATATGGCTTTCGTAAACATAGATCAACACGAGATCTTCTGACTTATGTAATACATGTTTGGAACAACGCAATTGAACACTTTGGAGAATCTCGAGCGGTTGCTCTTGACATATCCAAGGCATTCGACCGTGTTTGGCACGATGGACTGTTGGCTAAGCTACGCTCTTGTGGTATGTCTGAAAAGTTCTGTTCGTGACTCTCATGTTTCCTCAGAGAGCGTTCTTTACGAGTGGCGGTCGACGGATTTCTTTCTAACACCTTCACAATCAACGCCGGTGTGCCCCAAGGCTCCATTCTGTCTCATACTCTCTTTCTCATTTACATTAACGATCTGCTGGAAAAGACCGGGAATCCAATCTACAGCTTTGCAGACGACATTACGCTTGCCTCTTCATTCACTTTGAACGCTCGGACATCGGCTGCTCAGGCGAATATCCGGAGGTCGTTCAACTTAACAAAGACCTGGAAGAAATTCTATCTTGGGGTGACAGTAACCAAGTGGAATTTAACGCTACAAAAACCCAGGCGGCAGTTTTTTCTAAAAAAGTTAACGTTGCTGAACCCGACATAATTATGTCGGGGCACTCTATTCCCCTAACATCGTCGCTCAATTTGTTGGGCGTTAGTTTGGGAGCAAATATGTCCTGGCATGAACATGTTGCAGGCATAGCAAGGAGAGCTTCTCAAAAGTTGGGAATATTATTTCGAACCAGAAAGCTCCACTCCACAACAACCGTTAATTCTTTACAAGGCTCAAATTCGACCAACTATGGAATACTGCTCCTATATTTGGGGCTCCGCTCCCAAACATACACCAGAATCCAACAGATTCTGTTCAGAGAAGAGCTGTTCGTCTGATTGGAGACCTGGAACTGACCGGCGGCCTTGATTCGCTGGACCATCGAAGAACGGTTGGCGACTTGAGTCTATTCTACAAGTATTTTCATGGAAAGTGTTCGAAGGATGTAGCCCGCTTAATTCCTCCCAAAGCGGTGCATGATAGAAATACACGTCGCGCTGGTGCTTCACATCCATATGAGGTTCAGCTTGTTACTCCGCGTACAACGCTTTTCAAGCAGTCTTTTATATGGAGAACATCATCCCTTTGGAATAATTTGCCCAGCGCTGTGTTTCCCACCGAGTACAATTTACAGCGTTTCACGAACAACGTGAATTGCTTTTTTCGCACACATGCCGCTCTTGGAGCGCTTTAGGGATTTCCCTGCAGTACGTGTGCTAGACCCATAAAAAAAAATATTTGCCTGGCAGGCAAAAACGAATTAGAGAGTTAATTTAAATCAAAGTTATATAATTGTAAAAAGTGCGTTTAGTTAGGAAGAAAATATATTGAATAAAAAAAAGAGAAAACAAAAAAATTGTTTCATTCACTTTTACTCCGGCACGAAAAAATAATTCTCGCACTGTGTTTATTAATCATATTTTGGCATGTACAAAAAATATTTAATAATTTAAAAATAATTTCGTGTTACATAAAATAAAAACTATGCTAAATTATAAAGTACCAACATTTTTGGCAGTAAATTTTGCATTCCACCTACACCCACGAGTCACCAATTATTTAATTTATTCCTAAATCGTTAGATTACCATTTAATTCTAAAAACTTGAACGTCTTGCATTATTATCTAATACAGTGAAATAAATATAACTAAATAATTTATAGCTATTACTGACCTTAACACCACCGTTGTTAAACAGATAATGTGAAAGTGATCACTAATAACCTTTTTCTTCCACGGTCAACATTCAAAGAAACCAGAACCGATATTAGTGAACTTCAAGAACCATGATTTGGTTTTTCGTACAGAACCGGATCGGTTTTGTACAGTTATTTACTTTAATATTCCAAAAGTACGTGGGTTGTATTTTCAGATTTAAAAAAAAATGCTAATGAACGATTATTTAAACAAAACAAGGAACTCGACTGCACTGTTTGGTTTACTAAAAAGAATAAAATATTAACACAATATTATCGTACTGGTTAGTCAGAGCGGTCTGCGACAGAATGTAATCGGTGAAAGTACAAAAACTAAATTGAAACTCATTTTTATTTGGTCTCATAAGTCTCACATATTGTAGATAAGACAAGTCACAAATTTGAAATAGCTTACAGAAAAAAAAATAAAATAAAATAAGACAGAGTACAAAAACACATTTTTGTAGTATTTTGTGATAAATACAACACACGTGGTTCCATATTACATATATAGTTAAATAACCAGTCAAGTGCAAGTTGAACTTGCGCAATTAGTGTTCCGTACGTTGATTGCTTTTAAAATAAACAATTTCGTTACGGAGGTATAAAATGATCTATGACTTCACAAAACACATCCCAAATGAGTTTTCAACAAAGTTTCTTTCCAATCTTTAATGAAAACTGATGACCTTGAAATTTTTATTTTTTTATTATACCAGATAAATTATTAAAAGTAATGCACTCGTGATAGTTTTGGTTCATTCTACACCCCGTGGAAAATTTTCCAGAATTTTTTCAAAATTTTTTGATAAGTACTTTTCGAGATAAGGCGGGGGGGACAGCGATTTTTCTCGATTTTTTAAAAATAATACAAAGAAAAGTGCGCGCAAGTATTACATTATATATATATATATATATATATATATATATATATATATATATATATATATATATATATATATATATACATACATACATACATATATATATATATATATATATATATATATATATATATATATATATATATATATATATATATACTCGTGTTTTCACAAGCTTTCATTTGGCACCACGCTCGATGACCTAGTAAAAATTTTTTTTTTTCACTTCCGATTTCACCCCCCAAAACTAATCCCTTAAGTCAAAATTTAACTTTCAAAACTACACGGCTCTGATGAGGCCATCAGTTTCCTATATTAGTACCAAATTTCAACTTTCTATGTCAAATAGTTTCGGAGAAAATCGGGTGTGACAGACAGACACCGAAGTGATCTGTACGGAACACTAAAAAAATATATAGAATGGTAAGCCTGGCTAAATAATACAAAAGAATGGCGATTATATATTATTATTTATTAAATTATAAGAAATTTTTTTTTAAATGTTTTAAATCATTATTTTTTATCGGGTTAAATGACCACTGATGAAAAACTATGGCGCCTCCTTGTCTGCAGGATTACTTCACAAAAAAATAATCCAATCGGCAAAAATAAATATTAATCTTGTAAAATAACGTAGCAGTTTAAAAATTATCGAAAGGATATATTTTTTTCAAAAATATAAAACTTACAGTGTTTCAAACTTTAGTATGCAACTTTCGACCAAAAAATTTATGATTTATGTTTAATTATTTATAAAAAATTGTCTGTTAGAAAAATTAACGACATGTTGTAGAAAAAGTAATTATTAAGACTTAAAAAAAAGTTTAAAAATATTAAAAATTTAGTAATATAGCAGACAGTCTCTGCAAACCGGTAGCGGTCCCAATCCGACGCCAGGTCACATTTAATGCTATAACTTTGTCATGGAATGGAATTTTCTTAAATTCTTAGAAGTATAGAGAAAAAAATCCGTAAAAAAAATCGATTTTTGAAAATTCAAGGTGTATGTAGCTTCTTAAAAAGTTGCCAAAATTCGCTGTCCTTATCTCTAAGAGTACTAATCAAAAAACTTTGAAAAAATTCTGGAATATTCTCCCTAAGGTGTAGAGTGAATGAAAATTGTCACGAGTGGTCTACCTTTGATGATTTATCTGGTATCTAAAAAATAACCTTTAACTTTTTGGATATATGTTTCATACTTATATACAAGTCCCCATCCTGTTTACTAAAAAATGTTATTCACTGAATAGATAAAAGTATAACCACACCTGCACCACATGAATCTGAGATAATTATTGTGGGAGATTTTAACATAAATTTTTTGGAATATGTAAATAACAGTCGATCCACCTACGAGGGCTACCTTTTAAGTTTTTACAAAAGCACTAAAAGAAAAAAATTTTTGGTACAAATCGTTTTATTGTTTCTCAAAATATTTTTTCGACTCTAAAGTTGGTACCTCAAAAACATGGTTTTGGAAGCATTCTGACGGAATACCTGCCATAGTTCTCAAAAACTGTGCGAGGGAACTAACACCAGTTTTCTGTAGACTTTTCAACCTATCCTACAGAAAGGGAATATTTCCTTCCTGCTGGAAATGTGCCACAGTTCAGCCGATACCTAAAAAAGGCAAGAAGACCTTGCCAAATACCTACCGACTAGTCGCACTGCTTTCAATAATATCGAAAGTCATAGAAAAGGTTATCAATCAGCGTCTTCCAAAATATCTTGAACGATTCAACATTATTAGTGATCACCAATATGGCTTTCGTAAACACAGATCAACAGGAGATCTTCTGACTTATGTAACACATGTTTAGAACAACGCAATTGAACACTTTGGAGAATCTCGAGCGGTTGTTCTTGACATATCTAAAGCATTCGACCTTGTTTGGCACGATGGATTGTTGGCTAAGCTACGCTCTTATGGTATATCTGAAAAGTTCTGTTTATGGCTCTCATGTTTCCTCAGGGAGCGTTCTTTATAAGTGGCGGTCGACGGATTTCTCTCTAACAACTTCACTAACAACGCCGGTTTGCCCCAAGGCTCCATACTGTCTCCTACTCTCTTTCTCATTTACATTAACGATCTGCTGAAAAAGATCGGAAATCGAATCTACAGCTTTGCAGATGACATTACACTTATCTCTTCATTCACTTTGAAGGCTCGGACATCGGCTACTCAGGCGAATATCCGCAGACAGCAGGAGGTCGTTCAACTTAACAAAGACCTGGAAGAAATTCTATCTTGGGGTGACAGTAACCAAGTGGAATTTAACGCTACGAAAACCCAGGAGGCAGTTTTTTTTCTAAAAAAGTTAACGTTGCTGAACCCGACATAGTTATGTCGGGGCACTCCATTCCCCTAGCATCGTCACTCAATTTATTGGGCGTTAATTTGGGAGCAAATATGTCCTGGCACGAACATGTTGCAGGCATAACAAGGAGAGCTTTTCAAAAGTTGGGAATATTATTTCGAACCAGAAAGCTTTACACTAACAACTGTTAATTCTTTACAAAGCTTAAATTCGACCAACTATGGAATACTGCTCCCATGTTTGGGGCTCCGCTCCCAAACATACACTGCATTTGTTGGATTCTGTTCGTCTGATTGGAGACCCGGAACTGACCGGCGGCCTTGATTCTCTGGAACATCGAAGAACGGTTGGCGACTTGAGTCTATTCTACAAATATTTTCATGGAAAGTGTTCGAAGGATGTAGCTGGCTTAATTCCTCCCAGAGCAGTGCATGTTAGAAATACACGTCGCGCTGATGCTTCACATCCGTATGCGGTTCAGCTTATTACTCCGCGTACAACGCTTTTCAAGCAGTCTTTCATATGGAAAAGATCATCCCTTTGGAATAATTTGCCCAGGGAGGTGTTTCCGACCGAGTACAGCGATTCAGGAACAACGTGAACCGCTTTTTTCCGCACAAATGCTGCTCCTGGAGCCTACACTTCCCTGCAGCACGTGTGCTAGACCAATAAAAAAATTCAGCAGCTTGTTGAGGTGATGAAAATGGCTGTCCACGCTTTTTTTGACATTCGAGAACAAAAAGAAGTCGTTAGGCGACAAACCAGATGAATACGGGTAATGAGATATTAATTTGATGTTTTTCTCCGTCAAATAATCAATTATTTGACGTGCTGTGTGAGAGCTGGCATTGTCATGATGAGGAATGATGCGACGTTTTAGGTTGTTTTTTCTAATTTCATCGATGACTTCTGGCAAACAAATTATTATATATCATTCACCATTAATTGTTCTTCGCTCCTCTAAAGCAGTGGTTGCAACATGTCAAGTATGACCAAAGAAACAAGCGCTCATTTTCTTGGAAGTGCTTCGCGAACGAACCACATTTATTGGATTCGGTTCATCTTGAAACACCCAAACAGTTGATTGTTGCTTAGTTTTCGGCTCGTACGAATATATCCAAGTTTCGTCTCCTGTTACGATGTTGTATACCGATTTTTCATTATTGTTGCTTTAGTGGTTTAGTAAGTCGACCAAAAATAATACTTGATAAAAACTTCTAACTTTTTATTAAGGAAATTTTATGGTATTTATTATTTTATTATGAATATAATAATATCGTTGCTTGTAATAATAATATTTAATACTTGGGACTTTGTTAATGAATTAATAAATAAGAATGTTACTGTAATAATGTTATACTAATAATCATCAAAGACCCAACTATTACAGAAGACAGATGTAGGAAATGCCACCAGCATAAAGAAACGATCGAACACATAACAAGCGGATGTAAAATATTAGCCGGACACACTCCGCGGCAAAAGGAGTTCACCAAGCACCAGCCACAATATACAGACTCATAGAAAACACAGATCCCTACTACAAATACACACCGTCCATACTTGAAAATAAAAATTACAAGCTCTACTGGGACATCAGTATCCATACAGATAAAACAGTCCCCGCCAATAGACCCGATATTACTTTTCAATACAAGAAAGGAAAAGTCACCTATCTAATTGACATAGCTGTCCCCAATGACACAAACATCCAAACGAAATATACAGAAAATATCTCCAAATACACAGACCTTACAACAGAAATAAAAAGGCTATGGAAACAAGAAAAAATCATCATTGTCGTCTCTCTCATCATAACAACCACAGGCCTTACACCAACAACACTCACACCACACTTAGTACAATTAGGACTCAACACAAACATACATAAAAATACTCAGTAGTCACTGATTTTGAAAACATGTAACATTGTCAGGTCTTTCCTTAATACACAATGGTAATAGCATTGGTGCAGACTTGACTTAGGCCCGTAAGCCAAACATGGAACCACATTGACCAAATGTGAGAAGGAAGAACAATAATAATAATAATCATATAATAATAATGTATAAATTGAATCTTCATGTCATAATGTCCTCTCTATCTGACTGCCTGGTATTTTATATCTTAATTCTCAAAAATTTACCATAGGCGTACTCTTAAGTTTAACTAACAAATATTTACCTATCATGGTAATGATAAATAAGATTGGCGACTTTTTGGCGCCATCAAGAAGTTTACAAGGAAAATAATTAATTGAGCTATTAGTAAGTGTCCTCGGTCGAATTTTTTGAGCATTTTCTTCACCAATCGACACGAGCCTGTTTTTGAGTTTCGGTCAAAAATTATGCGGAATCCATCGGGAACAGATTTTTTTCACAGCTAAATGTTCATGCAAAATGGAATGTACTCCAGTCTTCGACATGACTAAGAATCCTCTATCTCACGGTAAGTCATATGCCGATCCTCCTCAAACATGTTGCGCACAGCATGGATGTTTTTTGGAACAACAACCGAGTTTGTTCGTCCTTCACGAAATTCATCGCTGACGGAAGCACGACCATGACGAAATTCTGTAAAGAGTAAACAACCTTTTCTGATGGTGATTCATTACTAAAAGTTGAACGAAGCGATTCGAGGCATTATTGTTAAGTTAGATCTTTACTAAAATCGTAAAAAAACATCCAACGAAAACCTTCTCGTGAAGTTTCCATTTGTTCACAAAACTGTTTTTTTCAAACGATCACTGTAAACAAACTACTCGGCCAATTTCTGAGGTTCCACTATTTTAACAATAACAAATGTCAAATTTTACAACAATAGTAATGTCACATCTCAATAGCGCCATCGTTTGTAAAAACCTAAAAGGAGGCCCTCGTATTTGAATAACATTGGCTTATACAAATGATAAAAGCTACTAGTTCTACTAGAGAGAGAACTTTAATAGACCATGTGTTTTGCAATTTTCTTTCTGATGAATAATATAGAAGTTCACGTTGTAGACAGTTTTTTAGCCATCATAAACAAGTTTGTACCCGATACACTAATTGTGTAAGTCTGCTGTAGACAGTTTTTTAACCATCACAAACAAGTTTGTATCCAAATTCTAGATATTGATTTTTGGAAACTCATTTGGGGTGTGTTTTGTGAAATCACTGATCATTTTATACTTCCGTAACAAAAAATCACGGACCGGATTACTAATTGTGTAAACCCGCACTTGGCCGGTTTTTATTTAAATTTAATTATCAGAATCAGAATTTAAATCGTTTTAAGGAAGTAATGGAGTTTCGAATGCACAGGTTCAAAAGGATTAGCAAAAAACAAACAATAAACTGAAGAACCTTGAAGTTAGAAAACAATAAATGAGAAATTTAAGAAGCAAATAAAAACAGAAAACGAGAATGTCGAATCTCAATGGGTTAAGATGAAGAATGAATTAATAGCGGTACAGGAGGAAGAAATGGGTCAAGCGGAGAATAGAAAAAAAACTAGTTATGGATGACAGAGGAAATACTAAATCTGATGGACGAAAGACGATTACAGAAAACAAAAGATGTCTCAAAGTGCAACAAACTAAACAGAGTAATACGCCGAAAATATAGAGAAGCTCAGAAATTTGGTTAAGCGAGAAATGTCGAGAAATAGAGGAACTGCAAGAGAAACATGACACATTCAACCTACATAAGGAGGTGAAGGAATTTGAAGGAAAAAACAAGAAAAAATTCTGAGATATGAAATTATACTGGATATGGAGAAAATGAAGACAAGGGAGGAATACATAGAACAAATTTTCAATGGACATAGATCAGAAAACTTGCAGCTAAACAAGGATAATAGATAAGGCCAGAAACATCAAGAAGAGAAGTTATTGTTGCTATTCAACTATAGAAGGAAGGAAAAGCAGTTGGTCCAGATGAGATAAAGAAAAAAAATCCTCAAAATATTGTCGGATAAAAGTCCATTTATTAATCGACTGGTAATTTTATTTAACAAGATATATGAAACTGGACAAATCCCTCTTCACTGGCTAAGGTCGATTTTCATTCTAATTCCTAAAAAGTCAAAATCAATGGAATGTGACGATTATTGCTTAATAAGTTTAATGTCTCACTTTCTCAAGATATTCCTGAGAATCATCCATGCCAGAATATATAGAAAATGTGAAGCAGAAACAGATAATACACAATTCGGATTCCGAAAAGGCATGGATACACGGGAAGCTTTATTTTCATTAAATGTACTAGTCCGGAGTTGTAAAGATATGTAAGAATGTAGATGTATATGCATGTTTTATAGATTACAATAAAACTTTCGACTGTGTGATGCACGAGAAATTAATAAAAATTGTAGAAACAACAAATATGGACAAAAGAATTATTAAAAATCTGTACTGGAATCAATCAGTCGAACTTAAAATTAAGCTGGAAACGTCCGAAAGTATAAAAATAACCCAAAGTGTAAGACAGGGATTCATTCTTTCACCACTTTTGTTGAATCTTTATTCTGATGCTGTGTTTAATGAGGCCATCTATGAACCCGTTGAAGGACTAACAGTTAATGGGAGTACACTGAACAACATATGGTATGCTGATGATACTATTCTATTAGCAAATAATATCAAAGATCTCCAGCAACTAATCAATCGAGTCGTAATAGCCAGCGAAAGATTTAGATTAACTATGAATATAAGAAAAACCAAGTGGATAGTAATAACGAAGAAAAACCTACCACCAGAATCCCTCGATATCAGGAACAACACCATAGAAGAGGTCTCCACATTTAAATATTTGGGAACCAATATAAATGACAAGTGGGACTCAAGAAAAGGAATATATTCCCGAATTGAACAGGCCCGAGTAACATATATGAATATGAATAAATTTTCCATCGCACAAGTGTCAGTCTCGAACTCCCAATGAGAATGGTGAGATGAGGATATGAGTGCTGGACCCTTGGCCCCGGCTCAGAGAAACGACTGGAATCTTTTAAAATGTATATTTATAGACGCCTTCTTCGTATCTCCTGGGTACAGAAAATAAAAAACATAAATACTGGAAAGAATGAACAAAATGAAGGAATTATTAATAACCATAAAAATAAGAAAAACTCAATACTTCGAACATATAATGAGAGGCCCAAAGTACAAAATGACACGTCTAATTATTAAAGGCAAAATAAAGGGTCGATCGATCGGAAGACGACAGAATTCTTGGCTAAAAGACATGAGAAGGTGGTTTGGATGTACTTCGAGTGATATTTTTCGAGCAGCAATTTCTAAAGTTCGTTTAGCTATATGGAACGCCAACCTTCGTGAGGAGATGGCGTCCTAAGAAGGAGAAGGAAGTAAGTACTTAGTTTATGTTAAAATTAAAGGAATAAACAATCAAATAATAACAGTCTTCATTAAGAACTGGATTAAGTTCAAATTTTTAATCATTTAAATTATTCGCGTTTGTAATTAAGGGCGGTCTGCTACTTTACAACCCTGTACACAAAATACGTTTATAGCAACCAGAATTTGGCGGGATTAACTATACAGAAATTTAATAGGCATGATGGCTAATTTTTGAAAAACTGTTCCACGATATTCTTACGGAACTACTATTTTTCCAAAAAAGTATATATTTCTGGAAAAATTACAGGTTTCCTAGCATAAAATTGACCTATTTTAAATTAATTTCGAATTTCACGCCACACTCGGAAGTGTCATGGTGCCTGCTCATGACATCACGCCTTTGTAAACTCCATATCAACAACAGTGAAGTATACAGTGTCTATACAATAATTTTGTTATTATGTGTGTTTAAAATGAATTCTAAAGTGTATGAGTGATGTGCGATCCCTCAGTGTAAAAACTTCTAACAAGTTATTTGTTCCAAACAAGAAAACAATAAGAAATAAGTGGCTAACTCTTGCACGGCGAGACCCAGCAGTTATATCCCCAAATTCTTTAATTTATTTCTGTGAAGACCATTTTGATGTAAGTTTTAACTTAATATTTTATTATCATAAATGGGGTCTGTCGTAATAATCTTGTTTGAGAAATTATTAATTATCTAAATAATACCTTTAGATAGTCACATCACTATTGAGGTTAGGTTTTATTTCTTTAATTTTATCATCCACTACTGTTTATTTAATGGATACTTTATTCTTGTTCCAGTTGCCAAATGATATGGAGAATTACATTCAGTACCATGTGATGGATTCAGTGTCACAAGTGCGCATAAAACTACGGTGTATTCCCACAAGATTTGAATGCCAATCTGATCGAAGAAAACGAGCATCTAACACTATAGAACGACCAAATATTCTCAAGAAACAAAAGATGGTAGTTGAAGAAAGTGAAAAAGATTTAGAAGAAAGAAGTACAGTTACAAAACAGTTAGAACTTGGAGGGACTGGAAGTTCAGGTACTTATTTCTTTATTCTAGTAAAACTAAAGTGAATATTTTTATGTTTATTTTGTTACTTTACACAATAAATAAAACATTAAACTACCTATATGTTTATTTAATTAGTTGTGATTGAAAACAAGGTAGCTGTATGTTATTGCACCTACTATTTTGGATTTATTAAAATTCTATTGTCAGGAAATAAAGAACTACAATGTGTACTTTTACATGTGACCTATTGTATACACAGATGCAAAAGTAAGTGCAGTAATTAAATTTATGAAAGTTTATTGATAAGTATCTATTAATTTTTTCAGGTTTGTGCACAATCGAAGATCTACAACAAGAACATAAAACAGCTGAGAAATCAATACAAGTACATATGACACACAAATTCAGAAGTAAAGCCATCCAAACAGAAATTAAATCAGTAAGCCAGATGACATCGCCCTTGAGATATACTCTCCCATCTGTTTCTACATCTCCATTTAAAGTTGAACTGTGTGTGTTACTACTAAAACAGAGATATCCAGCCTAAACAAAGCTTTAAAGAAAATATTTACCATAGAGAATAAATCTGATAGTGATATTTCTTAAACACCATCTGTAACTCACCGAGAATCATCACCATCAACACTATCTTTCCAAATGAAATGTGCTTCAGACAGTGAGTTAATTGAAGATGATAAAAAAACAAGAAGCATTAGAAATTCTGAAATATCCATTGATTAGAATTATGAAGAAGCAACATTTTTTACATTGGTGTTCCTAAAAGCTGTTACTAATAGACATAATTGAAGAACAGACAAGTATTCCTGCTAACCATATTATACTATGTTTAAAAAAAATTAGGCTGAATAACCTGTTTAAAGAGTTCGCTGATGAATTTTCCATTAATCCATCACGTGCAAGCAAAATATTTTTAATAAATATACCTATATTAGCCAGGGTAATGCGTCCTTTTATTGTCAAACTAGATAAAGAAATCACAAAAAGTAATTTACCCATGGCTTTCAGACATAAATATCATCATGTAAGTTGCATCATTGAAGAAATTAAGGTGCAAAAACCTTCAAAGACTGTGAATCAAGCTCTGTCATGGTCGGACTACAAAAAAGCTAACACCATCAAGTATCTTGTGTCTTGTACACCAAATGGTTTAGTGAATTATATTTTACCAGGGTATGGAGGCCGAATAATAGATACATGTTTCGTTGAATCATGTGATTTTGTGAAGTGTTTGCAACCAGGTATGTGTGTGTTGGCTGAGGATTCAAACATCTAGAACAGGGGTGCTCAAACTTGAACTGCTGGCGATCTACCTCAATATTGTGAGACTACGATCGATCGACTCTGAGAGGCTGCAAGTAAGTGTGATGCAGGATTGTTGTCTAGATAGGGTGTATCGTGGCACAGATATTAGTTTTCCGCATAATGTGCATTTTTTTAGTCAAGGTAAGTGTGGGTCTGCTCTAAAATGTCAATGAAAAAACTCATAATTATTCAAAATTGCGAGTTTATTGGTTCTTACAAAACAAACGAGTTCTAGTGTCTAAACTGAACTAAAGAGTGACTTTGGATGTTGAAGCGTGGCACTGCATGTCCTTAGCATACTTTTCATAAGATGGGACGTAATTACCAAGTGCTAATCGCAAGCATGATGACATATGTTCGTCAGTTAGTCGATTGCGATATTTTGACTTAATTATCTTCATTTCAGAAAATGCAGACTCGCACAAGTAAGTTGACACAAACATTGCCGTCAGTTGAAGGACGATTTGCCTTAGATTCGGATATTTATCTTCAGATATAAAACACCAGAATTTTGTATCAGATGCTGTGGCTTTGAGATGTATATCTGATATAATCTGCACTAACTCATTTTCAACAGAACATGAGTCCATGTTAAACTGACTTGCTATTTCAGTAGCTAATTCCTCAATGTTTTTACACGAAAAAGGATAATTCATAAATGATGCGATATTTGCCAATTTACTGAAATCATAAAAACGTATTTCGAATTGGCCCAAAATATTTGATAATTCTGCCTCATAAATATCATAATTCAACTGAGGAATCCTTGCTTTCAAAGACGGAACATTTTTCAGATCCTTTCTTTTCAGTTGATCTATCATAAGTTGCAATTTACTTTTGAATGCGTTTATTGCGCTAACCATCTCAATAATAGTTTTTCCTTTACCTTGAGGCTCCAAATTAATGGTGCTTAAATGCATTGTGATGTCTGTCAAAAATGCCAAATCCAAGCAATCAAGCCATTTTCCGTTTTTCAGCATCTGAGTGTCATCACCTCTTTCGTCCAGAAAAGCTGTTATTTCGGGCAATAATTCTTGAAACCTTTCTAGGAATTTTCCGCGTCTCAACCACCTGACGTCCGTGTGAAGAACTAAATCAGTGTGTTCAGCTGACTCACTATCTTCCAACTGCAGTTTAAAGAGCCGTCGTTGCAAGCTACGTGCACGGATAGAATTCACAATTTTTATTGCAATGCCCATAATCTCCTCCATGTTTAGAACTTTTGAACACAAAACTTGTTGATGTATAATGCAATGGAAGGAGAAAAATGAAGGGAAATCATCATTAGCTCGACACAATGGCACAAAACCGTTTTCGTTTCCACTCATTGCTGGTGCTCCATCGGTTGTAATGCACACTAGTTTATATATTGGTAGCTTGTAGTTTGTTACAAAATTGAAGAAAACGTCATATATATCTTCGCCACGGGTCTTTCCTTTCAGAGGAATCATTGTCAAAAACTCTTCCTTAGCCGACATGTCATTGAATACCATTCGAATAAAAATACACAGCTGGGCAGTGTCTGTCATATCGGTGGATTCGTCGAACTGTAAAGAAAAGTATGTACATTCCATGATATCATGTTTTAGTTTATCTGCCATGTCCTGACTCATGACTTCAACACACCTTGTGACAGTCGGACGAGATAACTGAAGTTCTCTAATGGCAGACATAATCTCTGTTTTATTTTAAAATCTCCAAATAAAGTCTCAACCGCTTCAATAAATGCTTCCTTCACAACCAATCCATCATCAAATGGTTTCTTGTGTTTCGCCAATATATGAGATATTTTAAATGACCCGATCGTTGCAGCTTTTGATAGTTTGGCTGGTCTTGTGAACATGGTTTGTTCTTTTTTCAAACAAGTTATCAAATCACGTACTTTTCGTTTTCTTAATTCACTCTGTGACGGAAAATCCTTTTCATAGTTTTTATGAACCGTTTTATGATGCCTCTCTAAGTTCCCACGCTTAGGTATTGCAACTGACGCACGGCAAATGAGACAAATGCACTTATCCTTTACCATACAAAAGAAAAATTCTTCCTCTCAATCGTTATTAAAATGATAAGTTTTACTTTTCTTCGCCGCACTCATTTTGGACTATTTATTAATAAACTTTGTATCAATGTATCGCCTTCGAGTTACAACTCAGACTGACTCCTATTCCTGCAGGCGCAACATTTATATCGGCGCGAACGAAGTCTCGAATGTTCCCGTCAAACACGCCGCCCGAAGTTTCTAGAAAAATCGGCGGGAATCAAAAACGCGGCTTTTCTTTGACAAGTACCGCGCGTTCCTTTGATAAAGCCGCCTTTTGCCGCTAGCAGAGGTTTATTACGATAAAAGAAAGTGATGAGGGGGTTATTCTGGCCTAATTGTGGATCGAATAAATTTTAGTAGTTTATTCATTACATTTTGTTTTAGTTACCTAAAACAAAATCTGTGAATAGTTTCTATATCGGAATTTTTTTCTCGAGATCGACTCAAAAAGCATTCGCGATCGACTTGTCGATCGTGATTGACCGTTTGAGCACCCCTGATCTAGAATCATATTTACATAAGGAGGGGGTAAAACTTGTACGACCTCCAAGTGTTGCTACGGGAGTCAAACTATCCAAGAGCGAAGCAAGAGAAACCAAACAAATTGCCAGTTTGAGAATATACAAAGAGAAGATAATTCGACGCTTAGGAGAATTTAGCATGTTAAAGCCACATGCATGTATTAATCATAATTTAGTTGAAGTACTTGATGATGTTATTACCATTGCCTGCGGTTTAATTAATTTGCAAGATGCTCTCATTAATTAAAACCACCAAATTACCTTATGCTTTTTTTATTTACTAATTCAATTCAACTTATCTTTTATTCGTAGGTAAATAATATTTACACTTGAATTCGTCAACATAATATTAAGCAAAAATATAAAATTACTTAAGATTACTACTCGTTCGTAAGGTTGATTCCCCTGAGAAGAACGAGCAAGAAACTCAAAGGGTTGCTCTTTTTCAATAACATTGTGTTACAAATTACTAATTATCAGTTACATTAATCTATACAATAAAAATAGTATTACAAACTCACAATGAAAAGTAAACATTAAACTACATTTTATAAATTACGAGAACATGAATGAGCTAATACAAGCAATATAATGAACAAACCGACTAAATTTCTATTTTAAATAATAATAAGTATAATAAACTAGTAAAACATATCGAAGTAAGAAATAATTTAATAGACAAGAGCAGGCCGATCCTCACAGGCGGCACCAGCTCACCAGTAAGACGAAAGGTCAGCCATCGCACACCTCGCACACATTATAAGAAGAAATACGACCCGGCCCTTAACGCCACCGCAAGCAAGGATTTAAAGAGAGCATGCTCTGCTTAAGTCTATATTTCTGAAATTATAAGATGTTTAATATTCTACAAATTCAGTCTAGGTTGCTCACGTATGTACCATGTGTCACCTGGTTATTTACTACATTATATCAAGCTTGAATATTAAAGGCGCCCAGCCCGATGCTCCCTCAAAAGTAAAACTCATAACTGGGTACACCAAGTGTACTAATATATCATCATCACACAATATTTATTTAATTTCCTGTATTAGCCAGGCATTGCTGTCCAATAAATAATCATTGACCTTGTAATAGGCTTTCTTGATAAGGCATTTTTTATGTGCAATTTGAATTTTGATTTGGTAAATTCTGTAACTTACAACCTACAATGTACTTTGGTACAGCAATGGATACACATTAGCTTTCCATGATGACACTAAAACTTTTAGAAAATCACACAAGACACATATTTTTCATCAAATGTTACACATGAAATTTTTACTTTCTTATTTGTGCTTAGTTACAATCAGCAACACAAAAGTAACCCTTTTGAAGTTCAGTCAAATACATCTGTATCTGCATCTGCGCATTATATTTCTGTGAAGGTTTATCATTTTTAACATAATTTTGATAGGTCTTTGCACTCATAGGACACTTGATTTCAACAATGGCGTCTTCACATATCCCATCGGGGGATCCTGCTAGCATTGGGTAGTTTTTAGACACTTCTTAATTTTTTTGTTCAGTTTAATACTAACAGTTTTCCGCACTTCATCTTCTAATATTCTACCACGTTTCATAGCTGGTGTATCTGGAATTTTTCCTCCCATAATTAATGATGTATTCAAACGCTCGGGATGCTGTGATTCTACCATACCTTAATTCATACCAAAGACTACTTTGGTGCTGTTCTCTGGTATCTTTTTCAGTTTTAAAAATATGTGTCATATATCAGTTAGAACGAGCTTCTTCAAAAATGTGTCACAGGAATTCTCTTTATGTTTCAGCACAAGTTGGTGCATAGATATACTTTCTGTATCATCACAAATATAACTCTATTGATATTTCATTATTTCACTGTTGTTAAGTTTTCTTTTTCTTCCCATTTCCAAAAACTTTTCAAGAACTCTACTATTTAATGGCAAACTAGGCTTACCATTTGATAATCGCTTTGCCGTTATGTATTTTAGGCTAGTGCCAACCCTAAACAGTTTGGATTTCATCCAGTAACATTCCACTGAAGTACAGGACGGATCTTGACTCCTGCGATGGACCCACATAAGGAATGCTATGGCATGCTTGCAGCCCCCTTGAGAGGCAACACAGTCATAGCGTTGGACGGACATAACTGCTTCTTCTCCTTCATTGACTATTAACGTAACTGCATATAACTTTGTACGGACCTTATGTTCTGGGCAAATTTTACATTTCACTATGCACATTTTTTCATCACGTTTAACCTGTACATAGCTTACAGCGTCATCGCCACACGATACTCATACGACATATCAACATTTTCATAACAATCATAACTAAAACTAATAAACCCAATTTTTATGGGTTTTTGAGTTTTAAATTGTAGTTTTAACACAGATTACTTATATACTTACGTAGAAATTTTGATATTTCTAAATTCTGCTGAGCAAAAGTCTTTGTTTGACGCAAGAAACTCTCCGAGCATCAAGAAATCAATTCTAGGTAAATTAGTGTTATTTGCCTTAATAAATCCGTCTTCCATCGTTAACGGTTCTTGGTCCTAGTTTTTGTAACACAAAACTAGGCAACTCGATACACAGTATCTCGACTAGTACAAGCTAGCGGGACAATATTATTTCTTCACTTATTTCAATTGTTTATGTTTATTCCAGGTATCTATTTTAAGAAAAAAAAAGTTGAAAAATGTGTACTGTATGTGTATTAATCGAAATATGTAGCTGCAAGACGGAAGTGGTTTACTAATGTGTCTCATTTGTTCACTATTGTCGCTAATTGTTCTTTAATTAGCTACATACGTCTACCTACTCATTATGTGTGAAAAGCACAATCATGTTTGTTTACAAAGAAATTTCTAGGAAAAAAATAAAAATCATAATGATAGTACCCACATTTATTAATTTACAAAATATTATTTCTTTTAAAATAAATTAGTACAATAACAGTATCTATATATCAATTATTTACAATAACAAGGTGTATAAGTAAAAGAAATATAATATTAAATAACTTATATACTAAGGCATGAATTATAAGCAACTACAAACACACAATAAAATAAGAATAATAATTACAATAAAAAAATACTTAAACCTACTAATCACCATCAGATGAGTCGTCATCACCGCTCTCCCATTCAGTAGAATATTCAGAGAGTAAATAATCCTCCTCATGTAATTCGTGATGATGACTTACTGATGGTGTTTCGGATGGCAATGAAGGTGGGATAATCAACTGCAGAACCTCCGATGGCAAAGAAGTAAATTTTATTCGCGGTAATTCTCTGTACGAGTTGATAACAGGATCAGACGTAATTAAAAGCATTCTCAAAAGATCTATATTTGTGGCAATACGTGACCGCTTCCTGGTGTGCCGTTCACGGAATCTACGACAGTCTTTATTTCTTGCCTCCTGGGCTTCTTCGGAGAATTGTCCAATGGGAAGAAGAAAAGACTTTATAACTTCCGCGCTGTGTACAAGAATTTTATGCACAGTAACGGGCATGGAATACCAGGAATACAGATCAAGGTATAATTTTCTAATATCAACACAAAACTTTTCGAATTCTATATAATTTATGTCATATCCCGATGACAAAGTTCTTAAAATTACATGAAATCTCCGAATAAGGTTTACGTCTAATCCTGTAATTTCGCTGCTCAATTCAACTTTGGAAAAAAATCTACGTGCTGTGTTTCCATCGTTTGTGTTACCATACCCAGGTTTTGGTTTATCTACAATGAGACCCATACGATCTTTAAACACTTTTTGTATCTCTTGTGAGCGTTGCTTCACAATAGCTTTGTCGTTATATCCCCTGACTTGCCACTTTTTTATTTCTAAACGATAGCTGATGTGAAGCAAACATTCAAACGTGCGGATCCATGCATGTAAAGTAGATAAACCAAATGCAAGGCGTTCTTCGTTGCTGGGATATTTCTTTGACTCCTCGTTCATAGTAGACGGAGAGGCACCGCAAATATAACACTTTTGTGTTGAACTTGTGTCTGTTAAGGCAATGCACACTTTGCCATCAGTCATTGTCAACAACAAATCGTGTTTAACAGAGATTTGAGATCCAACAACGTTACATAATGTTGGAAGAAGCTGACTTACTTCATCTAAAATTTTAGAAGTTTCTTCTTTCGTAAACTCTTTTGTCTCCTTGGCAAAAATAAACTTAATAGGACGGCAATATAAAGTAGAGGAGGGTCTTGGATTTTGCCAGATCACAGTTTCGCCATCAAGCAGTCTCAAAGGGACAAATGAGTAATACGAACAAAAATTCGTCTGTAGCGTTAGTGTTCTCAAATTTCTGCTTATACGTGCTATGCCCCGAACTCCCATCACAGCCCCATTTCCTTACCAACGTATAATGTGAACGAGGTAACACACTTCTAATGACTTCCGTCTGAGCTTTAACTAATCGTTCAGCCGTTTTATCCAAAATCGCGTGAAGTTTAATTTCAGCTCGAGATTCAGTCACAGAAAATATATTCGTCAGAAGGACAACAAGAAGCTTTGGACTTACCTAAACTATAAAACGATGGATACACTTGATGTCCCGCTTTCATTGACCATTTTCTTGTTTGTTTATATGAGTGAGAAGTCGATTTCGAGTCCACATAATAAGCTAAAGCTTCGTCTGGTGTTAACTGCCGACTTTGTTCAGAACACTTATTCTTTTCTCTAGTTTCACTGACCGCGACGTTATGGATCTGTTTAGCAACACTTCGATGCCCTTCTTTTCGAGTAGCTAACTCAGCTGCTGTAATAAGCTCACTTGCACTTCGCGATTCCAAAAGATCTTCTACTCTCCGTCTCTTCGTTTTCGTTGATGAGTCTTCAAATGATTTTCTGGGTCGCCCTACGGAAAGAGCCGCTGATGATGTTGAAGTGCACGGCTGGTTAACACACATCTTTATTTCGATTCCGGATCCCTCTAACCAATCTTTATGTTTGATTAGAAACATTTCTTTGTTACAACTTTAAAGAAGTCCACTTTTGATTGAATTTTGCTGAAAGGCTTGATATTTTCATTTTGAGTCGTTTTAGAGAATCGTCAGAAACATCAGACATATTGAATTTTTCACTTATATAATAAAAAATGCCACTGTTTCGTTCAGTTTTTGTCATGTTTTAGCCATTTTTCAAAAAACTCCATTTTCGTCATAGTCACGACTCGTGATATGTAAAAAATAAAATAATTTTACTTTCGGGCCTTTTCGGGGTCCATAATATATATGAATCTGTGCCTGAATGTTGTAGGTATTACATATAGAAAAATCTAGGTGGATATATGTGGATAAAAAAATTGGTACTTTTTAAAGTTTACAATTAATGTAAAATTTGCTGGATTTATCTATACATTTACAAATTGATATTACACCAAAAGTATACATACTTTTTATAAAAAATATAAGTCATAATAGAGTACATACCTTCAACAGAATATTCCATCACAAAAAAACTCGTTTCACTTTGCTACCAATTTTAAAATATGTTATCACAAGTGTGCATAAAATGCAACTGATTTGCAAATGAAAATGACCTCTCTTATAAGGGTTACTTTGACCCTCTGATAAGATACCTTTATGAGGTGATAAACAAATTAATTCTTGGAATTCGTTAAATGGGGGGGGGGGGGGTTGTTTACAAGTCGTTATCAGTGGTTCCTAGAAATTACTTCATGAATATTGTCCCGCTAGCATGTTCTTGCCGAATCACTGTGCGATAGTTTAAAACCACAAGTTTATTGATAAACGGTGCAGAGATTATCGTTAACACAAGAAAAGTTCTACCGAAATAATGTTTACTTAGGCGTGACGTCATTCGCCCTGATTGGTGTTCCACATAACATGGCGAATTTCTGTATTTTGCATTTTTATTTTAACGAAAATAATATTAATCTCACTTTTAATATAAAATTAAGAACATTTTTTTAGAAATTTTTTAATCTCTTTCAATATTTAGAGTCATAATTTCGGTGATTCATTGTTACTGAGATCACGTCTATTCCGCCAAATTGTGTTTGTTATGAACATGCGCTCTGCACTCTTTTGTTTATTGTGTTGTTAAATAGGGTCCCGCTTCATTCCAAACGGTATTAATATAAAATATAATTTAATTTATTTTATAAATAATCTCCCTGTTTTTCTAGCATTATTTATTTCTTTGATATATGGAAGTTGACGTTGTAAAAAATCTATGGAGAAAATGAGCAATCAATTAGATTAGAAT
>CM032446.1:186198943-186471443 GCA_019049505.1 Pachyrhynchus sulphureomaculatus
CAAAAAAAAATGGAAGTTCATTACCACGAACCAAAATGCATGGATCTAATGTATTTTTCGACGCTGAATTCGAATCCGTAGTTAAAAAAAAGATTTATCGTGCCATTTTTTTTTTGGCCAAAAACATTCTTTGAAATGGAGTAAAACTATAGTAATAATGTAATGACTCGTAATGAAGTGTGAAAAATTGTAGATATTTTATAATTCAGAGAAGAGAATATGCATTCAAACCACAGCAAGCTATTTCTATTAATTAAACCGAAATCCACCCTTATAGGGGGTGAAATGTACCTCTAGAACTCAAATAACGCACGTGAGTTTAAATAACAAGTACAAAGGACAAATTCTTGTAGCTCTTAGGTCAAAATATCTGAATCTGGTATGCCAACCAGACATTCCTCTTACCCACCGACGGGGGTATCTCATAAGTTTCAATAACCACGAAAAAAGTTCAGGTTTTTGTAGTTTTAAGCCTAGTGAACAAATATGAAGTAAGGTCGCTTGAACCACCGATACACGACTATAAACTGCCCTTAGAGAGTGGTAGAAACTACCCCTATGCTCTAATGATGCACATGAATGTTATTAAAATTCAGAAAGGATCAAGTAGTTTTATCTCATTGTGCGAAACATTCACGACGGCTAGATCGTCTTCCTAATAAGGTCGAAAATCATTCCTAGGAGGGGGAACCAACCCCTGGGATTGATGTATCTTAGAAGTTCTAGCATCTGAGAAAAAAAATACAGGCCTTCATAGTGCGATAAAAGTACTTAATCCTTTCCTAATTTCAATAACATCCATGTACATCATTAGAGCGTATGGGTAGTTTCTACCACCCTTTAAGGGCAGTTTCTACCACCTTCTAAGGGCAGTTTATAGTCGTGTATGGGTGTTTCAAGCGAATCTATTCCATATTTGTTCACCCTGTCTAAAACTACAAAAGTCTGAACTTTTTTCGTCGTTATTGGAACTTATGAGAAACCTCCGTAGGGGGGTGGTTTTTACATCCTATAGGGGTGAGTCTCAACCGTTTTAGAGTAATGTCTGGTTATCACACCAGATTCAGATATTTTGTACTAAGATCTACAAGAATTTGTCCTTTGTACACGTTATGTAAACTCACGTGCGTTATTCGAGTTTTAGAGATACTTTTACCCCCCATAAGGGTGGATTTTGGTTTAATTAATAGAAATAGCTTGCTGTGATTTGAATGCATATTCTCAATCATCAAAATCACCTGTTAAAAGTCAGGTGTAAACATACATTAAAAAATATATTTATGCGGATCAAGTTGTAATCGGTTAAAAAAATTATAAAAATTAATATCTAACTCTTACTTATACTTAACACCATTTGGTCATTTATAGTAGATAGGTAGGAACCTTTGAATATATAAAAACTCACTTGGTTGTCCATTAGACTTATTTTAACATGTATATATGTATATATGTATATATGTATATATGTATATATGTATATATGTATATATGTATATATGTATATATGTATATATGTATATATGTATATATGTATATATGTATATATGTATATATGTATATATGTATATATGTATATATGTATATATGTATATATGTATATATGTATATATGTATATATGTATATATGTATATATGTATATATGTATATATGTATATATGTATATATGTATATATGTATATATGTATATATGTATATATGTATATATGTATATATGTATATATGTATATATGTATATATGTATATATGTATATATGTATATATGTATATATGTATATATGTATATATGTATATATGTATATATGTATATATATATATGTATATATATATATATATATATATATATATATATATATATATATATATATATATATGTATATATATATATGTATATATATATATATCTATATATATATAGATATGTAATATATATATATGTATATCTGTAGGCTGAAAAGTTTTTGGTCTAACTACTTAATACACTTTTTTTTGCAAAATTCGACTTTATTCATTAACATAGTCTCCTTCAAGAGCGGTACAATCAGTCCAACGCTTTTCTAACATTTCTATACTTCTTGTCTTTGCCTTCAAAATAGGCCCCAGTTTTGACGATAACTTCTTCGCTGGAGCCAAATCTCTTTCCAGCAAGCATTTTTTTGAGGTTTGCAAGAAGATAAGCTGGCTTGGGGCTAAATCTGGAGAATACGGTGGATGGGGAAGCAATTCGAACTTCAATTCATGCAATTTTGCCATCCTAACCATTGACTTGTGACACGGTGCATTGTCTTAATGAGAGAGCACTTTTTCTTGTTCATTTGGGGTCGTTTCTTTGCGATTTCTGCCTTCAAACGCACCAATAACTTTGGCTGTTGATGGTTTTTCCCTTCTCAGCATAGTCGATGAAAATTATTCCATGCGCATCACAAAATACAGTCCAAAACTTTCCCAGCCGACTGTTGTGTCTTTGGTCGCTTCGGGCGGCTTTCACCGGCTGCTGTCCACTTAGCGATTTGATTCCGGTGTGTAGTGGTGGATCCATGTTTTATCCATTGTTACATATCGCATGAAAAAATCCTTTTTATTGTGCTTAAACAGGCCCATACAGCGCTCAGAATCATCAACACGTTGTTTTTGGTCCACTGTGAGCAAGCGCGGTACCCATTTCGAACAGAGTTTTCTCATGCCTAAATGTTCATGCAAAATATGACCAACACGTTCTTTTGATATTTTTAAGGTGTCAGCTATCTCACACAATTTCATTTTACAGTTATCCAAAACAATTTTGTGAATGTTTTCCGGTGTAACCACCTCATTTAGGCGTCCAGAGCGTTCAACATTATTTGTGTCTGTACGACCGCGTTTAAATTCATCATACCAGTAAATTATGAGTGATTTTCCAGGGACAGAGTCCCCGTAGCACTTATCAAGCCACTGCTTTGCTTAAATGGTATTTTTTTCCATCACAAAATTAGTGTTTAATCAACACATGAAATTCAATTTTTTCCATTGTTTTGAAAATATCAAAAGTAGCGTCACTAAAACTACTGTAACTTGTAAATTGATCGTCGAAATGTCATGAAATATTGACACGTATCGTTTGAAGGTTAATACTTCCTAAAAATCATATGGATTTTTTGAAAAGGGCATATATGTGTCAGACGAAAAACTTTACAGCCTACGTGTTATGTGATGTATTAGCCGGACGTGTATTCCTAGCATGTACCGCTCTGAAAGGCATTAAGTGGGCTACATCTATTAAACACTTCCATGAAAATATTTGTAGAATAGACTCAAGCCGCCAACCGTTTTTCCAAGGAATCAAGGTTGCTGGTGAGTTCAAGTTTCCAATTAGGCGAACAGCTTTCTTCTGAATAGAATCCAATAAATGCAGTAAATGTTGGGGAGCAGAGCCCCAAATGTGGGAGCAGTATTCAGTCGTTGGTTGAATTTGAGCCTTGTACAGAATTAATAGATGTGGAGTGGAAAGCTTTCTAGTTCGAAATATAATTCCTAGCTTTTGAGAAACCCTTTCAAATATATTTTATGTGATGTACCTTTTAAACTGAACATTTTAGGTAGTAAAATCTAAAAAATTCTTCATTTTTAAAATTTTTCCCTAATAGAACATTTCTTTTTTATAGATCAAGGTCACTTATCACTTGAACCTCCACCACCTCTACCTGATCTCCTAGACGACGTAGATGCCAATCAATTTTTGGACGAAATCTCTAATGACCTTAACGAATTCAGTAATTTATCATCCGATCTAAATGTCCCCGAAAATGAAAATGACTTAAATACAATTGAGGGTGACACGGGTATGCAAAATCCAGATAATGAAATGGACAATTCAAATAATTTATTAGAAAATTCAAATAGTGAAATGGAAAATTCAAGCTTACAAATGGACAACCCCAATATGCAAGAACCAAATCAAAATATGTGGGGACCTGGACTACCACCACCTCTTGGACCGCCTCCTATGGGCTTTAGTATGGGTCCTCCGCCCATGGAGATGGGGCCACCAGGCTTACCGCCGGCGCCAGCTGGGTATATGACTGGAATGAATAGAGTAAGTTTATTTTTAATAAGTATAATTACTTTGTCCCACACTTTTTCATTGGAGAATTTTATTGACATAATCACAATGTTTAACATAGGATAGTCAAATAATAGTTTATGTTACGAGGGTTGTGTGATAAGTACCTGACGTCGGCCAGAGATGGCGATACTACTTTTTAAAAAAATTATATTTTTCGTAAACATAACCTTTCACAACAGTGCTGTCAAATTTTCAAGTTTGTAAGTGGCAGCCATTTAAGTAGCACAGCTTTTGTGATGTGATAACAATGGAAAAAAATGAATATCGAGCAGTTATAAAATATTTGTTTTTGAAAAAGAAAACGAACGATGTGATAAAAGCGGAACTCGGCAAAGTTTATGGGGACTCCTCACCTTCGTTATCGACCCTCAAATATTGGACAGCTGAATGCAAACGCGGCCATACAAGCATTTTTGATGAAGAACGTCCAAGTCGTCAAAATGAGGTCACCACATCAGAAATGATTGAAAAAATCTACGATATAGTGATAAATGATGGGAGAGTCAAAGTGCGTGAGAATGTTGAGACTGTGGGCATCTCAATTGAATGGGTGCAGAATATTTTAACAATTTATTTGGATTCTCATATCCAAATGAATTGTCAAATATTCTGCACCCATTCAATTGGGCCTTCCGCAAAATGGATGCCACGACTGCTCACAATTGACAATAAACACGCACGTGCGTCAACTTTAAAAGAATATTTGCCAATGTTAACGCATTCAGAGACCAAAGAACAGTTCAAACAGTGGGTTTTCCATGGCGAATCAGCGCCCAAGAAGGCGAAGGCGACTTTATCGGCCAACAAAGTCATCGTCACAGTGTTTTGGGATGCACGTGGCATAATGCACATCGATTACTTTGAAAAGGCAAAACGATTAATGGAGAGTATTATAGCAACTTATTGGATAGTTTCAACCATGCTGTGAAAGAAAAACGTCCACATTTAGTGAAGAGAAAAATTCTGTTTTATCAAGACAATGCACGCGTGCACACTAGTGTTATTGCCATGGCAAAATTCCTTGAGTCACATACGAATTGCTTCTGCATCCATCATATTCGCCAGATTTAGCCCACAGCGATTATTTCCTATTTTTAAATATAAAAAATGGCGCGGCGAAAAAAAATTTGGCTCAAACGATGAGGTGATTGCTGAAACAAGCTCCTATTTTGAAGGGTTGAAGAAATCGTATTTTTTGATGGGGTACAAGAGATAGAAAAATATTAGACTAAGCGTATCGAGCTAAAAGGAGACTATGTTGAAAAATAAAATAAATGTTACATATAAAATGTTTTTTTCGTATCAAGGTCAGGTACTTATCAGAAAACTCTTGTAAAACTAAAAAAACTTATTTGTTAAGAAGGCTATTAAATTGCACAATCACTATCGTAAGACGTGTCAGAAAAGACCTTTTAGAATGGAATAAGAATTCGTCCGTCAGTTGCAATTTAGAATGAGTAGAGAAATGTACATTACCGTCCAAAAGGTTGGAAGCACTAAGGAATTTTTAATTAAAACTAAAAATACAAAAAATGAAAATTATTTACTTCAAATCATACTTTATTTTTAATTACTGCATCACAAATGCTCTTTGCGTTCTATTTATTAAAATACTCTGCATCCAACTTTTCCCATTCATTTTTCAGATATTCCTAGACTGCATTATATTTTTTAGATTTTTAGATTTACTTTCTTTTTTTCCATAAGATATTTTTGAGTTTTGAAGTGTGTTTACCGTCGTTATCTTGTTAAAGAATAGAGTTCCCACCAGTAATAATTAGCCCAGGTGGCACACATCCTCCAAACTTTGTTTGAGAGTTTCTCACCTTACTATAGCTATCCCTCAAGAGCTAGCTCTTACTAAACTTGTTGATAGAAATAGTGACATTCTTATTACTTTCGAAGTTGGAAATTAGTTGAATATCTAGACTTATTAGGAACTACAAGATATAATTGGCCTGTAGACATTTCTACAAAAGTTAAGCTTTCCAGTTGTGTATTACTTGCTTTTTAAAACAATAGACGTGATAATGTAAAAGCTGATATGAGTAATCATTCGAAACTACAAATATAAATGTTATTTAAATTTTTAAAAGATACCCCTACAACGATCTCCAACTTGATTTTAAAAATAATAAATTTGCTTCACTATATGAAATGTTCTCGGATTGCAGAATTTTGAAGATCCTCCTTTGTTTAATTTCCCGATCATTTTCACCAAACTTTCTAACTTACTGTCACCAAAACATCCTAAAACCATAACACCACGGCCTTTATGCTTAATAGTCGGTACGTCCAGTTTCTGAATTTTAAATTTGTTTTTAAATCTTCATAATAGATATATTTTTCAATTGAAAATAGTCATTGCTTCTAAACTTTTGGACGATTGTAATATAATTGCTGTAAAATGCATATTTCATATAATTTTCAAGGGAAGCAAAGAAAAACATTTTAATTAAATAAATATTTATTACAGTTGTATATAAACTTATTTATTCTGAAATTTTGAATCCTAATTTGAAAAAAAGAAAGCTTTTCGTGAAAATGGGAATGGTTTTGACTAATAATTTAAGATATAAAAATTTTGGCTTCTCATTTAATTTTATGTTATTTTACATTTTATACATTTATCAAATGTTATAATTTTCATATTACATACTTTTTTTTACAAAGATGGACATCGTTCATCCGACCGGCCCGCCACTCTTACCGAGTCCCATAATGGACGGTCCTCCCATGCCACCCCAAATACCCCACCCGCCTGGACCACCACACTGGATGGACAATCAGCTACCGCCCTGGGCCAACCCCCCTGCAGATATGCCATTTGATGATAATCCCTATTTAAATGATGATGATAGGAATAATTTTGAAAACAATTTTAGTGATTTTAGAATGAACAGAGGAGGACATAATAATTTTAGAGGTTTGTTTAATGACAATTTCCAATTTAGAGGAAGAGGATGGGGGAGAGGTCCCGGGGGTAGAGGAAATAACAGAGGAGGATGGGGAAATCCTAGAGGCGCGAGAGGAGGAGGCGGTCAATTTCGGCCGAGAGGTAATTTCAGGGGTGGATTTAATAGGGGTGGGTTTTAAAACCTATATATACTATATATGCATAGTAAATTTAAATATCTAGTGTGCATCGGAAAGCCTGGAAAATATTACAGAAAATGTGTCAAATTTTACAATATTTAATTTGAAATAAACTCATTTTGCTACGTTTCTAGGGACTTCAAAGATTAAATGAGCGTATGTTTCTAAGTAGAGTTGGGTGCTTTCCTCCCTTTTTGTCATGCCGAGTCCTCACTCAGAGTGATAAGACAATGGTGACTTTTTTACATATTTTCATTCTAATTTATCTCTATTTTCAAATAATAATAATAATGCCCTATCAACGTTACTGCATCATATTTTATTATACCTAGATTGTATTATATCTTGCCGATGCACAATAGAACAGTCACTGTTGTTGTGTTTGTATAATGCAATCAAAAAATTATTGGCTAAAATTTTTGGAGCTTTTTTATAATACGATTCCCACTTTAATAATGTGCACTTTATAAGTGGTAATTATTTTATTAAATCTATGTAAATATTTTTGTTATGTTTTAAAGAAATCGCCTTGTTTACTTTTGTTTTCACTGATTTGAATCATTTTTACCATAAAATATTAAGTGGGATTTTTAAAATTATACAAAGTTAAGAGAACCTTTATTTTATATTGATACAGATTTTTTGGTTGTATAAAATTACACTGTCTTTTGCTAATGTACCACAATTTTGTTCTGTCACCGTCATGATATTGTGACATTGACCATTTGGATCGACAGTTAAATAAAGAAATTACCGTCAGTTGTTAACTAAACATGACTGATTTTGAAATTCCTTTGTTTATCTGTCACATATCTCACAAGCTGAATTATGGATTGGATATTTGCGTTTTGATAACAGCCGATCTCAGAATATGTGTACTGAAATGAATACAGAACGTCCTATTGACAAATTAAAACAGAATTATTAAAAATTACTACCTGAGAATTTTTATTGAAAAAAAAAATCCTGCTTTATTTAAAGTTCTTTGTCAGTGTCGTGTCAAATTATTGTACTAAAACCGACAAATCGAGGATTTCAAGTAGAATCTATAGATAGCTCAAGATATAAGATAATTCAAACCGAACGAGAATCTCCGTATAGGTAAAATTCTTCTGGATTGCTTCGGCATTGATTGAATAAGTAGTGTTGACGTTTCGCCGGTCGTCCTGTGGGCTTCTTCACCACTTATTCAATCAACACAGAAGAAACCCAAAAGAATTGTATCTATAAGCTCTGTAATATGTGGAAGTTTCCTGTCGAAAAGAGGATATCCATGTTTAATTATTCTTAGAACTTTTGATGTTAATGAAAATTTTTGGTTATCACTTATTCGGTTTTGTACCCATTCCTACTTGTTTGTTTTTACTTCTTTAAAGTAAACGTTGTACAGTGTGAAATTCAGTTATATAAAATACACATATTGTTAACATAGTCTATATTGTTGGCATATTTTTGCCATCTTGCGTCTTACAGGTAAATCACAACTTTGACATGTAAACAACAATTTAAACGTCACTTACAAATTTTTGCTTTCTGACATCTTACGCGCGAAAATATACCTTTTTAATCTGTATTCCTATTAGGAAATACATCTTCCATTCCACTAGGAAATATGCTCACAGAGGCAAGAATTTGAACTATATTTTCTACTGACAGTCAGTCATCGTAGATGATCGATTGTCTGTTGGCAATAAATATCATCAAATATGTACACGTGAATTTTCTTGAAGCATCTTGAAGAGATACTTAACTAGTTGGGCTGTTATGTCAGACATGTTTAATGATGTGTCAATTGACCGCAGTACGTTTTATATTACAATTTTTTTGTTAACTGATCATTAACACTAAACATTTATTACAGCTAAAGTTCTTTTACTTCTAGCAGTACAATGTATGTTTCAGTTTTAATAATTAGATTAATATTTTGGTTAACTTGTATAGCTGATTCAGGATGACATGATATTAGTAGAAAACGTTTGTCGTGGCAATGAAGAAATGACAATATTTTTGTTATTTTAAAATCTTATGGAGTTGCTACGACTCATTCTAGGAATCCAGAGCAGATGTGGAAGATTTCGGCTTCTTATTACACATACAGTTGTTTCTATCTCTGTTTTCGGTTGCAGTTTTCATTTTGATGTGTGAACTTCTAAAAATTTTAATTCCTTTGAATCAACAAAAGACCGAAAATACTATATATATGCAAAACAGAGATAGTGTTAATGTAGAATTTTTACATATAAACTTTTTGAGAAAGTAGTGTTAACTTAACTTTTTGGGAATTGTAAAAATTTCATTTTTTTATATAAATAAAGTCTGATAAAATTTTATATTAAGAAATCAAAAGCTGCAAGTTTGTGACTTAGATTAATGTCGCACTGACAAACCCAATCCTTGCTCACTTACCGCTAAATTCACTACTTGCGACTAGTTTAAGATGCATTTTTTGTTGCAGCGTCTCACAGACGTTGTAAGAATTTATATTTTTGATTTCATTTGACGACATAATTTTGGCGGGGTCTTAAAGAATTCGTCGCTTAATGTCTTAACAGTTTTTAAAAGTATGTTTAAATGCTTATTAAAATGTTTATTTTTTTAGCATACTATTGTATTCAAGTAGTTCTGAAAGTCAATATCGAGGCTTCTATCGGAACATGTCGAAGTATACCTTGATTACTTTAGATTGCTGAAATAGCTATTTAAAATATTACTGCAGGTGCTCAGGCGTGGAAAATGCCATAACAAAAATGTAAATAACGTAATTTCCATTAATTTTTTAACTCATCTTTCATCTTCATTACTTGCTCTTTTAGCCAAATATTTGCTTTATATTAATTCACTTCTGACTAATGAGACCAGTTGTATTTATTTTAGCTGCGACTCAGAATCGCGAGAATGTTCGGTTATGATATTATATTATTATTAAAACATAATTATTATTTATTTAATATAATTTCATTCTATTCGGCTATTAAAGGACAACAAGCGATTTTTATGGTGTTGTACTATAAATAACTACAAGTACTCTTAATAATTTAAATTCCAAATTTCGATCTTTTTTAAAATTAAATCGTAGTGAATTAGGCGGTTATTTTTTACTGACATAGAGCTTGAAAAATGAGATACTACATTAATTTGAAGGTTGTGTGAATTTTGAAGATGTAACGTACCTCCGCTGTCAAAAATACTATATTGGTGGTCATGGTCTAAACGCATATTTATTAGTCTCTACTAGGGCTTGGCATTTATACTGTGACCACCTCCCTCGACGTCTATTGTGACTGCTTAATTGGGTTTAAGCCCTCTTATATTTAAGTGTGTTTTAGTAATATAGATAGTTTAATAATGCCTAGATTGTAAATTCCTTTTATAGGCTAGTGAAACGTTTACTTGTTGGTAATGTTAATAAAATATTAATTTATATGGGTTTAATTGTATAAAAATACAAAAATATTTGACCCAGTTTTTTGTTTTCAGAAAATTTGAAATTTTGTGATAAATTTAATATTTAAAAAAAAAAGAAAACATGATACGGGATCAAATATTTTAGGATTACCCGTTTATATGAATTTAAAATTTCATGTATGTCATAATAACTTTATAAAATCAAGTAAATGTGTTTTTATTTTTTACAATTCTTCGAAAGAAAAAAAACGTTTGACTCAATAGGCAAATTTCGTATTTTGTATTAATATTTACGTCTGTATTTCCTACAACTTATCAAAGGTTTTGCCGGACTGAAAAATCCACGAAAACAAGTTTTAAAATGTAATGGCCTGCGCCACAGAAAATACAGCTATCTCTACAGAAAGACAAAGAGGTCGAACAAAACGTCGCCGCAAAACGATGCCGGCCAGTTGCTGCCGAACTGTTAATATGTGGCCCGTAGAGTCTTAAAGTAGAAGTTGTATTATATGTAACGATAATAGAGAAAAATATGCGCGGCATCTGCGAAAAACTCGACGAGGCCTATTTTTACGGTCCGGTGGTCACCAGCCGACTACGTTTTGCGGCGACGTTTTGTTCCACCTGTGTATCTTTCTGTAGCAATAACTGTATTTTATGTGGCTTTGCGGCGGCTATCAGCGACGGGAACCACACAAATAACGCAACTGAGACAAAACAACTCATTTAAATGTATTTAATTACTGTGTTTTACAATTTTTAAATGGGTTTTCTTAAGTTTTGCCTATAAAAGTCAAATATCTTTTTTGTTAAAAACTCCATCTCCATCATTAAAATGAGAACTAATCGAATTAAAGAAAACTGACATTAAATACCTCGCTTATTAAAATGTTTTATTATTAATTGTGTCTGATGTAATCGCTGCGAGACACGTAGCTAGAGGTAGATACAAGAGATGATGCAGTGGTAGAAATAAAACATTTTAAATCACCTATACCAGCGATTTATATTCTTTTCAAAGACCCGACAAGAAAAATTAAAAGGTGCATTATTTCAAAATATTAGGGCACGTACTTATGCAGTTTCATTCGTTTTCTACAATTTTTTTAAAAAGGCTTTTTAAACTAAAAAGGATGCAACTTTTTAAAGGTTTAATGTTTTAACGTTATTTCAGTGTTTTAGATTCGTAACAAATTTGATAACCGATATTACAGGTTACATACAGGGTATTGATTAAGTACGTGACCATAACGTGATTCTTTACTTAGATAAAGTCAAAGTTTAATTTTTTTGTTGTTCTTATTTATTTTAAACCTTCTAAAGCAAGGTCTTTCAAATTCGCCCATTCAATACTTGTTTTTTAAATAGCTATGGAATGACTTTATTACCATGGCAAGCAATGTACAAGGTGATATTTTTTTCGATGTTACAACCTTTCCACTTTCAAGTTTTTTTCTAGCTTGCCGTTGGTTATTTCTTTCTAAACTGGTTGTTTTCCCGTTTTATTTTCTAACTTATTGTTGTTTGGCCTTTTCGCAGCTTGCTTAAATCTAAAACACTGCCAATTTCTGGCAGTCTGGCTAAATTATGTCACTATATATGTATATATATATATATATATATATATATATATATATATATATATATATATAATATATATATATATATATATATATATATATATATATATATATATATATATATATATATATATATATATATATATATATATATATATATGTATATATATATATATATATATATATATATATATATATATATATATATATATATATATATATATATATATATATATGTATATATGTATATATATATATATATATATATATATATATATGTATATATGTATATATATATATATATATATATATATATATATATATATATATATATATATATATATATATATATATATATATATATATATATATATATATATATATATATGTATATATATATATATATATATATATATGTATATATATATATATATATATATATATATATATATATATATATATATATATATGTATATATATGTATATATATGTATATATATGTATATATATATATATATATATATATATATATATATATATATATCCTATATATATATATATATATATATGTATATATATGTATATATATGTATATATATATATATATATGTATATATATGTATATATATGTATATATATATATATATATATATATATATGTATATATATGTATATATATGTATATATATGTATATATATATATATATATATATATATATATATATATATATATATATATGTATATATATGTATATATATGTATATATATGTATATATATATATATATATGTATATATATGTATATATATGTATATATATGTATATATATGTATATATATATATATATATATATATATATATATATATATATATATATATATATATATATATATATATATAAATATATGTATATATGTATATATATATATATATGTATGTATGTATATGTATATATGTATATATATATATATATATATATATATATGTATATATATGTATATATATGTATATATATGTATATATATGTATATATATGTATATATATGTATATATATGTATATATATTTATATTTATATTTATATATATATATATATATATATATATATATATATATATATATATATATATATATATTATATATATTCGGAGGATAAATATTTTCACAAACCAGAACCCTAAAAAAAAAACTTTGATTCTAAGAGGTGCTATTTTTTACATCTACAGGGGCAGAAGGAGGCATATAGTATCTCTCCCTGACCTCCCTTGGCTACGCCACGTGTATTTTGTTTCTCATGCTGGTTAAAATTCGTTCTAGACCATTTTACCAATTTCGATACATAGTCCCTCATACAGTACATATAGTACTCAATTAACTGAGTCAAGCGATACCAAAATTACGAGTTCTCATCCACTGGGGGTTCTGATATAGGGAGTAAAAGTATACGATTTTTAGTGTTCCATACGAAACACTTACCGGTGTCTGTCTGTCTGTCCGTCTGTCTATCACACCCGATTTTCTCTGAAACGATTTGACAGAAAGTTGAAATTGGCTACTAATATAGGAATTGATGGCCTCATCAGAGCCGTGTAGTTTTGAAAGTTAAATTTTGGATGTGGGGGTGAAATTGGAAGTGAAAAAAAAAATTATACTGAGTCATCGAGTTCAAAAATATATATAATGTAATACTTGCGCATACTTTTCTTTGTATCTTGAAAAGTACTGACCAAAAAATTTTTAAAAAATTCTGGAATACTCTTCACAGTGTGTAGTTTGAACGAAAATTATCACGAGTGTATTACCTTTAATAATTTATCTGGTATATAAAAATACAAAAATTTCAAGGTCATCAGTTCTTAGTAAAGATCGGAAACAAACTTTGTGTGTTTTCTGAAGTCACTGATCGTTTTATACCCCCGAAACAAAAATTTTTATTTTGAAAGCAATCACTAATTATGCAGGTTCAACTTGCACTTGACTGGTTATTTATGTTAACGCTAATTCTGTGGGAATTTTTAGCTCAATAACGCTATTTTCATAAAAAAAAATTGTGCAATATTCTAGTTTTTGCAGTTTTTTTTTTGATGGGCTTAATTAATAACTCATTTTTGCCAAACGATAACACATTTAAAAAGTCATTATTTTCCACGCATTTGTTGTCTCGCAAAGCAACACAAAATTGTCGGAAGTGTAATTTTTTTTTCTTAGGTCAATAAAATTGTGCCCTTGAATTAAGCTTGAAACTTTGACCCCCCCCCCCCCTCATATTACGCAGTCAGTAGATGGAAATAGCTAATTTTGTGGCATATTTTCGCTATTTTAATAAAAGTGAAATTGTACTTTTAAACAATACTTTAAATATCAGATCTAATTTTACTTAAAGACGCTTACAGGAACTTACGCACGAAAATATATCCTTGATATTATTCTGTTAAATGAGACATTTGTTCAAATTGGTGAAGTGATCTAAAGTGAATTTTTACCCAACGTGAAATCCACTTAGTATTTTTTTTTCTAAAAAGCGCCTTCTGGATCTGTCTGCCCTTCCCGCTCTTAAAACTTGTTCATGGTCACTGGTTTAACATCTTGTTTTTCTGAAACTAAGTAGCTGTGTTTATATGATCTTGTAAGATATAAAAAGTCATGTTCCTGAAGCTTGACCGCATGCTTAATTAACACCCCGTATACAGTGACGGGGAGCATACATGTCCCCTTCTCACCCCAATGGGTTTAATAAAAAAAACCCTTTATAATTAACTCCGTCTTTAATGTTCACTTTTTCCTACGAAAAGCTCTGGATCCATCTGCTTTCCTCGGCCCCACTGAAGTATGACCGCCATTCCCTATATATTTTTGTAATTAAGAGATTTACAACACTGTAAACACAAGAGCGCAGAAGATGTTTATAGCTACCAGAATTTGGCGGGATCAACACTACCAATCAAAACAAACAATTAATCTAGTCGTGTTGCTATAAATATCTTTCCTGCATTTTTATTATTATATTCTTGTTTGTAATTAAAGAGTACACCATTTTACAGTACTGCAAACAAAAGAGGGCAGAGAAGTTTGTAGCATAAGAATTTGGCGGAGTTAAGTTTGTATTGTTAATCCCGCCAAATTCTGATTGCTATGGTCATCTTTGGGCTCTTTTGTTAACAGTGCTGCAAAATGGTAGATCTTAATTACCAACGAGACTCCAAACATAATACTACTGTCAAGTATGATGCTATGAAATCCAGTATTGTCCCCGGGATAAATATACTGCTTTAATATAAAACACTGAAAGTCGTCAGATTTTCAACTGTTTTACCTCTTCAGAGTGTAAAATGTCGGAATCTTGGAAAACATTTTATAAAAATTTTGGTGATGTATTGGATAATTGAGGAACCTCAATTTTTGTTATTCTGTGGGGGTAGGGTAATTACCAATAAAATTACCTGTTTTTTTAAACCCTCTGTTTTAATTGAAAAAAAGTTACTTATCTAATTAATTATCTTGTCTTGGGGTGATTTTTGAAGAGAATATGATGATAGGTTTTTATGTTTGTTTCAAATTCGGAGCTAATTTTTATTTTTCTGTACCCTAATCCTTAAAATAATTTGACATATTATTTAAAATAGTCGTTTCTTGGTCATTAGAAGTGGTTAAGGATCGTTTTCACACATTATATAGGCAACCAACAATACCACGCGTGTATTGTCAATTGCTGACATTTAGTTTCGGAAACAGGACCGTATCATCATGAAATATTAATTAGAGAAAGTAGTTTTTAATTTCTATTGTTTTACTTTTTGTTTGGTACGTATACGAGGCTGGTTTGAAAAGTCCGTGCAAAAATAAAAACTACTTATATGTTTGGGGTAAACCTTTTTTATCTTTCGACATAATCTCCTTTTAGGCTTATACACTTCGTCCAACGATGTTCTAGTTTGTTGATCCCTTCCGAATAATAAGATTTGTCCAAGTCTGCAAAATATCCATTAGTGTCTGCAATCACCTCCTCGTTTGAATAAAATCTTTGTCCCGCCAGCCATTTCTTCAAATTGGGGAACAAATAGTAGTCCGAGGGAGCCAAGTCTGGAGAATAGGGGGGATGTGAAACGAGTTGGAATCCTATTTCCATTAATTTTGCGACCACAACTGCTGAGGTGTGTGCTGGTGCGTTGTCGTGATGGAAAAGGACTTTCTTGTGGGCCAATCGCGGGCGTTTTTCTTGCAGCTCGGTTTTCAAACGGTCCAATAACGATGAATAATATTCACCTGTAATAGTTTACCCTTTTCCAGATAGTGGATGAGGATTATCCCTTGCGAATCCCAAAAGACAGTCGCCATAACCTTTCCGGCCGAAGGAACAGTCTTCGCCTTTTTTGGTGCAGATTCCCCCTTGGTAACCCATTGTTTAGATTGTTGTTTGGTCTCAGGAGTATAGTAATGTATCCATGTTTCATCCACAGTGACGAAACGACGCTTAAAGTCCTCCGTATTCTTCTGGAACAGCTGCAAACCATCTTTGCAACACTTCACACGATTCCGTTTTTGGTCAAGCGTGAGCAATCGCGGCACCCATCTTGCAGATAGCTTTCTCATGTCCAAATGTTTATGCAAAATATTATGTACCCGTTCAGTCGAGATGCCCACAGCACTAGCAATCTCACGCACCTTAACTCTTCTGTCATCCATCACCATATCATGGATTTGATCAATGATTTCTGGAGTCGTAACCTCCACAGGCCGTCCAGAACGTTCAGCGTCACTTGTGCCCATATGGCCAGTCCGAAAATTTTGAAACCACTTATAAACTGTTCTAATCGAAGGTGCAGAGTCACCATAATGTTTATCAAGCTTCTCTTTAGTCTCCTGACGCGTTTTGCCTTTCATAAAGTAAGGTTTAATCACCACACGATATTCTTTTTCGTCTATTTCTTGAAAATGACTCGACTTCCTTGATTCACACGAATGCCAACCACAAAGAAATAGACCAATATGGCTGAAACTTGGTGTGCGTTCATTCAAGAGATGCTACTAACTAAATATGACCTCGATACGTGCCGGTGGTGCCATCTCTCGGACTTTGCACGGACTTTTCAAACCAGCCTCGTATTCTGTGTTGAACATGTTATTTTTAGATTAAACAGATGACAGGTTTAGTGTTCATTAATTGCAGTGGAGGCTTCAGACCCATTGGCAACGCGCTTGGATACTAGAGAGCGAGCGTTATCTCTAAAATTGAAAGTTGAGCATCTTTGTATATTTATTGCAGTTCAGTATCTTCGTTAATATCTTATTTTTATGCTTTTAAAAATTAGGAAATGCGTTTGGTACATATAATTGTCTTGCAGTATTCTGCTGATTAGCTCTAAAAAATCTGTCACCCGTCCCAACTCACCGTATACAATTTACAGAACGCATCTTATATGTTCAATTTAACATATTTTCAGCATCTCGGGTATTACAGGTAAATGTCAGATTTGACGTGTAACCAATAATTTAAATATTTCCTCTCTGATTTTGCTTTAGTGCGTTTACAAGTGAAAATATAGCCTAACTTTGCTTGAAAACGCTTAGAATATTCTATGCGCGAAAATACCACTGATATATTAGATATACTTTAAGTTTACCCACATATCTCATAATAGATCAATTTATTAATTTATTTTTTTTTATTTTCAGGTTTTCGAGGTTGGGGAAGATAACACTACACCATTTAAAAACGCAGGTACAACTTTATTTTTATTTATTTTTTTTTTTTTTATGATCGATTGACTCGTTTTTGTTTATATACATATAAAATATTGGCAAGTAATGAGGCTGTACAAAATTATATATTTTTTACTATAATTTAAAAAAATAGTAAAATTTCACCAATGAATGTTTACAAAGTAAAATTATTTGAATGGTTATGTTGTGATTTAATAAATCATGTAGTTTGTAAAGAAAATAATAAAACTGTCTTTATACCGATGATGAGATGTGGATTATTAATAAATTATTTTAATTATTGTTACCCTATTAAAAATAAAACTGGATCAGAAGGTAGTTGTCCAGCTTTCAATAACTGCTACTTTGACGAAGAAGCTGTCATTCTGCGATGCAGAGGAGGGGATACCAGAACTTGGGTTCAAACTGACATTCCCAAACTCTCGCTGTTGGAGGGTGCACCGCTTCAAGAAAGCTTCTAAATACAACAAAAGTCATAATAGTTGACAAATACAGAATGAAGCATTAAAAAGATAGGATTGGCATGTAATAAACCGCACCACTGAATCCAGTGGTATTACGCTTGTATTAAACATCAATAAAACATCTCTGAAGACGCTCGTGAAGTCCAACATGAAAGCATTTGTGGGATTATGGAAGGGAGTTTTCACAGTGTTAGCTTCTGAAAGCAGTAGGAGGGATGGCTCTAGTGCTAAACCTAAAGCTGCTGCAAGTAAACCTGCAGCACAGTAGGGTTGATTCCGCTGTTCTTTATCGCGTCAGCAAGTCTGTACCAATCGCACTAATCCAAGAACCATCGCCCATCGTACAGAGCGGAGTGAAAGGACTTGAATGAACAGGCGGTAAGTTCATATACAATAAGTCACCCGGTAATACTAGGGACGTATCTACGTAAGTAACGACGTGCTATGCATGTCCCTGTAAGACTTCTATTCTAGGGACCTTGCAACCATCAATCTGAGATATTGTGAAAGTGGACGTATCAGGGCATAATCTCCTCAACATACTTTCCATTTGATTTACGAGGTTTACTATCTCCTGCAGAATTTAAATCTCTTGTGGACTGCTACGTGGCATCTCGACACCAGTTCCTAGCAGGATGTGACGCAAACGCACATAATAGCGCTTGGAGCGGCTCTGATAACAATTCGCGCGGGAATGTTTTATTAGAATACTTGGTAAATAATAACTCACGTCTAGCCAATCAGGGAAACGAACCGACAAATATCAAATGAACCGTCGTCGTCTGACTACAGACACATAGAGTTCATACTTCACGATTTTAGTAGAGTCATGACAACCTACCACCGCGGAAACCTGTATGGGAATCTTATAGAAGTCAACTTAAACATAGTCGGACTCCTATCAGAACTAACCTTCGGAATACAGTGGACATAGATCTATACGCTGATCAACTTCAAGATGCACTCATCACTGCTTTTGAAGAAAACTGTCCTTTGGGTTGTATCCGCCCAAAAAAAGGGCGTTTCATGCTGGAATAGTCACCTAGTGGACTTGAAAAAAACTGTTAGGAAACTATTCAGCAGAGTAAAAATATTAGTTGAATTGGATTGATACTCTTAGCCACTTACAGAATATCACAATGTCCTGAGGAAGGCAAAGAGCGACTCATGAGAGAAATTCAGTAGAAAAATTGAAAGCACTTCTCAAGTATGACGCATCCAAAAAATTCTCTCAAAAGACAACTCAAACTCGGTTGGCGCGATAAAAAAGCCAACAGGAGAGTAGACTACATCAGGAAAGGAGACCCGTGAAGTGCTTTTTTTCATGTGCAGTTTCTAGGATCGAAAATTCAACAATCGAAAGTATCTTAGACACAACTGGACTTTTGCGATAAAGTTCAGAAAGCATATTGGATAATTACAAACTGGCTAGACAGCTACGAAAGAATCAAATGGGCTATAGGGACTTTTGCACCCTACAAAAAGTCCAGGACCAGATGGAATCTTCCCAGTACTTCTGCATCAAGAAATAGACAATCTGGTACCGCACTTATGCAGAATATATCGAGCGTGCATTGGACCGAGCAATGTCCTCCAGGTATGGAGAACTGCAAATATAGTCCTCATTCCCAAACCTGGACAAGACACATATACCGAAGAGAAGGCATATTGATAGATAGGCATATAACAGAGGGGGCACTTCTAGAAAACTGTCTACATAAACATCAACACGCCTATCAATCGGTAAAATCATATGAGGCAGCTTTACACAACCTCATAGTAAGGGTAGCTGTACCATAGAGGGGTTGCCCTGGGCGCTTTGACTGACATACAGAGGGCTTTTGACAATGCATCCTTCGTCTCAATGATTAGCCTTAGAAAGATATGATATCGACGACACGTCAAGCAAGTGGATAAACAACATGCTTTTACATCTGAAAATAAAAGCCAGGGCACTAGAAATGTTAATATTGTAACTACCGGATACAAAGTACCGGTTACTGGTCCGGATCTGAAGTACTGGGAAGTCGACAATAAATGTACCCGGTACTAGGTACCTACATATTGATAGCTGGTAACTGAGTCTGTGGCCAACCCAACTAAAACTACCAATGTTATACCGGTAGCGGTAGATACCTACTCGTCTCCACGAAATATATCTCGTCTTCATCGGTGCGTTCGGTTTTCCGTACATTCGGATCAATAGTAATTATTGACAAGAATGGGTGCGCATATATAATTATAAATTATACATACATATACCCGAAACTAAACTGGATGATAAATACAAACGGAGCCCGCACAATTAGGAATGCAAGCATAATTTGCAGGTCGTGTACATATTTTATTAAATAGATATATGAAATATAACTACACGTTTTGTCGTTTATGAATATTGAATTGAATCTGAATATTTTTATAATTAATAAATTAATTGGACACAATAATAAATACATAGAGAATAGTATAGGTAGGTATATTGGCAACTAAGTGATGAGATCAGTACTTGGTACCTGGGTACGGGTGCTTTTTTAAGAAATACTGGATATCCTAAATATTCGGAAGTACCGATACTTGACATCACTAGGGAGACACCTTAGAAGCGGAGGTGACTCAAGGATGCCCACAGGGAGTACTGCTAAACTTACAGGGCTTTTACGTCCAAGCTTATGATATAGTTATACTCATCCAAGGGAAGCATTTCGCCACTATGGCAGAGCTCATGCAAAGAGCACTAAACAATGTACAGCGGTAAAAACCTGAAAGTCAACGCTGCAAAGACTGCTGTTATACCTTTCACAAAAAGAAGAATCCAGGGCAGTTACAATAACCTGTTTATCTTCGGAGACCGGATAACAACCCTTAATGAGTACAAATATCTGGACTTGAAACTAGATTCGAAATTAACGTGGAACAAAGAAATTACAAAAAACCGTAATAAAGGCAAAATATGTCTCATGAGATACAGAACTGGGGCCTTAAATCAAAGATGGTATTTTGACTATACGTCACGGTTGTTAGACACATGGTTACATACGGAGCTGTAGTATGGTGGACGAAAACAGAGCAGAGAACGACAGCCAAGGAGCTAAATCAGCAGTAGAGGTTGGCTTGCTTATGTTTCACTGGAGCTATAAGTAGTTCCCCCACCACAACTATGGAAACAATTCTAAGACTAATACCTCTAGATATACAATGAAAAGTGAGGCTATCAATAGCGCCTATCTAATGAGGTTAAATATGGAATGGAAACGACAATCTATACTATTTGGACACACAAAAGTTATGCATCTAATCAACGGCAGACTCTTATAGAATACGTATAGAATTGGGTGCTGTCCAAATCTGTGGATGGAGGTGGAGACTCCGACGACGGGAACGGGTCTGGTCTATTACACAGACGCATCATCAAACTTCAAGCGGAATAACCGCCGTCACATATGCAGAAAAACCCAAGTGTAGTTTTAGCATTCCACTAGGGACAAGTACAACAATATTTCAGGCAGAAATTCACGCAATACAAGCATGCGTTCACGAGAATAGTAGACGGATCTACCACAACCAATGAATATATATTCTCTCAGACAGTCAAGCTGCTCTAAAGGCTTTAAGTGCTTATCAAGCCAACCCCAAAATCACGATGGAGTGCAAACGCGACTTATGAGAACTATCCTCCAGGAACAACAGGGTTGAATTACTATGAATTCCAGGACATTCGAGAATAAAAGGTAATGAAAAAGTATACCAATTAGCAGGGTTCGGAGCTACAAAGCCATACAGGTGTTTACAACCAGCGTTTGGCATACTAGACAGGTGTTAAAAACGACAATCAACAGTTGGTCATATATCAGCAACATCTAGATCATTGACTCGTAACATCTATCCAAAGACACGCGAGGGACATAATTGGCGGCCTTTCAAAGAACCTAACAACTGACTTTGTTTAGCAAGGGCCAAGACCAAACTAGTGGTGAAACTGATCACCGGCCACTGTCTCATGAAAAAGTATTTACAGAAAATGGGTATCCCCAATGGACCCACGACATGCAGACTGTGCGATGAAGAGGAAGAAACCTCACCTGCACATCCTATATGGATGTGCGGTTTTAACTCGGAACAGACATAAACTGTTCGGAGATCCAAATCATGAAATCGTGCGGATAAATTACAACATAAAGGGCTTGGTAGAAAGTTAATAAACCGTTTTAAACGGATGACGCTCATGTAACCAAGAGAGAGGAGCATAATAAACCAAGAGGCTGCAATGCATAAACCGGCAGAATTGCCTACCCCACCTATAACCAAATAACAAACTCCAATGAAAAATAATGTTCACACTGATGAAATCAACAAAATAAAAACATCATTAATGGATAGTATGAATTTTAACGTAAGAATAACACTAATAGGACATGTACATTAAAAAGAATTAAAGCCACAATCCAACTGCAACCTAGAGTTACCTAATTTGATAAGTAGTATTTCGATAAAGAACAAATAATAATTGAATATACATGATTCAATTTTCAGGCCCCCCATTCCGTAGAAACTAGGCGACGTAAAGGTACAAACATCTCTCAGAAGAACACTTTTCTTATTGAAACTTGGAAAGTGTGGACCTCTTAGGGCAGGAGTAAAACAAACGAATTTCTCCTAAAAGAAAATCTTTTATGCTTAAACTTCATCATGTTAACAAAATTGATGACCCAGAGTGGGATCTTTCTAAAAAGAAAAGTCTTCTCTTATGATCACAATGGCCAAAGGAGATAGTTTCTCAAAAAAAATCCTCTCTTGTAATAAAACTCGTTCGCAAATCGATGGTTAGAAAACAAGCTTCCCTTAGAAAAAATAAAAAACCGGCCAAGTGCAAGTCGGACTTGCGCAATTAGTCTTCCGTACGGTGATTGCTTTTAAAATAAAAAATTTTGCCACCCTAAATGAGTTTTCAACAAAGTTTGTTTCCGATCTTTGTTGAAAACTTATGACCTTGAAATTTTTTGTTTTCTTTATATGCCAGATAAAATATTAAATATAAAATATCAAATATTCCAGAATTTTTTCAAAATTTTTTGATTAGTACTTTTCGAAATAAGAGGATAGCAATTTTTGACAATTTATGTCATCATCATCATCATATATATTTTTGAACTCCTGTTTTTACAAGTTTTCATTTGACACCCCACCCGATGACCTGGTAATTTTTTTTTTTCATTTCTGATTTCACCCCTCGAAACTAACCCCTTAAGTCAAAATCTAACTTTCAAAACTACATGACTCTGATGAGGCCATCAATTCCTATATTAGTGCCAAATTTCAACTTTCTATGTCAAATAATTTCGGAGAAAATCGGGTGTGACAGACGGACAGACACCGAAATGATCTTATAAGTGTTTCGTACACTAAAAACCATCCCAAAGTGATCGGGAAGTAGGGTTTTCCAAAAATCCCATATCTTAAAAAATTTTTACCACCTTCAAAAATCGGTGGTCTGGGGAAGAGCGAACTTTCCAAGGAACAAACTTTTATAATTACACTTTTTAATCTTGAACCCGTCCCAACACCCTTCAGAAAAACTACCAAAGGGCGACTTTCTCGCAAAAAAACCTTTCCCCAGAACCAAGAAAAATCCATGAGCAAGAAGGGGACAACCAACAAATGAGGGTCCTTCTCGGAAAAAGCAGTCCTGGGAACTCACTCACGGACGCCTCATTAAATACTGGGACAATACCCCCGTCGCCCCCCGTCAGCTTTGTCTCCCTGTTTTAATAGTTATAAAAAACGTGTGATTAAATAAACTAAATAATACAATAAAAAAATATATATTTTCCTAAAAAATATATAAAAAAAATCAGTCGATTAAAATCATTTTATTAATTCGTCATTATATTTTATTGTGAAGGTTAAACTTGCCACCAATTGGACAATTTTCTTCATACTGCATGCACCATTCCGGTTCTAATGCATCTGCATCCACTCCCAATTTTACAAGTCTTTCTCTATGAACCAAAAAGCGACTTTCGGCTTCCCTCCAGTGAGTTGATGGTTCCGACCATAAAACTTCAGCCATTGCCGAAGCTCTTGGCCATAGTCGGCTGTCTAGCGAAGTTGAGTCGGCTTGTTCTGTCCAAAATGTTGCTTCAGCGCCAAGAACTTGCTTACGTTTTTCGCCTGAAATATTTAAATAAACTTTATTTAAGAACTAACATGAAATGTTATTTTCCACAAGAATTCTTTTCAGAGACCTTAGGACCTTCACAAATTTTTACGGATGTAAAAATAAAAAACCGGTCAAGTGCAAGTTGGACTTGCGCAATGAGTGTTCCGTACCGTGATTGCCTTGAAAATATATTTTTTTAAGACTTCACAAAATATACTCCAAATGAGTTTTCAACAAAGTTTGTTTCCGATATTTATTGAAAACTGATGACCTTGAATTTTTTTTATATATATATACCAGATAAATTATTATCAAAGGTAATGCACTCGTGTTAATTGTCGTTCAACCTACACTTTGTGGAATATTCCAGAATTTTGTCAAAAGTTTTTGATCAATACTTTTCGAGATAAGGTGGAGGGACAGCGATTTTTGGCAATTTTTTAAAAATAATACAAAGAAAAGTATGCGCACGTATTATTTTATATACATTTTTGAATTCGTGTTTTTACAAGCTTTCATTTGACACTTCACTCGATGACCTGGTTAAAAAAAAATCTTTTTTTTTTCACTTCCGATTTCACCCTCAAAACTAACCCCTTAAGTTAAAATTTAAATTTCAAAACTGCACGGCTCTGATGGGTCCATCAATTATTATTTTAATGCCAAATTTCAATTTCCTATGTCAAATAGTTTCGGAGAAAATTGAGTGTGATATACAGACACTGAAGTGATCTTATAAGTGTTCCTTACGGAACACTACAAATTTATTATAGTTATAGGTATTTTTATGCTTATAATTGAGAGAAATTTCGATAAAACTTTCTTTAAGGACGGTATTTGATAAATTTTTAACTAATAACCTATAGTTTTTACCTGCTATTTTAATAGGTTTGTTCTCATAAACTTTCTGCCATCCGATGTAAGGAGAACACCAGTTGTTTCCGTCTGTCACCCAGCCCGCAAAACCACAATCCAAATAGAGAGCATCATAGTTACTAAGAATAACTTGATAACCATTTTCCAGAAGATTTTTAACTGTGAATCAGAGCCTGGGGGGGGGGGGGGGGGGGGGGGGGATGGTCCAGATTTGGACGATATATTTATCCTTTGGAAGGTAATCTAACAGATATTCTTTGTGAGTCAGATGACTAGTCCACATTATGATTGGAATCTTTTTACCAGCCTGAAAATAATAAGAATGACGATGCAAAGTAAAAGTAACGGAAACCTAAGACCTTCGGCTACCGAAATTCAACACATGAAAATAGATATCTGACTTGAATCGCTATAAGTTGCACTCGGTGATAAACACAGTCCTAGCCAAATCATTCCAAAGGAATGATGTTCTTCATATAAAAGCTTGAAAAGTGTTGTACGAGGAGAATCAAGCTGAACCTGATACGAATGTGATGTATTAGCCCCACGGATTTTTAACAGCATGCACCACTCTGGGAGGAATTAAGCGGGCCACATCTAACGTATCAACGTTTCTGGTGAGTTCTGGATCTCCAATCAGGCGAATAGCTCTCTTCGGAATAGAATCCGACAAATGCAGTGCATGTATGGGAGTAGTAGAGTGCCAAACATGAGAGCAGTACTCCATCGTTGGTCGAATATGAGCTTTATACAGTTGTGGAGTGTAACGGTTTCTAGTTTAAAATAGTATTCCAAACTCTCGTTGTGTTCGTTATCGTTGTTCGTCGGTCGTATTTGATTACTTAAGCCTGTTAATGTTGTGGATATTAAAATCGCCCAGGATGGCAATCTCGACACTTAGATAATTAATCTCTAAATGATCTATGGTGTCTACAAGGAAAGCGAGAAGTGTTTTAAAGTTAGTAATCACTTGGTCGTTGATAGACGCAGTAGATAAACCTTGTGATTTGTTGAGTCGGTATTTTTAACCACATAACATCAAAGTTTCGAGGCTCCGAAGTCTCCTCCCGTTGGCAATAGAGATCGCTTCTGATATAAAGAGAGGAGAGAATAGGAGTCGTACCCAGGACAGAGTAAGTTGACTGTGCTGGTCGATGATTAAAAAACTACTGACATAACAATCACTACGTTTATATCGACAATTTCAAGCCAGCAGCAGCAGCCAAGTAGCTTTCATAATCGGTTTCAAATTAGGCGCCTCAGTCTGCGATGACACTTTCGAGCGGCTTGGAATTTTTAAGTCAAGCCGAAAATAATGTAGATTTGACTTGAAAGAAATCAACTTGCTATATGACATTGCCGACTTGAAATCAGCTGATTATATGCGTACGTGGCTGAATAAACGCAGGCATGGTTATATGGCTCGAAATGTGCTTGAGACCACGGTCAAGCCCACTTTTCAGGTGTCAGGGTCTTAGATTTGCAGCCAGCTTGAAAACTTTGAACGTCGCACTCTCCGACAGATTGGGCAGAGTTAGTTTCTATAGAAAAAAAGTTACAACCTTAGTTTTATAGCGGTAAATTCTACTTAGTCATTGACACCTGAATTAACAGTTGTTGTGGAGTGTAAAGCTTTCTGGTTCGAAATAATATTCCCAACTTTAGAGACGCTCTCCTTGCTATGCCTGCAACTTGTTCATGCCAGGACATATTTGCTCCCAGATTAACGCCCAACAAATTGAATGACGATGCTAGGGGAATGGAGTATCCCAACATGACTATATCGGGCTCAGCAACGTTAACTTTTTTTTAAAAAAACTGCCGCCTGGAATTTTGTAGCGTTAAATTCCACTTGGTTACTGTCACCCCAAGATAGAATTTCTTCCAGGTCTTTGTTAAGTTGAAGGACCTCCTGCTGTCTGCGGATATTCGCCTGAGTAGCTGATATCCGAGCGTTCAAAGTGAATGAAGAGATAAGTGTACTGTCATCTGCAAAGCTGTAGACTGGATTCCCGCTCTATCAAGCCAAACACTGTTGAATGCTTATGATATGCCAAGCACAACCAGTCAAAACTTTCCATATTATTCAGATATTTCTTTGTATTAATTACCTTCTTATAAACTTTTTCAAGAGCTTGGCTTTGGAAATAATCCCATAATTTTATGAAATCGGCTTCAGTTCGTCCCCATCCTCTTTTAATCATCCAGTCCACGATGGATTGTGTGCTATTCCAGCAGTTAAAGTTAACCTCGTCTCCGCCCATATGGAAGATGTCTGGTTGAAATTGGTCAAACATATCTTTGTAAATGTCTGCAATAATAATGATATATAATAAAATCAAAATTATAAACTGTAAGTGGATAATATTGTCTAAATTAACTATATTTTTCAATATATAGTCTGTTAAGTCAGAACGTGGTTGCTCGAATTTTTGAAAAAATATATTTCGAGAACATTTTTTTTACCATCAATGTATTCTTTGATATGCTAACAACGGCGCAATTACCTTAGTAAGTTGTCCAATCGCCTGGCATCTTCGAGGCATGCTGTCGACTAGATTTTCTACATACTTTGCAAATTTTTCGAATCTCGCAAGACAACTCAGAGTCTCTCCTCTGAGGTGGGGCGCTAAATGACCCAGCTGTCGACGCGCCCAGACCAATTAATATCTATCTATCTCCTCTGAGGTTTCTCTGTTCAAGAAACCAAATGTTTCAATAGGGTTGGCGTCCAGCGATTATGAGGGCCACTCTAATATCTTATCGTGGGCCCAAGCGAACTGCTTCCTGACGTGATTTTCGCCCAGCAAAGGCTTCTTCAACATGTTTCGGAATTTGAGATCATGAGCACGAAGATGTCATTAGAACATTAGAATTCGATTTTCTTAATTTTGCCGCTCCTTGACGCAGCGTCAATTTCGGGTCCCGTGAAAACACGATTCGTTTTTCGACTTTTGGAGTGACTTTACCTACCGAACCACATTTTGACAAGTCGTCGACATTTTTCGTCTCGTTGAAATGATTTACCCACTTTTTCACAAACGATACCGATTTTTTAATATATTTAGCGGCCGCGGAATGTGTCATTTTAGGTCCCTTTGGATGAGAACAAAGAAATACTGCCTCTAATCGACGCGCAAACTAGTGACTCATTTTGAATTTTACGTGATTTCGACGAAAGTTTGGAATCGACTGATACTTTTACTAAAATGGGTTGTACCGATTTTTTGTTGAATCTACCAAAAATAAATTATCGTGGACACGTTCTTACTTGACAGACTGTAGTTCTTGTTTACCTTAATATGTAAGTACCCAATTGTAACCAACTGTACTGTCGTTCACGATTAAATTTGTCTATTAAACTTTTATTTTAATGGTCAGTAGTTTTCTGAGAATAGAAAAATATGCAACTATTTTGTTGCAAAATAATTTCATTATAACTAGAGACTTTTAATCTTTATATTAGCCAGATTCATTATTAAAAATTGGTGTGAATATTGAACCTGATTGACGGCAAACTTTAATAATCTTTCTAGATGTATTATTTAAATATACGTAATGGGAAATTTTTAGACTATGCGATTAGTTACTTATCCTTTTAACTAGGTTTTAGACAGTTATATATTGTACTTTTAATAATAATAAATATTTAACTTATTACCTTCAATAACATCATACAACTCTGGCTTAGTTACGTCAAACTGTCCGCAAGGTGGTTCTACGCAATATTCTTGCCATGGATGCCAGTTAAAGCACGTGACTAGACCAGTATTTTGCCAACCTTCACCAACATGGGCAGGAGCGTCAAATTCTGGAAGTACTCTAATTCCCCTAGAATAGAAGTGTTTCTGAATTAAATACGATAAACGGTATTCTTTGATGTTGTCGAGCAATTTAAAACCACCAATACGTTCCTCTGGATTTTCGAAATTATAACTGTAGTCGTCAACCGGTCGCAACTTGATAGATTTCGATATGTTTATTATTTCGAATTCCGTAAGCTTTTAAAGATGGTATGTGTTTCTTTGTCGTCACACAATTTTGTTTTCAATTCAGTACAACTTCAACGGAGACATTTTATATGATTTAAACTGCGTACAGTGATGATTGTTTCCTTAACAAGGCATTTAGGTGGTATAGGCGTTTTAAAAATGGCGGAGAGTTGTTGGAGGACAATCCAAGATAAATGTTTTTCCACAAAGGGCAGATCTGTCAATTATGCAGGGGAATTAATCACAGTATCCTTTTTTTTAAATCAAAATCTGAGATATAGATAGCGGGACATGGGATAATACATTGTCGTGCAGTAGAAACAGGTGTTCTGACTGTATGACAATGCGTCATCCGATTTCTCGCGAACTATTGCCTAGTTTTTGGATAAAAAAAATCGATTTTAAATATGGCCTCGGTCGATTTCTTTCTATTCCCAAAACTCAAGTTGGTGAAGCGATCTAAAAGAATGTGATTGCGATTATAAAGACAATTTTTCGAAGTCTTCCAATAATAACATCTTTTTTTGATAAAAAAAAATGGTTAGTTTATTTAAAGTAGTCAACATATTTTGCATGATATCGTAACATAAATGTGGAAAGTATGCTTTGTCTACGGCAAGATCAAAGCCATGATGATGATAAGAAAGTAGAGGACGTTTCAAAGCTTATGTAAAGATCATACTAGTACAAGCAAGGTAATTGGACATACGTGTGGTGCCTTTATTTATCCGGAACTAGGTTGCTAATGGAAAAGAAGGAAATCAACATTTAAGATTATAAGAGACTAATGAAGAGAGTTTGGATGGAGGGGTGATATCTATGCATATGCTGAATTAAGTGAGAGAAAGATCCAGATAACAGAGAAGAAAAGATAAGATAATAAATATAATTGTAGAAGAAATAATAGAAGAGAGGTAAGGCAAATACATAACCAGACTAAGTTAGTTGCATCAAATTGTAAAGGATAGGGATACAGATTTTATTAAAAAAATTACTGCATACATTGTATACAGTGTGTCCCAAAAAGTTTTATACAAATGGAGAAAAAGTTTTTTACATATTACAAAAAAAATTATTCTTGATAAAAAGTTCTGCATCACATAGAAATCCATAATTAAGCATCAAAAGTTTAAAATATTTGATGATATACAGAGAAAATAAAAAATAAGATTTGTAATGAAGAGTAAAGTGGGTTTAAATTTAAATACAGAGCAAAATATTAATTGAAAATATTAATAATAAATGTTTAGATTTGTGGCCTTCCTAGTTAAAAATTCAAAAAAACTCCAGTAAACACGTCAGTACTTGTCGGATTATTCTGCTTTGCAACAATTATATCCATAATAAATTTGTGCTAGTATCATTTTATTTTGAAATTGCAACATTACTTAATTACTACGTACATAACAAAAGAACTAAACATATGGATTAATTCTAACTCTATTGCACAAGTTCTTCAATGTATCCCCTGTCCCTTTCTAAACAGGTGATTATTCTTCGAGAAAAACCTTTTATTACATCTTTACGTAACGTCAGGAGTTATAGCTTCACATGCCTCTCTCAAGATGATCAACATCTTGAAATGGCCTTTTAAGATAAACCTTTTCTTTTAAGTAGCCCCATAAAAAAAAGTCTAGAGGGGTAGTGTCCGGAGCCGTTTGGGACCAAGTAAACTGCACATACCTCCCTGTTACTCTACCGTTAAAAATGTGGGAGGAGATAGTCTCGAACATTTCTCATACTGTGACATGACGCACCATTATGTTGATACCATATACGTTGTCTTTCAATTATTGATAGGCGATTACGAAACTCAGAGAATTCATTACTTAAAAATTCCAGGTAACATTCAGCATTCATATTTTTTCGAAAAAAGAATGGTCCAACTATTCTATCCTTAAAAATTCCACACCATACATTGGTTTTAAACGAGTATTCATCTCGAATTTGAGGATTAACATCGCTCCACCGGCGATAATTTTGAGAACTTACTGTCCTATTAGGCGTACATGTCGCTTGGTCAGAGAAAAGTATTTGTCTTGCCATAAACCTGTTATCTTCCAACTCTCCTTGAAACCAAGCACAAAATTCAAATCTTCGTTCAAAATCTCCTGCTTTTAAAGTATGGGTAAATTGAGGTTTGTATGGTTTAAATTTATTTGATCCTAAAATTCTCGCAACTGTAGTTTTACTCACATTCAATAAAGCTGATCTTTTCCGAAGTGAATCTTTTGGCTTTTCTACTACCCGACAGCATTACTTGATTTTGATTATCTTCATTTGGAACAGGTGCCTGATGTTTCTTTTTAAATTTATTTTCAACACTTCCATAAATCTTGAATTTACTTATTAGATATCCTCCAACTATGAGAACAATTTCAATTTTATCTTTAACACTCAATTTTACCGGCATTTCTAATTATTGCAAATACAGATTGACGTGACGTTAGCTTTGAAGTTTATTGACAGTTGTTAGGTGTTTCCAAAGATATGTTCATTTGTTTTCAGCCTAAAATTTGTAGTGATTTTGTTTTCTTTTATTCAATAAATAATCCAACAATTACTGACGTGTTTACTGGAGTTTTTTTGAATTTTTAACTAGGAAGGCCACAAATCTAAACGTGAGCGTAATTTTTTAGTTCCTATTAACATTTTCAATTAATATTTTGCTCTGTATTTAAATTTAAAAACTTCATTCTTCATTATAAACCATTATTTTTTAATTTCCCTGTATACAATTAAATATTTTAAACTTTTGATGCTTGAATATGGATTTTCATGTGATGCAGAACTTGTTATCAAGAATTTTTTTTTTCTAATATGTAAGATAAACTTTTTCTTCATTTGTATAAACCTTTTTGTGACACACTGTATACTTAACAGATATTACCTTTCTTTGCCATACTGAATAATTTCCTGTACATCTTGTGGACTGTAGATTTTTTGAGGACTGTAAGCGCCATATTTAGATAATTCTGGCCGAGATTTGGAAACGTATGGGAAACTGTGCGAATCGGTTATGTGCCAATGAAACGTGTTTAGTTTCGCAGCACCCATGGCCGTTAAAGTTTTCTTTATCGATTCCACCTGAAAGAAAATAATGTATATATTTAGAATAATATGCAGACAGGGTACAATAATAACCGGTCAAGTGCAAGTTGAACTTGCACAATTAGTGTTCCGTACGTTGATTGCTTTTAAACTTAAGAAAAAATTGTTACGGTGGTATAAAATGATCAGTGACTTCACAAAACACACCCCAAAGGAGTTTTCAACAAGGTTTGTTTCCAATCTTTACTGAATACTGACGACCTTGAATTTTCTTTTATATACCAAATAAATTATTAAAGGTGATGCACTCGTGCTAATTTTCGTTCAATCTACACCCCGTGGAGAATATTCTAGAATTTTTTCAAAATTTTTTGATCAGTACTTTTCGAGATAAGGTGGAAGGACAGCGATTTTTCGCGATTTTTTAAAAATAATGCAAAGAAAAGTTAGCCCAAGTATTACATTATATGTATATGTTCTACTCGTGTTTTTTACAAGCTTTCATTTGACACCACCCTCGATGACCAAGTAAAAAAAAAAATTTTTTCACTTCCGATTTCACCCCCCCAAAACTAACCCTTAAGTCAAAATTTAACTTTCAAAACTACACGGCTGTGATGAGGCCATCAATTCCTATATTATTACCAACTTTCTATGACAAATAGTTTCGGAGGAAATCGGGTGTGACAGACAGACAAGACAAACAGACAGACAGACACCGAAGTCATCTTATAAGTGTTCCATACGAAACATTAAAAATTAGTCATAGATGCAAGGTAAAATATTTTTGGACTATCTAATATAAATTTCTAGAATTACCAAAGTTCTTCGGACATTAATACAACTTCAATTAATCGCATACGCAACTCTCTAGGTGTCAATTTTTATCTAGACAAACAGGCAAAATACCAAAAAGAAAATTCGTTGCTACAGTAATAGCAAACGTATACCATAATTACCAAACACCAACCAAGCATCTAGTTCGTCATTCGGCGATTGGCGTGCAGACGTGAAAATGGTACCTAAACGCGCATGTGATAAGCTGCATAGAGTTGCATTGTTGTCCTTAAGGACGTTCCCAAGAAAATAAACTTTCTTACGATTATCTGGAAAATTTAAATATACATATTTATTACTGTCCTTTATACGTAGAAAAAATTTCAATACTCCTTACGACACTAAAATTGTAAATATTGGTTTTTAAAATTTGCATTTTTAACATACCAACCCTACCCCGACCTATGTTGAAACGGATGTTTTATTACACATCAATGGTAATTTTCTTACAATTGTTTTGAAAAAAACTTAGAATCATTAATTAAAAATTTAACAAATATTTTTCTGTAAAGAAAATTATAGCAAGCGGTATTCGTTTTTAGTGTTCCGTACGGAACACTTATAAGATGACTGTGTGTGTCTGTCTGTCCATCTGTCTATCTGTCCGTCTGTCTGTCTCTCTGTCACACCCGATTTTCTCCGAAACTATTTGTCATAGAAAGTTGAAATTTTGTAATAATATAGGAATTAATGGCCTCATCAGATCCGTGTAGTTTTGAAAGTTAAATTTTGACTTAAGGGGTTAGTTTTGGGGGGTGAAATCGGAAGTGAAAAACAAATTTTTTTACTAGGTCATCGAGTGTGGTGTCAAATGAAAGCTTGTGAAAACACGAGTAATATATATATATATATATATATATATATATATATATATATATATATATATATATATATAATATGTAATACTTGCGCACACTTTTCTTGTATTATTTTTAAAAAAATGGCGAAAAATCGCTGTCCCCCCCTTATCTCAAAAAGTATTGATCAAAAAATTTTGAAAAAATTCTGGAATATTCTCCACCGCGTGTAGATTGAACGAAAATTATCACGAGTGCATTACTTTTAATAATTTATCTGGTATATAAAAAAAACAAAAATTTCAAGGTTATACAGTTATCACATTTTATTTTGAACTTTGAATGAAGCCCTTCTCTTTTGAAATGACTCAATTTTTCCATATCCAAACGACTTCTGCAGCCCGTGCATTTCAGATTTCTAGCTAACTCTCTCAATGAAACTATACTCTTCACATCAGGAATTTTAGATTGAACTGTTTCATTGAATGCTGTTTGAATTTCCTGTTTTTTGCATCAGACATACTATGCTACATGCTATATTTATTTTCTCAGTAGTTTTTTTTTAACAAATCTGCCATTCTTTAATCTCGAAATCATTATTTATGCACTATTAAAAATCTCCAATATAAACTTAACCTCAAAAAATACTCCAAAATATTAAAACCCAACATAAACAACTCGTGTCTCGGTCAGAGTAAGAATGTAATGTTGCCAAACCCGAAAAACGAAGCAGCGGGATTATTTTTGTAATTCTGCGCATATGGGACGGGGCGAAAAAGCGCACTGCGCCTCAACTATTTTTTATTGTACGCATGGTAGTTTACATAGGAGGAATCTTCCTGTAAATTGAGCACGACTGCTCCTTGGGAACGTCCTTAAGACCAGTTTTCGCTCAGATTGTATATTATAACTCGGCAATGTTTACGATTTTGAAACAAAGTATAAGTAAGTAGTACGATGTCTTACTCACTGTTATGAAATTTCTTGACGTATCTACAAGAATTCCTCGGTAAGGGTAGGCAGGTCTGTCGGTGATCAAAACATCTCTAGCAATTTGTAATTCGTTTCGCAAATCGTCAAAAATAATCAGTTGATTTAACGTTTCAAGTCCGTGTCTGGCACCAAAGACGTTCTGGGCTGTTATAAGCACTTGAACTCTACCATCTAAAAAAAGGGTCAGAGTTAGATATTACTCTTTACTATAGATTTTAACGTTGCAAAATTTTTTAAGAGCCAAATAATTTAGCCAAAAATATAAGAGTTCTAACTTATGCACGTGTTAAGGTTAAACAGTAATTCTAAGATGTGTTAGAAGATCAGCAACTAACATTCTAGGTTCCAGACATATTCCGAAAGCTTGTTTTTAATTTGTTTAATTAATTACAATGGTCATACAAATAAAAACTGAGTTATGATAAAATTCAGCTGTTGATAGAATGTATATTTATTTTTATTACACACAGTCCCCTTCAGATATGTATTTTATTACAGAACGAAAAGAACACTGTCTCCATGGTCATTCTTTTTTCGTCTGAGTGGTAACCTTCACCAAGAACTTGCCGTCGGCAGTTTCCGTCAGGGTCCGGTCTAAGTCCATCTAAGACCGACTTCAAATATGTGTTCTACCAGAGTCGTATCGTTCGTAAATATTTTCTGGTCCGTGCAGCTTTAAGAGTTTGCCGATGTTTGCTGCGTGACAGCCAAATATACTTAAATAAATAGAAGTATATTGGCCTACGCACGGTAAATCGGAACTATACCGCGGAACTAGGGTGGCTATCTGAATTGTGTTTTAATACACAGGTTAAAAGTTGTAGGCTAGAAAAAAAGTTTGCCTAGTTGACTCTTCGCTGAAAACTTTTTAATAATTTATTATGGCACGGTTTGACCTTTTAGTGGTTGTTTTATGTTATTCAGAGGTGATAGAAAATGTATCTTCTTTATATGCCATATCCGGTCACCCGGACGTTGACGATCACACTATGGAGAGTGCTTCTCTGTCCAGCCTAAAAAGATCACCAGCTTTCTGTATGCGTGTCCATTCTCTGATATTCTTCAGCCAGGACATTTGTTTTCTACCCACTGCACGCTTCCCTTTATAATTAACTGGAGGAGGTAGTATGTAGGAGTTAGAAAATGTATCTATTGGGTGTGTGAATTAATTTTGTGGGATTTTTCGATAAAAATATCGCTTTGTTTTAAAAAAATGGTTACAAATTGATTATTCAAAGTATTGTCCATTGCTAGCCACTACTTTCTCCCATCTTTGCGGTAGCATATGAATACCACGTTGAAAGAACGACTCTTCTTTTAAGGCTATCCACGAATCGATTGATTTTTTGGTATCCTCATAAATAGGCTTTGGCGAGGATGTTGATGGCTCACCGGGCTTCATAAATGATTTTTTGCTCTTTGGATTATTGTAGGGTATCCATTTTTCATGACCAGTTACGATACGATGCAAAAAAACTTTTCCATTGTGCCGTTGAAGCAGTTGTTCACAGGTGAAAAGTCGCCTTTCAACGTCTCTCGGTTTCAATGCGTACGCCACGGATTCCCTTGCTTTTGAATCATTTCCAGTGCATATAAGTGCTTGAAAATGGTTGTGCAATCAGCTCCTAATAATTTCTGCAAGTTCTTTTTCCATTTGGCACGGCTCTTCATCGAGTAATGCCCCCGATTCTTCATCTTTAAACTTTTTCAGCTCGCCTGCACGTTCTTTGCCTTTCGTGTCGAAATCACCACTTTTAACACGTGAAGACCAATACTCACATGTTTTTATGGATGGAATAGGTTTTCCACAGCAATTGATGACTTTCAGCAGCGCTTTTCTTCGAGTTAAACAAGAAAAAAGTACCGCTTCCCGCAAATGGTCTTTTGTTGGCATGTAATTTGACATATTCAATGGAAAAAAATATGTTGTTTACATTTCGACAAAATAACATATACTAAAAATTAAAGCCTAATGATGGTGCTTCATCATGAATATAGCAACAGTATGCCCTGATGCGATATAATGTAAGTTACGCCCTCTCTTAGAAATCCCTCAAAATTAAGTCACACTCTTTATAGGTATAAATGGTATTTCAAGAACAATAGAACTATTACGACATTTTACCTGACGACTCTGATGTTTTAAGAATGTAGCTTTCATCTAAATCCAGACTTAGGCTATTAATGTTAGGATCTGTTATATCGAGTGTTACTACCAAGATTTTCCTCCCTTGGGAACGACGTTTTCTAAAATAAAATTTATAAATAATTATCAAATAAAGTGAATGATTTGAATCATATAATAAACGCCTTTATTAACTAAAAAAGTTTTATCTACAATATACAGTATTTTGAATATACGTGGGCTGTCTGAAAAGTTGTCGGCCTAACAATGAAAGCAATTTTTTTTTGACGTGAAATATGTTATATTTCTCAATATAATCTCCTGAAACTTCAATACATTTATTCCAATGTTTTTTTAATGGTTCAATACCATCATTAAAGTGTGATTCCGGAAGGTCAGCAAAATATCCATCCACGGCTGCAATAGCTTCGTCATTTGATGTAAAACGCTTTCCAGCCAGAAATTTTTTCAGGTTTGGAAACAAATAGTCAGAGGGAGCTTAATCTGGTGAATACGCTGGTTGTTCAAGCAATTCGTACTTTAATTCGTTGAATTTTGCCATCGTCAAAACACTGGTGTGGACACGTGCATTGTCTTCTTTAAAGCAGGTCTTTTCTCACGAATTTTTACATCCAACTGATCCAAAAGCTTACAATAATATTCAGAATTAATTGTTTTACCTTTCTGAAGATAATCAATCAACAAAACACCTTTGTAATTCCATAAAACTGTTGTCATAACCTTCCCTGCTGTTGGAACCATCTTTGGCCTTCTTTGGTGCACTTCCACCGGCTTCAGTCCATTGTTTCGAATGTTTTTTTCACTCTGGTGTATAGTGATGGAGCCAAGTTTCATCAACATTTTATTTTACTTAAAATGGTCGAAATACGCTTGAGAAATACGCATTCGAATGCATTATCAGCAAATGCGGCACCCATCTCGCACAAAGCTTTTTCATATGTAATTCTTCATGCCAAATATTTCCAGCTCGTTCTTTTGAGATGCCTATGGCCCAGTTATTTCACGCATTTTCAGTCGTCGATCATCTAACACCATAATATGGACTTGTTGAATGATTTGTGGTGTTGTAGCAGTTTTTGGATGACCTTCGCGTGAATCATCTTCGAGTCTTGTACGACCAGATTTAAAAAGAACAGCCCATTTTTTCACAGTGGAAAGTGAAAGTGATGCATCCTTATACACTTTTAACAATTTCGGATGAATTTCTGTTGGTGTTAAATCATACAAAACAAAGACTGTAATCACTGTATGATATTCAATTTTTTCCATTTTAAAAAATTTAATGACACGTCAATATTAAACAGCTGCTACTACTCGAATGAATTGACAGATCGAAATAAAATTTTACACGTGTTCATATTTCCAATACAATTATAGTTTCAGAGTTTCTAACGCCATCTATGTATCAAGTCGACACCCTAGGTAGTAAGCGAGTTTCAGTTCGTCGGAGATATTAAATACATCGACGTCTGTTCAGCTAATCTACCAATTAGTAGAAAAGTACAAATTTTTACTTATAAGGAAAACTAAAACATACAAAAAAAACTCCTGAATACTCCTGAATAAAGGAAATATTAAAATTGGATATAAATTAATTTTAGGCCAACAAATTTAAATTTAATCTACTGTAGTATACAAAATTGAAACTATAAAAAAGGAAGAATTACAAAGAAAAATAACCGTAGTATGAAATAACAAAAAAATAAATTAAAAAGTGTCCAGAGGAAAACAGAAAATATACACAAATTCAAACACTCAAGATGCTCCCCAAAATTAAGGTTCTAAATTTCCCTTTTGAAATCGATCGATTCATATATTTAACATTAAATAATATTTAGCTATGTAATATGAAAATTTCCGTATTGTGGAAAGGTATAGAGAGTTCTTCCCTAACACGAATATTAATATTGTGCACATCACATCGAAATGAGAACTTTTTCTAATTTTTGTTTCAGCGCACAAATTTTAATCATAATTTTTTATGGTTAAAGATATAAAGGTTTAAAAGGGTTAGAGGTGTTGCTTGTTATATATCTCATTAGAAAGTTACAAGATTGCTCCGTATATATCGTGTTATACATACGTCCTTTTCAAGATTGCTGAAGTCGAAAATTGTGTTATTTTTCATTACTCTCTATTATTTATGTTCAGACATATAGAGGGTCGAAGGAGTGGGGGTGGAATTGGAGGGGTTCCTTAATGTTTATCGTGTTATACATCCTTTTCAGAGTTCTTGGAATCAGGGTCTAAAAATTGTGTTATTCTTCAACTATTTTTAGTTTTACAGATAACAGATTTGAAGGAGGGGAGAAGAGTTAGAGGGGTTGCTCTGTATATGTGGTTATATTCGACCTTTTCGGTGTTATTAGAATCTGTAGATTGTATTATTAATTCATTATTTTCAATTTTTTAGGGACAAATGTATAAAAGGTTAAAGATATGGAAGGAGAGTTACAGGGATTTCTGCATATATATCATGTTAAACATCCTTTTCGCGGTTTTTAGAGTCGAGGAACTTAAAATTGTGAATCTTTTTATTACTTCCAATTATTTATAGTTAAAAATATAAAAGGTTACGCGGGTGAGGGGGAGAATTAGCTAAACTGTTTCGTACATATCATGTTATACATCCTTTTCGGGTTTCTTAGAGTCGAGGGATCTGGAAACTGTGTTAGTCTTTTATAATTTTCATTTAATTATAGTCGAACATATGAAGGATCAAAAAGGTGAAGAAACACGGTAAAGGGGTTGTATATGGTGTTATATGTTCTTTTTGTTTGTCTTAGATCAAAGAGTCTAAAAATTGTGTTATTTTTAATTATTTATAGTCAAACATATCAGGGGTTGAAGGGATGGGGAAGAAAATTAGAGAGGTGGCTCCGTATATTTCGTGCTATGGTTCTTTTTCTGGGTTCTTGGATCCTAGGGATCAGAAAATTGTAGTTTTTTTTTAACCGACTTCATTCGACGACGTTATGTTCTCGCATAACTGGCAAATATGTACCGATTTGGATGATTATTTTTTTAATCGAGAGAACTTCAATTTCTGTAATAAATATGTACCGATTTGGATGATTCTTTTTAGTGTTCCTTACGAAACATTTATAGGATCACTTCGGTGTCCGTCTATCCGTCTGTCACACCTGATTTCCTCCGAAACTGTTTGACATAGGAAGTTGAAATTTGGCCAAATATAAGAATTTATAGCACAATCAGAGCCGAGTAGTTTTGAAAGTTAAGTTTTGACTCAAGGGGTTAGTTTTAGGGGTGAAATCGGAAGCGAAAAAAAAATTTACCAGGTCGTCGAGTGAATGAAAATTTGTGAAAACACGAGTTCAAAAATATATATCATGTAATACTCGCGCAAATTTTTCTTCATCATATTTTCAAAAAACAGGCAAAAATCGATGTCTATCGATCCCTTATCTCGAAAATTACTGAACAAAAAATTTTGAAAAAAATCTGGAATATTCTTCATAAAGGGTAGATTGAACGAAAATTATCACGAGTGAGTTACCTTTAATAATTTATCTGGTATATGAAAAAAAAATCAAGGACATCAGTTTTCAACAAAGATCGGAAAGAAAACTTTGTTGAGAACTCATTTAGAGGATGTTTTGTGAAGTCGCTGATCATTTTATACTTCAGTAACAATTTTTTATTTCAAAAGCAATCAATGTACGGAACACTACCAGGTGTACAAGTATGAAATGCGGATTTTTTTTCTAAAAAAACATGTTAAATTCGGAAGAATGATAAAAAGTGCTTTATTCAAAGTATGCTCCATCGCTTGTTATACATTTTTCCCATATTTCGGGCAATTTGTGAATACCACGCCAGTAAAAATCTTCCCCTTTTGCTGCGAGCCATTCATCGAGCCATTTTTTCACATCTTCGTACGAACCAAAGCGTTGCTCAGCAAGTGCGTGACCCATCGATGCCAACAAGTGGTAATCGGAAGGAGCCAAGTCTGGTGAGTAAGCCGCATGGGGTAGAACCCAGCTGAGTGCTTCCAACGTGTCACGAACTGGTTTTACCGTATGTGATGGAGTACTGTCATGAAGAAAAATGACTTTGTGTTGCCTCTTTCGGTATTCTGGCCTTTTTACAAGCAGCGAACGGTTCAAATCGGTCAATTGTTGTTCGTAACGTTTAGTATTAACCGTTTCTCCAGGTTTTAACAGCTCATAATAGACCACACCCCTCTGGTCCCACCAAACACAGAGCATCGTCTTTCTGCCAAAGCGATTCGGTCTTGCGGTCGAAGTGGATGGTGCGCCTGGGTCTACCCATGATTTTTTGCGCTTGAGATTCTCAAATTAAATCCACTTTTCATCCTCTGTAACTATATGATGCCAAAACGACTTTCTTTTGTACCGAGCGAGCAAAATCTCTCACGTGTTTTTGCTCTTTTCCATTTGCCTGTCATTCAACTCATGTGGTACCCATCTACCGGTCTTTTGAGTCTTTCCCATCTCTCGTAGCCGATTGGAAACAGCTTGTTGACTAACGCCCAATTGCCCGGCGAGTTGTTTTTATGTTTACGAATTATCTTCGTCCAACAATGCTTGCAATTCCACATCTTCGTATTTTTTTTGGCGGTTTTCCACGTTCCTTGTCTGCAACATCGAAGTCACCACTTTTGAAACGCCGAAAGCATCGTTCACACGTATCTTGTGATGGAGCATGTTCACCATAAGCTTCTCGAAGTAATCGATGTGATTTAACAGCAGTTTCCTTCAAATGAAAACAAAAAATTAATGCTGTCCCCGAATGCTCTTTGTTCGGTATAAATTTAGACATATTGAATACAACAACACAACACTATGCACACACTTTTCCAATTTATCACTCGTGCGCGTCTGACACTTGTTGATGACACAACAAAAATGGCGCAGTGTCAAATCTTTATAGCACAAACTGCATTGGTGCACCATTTGTTGTCTGAAATTGTTGTCTGAAATCCGCATTTCATACTTGTACACCTGGTAATTGCGCAATTCCAACTTGCACTTGGCCGTTTTTTTTTTATTCCAGTGAGTACACATTTGAGATTGTCCCATATAAATTTTATGGGAAACAGAATAATGGCAGTATTTACCTATGGAGGACGTAGATATATAAAAGACATAAATAGGAAAATTAGTTCTTAAAACTAATAGTTAACAAAATTATGCGCTAACTTTTCCTTGAAAAAACTACCATTGAAAAAGCGAAATATAAAAACATTTTAACAAAAAAAAATCGACTCCAAAAAACCAGCACACAAAATTTTGCAATTATAAAGTAAAAAATAATGTTTTTGAAACAGTCTTAAAATACTTCTAAGATAAGACATTTCTTTAATTTGACAATTCTGTTTTTAATTCCGTATAAATAATAATTCCTACAAATGTTAAAAAACAGCTGTTATTTATTATTATGATTTCGTTATAAAAAGATAACTTTTGAAGTCGGCACCAATTGTTTGGGTCAATGTAACCAATTATAAATCCTACTAATAATATTAACACTTAATTAGACAAAAATTGATATCGACACAAAAAATTGGCGCCGACTTCAAAACTTATTTTTTTATAACGAAATCATAATAATAAATAACAACTCCTATTCAGTAAATGTCTAGACGAAGAAAAGATACCAGAAAATTGAAACACAGCTTCAACAATTCTACTTTTTAAAAAAGGTAATAAGACTAAGTTAGACAATTACCGTCCAATATCATTACTTTTACAAATACACAAATTGTTTACCAAAATAATAATTAATAGATTGGAAAACAAGCTCGAATAAAACCAATCGGTGGAACAGACTGGCTTCAGGAAGAGTTTTAGAACTTGTGATCATCTTTAATAGGGAAAGCAACAGAATATAACTTAAAGTTGTACCTGGTATTCATAGATTATCAGAAGGCTTTTGATAATACCGAGAGCTGAGCCGTCGAAAAAGCCTTGTATAACAGCAGAATAGACTATAGGTATACTCAGGTCATAAGAACAATTTACAGCAAGGCTCAAATGAGAGTGGAAACGGATAGTAAAACAGATTCACTACCTATCAAAAGCGGAGTAAGACAGGGAGATTCCATGAGCCCAAAACTATTTATATCAGCATTAGAAGAAGTTTTCAAGGAACTTGAATGGGAAAAAAAGGGGATCAGTATAAATCGACAAAAGTTAAATCATCTGCGTTATGCTGATGATACAGGAAATGATTACTGAACTACAAAACCAATCTGAGAGGGTAAGACTACTTATTGCTGAATAAAGATAAGACAAAGGCTATGACAAACGAAGACAGTCCACGAGGCTTGAGAATAGAGGGTAGAGCACTTGAATACGCAGATGAATAAATCTACCTAGGGCAAGTAATAAAATGTGGAAAAGCAAATCAAACAGCAGAAGTACAGAGAAGAATCAGACTGGCATGGGCATCATTTGGCAAAAAAGAAAAATACTAGTCAACAAAAGAATTCCTCTGAAACTTAGAAAGAAGGTATTCGATCAATGCTTTCTACTGATTCTCACCTACGCGGCCCAGACATGGACATTGACTAGGAAGATGATGGACCAACTGAGTAAAACACAGAAAGCAATGGAATGCCAGATGCTGAATATAAGATTACAAGACAGAATCAGAAACGAAAGTATAAGTCAAAAGACCAGTGATAGACGTAAGAGAACAGGTAGCAGGTCTGAAATGGAGATGGGCAGGTCACACAATGAGACAACAAGATGAGAGGTGGAATAAAAGAATTCAAGGATGGAGACCATGGTTGGGATAAAGATCCAGAGGAAGGCTCCAAACAAGATGGAAAGATGACCTGAAAAGAACGGCTGGTTTAAGATGGAACAGAAAGACGCAGAATCGAGAAGAATGGAAAAAGGAAGGGGAGACCGATGGATGGAAGAAGGCTTATTAGATAGATAGATAGATAGATAGGATTTGTTTATAAGGAATTAATAACTGAATTGTCAAATTAAAGCAATATCTTAAGAGGTATTTTACGAGTGTATTCAAAAAACATTATTTTTTACTTTAGAGTGGCAAAATTTTGTTAAAAAGTTTTTATTTAATTTTAACAGAAATAGTATGAAGATGTAAGTACGAGTGTCAATAATATTAGTGGTATTCTAATTTTACATGTGTTTAGTTAGGAAGAGGAGGCAATTCAATCATTTCCTCATATAAAAGGTTGATGATACTTTGTTACTGATAACTCACAATTACAAGTATTAATTCTCTCTTTAAAATAATGGATAATAAGGACTATCCTGTCGTATCAAAAACTAAAATTCGTGATTATTTTACAACTTGTATTTGCAAGGGAAATACTAGTTGAATAACTACATTTTTTTTTTTTATTTTGTTCTGTAAATTTTTGATTGAAGAATCCGTTTTTTTCTGTTCTCACCTTATGAAGGTGAAACTTGTGCAAATCACAGGTTGTGCAGTCATATAAGGTGAAAAAAAGGGTAAACCTCGGAATGAAAGTTAGAAAGCTGAAAATTTGCATAAATCTTTGTTTTGAGTTTCTGAGAGTTAGCTCAAAAGTCTCATAGAAACTCATGTCCGCGAGTTAAGATATTCAAGGTCAAACGTCGCGAAAATAGGTTCTTTGCAAATATCTTGTTTCCTATGCTTCGAAAGATATTTGAAGCAATTAGAAAACTTATAGAACATAAAATTCTCTACAAATTTGGTCTCAGGCGATATTTTATATTATTAACCGTTCTCGAGATAGAGCGCGAAGAGTAGGAAGCGCCCGTCCATATATAGGATAACGCTATGTCAACTGTAGTACAGTTTATAAAATTAATTATTTCCAAATATTATAATTATCAAGAAACTTGAATTATTTATTTATTTATAAATGATATGATGAAATGGTATGATAAAATTTAGTTAATTTATATAAATAATAAGATATTGAAATGAAATATTTTAAATACATTGTTATTACTTTTTTATTTATGATAATTACATTTTAAGTAGGAAAAATATTATATCTTTCTTTTTCGAACAGTGTAAAGGTTTGGACATACCTGCCTATATTATTTCTCGAAATAGGGCCTCCTAACACGACCATTTCTATTTATAGTAGGTTGGGGCCGATGTCCCATTGTGAAGACCGGTTTCTTTTTAAAGGTATATCTATCGTGTTTTCTATCAAATCTAAACTTGGTTAGGGAAAGAGAAAAACTACTCAGTACGATCTTCTGCAATTACAAAAAAGGCTGTGGCGCGAACTATGGATGTAGAAAAGTAGGGTTGCAACGCTCCTCAGTTTGTGGCCAATGTAACGGACAAGCATGCCTCACCGCTTGATATCAAAATGATCCTGATGAAGAAAGTGAATATATACCTGAGGTCCTTGAGGCTTTAGAGCTAAATATGACCGACAACGAAGATAATAATACGGTCTGGAAATTCAATTTGGGCGATCAGAAGACGAAGACAACGACGAACAAGAGAAATATTAAGCTGCATACTTGCTATTGATAATCAGAGTAAAAAAAAAATCGCCTTACATTTTAACTTAAATAAATTGTAATAGGTTTACGATAAATAAAAATGTAATTATGGTGTATTTAAACCATTTCGTTTCAATATCTTATTATTGATATAAATTAACTAAATATTATATTATACGGATGTCTTATTTATGAAAAATATTTATAAATATCAATTAAAAATAAATAATAATTCAATGCAATAATCATAATATTTGCAAATAAATAATAATTCAATACAATAATCATAATATTTGTAAATAATTAATTTTATAAACGGTACTATGCATTTGATTCCTCAGTTGACATAGCGTTATCCCATATACAGACGGGCGCTTCCCATTCTTCGCGCTCTATCTCGACAACGGTTAAATAAAATATCGGCTGAGACCAAATTTGTAAAGAGATATTTAGAAAATGATTTATGTTCTACAAGTTTTGTAATAGCTTCAAACATCATTGGAAGCATAAAAAACAAGATATTTGCAAAAAACGATTTTTGACATAAGATTCTATGATACTTTTGAGCTAACTTTTAGAATGTCAAAACAAAGTTTTATTCAAATTTTCAGCTTTCTAACTTCCATTCCGAGGATGAATCCCTATTTGTCTGGACAAAGGGCGTTGACTTTGTTATTCGATAGGTTACAAAAGGCAAGTGTATGTCTAAAAAAGTTTTCATAATTTAATCAAAGAGCTTTCTCTGTCTCTTAGTTTGACACTGGCTTCAGTGAATAAGGTTTTTTTGATAACACAGTACCACAAAAAAAATATTATGTCGATTTACTTTGACTACAACAAGTCTAGGTCATCTTTTTTTGGTCGCTGATCACGAATTCGAAGTCCGTTTTAGTCTATCACATCTGGATTTTGCATAAAATAGCCATAAAATTTCTAAAAATGAGCTCAAAATGAGATTTTCATCATTTTGAAGGGCATGGTTCCGAAATGATCAAATTCGCCATATACCCGCCACTTTTGGGGTCTCCAGGTATTACTTTAATGTCTCAAATAGGTTTTGACAGTGACCATATGTTCTGCACCTGTCAAGTGCCAAAATGCTTTGACGAAGAGGTTCTATATGGCTAATGCAACCATGCTACCTGATACTATTGACGATTCTGATCAAGATGAGAGAATGCAATAGATCATTTAACAGTTATCAAGTTTACTTTGATAGCTGTCAAATTTCCTTTTACAACTCTGAACTTTACTTTGACAGCCATCAAATATCGAATGAAATTGTCAAAACAATGTGAATATTCTCTTCCATTGAAAAATTCTGTTGTCATATTGGTTGGATTGGTTATAGTAAGGAGCCTGACATAATATGTTAATTGACAGCACTCGAGTGTACTTCAGCAGCTGTCAAATGATGGATACAGCTTGCAAGTTTGTGAGAATTATCTAAATCGTTGACAAGAACACTATGCCTTATGCCTTGATCGGTGTTGTTCCAATCCTGATATCCACGCAAGCTAATTGGTAGCTGGGAGTGTAATTTGACAGCTGCCAAATGGCAGTCAACACTGTCATAATGATAGGGTTACTCTATTCCCTTGAAATCCCTGTATGATCTTGGTGGCTCTGGTAACGGTCCTAACATATAAAATATTATTTGACAGCTCTCAAGTGTACTTTGACAGCTAGCACTGCTGAACAGAACTGTTAAAGCTATAAGAATATTCTAATAGTTTAGATCTTTGAGAAAGATACTACGCCTTATGCTTTCATCAATTCTGTTTCAGTGTTGATATCCACGCAAGCTAATTGGCAGCTGCGAGTGTAATTTGACAGCTGTCAAAGTAAACTTGACACGCCACTAGCATCAGGTAGCCTGGTTGCATTAGCCATATAGAAACTCTTCGTCAAAGCATTTTGGCACTTGTTAGCTGCAGAACATATGATCGCTGTCAAAACCTATTTGGGACATTGAAGTAATATCTGCAGAGCGGGATATATGGCGAATTTGATCATTCCGGAATACTATGCCCTTTAAAACGATGAAAATCTCATTTTGAGCTCATTTTTACCAATTTTATGGCTAATTTATCCAAAATCCAGATGTGATGGACCAAAACAGACCTCGAATTCGTGATCAGCGACCCAAAAAACATAACTTAGACCTATTGTAGTCAAAGTAAATCGACAAAAAAATTTTTTTTGTGGTCCTGTGTAGTTATCATTTGCAACCACTTCGATTCTTGTAAGTAGTGAGGTCAGTGACTTAAGTCCCAAACAAGTGAGAGAAAAAGTATTATATATTTTTGTTATGTGCATATGCTTAAAATATGTGAAGAAAAGGCAATGGTTCGTTAATACGCCTCAATTAACAAATTACGTTTTACTATTAATTGTTTATATGGTTCTAATTAATTGGGTATTTACCTAGGTATTAATTGCTCAATCTGTTTCTTAAAAATCTTGGCTGCTCCTCTCACTAAATCAAAAATTGGAGTTTCTGATTTGGCTCCCATTATGTCAATACTGTGAATATTAATGGTGGTCAATATGTTCCCTACCGAAATATCACCTGTTGGTTTCGGCCATATTGCTGCAGCATCAGAACAGAATATTCTGAAAAAAAATGTTTTTTTTGTATTTATGGTTAGTTCGTCAACGTAATATCCATTTGTTTTTTCAATGTTTGACTCAAGATTTGAAGATATATCTACCTGCAGGCTGATAAACTTAAAGCTGTAGTTTCAGTCTCATTTGTAATTGGTTGCTTTTGACAGTAACCTTTATCACATTCATAACGCCATGGAGAATTAAGAGCCCTAAAAAAGTTAAATAAATATTTTGTCGATTAGAGGTTTCAAATATTGTGGATTTTTTACAGTCTGTCAAGTAAGAACGTGACTGCTCGTATTCTTGAAAAATATGTGTTTCGAGAAAATATTTTCCCGTCAATGTATTCTTTGGTGTGCTAACAACAGCATAATTACCTTAATAAGTTGTCTAATCGTCTGGCATCTTCGAGGCATGCTGTCGACGAGATTTTCTGCATACTCTATACATTTTTCGAATCTCGCGAGACAACTGACTAAAACTCCTCAGAGTCTTTCCTCTGAGCTTTCTTTTTACATAGGACCAAACATTTTCAATAGGGTTGGCGTTCGGCGATTATGAGGGCTACTTTAGTATCTTATCGTGGGCCCAAGTGAGACGCTTCGCGATGTGATATTCGCCTAGCAAAGGTTTCTTCAACATACTTCGGAATTTGACATCATGAGCACGAAGATGTTGTCGAATGGTCTCATAGGACACATTCAAACCCGATTTTCCTAATTTTGCTGCTCCTTGACGCAGCGTTAATTTCGGATCCCGTGAAAACAAAGACACGATTCGTTTTTCAACTTTCGGGGTGACGTCGCCTACCAAGCCACGTTTTGGCAAGTCGTTGACATTTTTCGTTTCGTTACAACGTTAATGTATTTAACGGCCACGGAATATGTCATTTTAGGTTCCTGTGGTTGAGAACAAAAAAAGGCTGCCTTCGAACCGAGGCACAAACAAGTGATTCATTTTGAATTTTATGTGATTTCGACGAAAGTTCGGAATCGACTGATACTTTTACTAAAATGCGTCATAGACAAAGGTTCCCTCTAACGATTTTTTGTTGCATCGGTAGAATCGCATCTACCAAAAATAAATTATCGCGGACGCATCCTTACTTGACAGACTGTAGTTCAGATCTTGGGAGAGCTTTAATATATTTTTTCAACAATCGTAAATAATAACGATGTTCACGCATTCAAGTGAGTGTGCAAAGTGACACTTTTCACTATAAATTTGTTTGTAACGTTACCATGACGCTGTAAGTATTTTTAAACTTATAAAAAGTGAACCGTGAATCAACATGTACGTAAAAGTAGGCAAATATTTTTCCTAATTATAATTATTTACATTAATTGTGCAATAAACAGTTCTAATATTTTTGAAGTAAATGGGACAATATCAGAATTTGAAACTTCACAGTTTAGAAATTTATTTGAATATTTAATATTATTATTGATTGAATCCTCCACATATCCTTCAGCAAGAGCTGAAAATTTCCATCATCCGTGGCTCTTCGAATTAGCTATATGGCCCTCTTCATTGGCAAGAAGCATAATTGAGGCACTGGATTGCAGAATTGCCTCTACGCGTGACCCCTTTTTTTCCTAGTAGGCAGAACAGGAAATAACGCTGTGAATGCATTGATCGACACACAAAATCAATTTACAGCGCAGTAATTAACTCGTCGTTTTTCTGATAGTAATTAACGAATCAAGTTGATTTTTGTGTAGAAATACTTTGTAGGCTTGTGCGCTTCTTATGGATATAGTCGTTTGATAAAATTGTTTGTTTAATTTGTTATTAACAATGAATAAACTTTACGCTGAAAAATTTCAATATTTATTAAATAATTGGCCAAAATGACCAATGTCGACTTATTTTTCATACATTTGCGAGTATCATATCAAAAATTCAGGTCAGTATATTAATTTTTGCAGCAATGATGTGGATAAAAAAAACAAGCGCGCACGCGCGCTTTTTCACACAGCTAATTGCAGTGAAAATCTGTTTTTTGAATGCTTTCAGCTGCCAGAAAAATATTGTTTTCTCATTTGGTTATTCTATTAAAAAAATCTTTATTGTTTTTTTTTTTTCATAATATAAAACTGAAGTTGAGTGTTTTTCGTAAGGAAAAACTCTCTAGTTGAGTGTACGAAAATACGGTCAATTAGTTAAGTGTTTTTTGAAGTGTTTTTTTGAGTGTTTTTATGCAAGGGTATGCAGATATAAAATTTTTCAAGTAAAAATTTTTCACCCCAAAATTCAAGTTAGTTTTTAGAAGAGTTTAAAGGAACATGTAATGATAAATTATTATTGTATGTTTAAAAAACAAATGGCTAAACAAGAATTTAGATTGTATTTTAATATATTTTTTCATGACAAATCATTATCAATCCTAAAACACACATTTGCACAGCTTTGAAAATACTTTTAGGATACAGTCGCAAGGCTTTCAAAATCCAAGTTAGAGAAGATCCTTTTTTTCTTTTCCCAACTTCTTTGGTTTGGTATTCATTTCACTTAAATAATCATATATAATAAAATTTGATACTTTCAAAAATGGTAACCATTACTGTAAACATTGTAGGAACTCCGTGATATAGCGCCTATTTGGTTTTCTTAATAGTTTAATGAAACGGAAGAGCCAAATCCTAAAACTAAATGGTTCAAAAATTATAACAACGATTTTGAAGCGTGCATATACCTTTTTATAATTTTTTCTTTGAAAATTTATATCTGTACAGTTATACCATTTAGTTTTCATATTTCATTTTGCTACGACAAATTAACATTAATATTATATGATTAATGAAATAACCAAATAAGAAAACGAAATGTCTTTTTAGCAGCTGAAAGCATTCAAAAAACAAATTTTCACTACGATTAGCTACATGAACCCACATAAATGCTGCAAAAATTAACATACTGATCTGAATTTTTGATATAATGCTCACAAATGTATGAGAAATAAGTCGACATTTTTCGTTTTGGCCAATATTTTAATTACTATTGAAATTTTTCAGCGTAATTCATTGTTAATAACAAATTAAACACAGTTTTATTAAACGACTATATCCATACGAAGCGCACAAGCCTAAAGAGCAAAAATCTATTTGATTCGTTAATTATTAACAGAAAGACGAGTTGATAATTGCGTTGTAAATTAATTTGGTCCGTAGATCGATGCATTCACAGCGTTATCCTCTTTTCTGCCTACTAAGGAAACGGGGGTCACGCGTAGAGGCAGTTCTGCAATCCGGCGCCTCAATTGACATTCTCCGAGAGCAAAGAGCTGTGTAGGCTTCGGATTTTGTAAGCCTAGGCATTCCTCCAACTAAATTAATTCCAACGAGTTAGTTTACGCATTTTTTTTGTTTCACTAGACCAGGGGTGCTCAAACGGTCGATGGCGATCGACAAGTCGATCGCGAGTGCTTTTTGAGTCGATCTCGAGAAAAAAATTCCGATATAGAACTATTCACAGATTTTGTTTTAGGTAACTAAAACAAAATGTAATGAATAAACTACTAAAATTTATTCGATCCACAATTAGGCCAAAATAACCCCTTCATCACTTTCTTTTATCGTAATAACCCCCTGCTAGCGGCAAAAGGCGGCTTTATCAAAGGAACGCGCGGTACTTGTCAAAGAAAAGCCGCGTTTTTGATTCCTGCCGATTTTTCTAGAAACTTCGGGCGGCGTGTTTAACGGGAACATTCGAGACTTCGTTCGCGCCGGTATAAATGTTGCGCCTGCAGGAATAGGAGTCAGTCTGAGTTGTAACTTGAAGGCGATACATCGATACAAAGTTTATTAATAAATAGTCCAAAATGAGTGCGGCGAAGAAAAGTAAAACTTATCATTTTAACAACGATTGGGAGGAAGAATTTTTCTTTTGTATGGTAAAGGATCAGTGCATTTGTCTCATTTGCCGTGCGTCAGTTGCAATACCTAAGCGTGGGAACTTAGAGAGGCATCATAAAACGGTTCATAAAAACTATGAAAAGGATTTTCCATCACTGAGTGAATTAAGAAAACGAAAAGTACGTGATTTGATAACTTGTTTGAAAAAAAAACAAACCATGTTCACAAGACCAGCCAAACAATCAAAAGCTGCAACGATCGCGTCATTTAAAATATCTCATATATTGGCGAAACACAAGAAACCATTTGATGATGGATTGGTTGTGAAGGAAGCATTTATTGAAGCGGGTGAGACTTTATTTGGAGATTTTAAAAATAAAACAGAGATTATGTCTGCTATTAGAGAACTTCAGTTATCTCGCCCGACTGTCGCAAGGCGTGTTGAAGTCATGAGTCAGGACATGGCAGATAAACTAAAACATGATATCATGGAATGTACATACTTTTCTTTACAGTTCGACGAATCCACCGATATGACAGACACTGCCCAGCTGTGTATTTTTATTCGAATGGTATTCAATGACATGTCGGCTAAGGAAGAATTTTTGACAATGATTCCTCGGAAAGGAAAGACCCGTGGCGAAGATATATATGACGTTTTCTTCAATTTTGTAACAAACTACAAGCTACCAATATATAAACTAGTGTGCATTACAACCGATGGAGCACCAGCAATGACTGGAAACTAAAACGGTTTTGTGGCATTGTGTCGAGCTAATGATGATTTCCCTTCATTTTTCTCCTTCCATTGCATTATACATCAACAAGTTTTGTGTTCAAAAGTTCTAAATATGGAGGAGATTATGGGCATTGCAATAAAAATTGTGAATTCTATCCGTGCACGCAGCTTGCAACGACGGCTCTTTAAATTGCAGTTGGAAGATAGTGAGTCAGCTGAACACACTGATTTAGTTCTTCACACGGACGTCAGGTGGTTGAGTCGCGGAAAATTCCTAGAAAGGTTTCAAGAATTATTGCCCGAAATAACAGCTTTTCTGGACGAAAGAGGTCATGACACTCAGATTCTGAAAAACGGAAAATGGCTGACTGATTTGGCATTTTTGACAGACATCACAATGCATTTAAACACCATTAATTTGGAGCTTCAAGGTAAAGGAAAAACTATTATTGAGATGATTAGTGCAATAAACGCATTCAAAAGTAAATTGCCACTTATAGTAGATCAACTGAAAAGAAAGGATCTGAAAAATTTTCCGTCTTTAAAAGCAAGGATTCCTCAGTTGAATTATGATATTTATGAGGCAGAATTATCAAATATTTTGGGCCAATTCGAAATACGTTTTTATGATTTCAGTAAATTGGCAAATATCGCATCATTTATGAGTTATCCTTTTTCGTGTAAAAACATTGAGGAATTAGCTACTGAAATAGCAAGTCAGTTAAACATGGACTCATGTTCTATTGGAAATGAGTTAGTGCAGATTATATCAGATATACATCTCAAAGCCACAGCATCTGATACAAAATTCTGGTGTTTTATATCGGAAGATAAATATCCAAATCTAAGGCAAATCTCTCTTCAACTGACGGCAATGTTTGGGTCAACTTACTTGTGCGAGTCTGCATTTTCTGAAATGAAGATAATTAAGTCAAAATATCGCAATCGACTAACTGACGAACATATGTCATCATGCTTGCGATTAGCACTCGGTAATTACGTACCATCTTATGAAAAGTATGCTAAGGACATGCAGTGCCACGCTTCAACATCCAAAGTCACTCTTTAGTTAAGTTTAGACGCCAGAACTCGTTTGTTTTGTAAGAACCAATAAACTCGCAATTTTGAATAATTATGAGTTTTTTCATTGACATTTTAGAGCAGACCTACACTTTACCTTGACTAAAAAAATGCATATTGTGCGGAAAACTAATATATATGCCACGATACACCCTATCTAGACGACAATCCTGCATCACACTTACTTGCAGCCTCTCAGAGTCGATCGATCGTAGTCTAACAATATTGAGGTAGATCGCCAGCAGTTCAAGTTTGAGCACCCCTGCACTAGACCATCGGCATCAGATTCAAAACACCAAAGATCCAGTGTGTTTCATTCCAACAAACGCCTTTTTCATACGAAGAATGTTTTTTACATAGATATAATGACTATGCCTTGTATTGAGACAGTGATAGTGTCCAGTGAAAGCTAAGTTTTCTTTATTTTCAAAAATATAAGTTAGAGTTTCAAGAATTAATACAGATGGTACCGTCAATATTTTTTGAGCCTTGTAGCTAACTTTTTCAATTCATATTTAAAGTCGCTTTTATCTTTAGGAAATTCTTTAGGCAATTTGAAATATGAAACCGTAGACCAAGTAATTAGTTGCTATTTTAAAACACTTTGCACAAGTGTCAATAACCGCGCTCTGTGTACTAGTTGCATAAATAAAACGGGAACTTTGCATCAAAATGCCATGAACAGATTTGCCTATTCTATTCTAATTCTAAAAAAATTCGTTAATACACAAATACTGTTCAGTGAACTTATTATAGTGACCATTTACCCATTGAAATATTCAAAACCACCTTTTTTATTATTCATTTAATAAAAATTATGCAAAAAACTTACCAAGCATCCAATGTCAATATGCATATTATTAATATCGTTGAACCACAACTAAACCGGTTCATCCTAAAAATAAAATTTATTTGTTTATTATGAGTTCTTTGTCTTTGAGGTTAATGTTTCTTTAAAATATAATTTAGTTTTGTATATTTTATACCCTATAGATGTACAGACTCGGATTAAGAGAAGAACGGGTAGGGGCACAGCCTACTTCTAGTCATAATTTAATCGAGGTCCTATACATTTGTCACATTTTATTATGTTTTACGTTTTATTTACATATATTTTAACGTATTTAGTTTGTGAACCGTTTTCGAGATATGATCGTGAGAAGTTATAATCAACCGAAAATTAACACAATATATACACTACCGTCAGAAAGTATTTGCCCACCTAGAGATTTCAATGTAACTGCCAAAATTTAATACCTAATTAAACCCTTTTATTATATTAGGTAAATTTAATTGTTCTTAACAAGTATCCATCAAAATTAAAAACCAATTAAAACAAATTTCCAAGTTTTGCATGATAATCGTTTTGAGGCAATTTCTGAGCATTCCAGTTGAAGTAAGTACTCATTTCAAGTTTCTAAGGATTATGGAAATTCCTAGTGACATTTTATGATAAAAACTACGCTATAAATACCATTTTGGAAATTAACCATTCGCAAACAGTATTTTGTCATTGATACAGGCTCAATTGTTTTGTGAAAATGCCAAAAACGAAAGAAGTTTCCGTTGAAAATCGGTCTCTGATAATTGCGAGGCACCAAAATGGCCACAAGTCGACAAATCGCGAGTGATATGCGGATGCCAAGGAGAACGGTGGACTACATCGTAAAAAAATTTTCTGTGGTACGTGGAATTCCAACCAGAAACGTTCAGGAAGGCCTCGAAAAAACGACTCCCACTGAAGACAGAGCTATAACAAAGTCCAGCAGACGTAAGCGCCGCCTAAACGCACCAGAAATCACGGCTGAAGTAAACCTGGAGCAGCCCATCCCCATCAGCGTAACAACGGTGAAGAACAGGTTAGCAGAAAGTGGACTACACGGGAGAGTTTCAGTGAGGAAAACACTTCTTAGGCAAGTGAATAAACTTAAACGATTAGAATAGACATGAGAACATGAAAATTGAACATCAGAACAATGGAATTCCGTCCTTTGGAGCGACGAATCTAAATTCGAAATTTTCGGTTCAAATCGACGAGTTTACGTGCGGCTGTCAGCTGGAGAGAGGATGTTAGAAGCCTGTCAGTTGCCTACAGTAAAACATGGTGGAAGTTCAGTAATGGTTTGGGGTTGTTTTGGCAACGAAGTTGGAAAAATCTTTAGGATAGAAGGAATCATGCGAAAAGAACAATATGAAGAAATTTTGCTAACTCAAATGCTCTTCTGGAAGAGATGCTTTTCTGGGAAAACTTATTTTTCCGCATGACAACGACCCTAAACATTCTGCTAAACCAATTAGAGAACTTTTGGATTAATGGAAATCCGATGACGTCCTGGAAGTGATGACTTGGCCTCCACAGTCACCCGACTTGAACCCTATCGAATTGCTGTGGAACCATTTGGACAGGTGTGTTCGAAAACTCAATCCAGCATCAGAAAATCACTTGTGGAAACTTTTACAAGCAAAATGGGTTAAAATAACCGAAGAAACTACTGGACAGAATGCCGAAACTCTGTAAAGCGGTAATTAAAAACCAAGGAGGTCACATAGATGAGAAAAATCCTGGAAAATCATGAATATTTTTTTAAAATTAAAAAAAATATATTATGTGGGTTTTTGTTGTCTTTGGACTGAAATAACTAGGTGGCAAATACTTTCTGACTGTAGTGTATGTATGTATGTATATATATATATATATATATATATATATATATATATATATATATATATATATGCAGTCATAAGAAAAGGTAGCTGAATAGAATATCACAGCCTGGATGGCACTTGTTGACTTTCGAAAAGCTTTGGACATTGTGAAATTCCGGGAAATTCAGAAAAAGGTATATTTACATACTGACAAAAATCAGTGATCAAAACTGAAAGTGAGATTACACGAGGATACCAATGAAGTAAAAATAAACAGAGGTATTAGACAGGATGATATTATATCGCCCAAAATATTCACCCTGGTACTAGAAGATATCTTCAAGAGCTTTCACTGGGAAAACAGGGGACTTAACATATACGGAGAGGGACTCAACAACCTAAGATTTGCTGGTGATATCGCACTTTTTGCCGAAAACAAAATCAAATTGAAATAAATGCTCCAATAATTACAAATTGAAGGTCGGTTTAGAGATAAACATCACAAAAACCAAATTCATGACGAACGAACAAACGAGTATTAATGACGCAATATCCATACACGGGCAATAGGTGGAAAGGGTGGATTCATAGGTATATTTGGGGCAGGATTTACAATCAGAAAAGTAAATCAGCAACTGGAAGTGAATCGAAGGACACCCCTGGGATAGGTGGCTTACGGTAAAATGTCAGTCCAAACTGCCTTTAAAACCTAAAGTAAACTATATAACGAATGCATTCTATCAGTAACAACGTATGGTAGCGAAACAGGAGTTCTGACAAAGAAAATTGGAAGTTTGTATTATTTTGGCCGATACTTGTTGGAGATCCATTAAGCTTAAGTTAAGTGAACAGTAAAACAAACATTTTTTTTTTCAATTACTGGTACCACAATTATTTTAATATTTCAACATGTTTCGCTACCACTTTAGCTTTATCAAGAGCAAATCAGCAAGATGGAAAATTTATTACATATATAAGATCCCTACAGGTAAAATACAATAATTTTGGGAATTCCTAATCATACTGTTATAAAAACTTTATATTATAGGTAACAAATTATTAGATACGGTATTATCAAAATATATTTAAAAGAGGTGAATTATTTAATTCTCATTGGTCATTTAACAAATAATTAGTATTTTTAAGTTTATTGATTTCCAGGGATTCAGACAAATTTAATTTATACCTTTTATTTTCAACATGTAAAAGTTTTTATTAAACTGATGTTCTGATTCTATTAAATGGTTAGCGTAATTTGGGTCTAATTTATTAGTTATAAAAAAGAGGTAAAATATTCTTTTATCCTTTTTTAGTGTTCCGTACGGAACACTTTTAAGATCACTTCGGTGTCTGTCCGTCTGTCACACCCGATTTTCTCCGAAACTATTTGTCATAGAGAGTTGAAATTTGTTAATAATATAGGAATTGATGGCCTCATCAGAGCCATGTAGTTTTGAAAGTTAAATTTTGACTTAAGGAGTTAGTTTTGGGGGGTGAAATCGGAAGTGAAAAAAAATTTTTTTTACTAGGTAATCGAGTGTGGTGTCAAATGAAAGCTTATGAAAATACTAGTAAAATATATATATATATATATATATATATATATATATATATATATATATATATATATATATATATATAATGTAATACTTGCGCGCACTTTTCTTTGTATTATTTTTAAAAAATCGCGAAAAATCGCTGTCCACCCGCCTTATCTCGAAAAGTACTGATCAAAAAATTTTGGAATGTTCTCCACGGGTGTAGATTGAACGAAAATTATCACGAGTGCATTACCTTTAATAATTTATCTGGTATATAAAAAAAAAAAAACAAAAATTTCAAGGTCATCAGATTTTAGTAAAGATTGGAAACAAACTTTGTTGAAAACTCATTTAGGGTGTGTTTTGTGAAGTCACTGATCATTTTATACCTCTGAAACAAAATTTTTTATTTGAAAAGCAATCAATGTACGGAACACTAATTGCGCAAGTTCAACTTGCACTTGACCGGTTATTTAAAGTTTCTTCCTGTTTGACTAATATATCCACAATCGCAATTAAGTTTATAAACATCTGATTTTTGCTCTTTGTCTGTTTTTGATTTATTAGTTTTTATATATTTGTTTAGGATGTTATCTGTTTTAAATGCTATATTACTATTTAGTTTTTTTGTTAAGATACTTCTAATTTTATTGCTAGTCTCGCCTACTTATGTAATAACACTATAACGTTCTTGATTCATTTTTTGGCTAGCGCTTTTTTATATTTTTTCTTTTTTAAAATTTTGTTTATTATATCTACATTATATTATTTGCTGCAATTTGTTTTATAACGTTTAGTTCTTTAAGAAAATCCTTTTCATTTAATAGAATTAATAGTAATCTATGGAGCATGCTATGAAATTCAGCTAGTTTGTGTTGGATTGGGTGACATGATTTATTATGTATTGTTGTGTCAGTATGCGATGGTTAGTGGTAAATAGAGAAAGTATGTTTATTATTATATTTTGTTATCGTTAAGTCTAAGAAGTTTATGCTATTATTAGTTTCTTCTTCTGTAGTCAATTTTATGTTAGCATGTAAATTATTTATATATATAAAAAAGAACTTTTCTTTCTGATTGTGGTTTGTTTTTAATTGACTGTCGTGTTTTTTATGGTTAACAGTAAGAGTACTTAATGAGTTTAAGATACATTTATCAAAATCTGTAGAATAACTCGTGAGTTAAGCGCCAGAATTAAAGTAGGTAGGACGCCGCAGTATCTTTATGGAAAATGGCTCTCGGTCAAATTTGTTCAAACTTTGGGAAAATATAGTTTTTGAGGAGTAGAACAACAAAAGCCCATAGTTTTTTAGATATCTCACCTTGAAGTTGGCATTTTTAAGAGGATTTTTATATCATACAGTCAGACGAGTCGGCGTATCACTATTTAGATATATATGCGTTTTGACATACATATGATAAACGTGCAGATCTATATATATATATATATATATATATATATATATATATATATATATATATATATATATATATATATATATATATATACCAGGTGTACAAGTATGAAATGCGGATTTTTTTCTAACAAAACATGTTAAATTCGGGAGAATGATAAAAAGTGCTTTATTCAAAGTATGCTCCATCGCTTGTTATCCATTTTTCCCATCTTTCGGGCAATTTGTGAATACCACGCCAGTAAAAATCTTCCTCTTTTGCTGCGAACCATTCATCGAGCCATTTTTCACATCTTCGTACGAACCAAAGCACTGCGCAGCACGGGCGTGACCCATCAATGCAAACAAGTGGTAATCGAAAGGAGCCAAGTCTAGTGAGTAAGCCGCATGGGGTAGAATTTCCCAGCTGAGTGCTTCCAACGTGTCGCGAACTGTTTTTGCCGTATGTGATGGAGCATTGTCATAAAGAAAAATGACTCTGTGTTGCCTTTTTCGGTTTTCTGGCCTTTTTTCAAGCAGCGAACGGTTCAAATTGTTGTTGGTAACGTTTAGTATTAACCGTTTCCCCCAGGTTTCAACAGCTCATAATAGACCACGCCCCTCTGGTCCCACAAAACACAGAGCATCGTCTTTCTGCGATTCGGTCTTGCGGTCGATGTGGATGGTGCGCCTGGGTCTACCCATGATTTTTTGCGCTTGAGATTCTCAAAATAAATCCACTTTTCATCCCCTGTAACTATACGATGCAAAAACGACTTCCTTTTGTACCGAGCGAGCAAAATGTCACACGTGTTTTTGCGCTTTTCCATTTGCCTGTCGTTCAACTCATGTGGTATCCATCTACCGGTCTTCTGAATCTTTCCCATCTCTCGTAGCCGATTGGAAACAGCTTGTTGACTAACGCCCAAGTGCTCGGCGAGTTGTTTTTGTGTTTTCAAATCATCTACGTCCAACAATGCTTACAATTCCACATCTTCGTATTTTTTTTGGCGGTTTTCCACGTTCCTTCTCTGCAACATCGAAGTCACCACTTTTGAAACGCCGAAACCATCGTTCACACGTATCTTGCGATGGAGCATGTTCACCATAAGCTTCTCGAAGTAATAGGTATGATTCAACAGCAGTTTTCTTCAAATGAAAACAAAAAAAATTAATGCTGTCCGCGAATGCTCTTTGTTCGGTATAAATTTCGACATATTGAACACAACACTATGCACACACTTTTCCAATTTATCACTCGTGCGCGTCTGACACTTGTTGATGACACAACAAAATAGTGCAGTGTCAAATCTTTATAGCACAAACTGCATTGATGCACCATCTGTTGTCTGAAACCCGCATTTCATACTTGTACACCGGGTATGTATATATATATATATATATATATATATATATATATATATATATATATATATATATATATATATATACTGTTCTTCTTAACGTCATACAAATATATGCTCCCACTGCAGATAAACAGAATGAAGAGGTTATTAGAAGTCCTAAAAACAATACCAAAAGGATACTTGAGAGTCATAATGGGAGACTTCAACGCCAAATTTGGAAGAGGTAGGTAGGACCATATGATCTAGGTCAAAGAAACAATAGAGGCGAACGACTAAACATTTTCAGTGAAGAAATAGGTTATGTTGTTACTAACATCGTCTTCAACCTACCACCACGAAGATTATACACGTGGAAGTCCCCACTAGACTCACCAGACCATATCATCAGAAATCAAATAGACTATATTCTAGTCAATAAACGTTTTAAAAATAGTGACTTATCTGTCAAAACATATCCCAGTGCTGATCTAAACTCGGATCACAATGTCCTGGTAGGGGTTCTAAGAATTATCTTGAAAAAGTTAAAAAGAAAACAGAAAACCATATACGATATGCGACAACTTAAAGACGAAAATGTAACAAATGTCATTAAAAAAGATCTTAATAAAAAACTCCGAGACGCAGAGCTAAATGAAGACATAAAATCTGAAATAGAAAAGTTAGGGGGCCAAAGAATAAGTATCTAACTATGGAACAAACACATAAAAGGAAGGAATGGCTGACAGATGACATTCTAAGACTAAGGGAGGAAAGACGGTTACACAAAAAGAGAGGTAACAAAAGAGAATATAGTTGATTACACACACAAATATAGAAAGAAATTCCAGCTAAAGATAGGTGGAATGGTGAAAGATGTAAAGAGATAGAGGGAAAGTATGATAGCTTTAATATCTATCAACAAATCAAAGACTTAACTGGTGAACGGAGAACGAAATCAAATGGACGTTTAATAGTTCATCAAAGCAACGCTGTTATCGATAAAGAAGAGAATGGCAAGACTATGTTACACAGTTATTTTCTGGTGCAAGACCAGATCAGCCACAATGCTCAATAGACTTGCTTGGGCCCTGTATTACCACCGATGACGTTCGCATTGCAAAAAATCAACTAAAAATGGAAAAGCCACCGGTCCCGATGAATTCCATGGGGAGTTTCTTAAGCTCTTAGATGAGGATCGGATTAAGTGGCTTACGGTGATCTGCAGTAAAATCTGTGATTTAGGCAGAATACGAGAAAGCTGGTTAAAATCTGAGATTATAACAATCCCAAAAAATGAAGGCGCTAAAAAATGCGGAGAATATCGAAATAATTAGCCTTATAAGCCATCTTTTAAAAAACATTTCTGAAAATCATTCGCAGAATATATAAGTTGTATCAGCTACACAATTCGGTTTTCGTTATGACATGGGAACCAGAGAGGTATTGTTTACTATGCAGGTTTTGATTCAACGATGTAAAGACGTCAATGGTGACGTATATTTGTGCCTGATCGACTACCAAAAGGCCTTTGACAGAGTCCAACATCACAAAATGGTCGAAATTCTGAAAGGCCTTGGGCGAGATGGAAAGGATCTGCGGATTATTGGCAACCTCTACTGGAACCAGATGGCATTTATTAAAACAGAAGAGGAGCTCTCAGAAGCAATATCGATTGAGCGTGAAGTAAGGCAGGGTTGTGTTTTGTCTCCACTATTGTTTCATATATTCTCGAGCAAATCTTCAGAAAGGCACTGGAAGAGGCTGATGAGGGAATACGGCCTAATGGGGAGCAATAAATAACATTCGTTATGCTGAAGATATGGTGGATATGGCTGATAACTTAAAGGGTCTACAACATCTTATGACAAAAATAAACAAAGTCAGTAATCGATAAGGCCTTAAACTTAATATCAGCAAAACAAAGTACATGGCAATCAGCAAGTCTCCAGTTCCTGCTACCTTGTTGATGGTTAACAATCAACAAATATAAAGAACTCCACAATATTCATATCTAGGTACCATGAAAAAACGAACAATGGGATTATTTGCAAGAAATTCGTTGCCGTATCGCAAAAGCTAGAGCAGTGTTCCTCAAAATGAAATCACTTTTCAAGAGCTCGGCAATAAAATTGAACACGAAAATGAGGCTCCTAAGATGTTATGTCTTTAGTGTCCTTCTTTATGGTGTGGTATCGTGAACGCTGACTGAAGCCACTTCTAAGAAACTTGAGGCATTTGAATTACGGCTATATCGCCGAATTTAAAAATTTTTTTATACTGACCATATCACCAACGAAGATGTCTTACATCGCATGAACAAGAAACTGGAAATTATGGAACCTGTTAAAGTAGGAAAATTGGAGAATTTAAGACACATAATTGGAAATCCCCACAGATACGGATTACTACAGCAAATACTCCAAGGAAAGGTATTTGGAGAAAAGGGACCAGGACGCAGACGTATTTCCTGGCTAAACAATCTGCGAAATTGGTTCTCAACAAATAATACCGGTCTTTTCAGAGCTGCAGTGGATAAAGTAATGATAGCCAGAATGATTGCCAACATTCGAACGGAATACGCCCTTTAAGAAGAAGAAGATTACATGTCAAAACTTTCGGGGCACTGATCCGGATCATTAGTTACTTATAGTTTAGTATTGATTATAATTAATAGCAAACTAGTTTTATTTTTAATGTATAAATACATTAGTCGTTATTAGTTATTTTCCAAAAAAATAATTTTGAAGGCCAAATCTCGTTTTACTGATTGGACATAGTTTACAATGCTTAGATAAAATTTACAGCAGCTGGTGTTATATGTTAAAACGAAGAATCTGGCGAAGTTTCTCCGTTTTAAAAAAACCAGCTAAGTGCAAGTCAGACTTGTACAATTAGTGTTCCATACTTTGCTTTTAAATTAATTTTTGTTACGGAGGTATAAAATGATCAATAACTTCACAAAATACACTCCAAATCAGTTTTCAACAAAGTTTTTTTCCTATCGTTACTGAAAACTGATGATCTTGAAATTTTTGTTTTTTTATATACCAGATAAATTATTAAAGGTAATGCACTCATGATAATTTTCGTTCAATCTAAACCCTGTGGAGAATATTCCAGAATTGTTTCAAAGTTTTTTAATCAGTACTTTTCGAAATAAGAGGGGGGCGATTTTTAGCAATTTTTAAAAATAATACAAAGAAAAGTGTGCGCAAGTATTACATTATATATATTTTTGAACCCGTGTTTTTATAAGCTTTCATTTGACACCCCACTCGATGACCTGAGCTGACCATCAATTCCTGTATTGGTGCTAAATTTCAACTTTCTATGTCAAATAGTTTCGGAGAAAATCGGGTGTGATAGACGGACAGACAGACAAATGGACATACACCGAAATGATAGATAAGAGTTTCATACGGAACACTAAAAACGTAGTCGAAAAATGCCAAATCTACCCAACAAACGAACACATAAATGGATAATACCACACTAATAATCGCTAACAGCTACAATTACTTCCCTTAAATACACCATCGTCAGAAAGTATTTGCCCACCTAAAAATTTCAATGTAATTGCCAAAATTTAATACCTAATTAAACCATTTTATTATATTAGGTAAATTTAATTGTTCTTAATAAGTGTCCATCATAAAATTGTTTAGATAAGCCTCTTTGGTGACATCACAAATTAAAAAACCAATTAGAACAAATTTCCAAGTTTTGCATGATAATCGTTTTGAGGCGATTTCTGAGAATTCCAGTTGAAGTAAGAACTCATTTCATGTTTCTAGGCATTATGGAAATTCCTTGTGACATTTTACGATAAAAACTATGCTATAAATACCATTGCCCTTTTGGAAATTAACCATTCGCAAACAGTATTTTGTCATTGATACAGGCTCAATTATTTTGTGAAAATGCCAAAAACGAAAGAAGTTTCCATTGAAAATCGAGCTCTGATAATTGCGAGACATCAAAATGGTCACTCAAGTCGACAAATCGCGAGTGATATGCGGATGCCAAGGAGAACGGTGGAGTACATCGTAAAAAAAATTTCTACGGGACATGGAATTCTAACCAAAAACGTTCAGGAAGGCCTCGAAAAACGATTCCCGCTGAGCTATAACAATGTCCAACAGACGTAATCGCCGTCTACCCGCACCAGAAATCACGGCTCAAGTAAACCTGGAGCAGCCCATCCTCATCAGCGTGACAACCGTGAAGAACAGGTTAGCAGAAGGTGGCCTACACGGGAGAGTTGCAGCGAGGAAAACACACTTCTTAGGCACGTGAATAAACGTAAAGGATTAGAAGGGGCCCGAGGACATGAAAATTAGACATCAGAACAATGGAATTCCGTCCTTTCGAGCGTCGAATCTAAATTCAAAATTTTCGGTTCAAATCGACGAGTTTACGTGCGGCGGTCAGCTAGAGAGAGGATGTTGGAAGCCTATCAGTTGCCTACAGTAAAACATGGTGGAGGTTCAGTAACGATTTCGGGTTTATCTTGGCAACGGTAAAGTTGGAAAAATCTTTAGGATAGGAGGAATCATGCGCAAAGAACAGTATCAAGAAATTTTGCTAACTCAAATGCTTCCTTCTGGAAGAGATATTTTTCAGGAGAGATTTATTTTTTAAACATTCTGCTAAACAAATTAGAGAACTTTTGGACCAACGGAAATCCGATGACGTCCTGGAAGTGATGACGTGGTCTCCACAATCACCCGACTTGAACCCCATCGAATTGCTGTGGGACCATTTGGACAAGTGTGTTCGAAAACTCAATCAAACATCAGAAAAAATCGCTTGTGGAAACTTTTACAAGCAGAATGGGTTAAAATAACCGAAGAAGCTCTGAAGAAACTACTGGACAGAATGCCGAAACTCTGTAAAGCGGTAATTAAAAACAAATGAGGTCACTTAGATGAGAAAAATCCTGGAAAATCATGAATATTTTTCTAATTTTCAAGACTGTAAATAATATGAAAATAAATAATAATTCATTAAATAAAAAAATATATATATATTCTGACGGTAGTGTATAACTGGTATTTATCTGTTGTGATTGTCCATCTAAAGAACTGCGAACGTGTTCTATTTTTTTACACAAAATTAAGCTTTGTCAACCTGCACATGATTATAATGTTTACTAACCTTTCCCTTATTACTAACTGGAATTCTAAATCTGCACAATCATGCAATTATTTTTATAATTCACCGGAAGACCAATGAAACACGGAATGGATTAACACGCGTTATAATCAGAACTTGAACAGAAAATACTACTTATTCGTAGAAAAAACTAAATCATTGCACTTTTCATTCCTAATCAATACTTCTCAAGTGTTATCACTTTTCTACGATGTCTCACTATTGATTAATTATCTATTTATTATTATCAAAGAGTAATTTTGCACTTAGGTTAATAAATTAGAATTTTAAAATTTCATTTTAATTAATCTATAGAACAGTGATATTAGATTTATTGATTTGAAAGAAGCCGATAACTGTACAATTTTAAAGAACGAAATAACTTAGTAGATCATAATATTGGGTGTGTAAATTAATGTTGAGGGATTTTTCGGTCAAAATATCACTTTATTTAAAAAAAAATGGTTACATATTGATTATTTCAAGTATTGTCCATCGCTAGCCACTACTTTCTCCCATCTTTGTGGCCGCATATGAATACCAAGTTAAAAGAACGACTTTTGAGGCTATCCATGAATCGACCCATTTTTTGGTATCCCCATAAGAATGGATGCGCTGTTCAGACAGACCGTGCGTCATCGATTGGAAGTGATAATCAGAAAGAGCAGTGTCTGTAAGTACGGCGAGTGACATAGGACATCCTATCTAAGCACTTCTAGCGTTTCCTTGACGGGTTTTGCAACATGTGGCCGAGTGTTGTCATGTTGAAAAATCACTTTGTCGGTCCCTAGTAATAGTTTCGTTGGGTTGGAGGGGTTCATAATACATTACACTCAGCTGATCCCACCAGATATACAGCATAAGCTTGGAGCCATGAATGCGTATCCATTTTTCATCACCAGTTACGATACGATGAAAAAAACCTTTCCGATTGTGCCGTTGAAGCAGTTGTTCACAGGTGAAAAATCGCCTTTCAAGGTCTGTCGGTTTCAATTCGTACAACACCCAATTTCCTTGCTTTTGAATCATTCCCATTGCATGCAAGTGCTTAGAAATGGTTGTGTGATGAACTCCTAATGATTATACAAGCTCTTTTTCCACTTGGCACGGATCTTCATCAAGTAATACATCCAATTTTTCATCTTTAAACTTTTGCGGCTGTTTTGGACGTTCTTTGTCTTTCCTGTCACCATTTTTAAAGTGTCGAAACCAATATTTACATATTTTTATCGATGGAATATAATGACCATAGTTTTCCGACAGGAATCGATGACTTTCAGCAGTGTTTTTCTTCAAATTAAACAAGAAAAGTAACGCTTCCCACAAATAGTGTTTTTTTGACACGAAATTCGACATATGCAATGCTCAAAAAAATATGTTGTATACAGTTCGCAAAATAACATACACTAAAAATTAAAGTCCGGTGCTTCACTAACAATATAGCAACAGTATGCCCCTATGCGATATAATACAAGTTAATTTATTAATTAATTAATTAATCCCTCAATATTAATTCACATTTCTTATAGTTTAAAACTGCTGTTACCAAACCTGGAGAGCTTGTTGCTTACGTAAACATTTTCTTGACTAGCAACGTCATTTGTAAGTTTAATATATCATTTTATATAATATGTAAGCAATGTTATTTTCGATTTTCATTTTAAACTTAACGGCAATTATTGACAGATACGATATTTTATTAGTCCAAAAATGTAATTGTAGTAATTAAAACATATTAATGAATTTCACGAAAACTTGACAGAAATGCCAGCATTCAAAATGATGAAAAAAACATGTGACGATGAGTGCTAATTCAGAACACAGATTTTTGAATGGCGTAAATATTTTTAGGATTGAAGAGAACAGCTCGTAGAAGACAAACATACGAAAATAATAATATCAATTGGAACACTAGAAATAATTTCAAGAGATCGTGAATTCGTGGCTAATGAACGCAGTAATTCTTCGAAAATGATGGAAAAAGCGTTAAGCATCAAACAGGAAAACAATTCGAACAGTTTTGAAAGAAAATCTAGGAGAAGCAATGGTTTGTGCAAAATTCGTTCCACATATTTTAAGTTAAGATACAACGATAGTCTAAACTTCCAGAACGCAATTATTACTGGTGACTGAACATGGTCTCCTCCTGTCTTCCATTTCACTCTATCCTTGGCTATATGATGCCAGTTCCTGCCGACCTGTTGTTTCACGTCATCGATCCATCTTTTTGGTGGTCTTCCTACACTTCTCCTGTGTCTTCTAGGCCTCTACTGTACTAAGTGTTTCGTCTCCTTCTTATCCGCCTCCTGTCTAGCTACGTGTCCTATCGAAGTCCATTTTAGAGATGCCACACGCTTTATGACATCCTCGACCTTGGTTCGTAGACTTATTTCTTCGTTACGCAAGTGGTCTCTAAGCGTTACTCCCAGCATAATTTGTTCTATAGCTCTCTGGGTAGTACGAAGTTTATTAGATGTTTTCACCGTTAAGGTTGCGGTTTCTAATCCATACATCATCACTGGGAAATTGCATATGTTAAAAACTTTGGTTTTCAGATTGATCGGGATATCAGGACTTTTTAAGACATGATCCAGTTTTCCAGTGGCTGTCCATGTCATTCTAATTCTCTGCGGCTTTTCAGTTCTCTATATCAAGTTTTATTTCATGACCTAGGTAAATATATTCTTTTACTTTTTTATTTTACGACCTCCAACATAGACTAGTGTTTCGTCTGGAATCAGGATTTTAGTTTTTGTTAAATTTATAGTCAGCCTAACTTTTTCTGAAGCTGCCTTCAGATCTTAGACGTTCTCCTGTAACTCTTGTAAGTCGTTGTCGATCAATACTACGTCGTCAGCAAAACGGAAGTGGCTCAAGTATCTTCCATCAACATTTATTCCTCTCTCCTCCCAATCCAGTTGTTTAAAGGCATCCTCCAAAGCCAGTGTAAAAAATTTCACCGAGCTAGTGTCTTATTCCGCGTCGTAGAGCTATTTAATCAGTTATTAGATCATCACTGATTCTAACTTGTTGTGTAGCCATTTCGTATACGTATTTAACAAGGTCTTGGTATCTTGAATCTATTCTAGCATTATTCATAGCTTGAACTACTGCCCATAGTTCTACAGAATCAAAAGCTTCATGTTAATCAATAAAGGCTAAATGAACTGGGACTTCAAAACCCCGCCTGTTCTGGTGGTTGATAATTATCTAACTTGTTTGTGAGTCTGTTAGTTACTATCTTTGTTAGTAATTTATATGGGTGTGGGAGGAGACTTATTGGACAATAGTTTTCTATATTTACCAGGTGTACAAGTATGAAATGCGGATTTTTTTTTTCTAAAAAAACATGTTAACTTCGGAAGAATGATAAAAAGTGCTTTATTCAAAGTATGCTCCATCGCTGTTTATACATTTTTCCCATCTTTCGGGGAATTTGTGAATACCACGCCAGTAAAAATCTTCCCTCGTCAATGTCAATGTGGATGGTGCGCCTGGGTCTACCCATGATTTTTTGCGCTTGGGATTCTCAAAATAAATCCACTTTTCATCCCCTGTATGTATACGATGCAAAAACGACTTCCTTTTGTACCTAGCGAGCAAAATGTCGTTCAGCTCATGTGGTACCCATCTACCGGTCTTCTGAATCTTTCCCATCTCTCGTAGCCGATTGGAGACAGCTCGTTGACTAACGCCCAATTGCTCGGCGAGTTGTTTTTGTGTTTGCGAATCATCTTCGTCCAACAATGCTTACAATTCCACATCTTCGTATTTTTTTGGCGATTTTCCACGTTCCTTGTCTGCAACATCGAAGTCACCACTTTTGAAATGCCGAAACAATCTTTCACACGTATCTTGCAATGGAGCATGTTCCCCATAAGCTTCTGGAAGTAATCGGTATGATTCAACAGCAGTTTTCTTCAAATGAAAACAAAAAATTAATGCTGTCCGCGAATGCTCTTTGTTCGGTATAAATTTCTACATATTGAACACAACACTATGCACACACTTTTCCAATTTATCACTTGTGCGCGTCTGAGACTTGTTGATAACACAACAAAATGGCGCAGTGTCAAATCTTTATAGCACAAACTGCATTGGTGCACCATCTGTTGTCTGAAATCCGCATTTCATACTTGTACACCTGGTAGGTTGTCCCTTTTTTGTATAGAAGAATTACTTGAGCATTTAACCAATTGTGGGTCATATTGATAATTGGTATTGGCGTGACAGCTGGTGCTTATTACACGATATTGTACCAAGTGACACTTTATTTATTGTTCGACAATTTTTGACGCAAAATAAAGTCTGTGTGGTGTATTGTGTTCACCTGAGTTAAAACTTTAAATTTTTGCTATGATGAAGTTAAAATAATCATTTTTCGAGGACATAGATATCATTTAAAATGCATACTTGCGAAAGTCATGAAAAAGGTTATCAATCAGCATCTCCTAAAATATCTTGAACTATTCAGTATAATTAGCGATCACCAATATGGCTTTCGTAAACATAGATCAACACGAGATCTTCTGACTTATGTAATACATGTTTGGAACAACGCAATTGAACACTTTGGAGAATCTCGAGCGGTTGCTCTTGACATATCCAAGGCATTCGACCGTGTTTGGCACGATGGACTGTTGGCTAAGCTACGCTCTTGTGGAATGTCTGAAAAATTCTGTTCGTGGCTCTCATGTTTCCTCAGAGAGCGTTCTTTACGAGTGGCGGTCGGCGGATTTCTTTCTACCCTTCACAATCAACGCCGGTGTGCCCCAAGGCTCCATTCTGTCTCATACTACCTTTCTCATTTACATTAACGATCTGCTCGAAAAGACCAATCCAATCTACAGCTTTGCAGACGACATTACGCTTCTCTCTTCATTCACTTTGAACGCTCGGACATCGGCTGCTCAGGCGAATATCCGGAGGTCGTTCAACTTAACAAAGACCTGGAAGAAATTCTATCTTGGGGTGACAGTAACCAAGTGGAATTTAACGCTACAAAAACCCAGGCGGCAGTTTTTTCTAAAAAAGTTAACGTTGCTGAACCCGACATAATTATGTCGGGGCACTCTATTCCCCTAACATCGTCGCTCAATTTGTTGGGCGTTAGTTTGGGAGCAAATATGTCCTGGCATGAACATGTTGCAGGCATAGCAAGGAGAGCCTCTCAAAAGTTGGGAATATTATTTCAAACCAGAAAGCTTTACACTCCACAACAACCGTTAATTCTTTACAAGGCTCAAATTCGACCAACTATGGAATACTGCTCCCATATTTGGGGCTCCGCTCCCAAACATACACCAGAATCCAACAGATTCTGTTCAGAGAAGAGCTGTTCGTCTGATTGGAGACCTGGAACTGACCGGCGGCCTTGATTCGCTGGACCATCGAAGAACGGTTGGCGACTTGAGTCTATTCTACAAGTATTTTCATGGAAAGTGTTCGAAGGATGTAGCCCGCTTAATTCCTCCCAAAGCGGTGCATGATAGAAATATACGTCGCGCTGGTGCTTCACATCCATATGAGGTTCAGCTTGTTACTCCGCGTACAACGCTTTTTCAAGCAGTCTTTTATATGGAGAACATCATCCCTTTGGAATAATTTGCGCAGCGCTGTGTTTCCCACCGAGTACAATTTACAGCGTTTCACGAACAACGTGAATCGCTTTTTTTCCGCACACATGCCGCTCTTGGAGCGCTTTAGGGATTTCCCTGCAGTACGTGTGCTAGACCCATAAAAAAAAAATATTTGCCTGGCAGGCAAAAACGAATTAGAGAGTTAATTTAAATCAAAGTTATATAATTGTAAAAAAGTGCGTTTAGTTAGGAAGAAAATATATTGAATAAAAAAAAGAGAAAACAAAAAAATTGTTTCATTCACTTATACTCCGGCACGAAAAAATAATTCTCGCACTGTGTTTATTAATCATATTTTGGCATGTACAAAAAATATTTAATAATATAAAAATAATTTCGTGTTACATAAAATAAAAACTATGCTAAATTATAAAGTACCAACATTTTTGGCAGTAAATTTTGCATTCCACCTACACCCACGAGTCACCAATTACTTAATTTATTCCGAAATCGTTAGATTACCATTTAATTCTAAAAACTTGAACGTCTTGCATTATTATCTAATACAGTGAAATAAATATAACTAAATAATTTATAGCTATTACTGACCTTAACACCACCGTTGTTAAACAGATAATGTGAAAGTGATCACTAATAACCTTTTTCTTCCACGGTCAACATTCAAAGAAACCAGAACCGATATTAGTGAACTTCAAGAACCATGATTTGGTTTTTCGTACAGAACCGGATCGGTTTTGTACAGTTATTTACTTTAATATTCCAAAAGTACGTGGGTTGTATTTTCAGATTTAAAAAAAAATGCTAATGAACGATTATTTAAACAAAACAAGGAACTCGACTGCACTGTTTGGTTTACTAAAAAGAATAAAATATTAACACAATATTATCGTACTGGTTAGTCAGAGCGGTCTGCGACAGAATGTAATCGGTGAAAGTACAAAAAAACTAAATTGAAACTCATTTTTATTTGGTCTCATAAGTCTCACATATTGTAGATAAGACAAGTCACAAATTTGAAATAGCTTACAGAAAAAAAAAATAAAATAAAATAAGACAGAGTACAAAAACACATTTTTGTAGTATTTTGTGATAAATACAACACACGTGGTTCCATATTACATATATAGTTAAATAACCAGTCAAGTGCAAGTTGAACTAGCGCAATTAGTGTTCCGTACGTTGATTGCTTTTAAAATAAAAAATTTCGTTACGGAGGTATAAAATGATCTGTGACTTCACAAAACACATCCCAAATGAGTTTTCAACAAAGTTTCTTTCCAATCTTTAATGAAAACTGATGACCTTGAAATTTTTATTTTTTCTATATACCAGATAAATTATTAAAAGTAATGCACTCGTGATAGTTTTGGTTCATTCTACACCCCGTGGAAAATATTCCAGAATTTTTTCAAAATTTTTTGATAAGTACTTTTCGAGATAAGGCGGGGGGACAGCGATTTTTCTCGATTTTTTAAAAATAATACAAAGAAAAGTGCGCGCAAGTATTACATTATATATATATATATATATATATATATATATATATATATACATACATACATACATATATATATATATATATATATATATATATATATATATATATATATATATATATATATATACATACATATATATATATATATATATATATATATATATATATATATATATATATATATATATATATATATATACTCGTGTTTTCACAAGCTTTCATTTGGCACCACGCTCGATGACCTAGTAAAAATTTTTTTTTTTTCACTTCCGATTTCACCCCCCAAAACTAATCCCTTAAGTCAAAATTTAACTTTCAAAACTACACGGCTCTGATGAGGCCATCAGTTCCTATATTAGTACCAAATTTCAACTTTCTATGTCAAATAGTTTCGGAGAAAATCGGGTGTGACAGACAGACGCCGAAGTGATCTGTACGGAACACTAAAAAAATATATAGAATGGTAAGCCTGGCTAAATAATACAAAAGAATGGCGATTATATATTATTATTTATTAAATTATAAGAAATTTTTTTTTAAATGTTTTAAATCATTATTTTTTATCGGGTTAAATGACCACTGATGAAAACTATGGCGCCTCCTTGTCTGCAGGATTACTTCACAAGAAAATAATCCAATCGGCAAAAATAAATATTAATCTTGTAAAATAACGTAGCAGTTAAAAATTATCGAAAGGATATATTTTTTTCAAAAATATAAAACTTACAGTGTTTCAAACTTTAGTATGCAACTTTCGACCAAAAAATTTATGATTTATGTTTAATTATTTATAAAAAATTGTCTGTTAGAAAAATTAACGACATGTTGTAGAAAAAGTAATTATTAAGACCTAAAAAAAAGTTTAAAAATATTAAAAATTTAGTAATATAGCAGACAGTCTCTGCAAACCGGTAGCGGTCCCAATCCGACGCCAGGTCACATTTAATGCTATAACTTTGTCATGGAATGGAATTTTCTTAAATTCTTAGAAGTATAGAGAAAAAAATCCGTAAAAAAAAATCGATTTTTGAAAATTCAAGGTGTATGTAGCTTCTTAAAAAGTTGCCAAAATTCGCTGTCCTTATCTCTAAGAGTACTAATCAAAAAACTCTGAAAAAATTCTGGAATATTCTCCCTAAGGTGTAGAGTGAATGAAAATTGTCACGAGTGGTCTACCTTTGATGATTTATCTGGTATCTAAAAATAACCTTTAACTTTTTGGATATATGTTTCATACTTATATACAAGTCCCCATCCTGTTTACTAAAAAATGTTATTCACTGAATAGATAAAAGTATAACCACACCTGCACCACATGAATCTGAGATAATTATTGTGGGAGATTTTAACATAAATTTTTTGGAATATGTAAATAACAGTCGATCCACCTACGAGGGCTACCTTTTAAGTTTTTACAAAAGCACTAAAAGAAAAAAAATTTTGGTACAAATCGTTTTATTGTTTCTCAAAATATTTTTTCGACTCTAAAGTTGGTACCTCAAAAACATGGTTTTGGAAGCATTCTGACGGAATACCTGCCATAGTTCTCAAAAACTGTGCGAGGGAACTAACACCAGTTTTCTGTAGACTTTTCAACCTATCCTACAGAAAGGGAATATTTCCTTCCTGCTGGAAATGTGCCACAGTTCAGCAGATACCTAAAAAAGGCAAGAAGATCTTGCCAAATACCTACCGACTAGTCGCACTGCTTTCAATAATATCGAAAGTCATAGAAAAGGTTATCAATCAGCGTCTTCCAAAATATCTTGAACGATTCAACATTATTAGCGATCACTAATATGGCTTTCGTAAACATAGATCAACAGGAGATCTTCTGACTTAGGTAACACATGTTTAGAACAACGCAATTGAACACTTTGGAGAATCTCGAGCGGTTGCTCTTGACATATCTAAGGCATTCGACCTTGTTTGGCACGATGGATTGTTGGCTAAGCTACGCTCTTATGGTATGTCTGAAAAGTTCTGTTTATGGCTCTTATGTTTCCTCAGGGAGCGTTCTTTACAAGTGGCGGTCGACGGATTTCTCTCTAACAACTTCACTAACAACGCCGGTTTGCCCCAAGGCTCCATACTGTCTCCTACTCTCTTTCTCATTTACATTAACGATCTGCTGGAAAAGATCGTGGATCGAATCTACAGCTTTGCAGATGACATTACACTTATCTCTTCATTCACTTTGAAAGCTCGGACATCGGCTACTCAGGCGAATATCCGCAGACAGCAGGAGGTCGTTCAACTTAACAAAGACCTGGAAGAAATTCTATCTTGGGGTGACAGTAACCAAGTGGAATTTAACGCTACGAAAACCCAGGCGGCAGTTTTTTCTAAAAAAGTTAACGTTGCTGAACCCGACATAGTTATGTCGGGGCACTCCATTCCTCTAGCATCGTCACTCAATTTATTGGGCGTTAATTTGGGAGCAAATATGTCCTGGCACGAACATGTTGCAGGCATAACAAGGAGAGCTTTTCAAAAGTTGGGAATAATATTTCGAAACAAGAAAGCTTTACACTAACAACTGTTAATACTTTACAAAGCTCAAATTCGACCAACTATGGAATACTGCTCCCATGTTTGGGGCTCCGCTCCCAAACACACACTGCATTTGTTGGATTCTGTTCGTCTGATTGGAGACCCGGAACTGACCGGCGGCCTTGATTCTCTGGAACATCGAAGAACGGTTGGCGACTTGAGTCTATTCTACAAATATTTTCATGGAAAGTGTTCGAAGGATGTAGCCGGCTTAATTCCTCCCAGAGCAGTGCATGTTAGAAATACACGTCGCGCTGATGCTTCACATCCGTATGCGGTTCAGCTTATTACTCCGCGTACAACGCTTTTCAAGCAGTCTTTCATATGAAAAAGATCATCCCTTTGGAATAATTTGCCCAGGGATGTGTTTCCCACCGAGTACAATTTACAGTGATTCAGGAAGAACCTGAACCGCTTTTTCCGCACAAATGCTGCTCCTGGAGCCTACACTTCCCTGCAGCACGTGTGCTAGACCAATAAAAAAATTCAGCAGCTTGTTGAGGTGATGAAAATGGCTGTCCACGCTTTTTTTGACATTCGAAAACAAAAAGAAGTCGTTAGGCGACAAACCAGATGAATACGGGTAATGAGATATTAATTTGATGTTTTTCTCCGTCAAATAATCAATTATTTGACGTGCTGTGTGAGAGCTGGCATTGTCATGATGAGGAATGATGCGACGTTTTAGGTTGTTTTTTGTAATTTCATCGATGACTTCTGGCAAACAAATTATTATATATCATTCAGCATTAATTGTTCTTCGCTCCTCTAAAGCAGTGGTTGCAACATGTCAAGTATGACCAAAGAAACAAGCGCTCATTTTCTTGGAAGTGCTTCGCGAACGAACCACATTTATTGGATTCGGTTCATCTTGAAACTCCCAAACAGTTGATTGTTGCTTAGTTTTCGGCTCGTACGAATATATCGTCTCCTGTTACGATGTTGTATACCGATTTTTCATTATTGTTGCTTTAGTGGTCGACCAAAAATAATACTTGATAAAAACTTCTAACTTTTTATTAAGGAAATTTTATGGTATTTATTATTTTATTATGAATATAATAATATCGTTGCTTGTAATAATAATATTTAATACTTGGGACTTTGTTAATTAATTAATAAATAAGAATGTTACTGTAATAATGTTATACTAATAATCATCAAAGACCCAACTATTACAGAAGACAGATGTAGGAAATGCCACCAGCATAAAGAAACGATCGAACACATAACAAGCGGATGTAAAATATTAGCCGGACACACCCCGCGGCAAAAGGAGTTCACCAAGCACCAGCCACAATATACAACCTCATAGAAAACACAGATCCCTACTACAAAATACACACCATCCATACTTGAAAATAAAAATTACAAGCTCTATTGGGACATCAGTATCCATACAGATAAAACAGTCCCCGCCAATAGACCCGATATTACTTTTCAATACAAGAAAGGAAAAGTCACCTATCTAATTGACATAGCTGTCCCCAATGACACAAACATCCAAACGAAATATACAGAAAATATCTCCAAATACACAGACCTTACAACAGAAATAAAAAGGCTATGGAAACAAGAAAAAATCATCATTGTCTCCCTCATCATAACAACCACAGGCCTTACACCAACAACACTCACACCACACTTAGTACAATTAGGACTCAACACAAACATACACAAAAATACTCAGTACTGATTTTAAAAACATGTAACATTGTCAGGTCTTTCCTTAATATACAATGGTAATAGCATTGGTGCTGACTTGACTTAGGCCCGTCAGCCAAACATGGAACCACATTGACCAAATGTGAGAAGGAAGAACAATAATAATAATAATCATATAATAATAATGTATAAATTGTATCTTCATGTCATAATGTCCTCTCTATCTGACTGCCTGGTATTTTATATCTTAATTCTCAAAAATTTACCATAGGCGTACTCTTAAGTTTAACTAACAAATATTTACCTATCATGGTAATGATAAATAAGATTGGCGACTTTTTGGCGCCATCAAGAAGTTTACAAGGAAAATAATTAATTGAGCTATTAGTAAGTGTCCTCGGTCGAGTTTTTTGAGCATTTCCTTACACCAATCGACACGAGCCTGTTTTTGAGTTTCGGTCAAAAATTATGCGGAATCCATCGGGAACAGATTTTTTTCACAGCTAAATGTTCATGCAAAATGGAATGTACTCCAGTCTTCGACATGACTAAGAATCCTCTATCTCACGGTAAGTCATATGCCGATCCTCCTCAAACATGTTGCGCACAGCATGGATGTTTTTTTGAAACAACAACCGAGTTTGTTCGTCCTTCACGAAATTCATCGCTGACGGAAGCACGACCATGACGAAATTCTGTAAACAGTAAACAACCTTTTCTGATGGTGATTCATTACTAAAAGTTGAACGAAGCGATTCGAGGCATTATTGTTGAGTTAGATCTTTACTAAAATCGTAAAAAAAACATCCAACGAAAACCTTCTCGTGAAGTTTCCATTTGTTCACAAAACTGTTTTTTTTCAAACGATCACTGTAAACAAACTACTCGGCCAATTTCTGAGGTTCCACTATTTTAACAATAACAAATGTCAAATTTTACAACAATAGTAATGTCACATCTCAATAGCGCCATCGTTTGTAAAAACCTAAAAGGAGGCCCTCGTATTTGAATAACATTGGCTTATACAAATGATAAAAGCTACTAGTTCTACTAGAGAGAGAACTTTAATAGACCATGTGTTTTTTGCAATTTTCTTTCTGATGAATAATATAGAAGTTCACGTTGTAGACAGTTTTTTAGCCATCATAAACAAGTTTGTACCCGATACACTAATTGTGTAAGTCTGCTGTAGACAGTTTTTTAACCATCACAAACAAGTTTGTATCCAAATTGTAGATATTGATTTTTGGAAACTCATTTGGGGTGTGTTTTGTGAAATCACTGATCATTTTATACTTCCGTAACAAAAAATCACGGAGCGGATTACTAATTGTGTAAACCCGCACTTGGCCGGTTTTTATTTAAATTTAATTATCAGAATCAGAATTTAAATCGTTTTAAGGAAGTAATGGAGTTTCGAATGCACAGGTTCAAAAGGATTAGCAAAAAACAAACAATAAACTGAAGAACCTTGAAATTAGAAAACAATAAATGAGAAATTTAAGAAGCAAATAAAAACAGAAAACGAGAATGTCGAATCTCAATGGGTTAAGATGAAGAATGAATTAATAGCGGTACAGGAGGAAGAAATGGGTCAAGCGGAGAATAGAAAAAAACTAGTTATGGATGACAGAGGAAATACTAAATCTGATGGACGAAAGACGATTACAGAAAACAAAAGATGTCTCAAAGTGCAACAAACTAAACAGAGTAATACGCCGAAAATATAGAGAAGCTCAGGAAATTTGGTTAAGCGAGAAATGTCGAGAAATAGAGGAACTGCAAGAGAAACATGACACATTCAACCTACATAAGGAGGTGAAGGAATTTGAAGGAAAAAACAAGAAAAAATTCTGAGATATGAAATTATACTGGATATGGAGAAAATGAAGACAAGGGAGGAATACATAGAACAAATTTTCAATGGACATAGATCAGAAAACTTGCAGCTAAACAAGGATAATAGATAAGGCCAGAAACATCAAGAAGAGAAGTTATTGTTGCTATTCAACTATAGAAGGAAGGAAAAGCAGTTGGTCCAGATGAGATAAAGAAAAAAAATCCTCAAAATATTGTCGGATAAAAGTCCATTTATTAATCGACTGGTAATTTTATTTAACAAGATATATGAAACTGGACAAATCCCTCTTCACTGGCTAAGGTCGATTTTCATTCTAATTCCTAAAAAGTCAAAATCAATGGAATGTGACGATTATTGCTTAATAAGTTTAATGTCTCACTTTCTCAAGATATTCCTGAGAATCATCCATGCCAGAATATATAGAAAATGTGAAGCAGAAACAGATAATACACAATTCGGATTCCGAAAAGGCATGGATACACGGGAAGCTTTATTTTCATTAAATGTACTAGTCCGGAGTTGTAAAGATATGAATGTAGATGTATATGCATGTTTTATAGATTACAATAAAACTTTCGACTGTGTGATGCACGAGAAATTAATAAAAATTGTAGAAACAACAAATATGGACAAAAGAATTATTAAAAATCTGTACTGGAATCAATCAGTCGAACTTATAATTAAGCTGGAAACGTCCGAAAGTATAAAAATAACCCAAAGTGTAAGACAGGGATGCATTCTTTCACCACTTTTGTTGAATCTTTATTCTGATGCTGTGTTTAATGAGGCCATCTATGAACCCGTTAAAGGACTAACAGTTAATGGGAGTACACTGAACAACATATGGTATGCTGATGATACTATTCTATTAGCAAATAATATCAAAGATCTCCAGCAACTAATCAATCGAGTCGTAATAGCCAGCGAAAGATTTAGATTAACTATGAATATAAGAAAAACCAAGTGGATAGTAATAACGAAGAAAAACCTACCACCAGAATCCCTCGATATCAGGAACAACACCATAGAAGAGGTCTCCACATTTAAATATTTGGGAACCAATATAAATGACAAGTGGGACTCAAGAAAAGGAATATATTCCCGAATTGAACAGGCCCGAGTAACATATATGAATATGAATAAATTTTCCATCGCACAAGTGTCAGTCTCGAACTCCCAATGAGAATGGTGAGATGAGGATATGAGTGCTGGACCCTTGGCCCCGGCTCAGAGAAACGACTGGAATCTTTTAAAATGTATATTTATAGACGCCTTCTTCGTATCTCCTGGGTACAGAAAATAAAAAACATAAATACTGGAAAGAATGAACAAAATGAAGGAATTATTAATAACCATAAAAATAAGAAAAACTCAATACTTCGAACATATAATGAGAGGCCCAAAGTACAAAATGACACGTCTAATTATTGAAGGCAAAATAAAGGGTCGATCGATCGGAAGACGACAGAATTCTTGGCTAAAAGACATGAGAAGGTGGTTTGGATGTACTTCGAGTGATATTTTTCGAGCAGCAATTTCTAAAGTTCGTTTAGCTATATGGAATGCCAACCTTCGTGAGGAGATGGCGTCCTAAGAAGGAGAAGGAAGTAAGTACTTAGTTTATGTTAAAATTAAAGGAATAAACAATTAAATAATAACAGTCTTCATTAAGAACTGGATTAAGTTCAAATTTTTAATCATTTAAATTATTCGCGTTTGTAATTAAGGGCGGTCTGCTACTTTACAACCCTGTACACAAAATACGTTTATAGCAACCAGAATTTGGCGGGATTAACTATACAGAAATTTAATAGGCATGATGGCTAATTTTGAAAAACTGTTCCACGATATTCTTACGGAACTACTATTTCCAAAAAAGTATATATTTCTGGAAAAATTACAGGTTTCCTAGCATAAAATTGACCTTTTTTAAATTAATTTCGAATTTCACGCCACACTCGGAAGTGTCATGGTGCCTGCTCATGACATCACGCCTTTGTAAACTCCATATCAACAACAGTGAAGTATACAGTGTCTATACAATAATTTTGTTATTATGTGTGTTTAAAATGAATTCTAAAGTGTATGAGTGATGTGCGATCCCTCAGTGTAAAAACTTCTAACAAGTTATTTGTTCCAAACAAGAAAACAATAAGAAATAAGTGGCTAACTCTTGCACGGCGAGACCCAGCAGTTATATCCCCAAATTCTTTAATTTATTTCTGTGAAGACCATTTTGATGTAAGTTTTAACTTAATATTTTATTATCATAAATGGGGTCTGTCGTAATAATCTTGTTTGAGAAATTATTAATTATCTAAATAATACCTTTAGATAGTCACATCACTATTGAGGTTAGGTTTTATTTCTTTAATTTTATCATCCACTACTGTTTATTTAATGGATACTTTATTCTTGTTCCAGTTGCCAAATGATATGGAGAATTACATTCAGTACCATGTGATGGATTCAGTGTCACAAGTGCGCATAAAACTACGGTGTATTCCCACAAGATTTGAATGCCAATCTGATCGAAGAAAACGAACATCTAACACTATAGAACGACCAAATATTCTCAAGAAACAAAAGATGGTAGTTGAAGAAAGTGAAAAAGATTTAGAAGAAAGAAGTACAGTTACAAAACAGTTAGAACTTGGAGGGACTGGAAGTTCAGGTACTTATTTCTTTATTCTAGTAAAACTAAAGTGAATATTTTTATGTTTATTTTGTTACTTTACACAATAAATAAAACATTAAACTACCTATATGTTTATTTAATTAGTTGTGATTGAAAACAAGGTAGCTGTATGTTATTGCACCTACTATTTTGGATTTATTAAAATTCTATTGTCAGGAAATAAAGAACTACAATGTGTACTTTTACATGTGACCTATTGTATACACAGATGCAAAAGTAAGTGCAGTAATTAAATTTATGAAAGTTTATTGATAAGTATCTATTAATTTTTTCAGGTTTGTGCACAATCGAAGATCTACAACAAGAACATAAAACAGCTGAGAAATCAATACAAGTACATATGACACACAAATTCAGAAGTAAAGCCATCCAAACAGAAATTAAATCAGTAAGCCAGATGACATCGCCCTTGAGATCTACTCTCCCATCTGTTTCTACATCTCCATTTAAAGTTGAACTGTGTGTGTTACTACTAAAACAGAGATATCCAGCCTAAACAAAGCTTTAAAGAAAATATTTACCATAGAGAATAAATCTGATAGTGATATTTCTTAAACACCATCTGTAACTCACCGAGAATCATCACCATCAACACTATCTTTCCAAATGAAATGTGCTTCAGACAGTGAGTTAATTGAAGATGATAAAAAACAAGAAGCATTAGAAATTCTGAAATATCCATTGATTAGAATTATGAAGAAGCAACATTTTTACATTGGTGTTCCTAAAAGCTGTTACTAATAGACATAATTGAAGAACAGACAAGTATTCCTGCTAACCATATTATACTATGTTTAAAAAAAATTAGGCTGAATAACCTATTTAAAGAGTTCGCTGATGAATTTTCCATTAATCCATCACGTGCAAGCAAAATATTTTTAATAAATATACCTATATTAGCCAGGGTAATGCGTCCTTTTATTGTCAAACTAGATAAAGAAATCACAAAAAGTAATTTACCCATGGCTTTCAGACATAAATATCATCATGTAAGTTGCATCATTGAAGAAATTAAGGTGCAAAAACCTTCAAAGACTGTGAATCAAGCTCTGTCATGGTCGGACTACAAAAAAGCTAACACCATCAAATATCTTGTGTCTTGTACACCAAATGGTTTAGTGAATTATATTTTACCAGGGTATGGAGGCCGAATAATAGATACATGTTTCGTTGAATCATGTGATTTTGTGAAGTGTTTGCAACCAGGTATGTGTGTGTTGGCTGAGGATTCAAACATCTAGAACAGGGGTGCTCAAACTTGAACTGCTGGCGATCTACCTCAATATTGTTAGACTACGATCGATCGACTCTGAGAGGCTGCAAGTAAGTGTGATGCAGGATTGTCGTCTAGATAGGGTGTATCGTGGCATAGATATTAGTTTTCCGCACAATATGCATTTTTTTTAGTCAAGGTAAGTGTAGGTCTGCTCTAAAATGTCAATGAAAAAACTCATAATTATTCAAAATTGCGAGTTTATTGGTTCTTACAAAACAAACGAGTTCTAGTGTCTAAACTGAACTAAAGAGCGACTTTGGATGTTGAAGCGTGGCACTGCATGTCCTTAGCATACTTTTCATAAGATGGTACGTAATTACCAAGTGCTAATCGCAAGAATGATGATATATGTTCGTCAGTTAGTCAATTGCGATATTTTGACTATCTTCATTTCAGAAAATGCAGACTCGCACAAGTAAGTTGACCCAAACATTGCCGTCAGTTGAAGGGCGATTTGCCTTAGATTCGGATATTTATCTTCAGATATAAAACACCAGAATTTTGTATCAGATGCTCAAATGCTTTGAGATGTATATCTGATATAATCTGCACTAACTCATTTTCAACAGAACATGACTCCATGTTAAACTGACTTGCTATTTCAGTAGCTAATTCCTCAATGTTTTTACACGAAAAAGGATAACTCATAAATGATGCGATATTTGCTAATTTACTGAAATCATAAAAACGTATTTCGAATTGGCCCAAAATATTTGATAATTCTGCCTCATAAATATCATAATTCAATTGAGGAATCCTTGCTTTCAAAGACGGAAAATTTTTCAGATCCTTTCTTTTCAGTTGATCTATCATAAGTTGCAATTTACTTTTGAATGCGTTTATTGCGCTAATCATCTCAATAATAGTTTTTCCTTTACCTTGAAGCACCAAATTAATGGTGTTTAAATGCATTGTGATGTCTGTCAAAAATGCCAAATCAGTCAGCCATTTTCCGTTTTTCAGCATCTGAGTGTCATCACCTCTTTCGTCCAGAAAAGCTGTTAGTTCGGGCAATAATTCTTGAAACCTTTCTAGGAATTTTCCGCGTCTCAACCACCTGACGTCCGTGTGAAGAACTAAATCAGTGTGTTCAGCTGACTCACTATCTTCCAACTGCAATTTAAAGAGCCGTCATTGCAAGCTACGTGCACGGATAGAATTCACAATTTTTATTGCAATGCCCATAATCTCCTCCATGTTTAGAACTTTTGAACACAAAACTTGTTGATGTATAATGCAATGGAAGGAGAAAAATGAAGGGAAATCATCATTAGCTCGACACAATGCCACAAAACCGTTTTCGTTTCCACTCATTGCTGGTGCTCCATCGGTTGTAATGCACACTAGTTTATATATTGGTAGCTTGTAGTTTGTTACAAAATTGAAGAAAACGTCATATATATCTTCGCCACGGGTCTTTCCTTTCAGAGGAATCATTGTCAAAAACTCTTCCTTAGCCGACATGTCACTGAATACCATTCGAATAAAAATACACAGCTGGGCAGTGTCTGTCATATCGGTGGATTCGTCGAACTGTAAAGAAAAGTATGTACATTCCATGATATCATGTTTTAGTTTATCTGCCATGTCCTGACTCATGACTTCAACACACCTTGTGACAGTCCGACTAGATAATTGAAGTTCTCTAATAGCAGACATAATCTCTGTTTTATTTTTAAAATCTCCAAATAAAGTCTCAACCGCTTCAATAAATGCTTCCTTCACAACCAATCCATCATCAAATGGTTTCTTGTGTTTCGCCAATATATGAGATATTTTAAATGACGCGATCGTTGCAGCTTTTGATTGTTTGGCTGGTCTTGTAAACATGGTTGGTTCTTTTTTCAAACAAGTTATCAAATCACGTACTTTTCGTTTTCTTAATTCACTCTGTGACGGAAAATCCTTTTCATAGTTTTTATGAACCGTTTTATGATGCCTCTCTAAGTTCCCACGCTTAGGTATTGCAACTGACGCACGGCAAATGAGACAAATGCACTTATCCTTTACCATACAAAAGAAAAATTCTTCCTCTCAATCGTTATTAAAATGATAAGTTTTACTTTTCTTCGCCGCACTCATTTTGGACTATTTATTAATAAACTTTGTATCGATGTATCGCCTTCGAGTTACAACTCAGACTGACTCCTATTCCTGCAGGCGTAACATTTATATCGGCGCGAACGAAGTCTCGAATGTTCCCGTCAAACACGCCGCCCGAAGTTTCTAGAAAAATCGGTGGGAATCAAAAACGCGGCTTTTCTTTGACAAGTACCGCGCGTTCCTTTGATAAAGTGATAAAGAGTTATTCTGGCCTAATTGTAGATCGAATAAATTTTAGTAGTTTATTCATTACATTTTGTTTTAGTTACCTAAAACAAAATCTGTGAATAGTTCTATATCGGAATTTTTTTCTCGAGATCGACTCAAAAAGCACTCGCGATCGACTTGTCGATCGCGATCGACCGTTTGAGCACCCCTGATCTAGAATCATATTTACGTAAGGAGGGGGTAAAACTTGTACGACCTCCAAGTGTTGCTACTGGAGCCAAACTATCCAAGAGCGAAGCAAGGGAAACCAAACAAATTGCCAGTTTGAGAATATACAAAGAGAGGGTAATTCGACGCTTACGAGAATTTAGCATGTTAAAGCCACATGCATGTATTAATCATAATTTAGTTGAAGTACTTGATGATGTTATTACTATTGCCTGTGGTTTAATTAATTTGCAAGATGCTCTCATTAATTAAAACCACCAAATTACCTTATGCTTTTTTATTTACTAATTAAATTCAAATTATCTTTATTCGTAGGTAAATAATATTTACACTTGAATTCGTCAACATAATATTAAGCAAAAATATAAAATTACCTAAGATTACTACTCGTTCGTAAGGTTGATTCCCCTGAGAAGAACGAGCAAGAAACTCAAAGGGTTGCTCTTTTTCAATAACATTGTGTTACAAATTACTAATTATCAGTTACATTAACCTATACAATATTACACACTCACAATGAAAAGTAAACATTAAACTACATTTTATAAATTACGAGAAACATGAATGAGCTAATACAAGCAATATAATGAACAAACCGACTGAATTTCTATTTTAAATAATAATAAGTATAATAAACTAGTAAAACATATCAAAGTAAGAAATAATTTAATAGACAAGAGCAGGCCGATCCTCACAGGCGGCACCAGCTCACCAGTAAGACGAAGGGTCAGCCATCGCATACCTCGCACACATTATAAGAAGAAATACGACCCGGCCCTTGACGCCACCGCAAGCAAGGATTTAAAGAGAGCATGCTCTGCTGAAGTCTATATTTCTGAAATTATAAGATGTTTAATATTCTACAAATTCAGTCTAGGTTGCTCACTTATGTAACATGTATCACCTAGTTATTTACTACTTTATATCAAGCTTTAATAACAAAGGCGCCCAGCCCGATACTCCCTCAAAAGTAAAGCTCATAACTAGGTACACCAAGTGTACTAATATATCATCACACAATATTCATTTATTTTGTTATATTGGCCAGGCATTGCTGTCCAATAAATAATCATTGACCTTGTAATAGGCTTTCTTGATAGGGCATTTTTTATGTGCGATTTGAATTTTGATTCGGTACTTTGGTACAGCAATGGATACACATTAGCTTTCCATAATGACACTAAAACTTTTAGAAAATCAGACACATATTTTTCATTAAATGTTACACATATAATTTCTACATTTTTGTTTGTGCTGTAGTTACAAACGGCAATATAAAAGTAACCCTTTTGAAGTCCAGTCAAATACAGCTGTATCTGCATCTGCGCATTATATTTCTGTGTAGCTTTATCATTTTTAACATCATTTTGATAGGTCTTTGCACTCATAGGACACTTGATTTTAACAATGGCATCTTCACATATCCTGTCGGGGGATCCTGCTAGCATTGGGTAGTTTTTAGATAGCATCAGACCACACTTCTTAATTTTTTTGTTCAGTTTAATACTAACAGTTTTCCGCACTTCATCTTCTAATATTCTACCACGTTTCGTAGCTGGTATATCTGGAATTTTTCCTCCCATAATTAATGATGTAAGTGTTCCATCATTTGTTTTACAACGACTAAATTTAAATGCTTGGGATCCTGTGATTCTGCCATACGTTAATTCATACCAAAGACTACTTTGGTGCTGTGCTCTGGTCTCTTTTTCAGTTTTAAAAATATGTGCATCAGTCAGAACGAGCTTCTCCAAAAATGTGTCACAGAATTTATCTTTATGTTTCAGCACAAGTTGATGCATAGATACATTTTCTGTACCATCACAAATATAACTCAGTTGATATTTCATTATTTCACAGTTGTTAAGGTTTCTTTTTCTTCCCATTTCCAAAAACTTTTCAAGAACTCTACTATTTGATAGCAAACTAGGCTCACCATTTGATAATTTCTTTGCCGTTATGTATTTTAAGCTAGTGCCAACCCTAAACAGTTTGGATTTCATCTAGTAACATTCCACTGAAGTACAGGATGGCTCTTGACTCCTGCGATGGACCCACATAAGGAATGCTATGGCATGCTTGCAGCCCCCTTGGGAGGCAACACAATCATGGCATTGCACGGAGATAACTGCTTCTTCTCCTTCATTGACTATTAACGTAACTGCATATAACTTTGCATGGACCTTATGTTCAGGGCAAATTTTATATTTCACTATGCACATTTTTTCATCACGTTTAAGCTGTACATAGCTTTCAGCGTCATCGCCATACGATACTCATACGACATCAACATTTTCATAACAATTATAACCTAACCTAAAACTAATTTTGACATGACAAAGAAATAAAGTGCAATTTTTATGGGTTTTTGAGTTTTAAATTGTAGTTTTAACACAGATTACTTATATACTTACATAGAAGTTTTGATATTTCTAAATTCTGCTCAGCAAAAGTCTTTGTTTGACGCAAGAAACTCTCCGAGCATCAAGAAATCAATTCTAGGTAAATTAGAGCTATTTGCCTTGATAAATCCGTCTTGCATCGCTAACGTTTCTTGGTTCTAGTCTTTGTAACACAAAACTAGGTAACTCGATAGTTTAAAACCACAAATTAATTGATAAACGGTGCAGAGATTATCATTAACACAAGAGAAGTTCCACCGAAATAATGTTTACTTAGGCGTGACGTCATTCGCTCTGATTGGTGTTCCACATAACATGGCGAATTTCTGTATTTTGCATTTTTATTTTAACAAAAATAATATTAATCTCACTTTTATTATAAAAATAAGAACATTTTTTAAGAAATTTTTCAATCTATTTCAATATTTAAAGTCATAATTTCGGTGATTCATTGTTTCTGTCATCACGTCTATTCCGCCAAATTCTGTTTGTTATGGCCATGCGCTCTGCACTCTTTTGTTTATTGTGTTGTAAAATAGGGTCCCGCTTCATTCCAAACGGTAATAACATAAAATATAATTTATTTTATAAATAATCTCCCTGTTTTTTTAGCATTATTTATTTCTTTGATATATGGAAGTTGACGTTGTAAAAATCTATGGAGAAAATGAGCAATCAATTAGATTAGAAGGTGGTTTCCTTTCAATGTCAATAACAATTTTTACGGTGTTTGTTAAAGATAAAGTCTATGATCAATAATAATAAAATATATGTAACTTTATGGAAACTAATTCCTAAAAGTTGATTCAGTTTGTGATAACAAACCATTAAAAAATAATTTTGGTAAATAGTTAGATATTTTAGCGAGAACATTAGTTATTTTTCTCTTAAAGGGCACACTAAAGTTAACGGCGTTTATTCCATTATTTACGAAATTTATCTGACACTTTGACACATGCTCCGCCTGTTGTGCCGTGAGGCTAAGCCATTAGGAAATGAGCTGCTAATCAGCTTATTTCCTATTGGCTTAGCTCTTCAATTGATTATTTCAAAGCAATTTTGGGGATTTTACCAGATGTACAAGTATGAAATGCGGATTATTTTTTCTAAAAAAAACATGTTAAATTCGTAAGAATGATAAAAAGTGCTTTATTCAAAGTTTGCTCCATCGCTTGTTATACTTTTTTTTCCCATCTTTCGGGCAATTTGTGAATACCACGCCAGTAAAAATCTTCTCCTTTTGCTGCGAACCATTCATCGAGCCATTTTTTTCACATTTTCGTACGAACCAAAGCGCTGCTCAGCAAGTGCGTGACCCATCGATGCAAACAAGTGGTAATCGGAAGAAGCCAAGTCTGAGGAGTAAGCCGCATGGGGTAGAGCTTCCCAGCTGAGTCCTTCCAATGTCTCGCGAACTGGTTTTGCCGTATGTGATGGAGCATTGTCATGAAGAAAAATGACTTTGTGTTGCCTCTTTCGGTATTCTAGCCTTTTTTCAAGCAGCGAACGGTTCAAATCGGTCCATTGTTGTTGATAATGTTTAGTATTAACCGTTTCTCCAGATTTTAACAGCTCATAATAGCCCACGCCCCTCTGGACCCACCAAACACAGAGCATCGTCTTTCTGCCAAAGCGATTCGGTCTTGCGGTCGATGTGGATGGTGCGCCTGGATCTACCCATGATTTTTTGCGCTTGGGATTCTCAAAATAAATCCACTTTTCATCCCCTGTAATTATACGATGCAAAAATGACTTCCTTTTGTACCGAGGGAGCAAAACGTCACACGTGTTTTTTGCGCTTTTCCATTTGCTTGTCGTTCAACTCATGTGGTACCCATCTACCGGTCTTCTGAATCTTTCCCATCCCTCGTAGCCGATTAGAAACAGCTTGTTGACTAACGCCCAATTGCTCGGCGAGTTGTTTTTGTGTTTGCGAATCTTCTTCGTCCAACAATGCTTGCAATTCCACATCTTCGTATTTTTTTGGCGGTTTTCCATGTTCCTTGTCTGCAACATCGAAGTCACCACTTTTGAAACGCCGAAACTATCGTTCACACGTATCTTGCGATGGAGCATGTTCACCATAAGCTTCTCGAAGTAATCAGTATGATTCAACAGCATTTTTCTTCAAATGAAAACAAAAAATTAATGCTGTCCGCGAATGCTCTTTGTCCGGTATAAATTTCGACATATTGAACACAACACTATGCACACACTTTTCCAATTTATCACTCGTGCGCGCCTGACACTTGTTGATGACACAACAAAATGGCGCAGTGTCAAATCTTTATAGCACAAACTGCATTGGTGCACCATCTGTTGTCTGAAATCCGCATTTTATACTTGTACACCTGGTATTTTAAACAAATATTAAAATTTTTTAAAAATATAAATTGAAAACTGAAAAACGTTTATTGTACAGTACAAATTACAGTTTTTGGGAAATTATTTTAAAAAAATCATGTTGTCTAAATATGAACCGTTATCTTCCCGGCACTTTTCTTAATGGACAGTAAAATTACACAGGCAATATTTCTTAGTTAGAACGCGCTTTAAACTAATGTAAAAAATATTTACATGTTAAGAGTTTTTGATATCAGAGTTTTACATATAATATAAAACATTTTTTTTGTAACAAATAGGACGGTGCCTATTAGGCAACAGAACAAGGTTCCGCTTGTTTCCTTGTAAACGTGATCCAAGATTAACAGTAGACTCAAGGAAGGGCGACTAGAAACGCTAAGATACGATTGGGTTAAATGTAAGTTTTGCCAGATTTCTAAAATTTAAAATATTCATGGTTTATCGTGAAGGCAACGGGAAACCACACTGCTAAACTTAATTCCTCAGGAAAATTATCATGGCTGTAAGAAGAGATAATGAAACCACTACTGATCATGGACCTCAGAATCCAAGATCCAGGGGAGGATACACAAACTCAAATTGCAAGGCTTCCTCGGTCCTCACCCTACGAAGTCCTTGCAGCACTAATAAAATAGTTAAGAAAAACGTGGCAGCTCCAAAGTGTTTACGAATCGCCACATGGAATGTGCAAAGTATGTACGAAAGCAGCAAAACATACATCATGAAAGAAATGAAAAGACTAAAAATAGTTTTAATGGGCATCAGCGAAACTCACTGGCCCAGTTCGGGACAGTGTGAGGTTCTTGGCTACACAGTATATTATTCCGACAATGATACCTCCAAACACAACAATGGAGTTAGAATAATTGTCGCAGCTCATATAAGTACAGCAATAAAAGCCTGTACAGCATTCTCGGACCGAATAATTCTCTTAAAGTATATCCAAGATATAAGGTCCTGCCTTTTTGCTTTTTCAATGGGGCAATAAACGACCCTATTACGGTTTTGTGCATAGTTACCGGGTATTACGATAAACTTATTTTTATTGTACCTGCTTTGTATACCACCCTCACTTGCACCTGCAATCACATTGGATCTATTTTTACCTATATATTTACTACCTGGCAACCCAGTTTGGAGCCCTTTAAGTATTTGATAATATAGGCTTAATGACCACAGGTCCCCATTAAGATTCGAAAAATACTTTTTAGTATTTTTATTTTTAGTTTTACTTACAGCTTACAATGTAACGGTTCTATTTTAATTATGTGGCGTCCGTGGAAAAATTGCAATAGTGGCTATCGCAAGAGAAAACATTTATCACTTGACGCTAAACATTGTAACCCACCAACCCTTCACAGAATTCTCTTAAGAGTGGGATTCACGTTCCGAAAAATCAACAAAAGGCAAGTAGTAATGGAGTCACAAAGATTACGAATCTCGCAACATACAAGAAATTAAAAAGTATCGATCAGAGAATTGGCCAATAATTTACCTTGACGAAACATGATTCGATACCCATGATACTGTAAAAAGGGTGGGTTGACAGCAGTACAAAATATCAGACTAACGCACGTTCAAATAAACCATTTTGTATGCTGGATCTGAAAAGGGCTGGGTTTCAAATTATCTACTATTATCTGCAAAAAACATTTCTAGTTTGGACTATCACGAAGACACGACCGCAGAACTTTTTGAAAATTGGTTTCAAAATTCCCTTTTGCCAAATGTTCCCAAACAGAGTATTATAGTTATGGACAATGCAAGTTACCATAGTCGCCTTCCACTTGGCCGGTTTTTTATTGTTTCTAGAAATGGTGGCTATTAAGCAACAGAAGTTCTACATTTCTCGTGTTATATTCATGAGTTCAGCGATTTGTTTAAAAAATGGACCTATTTTTATGAACATACACACATTTTTAGTATTCCGTACGGAAAACTTCTAATATCATTTCGCTGTCTGTCTGTCTATATATCCGCCTGTCTGTCACACCCGATTTTCTCCGAAACTTTTACCAAGTCATCGATTGGGGTGTCAAATGAAAGCTTTTAAAAACACGAGTTCAAAAATATATATAATGTAATACTTGCGTACACTTTTCTTGGTATTATTTTTAAAAAAAAATCGTGAAAAATCGCTGTCCCTTCCCTTTATCTCGAAAAGTACTGATCAAAAAATTTTGAAAAAATTCTGGGATATTTTCCACGGGGTGTAGATTGAACGAAATTTATCACGAGTGCATTACCTTTAATAATTTATCTGGTATATTAAAAGAAAACAAAAATTTCAAGGTCATCAGTTTTCAGTAAAGATCGGACAAAAACTTTGTTAGAAACTCATTTGAAGTGTGTTTAGTGAAGTCATTGATTATTTTGTATTTCCATAACAAAAATTTCATTTTAAAAGCAGTCAACGTACGGAACACTAATTGCGCAAGTCCAACCTGCACTTGACCGGTTATTAAAATGTAAATTGCTAAGATTAAATTTTTAAAGTTTTTGAAATAATTACTAGAAGTTTCTCGATAAGCAATTCCTAAAATAATCCTTATCGCATAAGTTGCCCCCCAGTTTAAAATACTATAAGAGGGATAGAAGTGAAAATAGACATAATATAGAGTTAAAAAGGAATCACGACTATAGTACTTGCAGTTTATGTAAGGAAATGTCCAATAAAAATACCTCACAGTAAGCGTTGAGAATATTTTACATGTCTTTGATTACGTCGTTAGTCTACAGGTAATAAGAATGTTACAAGTAAAATGCATTAATTAATGACATGCAACCTGTATACTCTAATGCAGAATGAACTACGAGGCGAGGTAATTTTTATTGATCTTACGGTATGTTTGTACAACGTTTACACATAACTTACCGAGAATAAGCATTTTTATCTAAAGTAAATAGGATTATCAGCGATAAAATTTTTTGTATAATTAAATTTTGTCATGTAGCGTTTTTCAAGTTACTAACCGACCTTTCCAAAAGTTGCCTTACCGGAAAAAAGTCAGTCACAAAATGCCGAAAAATTATAGTTTAGGTGCACTTTTGTTATTATTAGCCCATTGTTGCTATGCAGTAAGTATATTTTTCATTTGTAATTAAATAAAATTATATAATTAAATTTAGGTTTTATCCTTTTATACCAGATAAGGTTTCACTTTAGGGCTGGGTCAGAAGTTTCCGAATTAGCCTATTTTTCCTTATTTTTATATATTATTAAAGAGCTTATAGTTAAGATTTATTTTAAACGCACTTTTTCTATTTTTTAGGATTATATTGCAGCTGTAGTGGAATACGCCCCGACGTCCTTATCGGATCCCTCTCAAACCATGGAGGAAAATATAAAAAATTACCGTTACCAAATAGAACAAGCACGGGTAATAGTTTTATTTTATTTACCATTTTCCCCAACACTTTTGTATAAAAGTATAATCAGTTGTAGTTTATAACTCACTAGTAAGTTAACATCCAGTTAAGCCCGTAGTACCGCAAACAACTAGACATATAAAGATGATTAATATGCACATGTTCCTTAATACCCATTTCATAACGTTCGACATTACTAAAAGCAATGCGACTGGTCGGTTGTTCTTTGGCATGCTCTTTTTACCTATTTGAAGTATTAACTAAGATATTTGAGATTTCGTAAGGCGTATTGAGTTATCTTGTGCATACTAAACGCGTTATCGTCTTATGTAAAGCACAATAAAATGCATAATCCGTTATTCCACTATATATATATATATATATATATATATATATATATATATATATATATATATATATATATATATATATATATATCTGGCTTTTTTGCTATTTTTTTTATGTCGTGACAGGTCCTCTCATCCGATTTAATTTACAACTATAATGTTACTACAGTTACAAAACTTATGGATCTTAGAGAAAAAACAATTATTTTTTAAGTTAGGGCATTATTCTTACCTGGTTATAATATTTACTAAATAAAGTTACTTTAAATGTAGCTAATTTAACACAAAAGAGTAATTTGAGACATTTGTCAGTCTCATACTATTAATTTAGTCATACAAATCTATTTGATCCTCTTCAAAATAATCTCCTATTACCACTGCAACCCACCTTTACTCAATTTTCAGTATTACTTTAAATGCTGGTGGCGAATTCTCTTTATAGCTTTCATTGTGTCAAAAAGATGTCCACGGGGTGGTATTTCAACTGAAGGAAGAGAGAAAAGTCACACCGTGCCATATCCGATGCTTGTGGAATCGTTATCATCTCACTTTTACTTAAAAAGTTACGAATAATTATTGCATTTTGCGATGGTACGTTACTATGAATTGTTTTACCATAGTTCCACGGTATTCGAAGAAAACGGTGAGCTATGGTTTTGCTCGCTTTTGGTTAACCTTATGGACGTTTTTTATTTGATTGTTGCGCTATGTCTGGGTTATATAATTAGATCCACGTTTCACTAGCAACTTTATATTTCATTATTTTATTATTATGTGCATCTCTTGATTCAAGAAAATTTAGGTGTTTTGGAACAGAACAAGATCACAGACAAAACAAGCCCCAAGGTTTTTTTTTTTTAATAGAATAAGTAACAGAAATTGATTTTATTGAATAAAATAATAAGTATAACTTAAGAAAAATAAGTCAGTTCAAAAATAATCAGCTAGGTAATTAGCTCAGTTAGGACTTCCAGCTAGTAAACAGTGAAAAAGATGACAATAAGAAAGAATTTTAACGAAATATTACAAGTTTGATCTTTCGGGCAAGAAAGAGCAACGCGCAAACCCAAATTACCTTGAATACTACCTCGTTTGGGCCAATTTAATAAACAGTATTAAGTTTTACAGTTGCATAAAAAGTTTATAAGTTTCCAAAAACCTTCACCCTAAATTTGCATACAATTGTACTTAATCCAGTTGTGTTAGTGTTACCGTTAGCATCTCGGTACAATGAAATCAGTTCCGTCTTATTTACGGCCTCTGAGTATTGTTTAGTCTTTTTCTATTACCTTCCTTCTTTCGAAAATGTACATCTCCATGGAACCGAAAGTAATCCTCAAGAGAAGTACACAAACGCGTCTTAAACACACAGACAACTTCCAAGTCCAATAACTTAATAAAACAGGTAGTTTAATAAAGATTTTTTTCATTTCCTCATTAAAAATTTTAAAGGGCCATAGCTTCCTCATTATTTAAATTTTCTTCTTCTTCCTTCTTCATTGTAGGCACAGTTGCCTGTTCCTTCTTCGTAGCTTGCCTAATCGTAATTGATGGCAAGGTTATCGCTCCACCTTCCCGCACTTCTTCCCACTGGTAATTTATTGCGTGCAATTCTCACGATTCTTTCTTGATCCATTCGGTCTATATGTGCATTTCACTCGCGTTTTCTTTCGAGGATCCACTTGTTAGCCTCTTCCATCTGACATGCTCGTCTAATGTTGTTATTTCACTCCCTGTCCAACATAGTCTTTCCGGCTATTTTTCGTAAGACTTTCATTTCGCATGTTTCAAGTATCCCTTTAGTTTTTGTTGTGTCTGGTCGGGTTTCTGCTGTGTATGTCATTATTGGTCTTATGACAGTTTTATAAATTCTCGACTTGGTCCCGATTCGCAGGTGTTTGTTGTGCCATATAGTGTCATTCAGGCACCCGGCTACCTTCAATGCTGTGTTTGTTTGTTGTCTTACTTCTGATTCGACATCCCCGTGTCCAGAAAGCTCTATGCCCAAGTATTTGAATGTCATTTCTTGCTGGATAATTTGGTCGTCAACAACGAGTTTATATCTGATGGGTATTTTAGATGTCGTCAGGCTTCTTGTTTTAGAGGCAGATATTATCATATTAAGAGATTTGGCTGCAGAGTTGAAGTGGTGTAGTAGCCGTTGTAGGTCGTCCTCGTTCTCCTCCACCAATACTGCATCATCAGCGTAACAAAGGATTGTGATATTTCGATTGCCCTTCTTGTACCCTTTTAGTTGGTGGATTTGTCTTATGATCTCATCCATCACCACGTTGAATAGTAGTGGGCTCAGAGAGTCACCCTGTCGGATTCCTTTTTCTACGGGTATTGTTCTGGTTAGTTCTCCATCGATTCTGGCCTGTACCTAGTTGGCGCTATATATGTTTTCTATGACCTTGATTAGGTTGTAGGGTACTTGTCTGTTATATAGTAAGTGTACAACATCTTGTAGCTGGACTCCGTCAAATGCCTTCTGGAGATTTATAAAACACATGTATGCAGGTTTATTATATTCGAAGGATTTTTCTGTAATTTGTCTTATAACGAAAACTGTATCGGTGCACGATCTTCCTCTTCTAAAACCTTGTTGCTCATCTGACAGGGAGATGATATTTTTTATTTTATTGGTAATTATTTTAGTTATTAGTTTCAGTATGGTATTGAGTAAGTTTATGGCTCTATAGTTCTCTGGCAGTTTTTTTTATCTCCCTTTTTAAACATGAGGATGGTGATGCTCGTCCGCATTCGTCTGGTATTTTATGGTGCGCGAAATGTCCTTGGCCAATTGGGTTATTTGCTGAACGAGATGCTGCTCCCCATACTTAAGTAGTTCATTTGGGATGCTATCTAGACCGGGGCTCTTTCTGTTCTTTAATTGTCGAAGTGCCAGTTCTATGTCTGTGCTCTCTATTTGGATGTTTTCGTTGGTGATCGATAGTATCTTCATTTTGTATAATGTAAATTTAGGAAAGTGACATATTTTAATGAGTACCGTTTTATTCCTTTTAGTATGGTGTATGCTAGGAATATACATCGTGCTAATACACCACGTCCGTATGTGGTTTTGTTTCACACTCCTTGTATCGTCAGGGCCCTAATATGCTAAACCTTATTCTGTGGGAATAAATTGCACAGTGCTCTCTTTTTAACCGAATACAATCTATAGCAAATTAAGATCAACGCGAATCACTACTTTTGCGCACGCACCGTTCTTGTTGCGATTTAGGGATTTTCTGAAGCTTGTGTGTTGTGTCCATAAAAAGCCCTATTAAAAAAATTCCCGTCTTAGAGAACACCTTGCATTGTTATCCCACAGTAACAGAAGGCGAGTCCCAACAAACACCTACATTTGGAGACGCTTCTGATTTAGATCTCATTGATGAGTTATAAAACCCCGCCTCATAGTTATCATTCGTTATCATTTGAAAGAGATATTTCGCATGACTAAAATGCAAAATAACGATATCACCCAGTTGTATTATAAATAACTGTTATCAATTCCTCAGATATGCTTATGTGTCATTTCAAATATTTATTTATAACTTAAGTTACGTGTGATTGAAACATGGATGATTTTCTTTCGTAACTATTTACAGACATTTAGCTTTAAAAGTACTATTAATGAAATACACTGGCGGGCAAAAAAATCTACTCAAACGATTTTGCTTCTTTTAACACCGATTCTTGCATTTAATTTTCAAACAATGGTATTATTTTTTGTATCATTAGAGTGCTGATTTTCTACTCTTTCCAATAATACCAAAAACATTTGGATTTCCAAGAAGTTTTACTGATTAAAACGGTTTTACTCAATAGAACCATTTCTGCTCGCTCAGCAACGTACTCGTTACGAGCTATTCATCCCTATAAAAACACCCTTTTCCTCTCATTGTTTTATTGGAACTTGAACCGTCAACGTCTCTGCTATACCTGCTCACTAATTACATCATCGGAAAATGGATACCACCCCGGAAGAAACGGCACAAGTTATTGCCCTATTGCAGGAAGGGCATAGCCAACGTGTAGTCGCTGCGCAACTGCACCTAAGCCAGTCAGCTGTCTCCAGAACCTACAGACGTTACCAATAGACTGGCGCCTTTACACGGAGACCAAGATCAAGAAGAAGAAGGTGTACCTCGGGGCGAGACGACCGCTTCATTGTCAGCACAACTCTAAGAAATTGTTACTTGACCGACGGTGCTCCGACCAGTTCGTGGTCGGGCTCTCACTCATTGGACAGTCAGAAGGAGACTTAAAGAAACTAACCTAACTACGAAGAGACGAGCTAAAGGACCTAAATTGACAGCAGCCCATCGACAAGCGTGACTCAGATTTGCCCGAGAACATGTCGACTGGACCTTAGAGCAATGGCGCTCCGTTTTATTCTCTGACGAATCTCGAATGTGCCTACATGGCAATGATGGAAGAAGACGAGTCTATAGGAAGCCTGGCGAGCGCTATACGCAGTGCTACATTACTGTGGTCGCCTACGTAGGAGGTTCTGCCATGGTGTGGGGAGGCATCTCACTTTTTCGCATTGACCTTTTTGGGTATAAGTATAAAGGTGGATATAAGCTAATCGTGGGGAATTTGGCCAGATTTATAGATGGCGTAATTAAATCAACTAGGGTATCAATATGCTTTTCTTGTAATAGTTTCAGAAGCTCTCCTCCACTTGATCCACGCCTGGTGCTTTACTATCTTTTAGTCTTCCGATGGCTTTTATTACCTCATCTCTACTGATACTAAATTCTATATGGACGTCACTCATTTTTGTTTCCTCTCTGTTTTCCTGTTGGAATAGCTCTTTTATGTATTCTGTCCATCTAATCAACCTTTGGTCTTCATCCGAAATAGTCTTGCCTTTCTTTTGTACAATCACTGTAACGGATTTTGTTTTAAGTATACCCGCTGCTAGTTTAATTGCCTTATGGAGATTGAAAATGTCATGCTTCTGTTCTATACATTCTATTTCGCTGCATTGTTGTATCAACCAATGTTCTTTCGCATCTCTGACTTCTTCTTCATTATGTTATGTATGCGTTGTTACTCTGCGTTGTTTTTGTTCTTATATGTTCTTCTTTCAGTCGTTAAGTCTAAAATTTCTTGTGTCATCCATTCATTCTTGGCCTTTTTTCTAGTTGTTCTTAAATATTCCGTCTGTGTATCGGCAATTGCAGTTTTGATAGCCACACATTTGTCCTCTATAAGTATATCGGTCAGTTCCACGAACTTTCTAGTAATTGCTGTTCTGATCTTCTCCTGTGTGTATTTGTCTTTTAGTCTGTTCACGTCTAGTCTACGTTTGGTGCGACAGGTGTTGCTTTAATTCTCCTTAGATGTAGTCTTACAGTAGTTACCAGCAGGTTATGATCTGATGCAACGTCAGCTCCAGGATATGTTTTGGTGAGTTTTACAGTATTTCTGTATCGCTTATTTACTAGGATATAGTTATTTGATTCCTAATAATATGCTCATCTAAGTCGGCCGGTGATCGCCCTGATTTGGTTTTGTGACAGTGTGTAGCAGTGGATTAACTGTTCACCGGTAAATCGAGGAGATTCTGCAGGAACACGTCGTTCCTTACGCTAAGTTTGTTGGCGATAGCTTCGTGCTAATGCACCTGACGGAAGTGATAATACCCACATTAGACTGGCTGCGCGGAGTCTTGACCTCAATTCAATGAGCTCGAAAGAGGGATTCGAGCCAGAAATCCAGCCCCTGCATCGCTGAGAGACTTAAAGGTTGCTACGGCGGAAGAGTGGGGAAGAATCCCACAGACAGTGGTGAAAAAGCTCACCCGCACCATGAAAAACGGGCTGGAAGCAGTAATAAGGGCTAGGGAGGTAATACAAAATATTGATTTTGGTTTTTATGAATAAATTGAATTGTTAAACTTAAAATTTAATCTCTTACCCCTATTTTATTTATTTATTTATTTACGGGCAGACCCATTTTGTACATAGTATTTACAGAAAAATTTCAATAATATAGTAAAGTTATAACAATACAATCACAACACCAGTAATTATCATTTCAAAAACTCAGTGGACTGTCAACAGTTTTTCTTTTAAACGTTTTAAAGAGAGATTAAAAAAATCAAGATCCGCATCACTGGCACCATTAATGATTCTAGTGATCGGCGAGAATAGGCCATAGTTACATCTGTGGTACCTCGGGGCAAAGAGTACGTGGTCTTTTTTTGATCTTGGTGGAACATGAAAATTTATCAGACTCAAGAGATCAGAGCAGTCTATATGACCATTTACAAGTCGAAATAAGAAACAGATATCAGCAACTTTCCTACGTCTTGAAAGTGATTGCCGCTGAAGTCTTCGTAGCTGGTCCCCATAGGCAGTGATATTCCACTTGAATTTGCAAGAGACATATCTAGCATACTTCCTCTATACCCTTTCAACACCCTCAATATGCAAAGCATACGATGGCGACCACACACATGACAGATACTCCAAAGAAGATCTCACCAAGGCCTTGTACAAAATATTCACGCTATCTACGGTCTGGAAATCCCTAGTATTCCTACAGACGAAGCCAAGGAGTTTATTACATTTGTTAGTAATAAAGTCATAATGAATATGAAAATCAAGCTTAGTGTCCAAATAAATACCCAAGTCACACAATGAGGAGACTCTTTCGAGAAGACAATTATTAATACTGTAGTCATACAAAAGCGGAACTTTCACTCGAAAGAACGACATAATCTTACATTTTTTAATATTTAGTTTCATTTTGTTTCTCCTGCACCACTCACTCACCATATCCAAGTCTCCCTGCAGTCTCATAGCATCGTCAACAGAATGAATTGCCATAGACAATTTCAAGTCATCTGCAAAAAACAAGGGCCTTGAAAATAGAATCATCTTTCGTAGGTCGTTAATAAATATATTAAACAGCAACGGGCCCAGGTGGCTACCCTGCGGCACTCCCGATGCAACAAATACCTCACTCGACACAAAACCCTTTACTTTAACAAACTGTTTCCTGTATGTAAGGTAGCAGGTCAACCAATTCAGTAGTGATCCACAAAACCCATAATCTCTTAACTTCTCTATCAGGATATCGTGGTTGACTGTGTCGAAGGCCTTGCTGAAATCCGTATAAACCACGTCAACCTGACCACCCGCCTCCATTACATCAATAGTACTTTGAACCAACAAGATTAAGTTTGTAGCCGTCGATCTGCCACCAACGAAACCATGCTGTTCCAGAACCAAAAAAGGTTTTATGAATGGGTTTAATTTGTCGCAAACAATTTTTTCGAATACTCTTGGAATAGAACTTAGAATGGAAATAGGTCGATAATTTTTAGCGTCTGATTTGTCGCCGGACTTAAATACTGGAGTAATGAAACTATATTTCCATTGGTCAGGAAAAACCCCGCTCTCCAGGGACATTTTAAAAAGCATATGGAGCGGTTTGGCCAAAGTATAGACACAGTCAACTAAAAATCTGGGAGATATACCATCAGGACCCGGTCCCTTATTTATGTCAAGCTTGGACACATAGTCAAACACCTCCCCCAGGGAGATCTCAACAGAGGAGAATGATCCACCACTATCCCCCCCATCCTCAACCCCAGGCTCACCACCGTCAGTATCGGACCTATAAACACCCTGCAAATGAGATTTAAAAATTTCCACAATAGTTTGTCCATCCGTCCCTGTTAGCTCGTCTAGATTTATTAAGGTAGGGGTGGACTTGCCCCCCTTTTTACTGTTAATGAAATTCCAAAATTGTTTGGTGTTATGCTTTAAATTTGTCTCAATATTTTTAACATACTGCAAGTAGCAGTTGCTCTTTAAGATATTGGATTGGGTTCTTAACTTCGAAAACTTCTGATAAGTTTCCCACCGACGGGTTTTTTTGTATTCTTTGTGACACAACTTCTTTTTTAAGATAAGATCTTTAAGTTCATCAAAAAACCACTTCGGGAATTTCGGATTTTTGGAACGAACCACAGGGACATACAGACTAATACCAGCATACAAAACTTCATCGAAGACAGACTTTGCAGCATTTACATCCGCAATACCACCCAAGACATATTCCCAGTCCACTGAGTGATAATAATTATTTAACATATTATAGTCCGCACGCTTCAAGTCATAGAAACTGAAATCATAGTGCAAACGCTCAGGATAGTCATTAAGCAGCACATCAACCAGCAGACTCTCCAGTGCCACCCGAACAGATGTTCTGCTGTCTCGTGTTACCACCAGATCTAATTTCACACCATTCGCATTACTAATTTCGTTCACTTGGAATAACTGATTATAAGAGAAACAGTCACTAAGTAGCCTCACAACGTTCCCACCATGGCCAATGGCTGAACTTCCAAAACTGTCACTAGTCCATTCTACATGAGGCAAGTTATAGTCACCTAGGACATATATATTATCGCTGGGATACTCCTGAATGATCTCCTCTATCGCACAGCAGTGAGCCTGAACAGCATCCACTTTAATGGGTGGCGGCAAGTACACAGCACCCACCACAAGTTTCTCCGTACCACATCGAATTAACACAAACAAGTGTTCCACACTATGGTAGTTGTTTGGCACTATACAAGACTGATAACAGTTTCGTACTGCAATAAGCACCCCACCTCCACTTTTTTTGTTACTAGTCTGGTTTGACCGATCTTTTCGATACAATACATAATCAGACATACCAATCTCAGCCTCACAGATATCATCACTAAGCCAAGTTTCTGAGAATACCACCACGTCAAAATCACAATCTGATATACTGAGTGTTAAGTCTTTCATTTTGGTTTTGATACCTCTGATGTTCTGATAATAAGAAGTTTTCAATCCTTGTTTTCCTTGTTTCACCTTTCAATCCTTTTAATCAGTAAAAAGCATGTGGTACGCTATGGAAATTGGTATCATAAGAAAGAGAACAGAATGGCAAATGATATTAAAATCTGTAAAAATATATGAACACTAAATTCTAGGATCCGTGTTAAATGAAGCCAAATAGTTTGAGTTGTTTCTTTGCCTCACTAGTGTAGGTACTAACAATTTTCTTTCCCTAAGCCAACAATTTTTTTCCTATGTACACAGATACACGTATGTTTTGATTTTAGAATACTTTTAATAATTCAACCTTTTAGGAGCGTGGCTACAAAATTATAGTATTTCCCGAATATGGAATAACGGGAATACGAGATAATCCAGAGGGCTATGCAATTGCAGTTCCAGATGTCGGAGCGTCAAATTTTACAAGTTATTACGTAAGTACAAAGTAATATATAGGCAAATCATATACATTATCTAAAAAATACTTTGTACTTTTTAGATAATGTATGAATGTATGAAATTAATGACTATTATTTATTTTTAATGATGTTCCATAATGTTTCCTGAGTTTTTTTTATTGTACCTGATAAATACAATTCCGGTAATTATTACTGTCATACATATTCCTAATTTTCATCCACAAATTCGGTTGCTCTAGATTGTACGTTTTCTGTGGTTCTGTAAATTTTTTCTGTGCAATTATCTACCCATGTTTTTTGCGTATTTTAAATATTCTGTAAGTACTTTTTCTTCTACTCGTCTGACCTTTTCATAAAATACGCGTTTTTATTATAATTTTTTTTTAATGTTATTCAGTGCTTCACATGATTGCTCGTACAGTGATTTGTCTTTAATAACGTACTGAGCCGGAGATACTTTTTCTCGCGAGCTTTGTTGGGGAATATCCTTGTAAATTGTAGCATATGACTGCACAGTGTACTTTCTTACTGCATTTCTGAGCAAATTTTCCAATCATCATACCTAAAGTTTGTCCTGAAATAACAATTATTAGTGTTTTTGATACCAAAAAGGGGCTGACAAAATTTAAAAGCTTGATTACATTATCTTCTTTGATTTCAGAAGTTTTAATAATTTTCCTTGACACCTTCTACAAAATTGTTTATTTTCCTTTCTTTACTATTTGTGAGTACACCATACTTAACATTATTATCCTTACTACTTCGGAACCTACTTAGTAATAGAATATAGCACCTAGTGAAACTTGAAGATAAGGAATCCCGCACCAATCTTATGGAAATATGTATTTCTGTGGATTTTTGGATATGTTGTAGTCCTAGTAACACGATTTTATGAATGAATTCGCGCTACGGGCCTTCCAATCGCAGAATTCTTGTCAGTATTTGATAAAAATGATTAACTCTGCTTGTCCACTGTGGATCAAAAAAGGCGAGGGAGGGGAGAGGCAGCATAGATCTATCATTATATATATATTTTATTAAATACTGACAAGAATACCCTGGGTCCTGCGGATACAAATTCACGCACGCAGGCCATTCAATCACTCATAAATACGGAGACATATTGTGATTGGAAGACCCGTAGCGCGAAATCCATTCATAGAATCATGTTATGTCCATGGAGACATTTGTTCAGAACGAAGAGGGCTACAACATATCCAAAAATTAGCCAAATCCACAGAAAGACATATTCCCATAAGATTGGTGTGGGGTTCTTTGTTTTAATTGATTAGTGTTAACATATTTTTAGTGTTTCGTACTTATGGGATCACTTCGGTGTCCGTCCGTCTGTCTATCTGTCACACACGATTTTCGGCATAGAAAGTTGAAATTTGCACAAATATGGGAATTGATGGCTCAACCAGAGCCGTGTAGTTTTGAAGTTTTTTCCCTTAAGGAATTAGTTTTGGGAGATGAAATTAGAAGTGGGAAAAAAATTACCAGGTCATCGAGTCAAATTTCATTTATTGACAAATTAGCTAGTAACTAAAAATGTAACTAATATACAATGAGCAGAATAAGTATGATTTACAATTTAGATCTTAAGATATGTACATTGCAGGGACCTAACTAACTTAGCCTAGGTATTGATAAACTTAAGATATTTTAGAACATAAACTTAAAAATTGGACTTAATAATTAAACGTAATATGAATTTTAGCTAATCTTAAGATTATGCATGGGAGGGATCTTAACTAGCTTAGCCTAAGTATTGACAAACTTAAAATATTTCATGAACATGAACTTAAAATTAAAATTAATATTATACTTAGTGTGAACTTTAGCCAATCTGGAGGCATGGAGTCGCAGGATCTTAGCAGACGGTGGCGAGCATGGCGTGGAAAGGGGCGGTAGGTGGTTCTGACGGTGGGGTTGGGGTGGAGGGCGGCTTTGTCCAGGGAGATCATCAAGTGATGACTTGAACGCTTGTGAAAACACGAGTTCAAATACTGTAATACGAGGCTGGTTTGAAAAGTCCGTGCAAAAATAAAAACTACTTATGTGTTTGGGGTAAACCTTTTTTATTTTTCGACATAGTCTCCTTTTAGGCTTATACACTTCGTCCAACGATGTTCTAGTTTGTTGATCCCTTCCGAATAATAGGATTCTCTCTCTCTCTCTCATCCATCACCATATCATGGATTTGATCAATGATTTCTGGAGTCGTAACCTCCACAGGCCGTCCAGAACGTTCAGCGTCACTTGTGCCCATATGGCCAGTCCGAAAATTTTGAAACCACTTATAAACTGTTCTAATGGAAGCTGCAGAGTCACCATAATGTTTATCAAGCTTCTCTTTAGTCTCCTGAGGCGTTTTGCCTTTCATAAAGTAATGTTTAATCACCACACGAAATTCTTTTTCGTCCATTTCTTGAAAATCACTCGACTTCCTTGATTCACACGAATGCCAAATACAAAGAAATAGACCAATATGGCTGAAACTTGGTGTGCGTTCATTCAAGAGATGCTACTAACTAAACATGACCTCGATACGCGCCGGTGGTACCATCTCTCGGACTTTGCACGGACTTTTCAAACCAGCTTCGTACTTGCACACAGTTTCCTTCGTATTATTTTAAAAAAAAACCGGTCAAGTGCAAGTCGAACTTGCACAATTAGTGTTCCGTACGTTGATTGTTTTTAAAATAAAAAATTTTGTTAGGGTGGTATAAAATGATCAGTGACTTCACAAAACACACCTCAAAGGAGTTTTCAACAAAGGTTGTTTCCAATCTTTACTGAAAACTGGTGACCTTGAAATTTTGTTTTTTTTTTATATACCAAATAAATTATTAAAGGTAATGCACTCGTGATAATTTTCGTTCAATCTATACCCCGTGGAGAATATTCCAGAATTTTTTCAAAATTTTTTGATCAGTACTTTTCGAGATAAGGTAGGGGACAGCGATTTTTTAAAAGTAATACGAAGAAAAGTGTGCGCAAGTATTGCATTATATACGAGTATATATATATATATATATATATATATATATATATATATATATATATATATATATAAATATATATATATATATATATATATATATATATATATATATATATATATATATATATATATATGCACATATATATATATATATATATATATATATATATATATATATATATATATATATATATATATATATATATATATTTATATATATATATATATATATATATATATATATATATATATATATATATATATATATATATATATATATATTTATATATATTTTTTTACTCGTGTTTTCACAAGCTTTCATTGGATATCACACTCGATGACCTAGTAAAAAAAAATTTTTTTCACTTTCGATTTCACCCCTCAAAACGAATCCCTTAAGTCAAAATTTATGTTACGGTGGTATAAAATGATCAGTGACTTCACAAAACATACCCCAAATGAGTTTTCAACAAAGTTTGTTTCCAATCTTTACTGAAATCTGATGACCTTGAAATTTTTGTTTTTTTTATATACCATATAAATTATTAAAGGTAATGCACTCGTGATAATTTTCGTTCAATCTACACCCCGTGGAGAATATTCCAGAGTTTTTTCGAAATTTTTTGATAAGTACTTTTCGAGATAAGGCCCGGGACAGCGATTTTTCGCGAATTTTTAAAAATAATACAAAGAAAAGTGCGTGCAAGTATAATATTATATATATATTTTTTTACTCGTGTTTTCACAAGCTTTCATTTGACACCACACTCGATGAGCTAGTAAAAAAATTTTTTTTTTCGCTTCCGACTTCACCCCCCAAAACTAACCCCTTAAGTCAAAATTTAATTCTCAAAACTACATGGCTCTGATGAGGCCATCAATTCCTATATTATTACCAAATTTCACCTTTCTATGTCAAATAGTTTCGGAGAAAATCGGGTGTGACAGACAGACAGACAGACAGACAGACAGACAGACACCGAAGTGATCTTATAAGTGTTCCGTACGGAACACTAAAAATGGCCAAAAATCTCTATCCACCCACCCTATCTCGAAATGTACTGACCAAAAAATTTTGAAAAACCTCTGGAATATTCTCCATAAAGAGTAGATTGAATGAAAATTATCAGGAATGCATTACGTTTGATAATTTTTCTGGTATAAAAAAAACTGTGTGGCATGACAGAATGGTGAAAGTTTGGAAAGTTGGGGATTTAGTTCGGACTAAAATCTACGAAATATCAATACGTATTTGGTGCAATCAGTAATATGATGACTGGTGACCAACGAATAGGTACCGAAAACAAAATAATGTTGTTTTATTTGTTTATAATTAAGCAGTTAGATAGCTAATTTTTATTTTAAAGGTAATCACACTACGGAACACTAATTGCGCAAGTCCAACTGTCAAATTTTTTTTTATGTATGGCATCGCTCCTAAAACCCCCTTTACCGACGTTCCAAAAACTCCATGTTTCATATTAAATTCATCATTTTCCGTGTCTAAGATTGAATGGAAATATTTCATTATGCTAAAGTCATTTGTTGCTAACGTTTTCACTATTACCACGTTTTTATTTTTTCTTTTTTCAGTTATTATCATTGTTGTCAGACTCAGCCAGCGAATATGGAACGTATATCGTAGTAAATCTGCTTGAACAAACAAACGGTACAAATAATAATACTCTTTATTATAATACAAACTTGGTGTTTTCAGATAATGGAACCTTGGTCGCTAAGTAAGTATACGAAAGTTTTAGTTTTTCACCTGTTTGTTATTAATATGTGTGTATACTAAAAAAATATTTATGCTTATGTAGATGCCGATTTTGAAACCCCAGCTTATTGTAACAAAGCTTTTATTTTAACAGTTCAGGATAGTTCTGCTATCAGATGTTTATTTAGTTGCAGCGAATTGCGAATTGAGAGCACTAGATGCGAAAAATGCGTTAGATTAGACCTTGGAATTAAAGAGTTGCAGAAGGATCATTTCAATCTTGTCAAAATGAGTCAGTGCTGCTAATAAATTCAACTAAACGTTCGTTCGGTACAATGCTTACCGTCTCAGTCCGCTGAAAAACATTTCATTTCAATTTCAAAACATTAAAATATTCTAGCGAGACTAGAGGACTTACGGAAAGAATGTTATGTGCTTTCTTCTTTTTCTCCGCCCCTACTGCTTCTACAGGAATTATTCGCGGATCTTCGCTGCTGAAACGATGTAAAAATTATTGACCAATTCCTTCCGTGACATGACGTTGGGTTGATATTACTACTTTAAAGTTCGCAAAATAGAAGAAGTCATGGACTGTGTTTACATTTTACATAACATGAAATTTGACACAAATTTTTACATAATGTTGCTACTGGTACAGCAAAACTATCACTATACGAGGCTGGTTTGAAAAGTCCGTGCAAAAATAAAAACTACTTATGTGTTTGGGGTAAACCTTTTTCATTTTTCGACATAGTCTCCTTTTAGGCTTATACACTTCGTCCAACGATGTTCTAGTTTGTTGATCCCTTCCGAATAATAGGATTTGTCCAAGCCTGCAAAATATCCATTAGTGTCTGCAATCACCTCCTCGTTTGAATAAAATCTTTGTCCCGCCAGCCATTTCTTCAAATTGGGGAACAAATAGTAGTCCGAGGGAGCCAAGTCTGGAGAATAGGGGGGATGTGAAACGAGTTGGAATTAATTTTGCGACCACAACTTCTGAGGTGTGTGCTGGTGCGTTGTCGTGATGGAAAAGGACTTTCTTGTGGGCCAATCGCGGGCGTTTTTCTTGCAGCTCTGTTTTCAAACGGTCCACTAACGATGAATAATATTCACCTGTAATAGTTTTACCCTTTTCCAGATAGTCGATGAGGATTATCCCTTGCGAATCCCAAAAGACAGTCGCCATAACCTTTCCGGCCAAAGGAACGGTCTTCGCCTTTTTTGGTGCAGATTCCCCCTTGGTAACCCATTGTTTAGATTGTTGTTTGGTCTCAGGAGTATGGTAATGTATCCATGTTTCAACCACAGTGACGAAACGACGCTTAAAGTCCTCCGGATTCTTCTGGAACAGCTGCAAACCATCCTTGCAATACTTCACACGATTCCGTTTTTGGTCAAGCGTGAGCAATCGCGGCACCCATCTTGCGGATAGCTTTCTCATGTCCAAATGTTTATGCAAAATATTATGTACCCGTTCAGTCGAGATGCCCACAGCACTAGCAATCTCACGCACCTTAACCTTCTGTCATCCATCACCATATCATGGATTTGATCAATGATTTCTGGAGTCGTAACCTCCACAGGCCGTCCAGAACGTTCAGCGTCACTTGTGCCCATATGGCCAGTCCGAAAATTTTGAAACCACTTATAAACTGTTCTAATCGAAGGTGCAGAGTCACCATAATGTTTATAAAGCTTCTCTTTAGTCTCCTGAGGCGTTTTGCCTTTCATAAAGTAATGTTTAATCATCACACAAAATTCTTTTTCGTCCATTTCTTGAAAATCACTCGACTTCCTTGATTCACACGAATGCCAAACACAAAGAAATAGACCAATATGGCTGAAACTTGGTGTGCGTTCATTCAAGAGATGCTACTAACTAAACATGACCTCGATACGCGCCGGTGGTGCCATCTCTCGGACTTTGCACGGACTTTTCAAACCAGCCTCGTATTTATACATGTTTAAAAAAATTAAATAAAACTGTAACCTAAAACTTCCGGTTCGCCGATTGTTTTGTTTCTAAAATTATGTTAATATCGTTTCCTTTCTGCCAAATGACACTTTGCAGTTGAGGTGACGAACTTACCCATTTCGTGAATATGTTTATTATATGATGTTTGGAGACAGACAGCTGGTAGTTATTGCAAAAATACTTAGTAATATATAAAAAAATTCTCAATCTGCGAATATGTAGTTTGCTAGAAGAATGAAATCCAAAATTAAAACCTTTTTCACACCTTCATTATTTTACATTTCGAATAATTACAGTCTGTCAAGTAAGAACGTGTTTGCGATAATTCATTTTTGGTAGATACGATTCTAGCGATTCAACAAAAAATCGGCAGTGGGAACCTTTGTCTACGACGCATTTTACTAAAAGTATCAGTCGATTCCGAACTTTCGTCGAAATCACGTGAAATCCAAAATGAGTCATTCGTTTGCGCGTCGGTTCTATGTAGTCTTTTTTGGTTCCCATCCAAAGGCGCCTAAAATGACAGAATCCGCGGCCAGTAAATATATTAAAAAGTCGGTATCGTTTGCGAAGAAGTGAGTAAATCGAGACAGAAAATGTCGACGACTTCCCAAAACGTGACTCGGTAGGCAAAGTCGAAAAACGAATCCTGTCTTTGTTTTCATAGGACCCGAAATTGATGCTGTGTCAGGAAGCGGCAATATTAAGAAAATCGGATTTGAATGTGTCTCATAAGACTATTCAACAACATCTTCGTGCTCATGAAGTCAGATTCCGAAGCACATTGAAGAAACCTTTGCTGGCCGAAAACCATGTCGCGAAGCGGTTCGCTTGGGCCCACGATAAGATACTAGAGTGGCCCTCACAATCGCCGGACGCCAACTCTTGTAAAGAAAAAGCTTAGAGGAAAAACTCTGAGGACTTTGACTCAGTTATCTCCCGAGATTCGAAAAATTTGGAGATCATTGCCCGAGTATGCAGAAATCTCGTCGACAGCATGCCTCGCAGATGCCAGGCGATTATTGATGCACGAGGCGATTGGACAGCTTACTGAGGTAATTGTGCCGTTCTTAGAACACATTGATGGCAAAAAAATTTCTCAAAACACATTTTTTGAAGAAGCGGTCACGTTCTTATTTGACAGACTATATGTAGTTAGTACAGTTTCCCGAATTCAAGCAAACAGCACTCGAGAAACACCTTAATTTTTTTTGGACCGGATAAAAAATTATTATTGTTAAATTATTAGAGTCTTCAAACGTCATCATGCTAGGATGCAACGAATTGTACGAACTACACATACCTAATGCTCCATCGAATGCTGATATAGCAGTTTTCAAGCCGACAGAGTTATAGACATGGTCAACACTTAAACACAATTAGCGCTTTCGAGTGATCCTCCTCAGGTTATGTGGCTAATGTAAAATAACTGAAAACTGACAAGTCCCATATTTCATCAGTTTGCCCACTGTTCTCTTATTCGTCAAATATTAGGTATGCATACTTGGTACAATTCATTGTATCCTACCATTGTGTTCCGTAACTACTTGGATAAGTACCAGTAAATTCTGTTCTTTTGTTTGTCAATCCTAGCCCAACTGACGAGCCGTGATACGGCAAAACGCGTCTCGGGATGGATTTGACGAATAAAAGAACAGTGAAAAACTGCTGAAATATGGGCCTTGTCCGTTTTCATTTAGTTTACATTAACTTCAAACGTCATGGATCAAAATTAGGATTGGTGGAATGTGTAGTTGTTCCTCACAGACAGACACTTGCTTTTATTTTAAGAACTGTTTCTAATAACCACAAAATTAATTGCGGAATTAAAGAGTTACTATCCAGTAATGACTAAGTTTTTGATATAAAGAAAAACTGATTTTTTTCAATTTCGTTCTTCATTCTTACCCCTTTAGGGACAAGTAAATTGAATGGTAATGACCATCAAACATATACGGAAAAATATTTAATTACTTATTGGACGAAGGACGTCAGTAGGTTAGACCCTTGTGTTACAAGTATGAGCAGTCTAAGAATAATGGACGGTCTGGACTTGATGTCTTCTCTGTGAATTACCGATGTAGGATATGTCATCTTTCATTTCTTTTAAGAGCCCGTCAGCTAATCTAGGTTATTTTTCATTGTCAAGCTCTTTATTTAATTTGTAATAATTACAATGTATGTACTACTCCACTATGAACATGTTACAAAATTTTCTACTAATCTGCCAGGGCCCCTATGAATGAGATTAGAGATGGTTGCGAACTGGTGTTGGTCCTAGGTAGAGGAAGCTTTCCATTAGGTGACCTTTAAGAAGCATGATAGTGTAGGGCTCAAAAATACCGTCATAATTTGACGGTATTTTTGAGCAAATGACGAATGAAACTTCATGAGTTTGTTTTTAAGATTTTGTCACTCTGCAACTCAGTCTCGACAGCCACCAATGATTTAAAAAACTGTATCTGAAAAGTAGCAAACAAACCTGAGTGCCATCTGGTGTGAAAGTGACAGAATTTTTTTCCAAGAGCAAATCCCACCGCGGGAAAAAATATTGTACTATTATAACCCTAGTCAAATAGGGTAGTGATAAATACCATTATAAACAGTTTCATATCAGATGGCGCTGAAGTTTGTTAGCTACAAAAATCATTTGGGTTTTTAAATCTTTGCTACAGTCGTGATTATAATAGGTGATGCCGAATATTGTCATCTTGAACTTGGTTAGCTGACGAGCTCTAAAATGGCGCGACACGTGGTAGTTCTAGTTTGGTGACCTATGGACCTTGTTGTTCCTTAGGCTTCGATTTCTCGTACTTGTTTCGTTCGATAAGTCTCTGGATAGTCAAAAAAATTTGTGAGAGATGGAAAACGTCTTCAATTTGTATTAAGATAAACTTTTTTTTTTTCTTCTTCTTCTTCTGGTAGCCCTACAACTTTTTGGCTGCTTGTACGCCACTCTTCCATTTCTGGCAATCCGTCATAATATAAGGATTGAATTTCTCTTCTATCGTTTGGAGATCTTTTACAATATTATCTCGCCAGCACATTCTCGGTCAACCCAACGGCCTTCGACGTATTGGATTTTCTTCCCATATCAATTTTATCAATCTATCGTTCCCTTGTTTTGGATGTGCCCTGCCCACCGTAACCGATTTGCTTTAATCTCTTGGACTATACCGGGGCTATTGTATAGATCTTTTATCTCCTGATTTGTTCTGATGCGAAATACTCCTGCATCCTCATCCTCCACTAGCCCGTATATTTTCCTGAGAACCTTTCACTCAAATCGTCTCAGCCTCTCCATATTGGCTACTATTAGAGTCTGTCTACCTACCTACTCTATCTCTGTCTTCTTGCCGGTTTACTAGCATGTACTTAGTTTTATCTTCGTGTACCCTCAGCCCCTGCTTACTAGCTTCTCTCTCCAGTTTGGTAAACATTTCTTTTACTTTGATTACTGATCGTCCTACAATCTCAATATCATTACCAAAGGCAAGCAACAATTGAGGCCCAAGATAAACTTTTTTTGGCTTCGATAAATTGCTGAACAAACGTACGAGGCTGGTTTGAAAAGTCCGTGCAAAAATAAAAACTACTTATGTGTTTGGGGTAAACCTTTTTTATTTTTCGACATAGTCTCCTTTTAGGCTTATACACTTCGTCCAACGATGTTCTAGTTTGTTGATCCCTTCCGAATAATAGGATTTGTCCAAGTCTGCAAAATATCCATTAGTGTCTGCAATCACCTCCTCGTTTGAATAAAATCTTTGTCCCGCCAGCCATTTCTTCAAATTGGGGAACAAATAGTAGTCCGAGGGAGCCAAGTCTGGAGAATAGGGGGATGTGAAACGAGTTGGAATCCTATTTCCATTAATTTTGCGACCACAACTGCTGAGGTGTGTGCTGGTGCGTTGTCGTGATGGAAAAGGACTTTCTTGTGGGCCAATCGCGGGCGTTTTTCTTGCAGCTCGGTTTTCAAACGGTCCAATAACGATGAATAATATTCACCTGTAATAGTTTTACCCTTTTCCAGATAGTCGATGAGGATTATCCCTTGCGAATCCCAAAAGACAGTCGCCATAACCTTTTCGGCCGAAGGAACGGTCTTCACCTTTTTTGGTGTAGATTCCCCCTTGGTAACCCATTGTTTAGATTGTTGTTTGGTCTCAGGAGTATAGTAATGTATCCATGTTTCATCCACAGTGACGAAAACGATGCTTAAAGTCCTCCGGATTCTTCTGGAACAGCTGCAAACCATCCTTGCAACACTTCACACTATTCCGTTTTTGGTCAAGCGTGAGCAATCGCGGCACCCATCTTGCGGATAGCTTTCTCATGTCCAAATGTTTATACAAAATATTATGTACCCGTTCAGTCGAGATGCCCACAGCACTAGCAATCTCACGCACCTTAACTCTTCTGTCATCCATCACCATATCATGGATTTGATCAATGATTTCTGGAGTCGTAACCTCCACAGGCCGTCCAGAACGTTCAGCGTCACTTGTGCCCATATGGCCAGTCCGAAAATTTTGAAACCACTTATAAACTGTTCTAATCGAAGGTGCAGAGTCACCATAATGTTTATCAAGCTTCTCTTTAGTCTCCTGAGGCGTTTTGCCTTTCATAAAGTAATGTTTAATCACCACACGAAATTCTTTTTCGTCCATTTCTTGAAAATCACTCGACTTCCTTGATTTACACGAATGCCAAACACAAAGAAATAGACCAATATGGCTGAAACTTGGTGTGCGTTCATTCAAGAGATGCTACTAACTAAACATGACCTCGATACGCGCCGGTGGTGCCATCTCTCGGACTTTGCACGGACTTTTCAAACCAGCCTCGTACAATGCTAATATGACAGAATAAAAAATACCTGAAGTTGATGCTTTTTTTCCATTTGCAAAAAAAATCCCTTCAAAGTCCTTATCAAGAAATGTGACTTTTCTGCTTGTATTACTATGATGTTTAATTCAACTGCCTTAAATACCTCAATTTCAATTATTTTATTTTGTAAGATTACATATCTTAAATTTATGGGCATTCTGTATCTATTAAGGTTTTTCTTAATACATAGACAACTTTTAATGAAAACTATATTTCTAAAAAATTGTAAAAGGAAGTTTTCACATTTATTGCAAACTTTTTTGATTACTTAATATGTAGCTTTGTATTTTAAACAGCGTAAAATGTCATCGTAGATCAGGGTCTTTTTACCGAATTAGGCTGTTTAAAATTTAAGATACAACAGTATATTTGTTCGCTAATGCATACGAGACATTAAAGTGACTTTTGCCGTAGGTATCGCAAAATAAATCTCTACGAGGAACCCAGATTAACTCCTGGTAACGAGACCGTTACATTTACTACTGATTTTGGAACTTTTGGTTTAATGACTTGTGCAGATATTCTATACTATCACCCATCTCAGACTCTGTTGCAGAATAGTGGTGTGACCGATGTAATTTTCCCAACTGCTTGGACCTCTTATTCGCCTTTCTTTGTGTGTAAGTATCACCTGTCGCCAAAATTGTTTTACTATAGAATAATATATGCTAGAGTAGACTAACTTCTCTAAAAACCATCTTAACGATTTTCTAAAAATAAGGACAAAAGCTGGAAGGAAATTGACGTAACCAAACGTTCTTGAACGCTTGAGCGAAGGATGAAAATTGAATCTTTATAATTCAACTACGAATCATAAATGTTTAAATTATTCAAAGGATTACACAGCCCCACAAAAAAAAAAAGTGGGGTATACTTTTGATGCGATATATCAGATCCGTAGTATTTTTGCCCGCTGATCACGAATCTGACGTCAGAATATCGCCATCACATCTCAATTTTTTTCTAACCTCTAAAAATAAGTAAAAATTAGTAAAAATTAAGAAAAATATACTCCTAAAAAATTGATTCAAGCTTTTTCATGAATCCAAAGATGTATTAATATGTATTCGGACACGCTAAGCTAATATTCATCGGCTGTTTTCTTTCTAACCTCAATCAATCAGACAGATATAGTGCTTCTCGAATGCAAAAACGAATTCAAATTAAAATTCAACCGATTCTTACCAAATTTGGTACACGGGGGTTTTTTGGGTTGCTGATCATGAATCTGAGGTCGGATTTGCAAAATTCAAAAATGGCGGATCCAAGATGGCGGACAAAATTTTTTGAAAACCAACCGATTCCTACCAAATTTGGTATACAGTTGGGGAATCCTCAAACCTGATACTCTTAAACCCTAAACCCTAAAACCTTAGACTCCCACACCCTGTAACCTCAAAAAAAAAATAGACCTCAATAACCCTGTAACTTTAAAAATGAGACCCAATAAACTCAAAACCCGGACTTTTAAACCATATACTCTCAAATAGTAGACCCTTAAGCTCTAGAATTGCGAAGGTTAGACCCGCGCCTAACTTTCCTTTTTTTGGCTGTATCTTGTTCTTTTTTCCGCGAATGACCTATTCAAAGGCTTTCTGCCCAAACGCTTTTGAGGACTAGTTTCTCTTTTTAGCGACCAGCAATAGTCCGCTAGCATATGGTCATCCCATCGTCCTTGATACCGATTTTCTATGATTTTCAGATCTTGGTGAAAACGTTCCCCTTGCTCCTCACTCTACTCACCAAGATTATCTGTGAAATCATCGATGTGGGAGGAAATGTAATTTTAGATTCATTAAGCAACCTAATGTTTGAAAATTTTTTACCATTTTCTCGACTATTTCTTTGTATTTAGAACTTTTATTATTTCCCAAAAAGTTTGTTGCGACTTCTTTAAAACTAAGCCAAGCAGCTTTTTCAACTTTATTCATTTTAGTAACAAATAATGAATCTTGAAACAATTTTCTTATTTGTGGCCCGTCAAATACGCCTGCCTTAATTTTAGCTTCAGAAAATTTCGGAAATTTTTTATGCAAATATTTGAAACATGGGCCGTTTGTATCTAATGCTCTCGTGAATTGCTTCATAAGTCCAAGCTTAATGTGAAGCGGGGGAATAAGAACTTTTCCTGGATCTACCAATGGTGGAAACAATACATTATTTTCACCAGGAGTGAACGATTCTCTTGTTGGCCAAATTTTTTTCTTATAATGACGTTCCCTGTCTCTGCTATTCCACAGACATTTATAACAGGGATAAAGTGTAAACCCTGACTGTTGGCCAAGCAATATTGTTACAATTTTCAGATCTCCACAAATTTTCCAGTTATGATCAGCATATTTTATTTTTATCAAAAGCTGCTTCATTTTTTCATATCGCTCTTCCATAACTGTGGAATGAGCAATCGGAATGGGAGCGTAAACGTTGGTATTATGCAGCAAAACTGCCTTAATGCTTCGTTTAGAAGAATCAATGAACAGTCTCCATTCTTCAGGATTGTATGAGTTATTTTGAAATTCATCCATTAGACCTTTTACGTCGGTACAATATGAAAGTGACAATTCCTCGTCCATTGTGAAATATTTTCGAAATTCTTCATCTCTGTTTCTATAATAAGAAATCGTAGCTTCTGGCTTAAGTAAATGTCTTTTCTTTAAAAAGAAAGCAAGATGCTCTAAACCATCTTTGGATAAGCCTAAATCTCTGACTAGATCACTAAGTTCTGACTGTGATACGAGTATTGGTTCTGGTTTACGGTTGTATGGTAGAAATTCTTTATCTGTGTCACTAGTATATGATAGGTTGTCACTAGAACATTCATTAGTAACAGTGTTTGAATCTTTTTCGACAGCCTCAATGTTTTCGGCATGAACTGATAAGGTGAAATCATTTGTTTCCATAACATCAGCATCAAGTGGTTCAGCAGGCGGAATTAGTTTAGTTGGTCTTGTTACTGTCGAAACATCGTTATAAGTAATAGTGCTTTTATTTTTTCGGTTATGCCTAGATACAACATTCATACAAAAAGTAGCAATCATTTTCACTGTATACGTCTATTCCATATTGCTGGTCTGGAATATTTAATCGCCTTCTTATTGATGTACAACATTATTTTGCAAGAACTGCAAATGATGTGGGGAACCCAATCTGTATCCTGGTGCTGTATTTCAATGTTAAAACAATCCTTATATAAGGTTTTAATCTTATCCGTTATCGGTGACCCCATTTTACTCAATACGTGTTGACAGCAAATATAACAAAATGAATCACTGTTTTTATCGCACTTATGAAAAGTCCTTGTACCGTGAGACCGTTTTCTTGTAGCATTATACTCTACATGAGCCAAGTCACCCACACATGAAGAGCTACGGTCGCTGGATGACGACGGCTACGGGCCCGCTTTCCCACCCTGACCAACCGCCGATACTGGGTTTCCGAGTCCCTGCATCGTAATTCTCTTTCTTCTACCTGCCATGACGGCATCTAAGCCGTTATCCAGGGACTCTGCCGGCTAGTGGAGTAACACCGTTGCCCACCGTCACCACGTGGAGGTGCCCTGGATGCAGGTAGAAGAATACAAATCGACCGATGAATTTTCTCGGCGTTCAAAATGGCGCGAAAACATCTGCCATCTTGAATTTTGCAAATCCAACCTCAGATTCGTGATCAGCGACCCAAAAAATCCCCGTGTACCAAATTTGGTAAGGATCGGTTGAATTTTAATTTGAATTCGTTTTTGCATTCGAGAAGCACTATATCTGTCTGATTTATTGAGGTTAGAAAGAAAACAGAACTGTATGGCTCAATCTAACCGATGAATATTAGCTTAGCGTGTCCGAATACATATTAATACATCTTTGGATTCATGAAAAAGCTTGAATCAATTTTTTAGGAGTATATTTTTCTTAATTTTTACTAATTTTTACCTATTTTTTGAGGTTAGAAAAAAATTGAGATGTGATGGCGATATTCTGACGTCAGATTCGTGATCAGCGGGCAAAAATACTACGGATCTGATATATCGCATCAAAAGTATACCCCACTTTTTTTTTGTGGAGCTGTGTTATCATTTAGTTCTTACGACAATGAAAAGGTTTTTCAAGACTTCTATCAAATTTTTGTAAGACTACAAAAATATCTAAATTTTTGGAAGTCACAGACGTTTGGATTCATGAATTTTCTCCATTTGTTGGTTGTCTCGTATTTATAAGTGTTAACAATACTTAGGCTGTCTGAAAAGTTCTCGACCTGACACATATATGGCGTTAGAAACTGCGAAACCATAATTGTATTGGAAAATTCTATTCTTTATATAAACACAAGTAGTAGCAGCTGTTTAATATTCACGTGTCATTGAATTTTTGAAAATGAAAAAAATTTAATATCGTGCAGTGATTAAATTCTTTGTTTTGGATTGTTTAACACCAACAGAAATTCATTCGAAATTGTTAAAAAGTGTCTCCACTGTGAAAAAATGGGCTGCTCTTTTTAAATCTGATCGTACAAGCCTCGCAGATGATCCACGCGAAGGTCGTCCAAAAACTGCTACACCACAAATCATTCAACATGTCCATAATACGGTGTTAGATGATCGACTAGGGAAAGTGCATGAAACGGCAGCTGCCACAGGCATCTCAAAAGAACGAGTTGGAAGTATTTTGCATGAAGAATCACATTTAAAAAAGCTTTATGCAAGATGGGTGTAGCATTTGCTGATAATTGACCAAAAACGCATTCGAATGCGTATTTCTCAAACATGTTTGGATCGTTTTAAGCAAAATAAAATAGATTTCAAGCGTTGTTTCATAACTGTTGATGAAACTTGGTTCCACCACTATCCACCAGAGCGAAAAGAACAGTTGAAACGATGGACTGAAGCCGGTGAAAGTGCACTAAAGAAGGCAAAGACGGTTCCATCAGCAGGGAAGGTTATGGCGACAGTTTTTTGGAATTACCAAGGTGTTTTGTTGATCAGTTATTTCAGAAAGGTAAAACAATTAACTCTGAATATTATTGTAACCTTTTGGATAAGTTGGATGCAAAAACTCATAAAAAATACCTGCTTTAAAGAAGAAAACAATCATTTTTCATTAAGACAATGCACGTGTTCACACAAGTGTTTTGACGATGGCAAAATTCAACGAATTAAAGTACGAATTGCTGGAACATCCAGCGTATTTACCAGATTTGGCTCCCTCTGACTATTATCTGTTTTCAAACCTGAAAAAAAACCCTGGCTGGAAAGCATTTTACATCAAATGACGAAGCTATTGCAGCCGTAGATGGACATTTTGCAGACCTTCCTGAATCACGCTTTAATTATGGGAAAAACGTTTGAATAAATCTGTTGAAGTTTCAGGAGATTATATTAAAAAATAAAACATATTTCACGTCAAAAAAAGTTTCTATAATTGTTAGGCTGAGAACTTTTCAGATAACCCCCGTACATGTGTGCTGCAAAAAAAACTTGTAGTGCTAATTTAAATTCCGTCCCTGAAGAGAAATGGACTCACCGTGTGGCCGCTTATCATCCAGTTATATTTAATTTTTATATAAAGAGTTTGGCGATTAATAAGAAACTTCATCCGTTACAGAACTTATAGATATAATTCAAGGTGCAAAGAGTTGAGATGATTGAGAAAACTTTGAAGAGATTTTTAACCGTATGGTGAAATTACGAAAGTGACACCAACGTTTCCAGAGTTTTGGTTTAAGCTAAAAAGTGTCGATGGCTTGTTTTTCGAAGTGTTCCGTAAATATGTTTGCAAGAACTGACCAGACATTTGTTCATATTTCACCATAGTATAGGAAATAAATCCCGGACCACATTTCTTTTTCAGTTATAGTTAGGAGATCTGAGGAACAATTTTGGACATGAAAAATATCTCTTCTAATAGTTAGAGTATCAGGAATGGGAACTGTGGTGAAGAGAGATTCGACATCGAAGCTGACTAAAACCGGTTTTGACCATTTTTGGTGGCTTAAGTAAAATAATCCTTTTCCCAATTCAGCATGAAACTGTTAAACAACTCCAAAACTTAAAGATCTTAATCGCGTCATAGATTCTTCAGTAGAGGAGAGTAATAGAGGCTAATGCTGAAATCTATTCAATAAACTATTTTGAAGCCACCTGATTTCTCCACTAATTGTCTTCGGACATTAACGCACGAAACCATTACTCGTGCAACTATCTTAGTTTTTATTACTAATATCCACAAATACCAACACCAGGAATGATAATAAAAAGTCAGAATCACTTATGCACCTTGTGCCAGCTTGCCCATTTCACGCTATACCATCGCTACGATACGCCCTTACGTATTCTCCATTACCATCCTATGGCATTGATGAAATCTCCAGGCAGTCATATCTTCAAGGAGAGATTCAAATATTTTGTTTTAAAACGGCAGCTATCGTATTTACTGGAATTTTATCATTTCCACTACAAGAAATTTACGAGCCAACAAAGCTAATATAGTAATCCCCAACAAGAAAGACAACGAAAACTACTTATGTACTAGAGTTGTCTTCGGAACCTTTTGAGAAAAAAAATAACAGAGGGGGCAACGTTTTCGATACAAATATCTACAATTTGAATGGTATGCCGTGTAGTTGAAGCATAAAGGAATTAAGAACTCATATCTAGATAACATTTAAAACCATTCCAACTTTCTGTATCTCAACTGAACCCCTTAAAATGAAGATGCGTAGAGCGATTACCTCTAATTCTCTCAGATTGCCCAGACAGATAAATTTAGTTGATGGTCATTAACTGAACGGAAATGAGGCCACAGGATTTGTCACGTTGAACGTTATGTTGAGATTTTGAAATCTTTGACACAATGACACTAGATAAGAATTATCACCACTACACCAAACACTATATTTTTGACCTTGCATTTCTCAATCATCATCAGATCATTGCTCCTGATGAAGCTAAATTGTTAGCGAAACGCCCATAAATTGCAAAAATAAAGTGTTTGATGTGGTGATAAATGTTCTGTGGTCACGTTCGATATTATTCTAAATAATAATTATAAAACTTCTCTATAGTAAATGAGGACTAGCAAAATATCCAATTTTCAAGTGTACAGAAGTACTTAGAGAATTGCTCGTAACACAGTATACATTTAAATTTCACAAGCTTAAGTTTAAATGTCGTCTAGACCATAGAGATATTAAAATAAAGGAGGTAAGTTCTCGCGAGAAGCGTGGCGCTTCAAAAAACAGAAAGAAATAATATGAATCATTCTGTCTCTCCTACTCGGCGTACGCCCCATGCGAGAATGTTATTCGTATTTCGTCCGGAGAAACGAAGAACAAGAAAAAGAGAGACAGAATGACCCATATTATTTCTTTCTCTTTTTAACGTCGCCACGCTTTCGCTTACAGCAGGCTCTATACCTTACCTCCTCTATTCTAATATCTCTATGGTCTAGACTAGAATCTAGATGCAGAAACAATATTTATGTACATGAATATAGTATATCTATTTAGAACCTTTTTTTTTATTTCAGCTCTTTCAGTTCAGTTTGGTTATGCTTTAGCTAACAACGTTAACTTACTAGCCTCCAACCAAAAAAACATACCAAGCAATGCCACAGGTGGTAGCGGTATCTACAGTAGTGACGGAAGAGTTTTAAGAAGAATTCTTACCGATACTGCTGGTGCCACCAACGTTGTCTTTGCCAACGTGGTACCGCCTAATACGGCTAGAAATAGTTTCGTAAGTGATTTATTAAGTTTTTACAAAAACAATGAAAGAAAAAAAATTTTTAGAACAAACCGTTTTATTATTTCTCAAAATATTCGCCTTTAAGATTGATATACTTTTCCACGCGTTTGAACCAATTCTCGAAACATTTTTTCTACTTTGAAATTGGTACCTCAAAAACATGATTTTGGAAGGATTCAACGGCTTCTTGAGGTGGTGAAAATTTCTGTCCACGCTTATTATATTATTATTATTATTATTATTATATAACCTGGAAAGAGAACATATGTATGCATAAAAAAAACTCTCGAGTGATAAGAGCATTAACGGACAAACAGACGGACAGACAGAGAGACGTTGTCTTTTCTATATATATTATAAGACACTAACGGACAGACAGGCAGACAGAGAGACGTTGCATTTTATATATAATTGCTACATGATATTGTTCCATATTTAATGCTTTAGGCAGTATATTGCAAGAGAACGCGCTAGCATCAAACTTTTTCAGATTTAATTCACTATTATCGTCACTGCTTATTTCTTTTTACCTTACGTAATAAAATATATCTTTTAACCTGGGCAGAGAACATATGCCAGGTGTACAAGTATGAAATGCAGATTTTTTCTCTAAAAAAAACATGTTAAATTCGGAAGACTGATAAAAACTGCTTTATTCAAAGTATGTTCCATCGCTTGTTATACATTTTTCCCATCTTTCGGGCAATTTGTAAATACCACGCCAATAAAAATCTTCCCCTTTTGCTGCGAACCATTCATCGAGCCATTTTTTTTCACATCTTCCTACGAACCAAAGCGTTGCTCAGCAAGTGCGGGACCCATCGATGCAAACAAGTGGTAATCGGAAGGAGCCAAGTCTGGTGAGTAAGCGGCATGGGGTAGAACTTCCCAGCTGAGTGCTTCCAACGTGTCGCGAACTGGTTTTGCCGTATGTGATGGAGCATTGTCATGAAGAAAAAAAATGACTTTATGTTGCCTCTTTCGGTATTCTGGCCTTTTTTCAAGCAGCGGACGGTTCAGATCGGTCAATTGTTGTTGGTAACGTTTAGTATTAACCGTTTCCCCAGGGTTTGACCGTTCATAATAGACCACGCCCCTCTGGTCCCACCAAACACAGAGCATCGTCTTTCTGCCAAAGCGATTCGGTCTTGCGGTCGATGTGGATGGTGTGCCTGGGTCTATCCATGATTTTTTGCACTTGGGATTCTCAAAATATAAATCCACTTTTCATCCCCTGTAACTATACGATGCATGAATATTTTTTCATTTCCGATTTCACCCTACAAAACTAACCCCTTAAGTCAAAATTTAACTTTCAAAACTACACGGCCCTGATTGGGTGATCAATTTCTATATTTGTGCCAAACCTCAACTTTCTATGTCAAATAATTTCGGAGAAAATCGGGTGTGACAGACAGACGACGAACGGACACCGAAGTGATCCCATAAGTGTTCCGTACGGAACTCTATAAACAACAATACCAAAGACAAATAACTATTAAATCAATGATTAATATTCAAGCGATTCTGCGAACAAATACTCATAGCAATTTTGAGACAAATACTCTGTTGTATTCAGAAATATTTGACAAAACTGATTGGCGGCTAATTAACTTCCTTTGCCAAAAGGAAGTACTGTATTCGTGAAAAAATCACCTTTCGAAATTTTTGTACTTTTTCACATTTCACTGTCCCTAGATGACTAAAAACATAGTACCCGATTTCCGCTGATCTATTTGTTTGCCTGTCTGACGGTCTGACTGTCGACATTATAAATCTCGAACGAATGAAGATATCGTTTTTAAATTGGGTATACATATAATACTTGAAACAGAAATGGAATTCTAGTCTTTGACCGATATCGGTCAATAACTTCTCAATAACATTTAATATCAATTCGTTATAAGAATTTTTTTGGGTTTTTAGCTTGCAGTAATGAACGAATTTTTTATTTATTTATTTATAGTCAATCATATAACTGATTAAAGGGACTTGTTAGAGGGGTGGCTTCATATATATCATGTAATACGTCTTTCTCACTGTTGGAGATGAAGCATTTGAAAATTATCTTATTTATGGTTAAAAATATAAATTAATAAAGTGGGAGAGCAGTTAGAAGGGTTATTTTCTATATATCATGTTTTATGAACTTTTTAGAGTTTTTGGAGTCGAGGTATGTAAAAATTGTGCATTTTTTTTTTTTATTATTTTCAATTAGTTATAGTCTATATGTCGTGAAACATGTCCTTTTTAGAGTTCTTGCAATCGAGCAATGTGAAGAATGGGCTCCTATTTCATTTTTTTAAAAACGGGCGTCGAGTGCAAAAATATAGTGTGGTCTAGTAGTGATAACCATTGTAGAGTATTAATAAACTACCCTTATTTTACGAAGTCCGGGAAAATTAAGAAATGGACTGGGGGTATTTCTAAATCACGTTTAAAAGAAATTACCCGAATAGTTTACACGCCAGCAGAAGTGACAAATTTACATACCCATAGATATTCTTCTTTGTGTTATTTAATGTTTCGTTGTCATATAACGATGAATATAATACCTTCTATCTCTCCTAGTGTAGGTCAAAAGCGGCAAACTTAACTAAATCGCTATTATCCTTTTTAACCACGAAATTTCTAAGTTAGTAGTTGGTCCGTTTCTGGTTTTATAATCAGTACATATTCAAAATACTACAGTTCATTTATTCCGTATACGAGGCCCGTCTTTTAAGTTTTTACAAACGACCACTTGATACGCTATTGTGATGTGACATTAATATTGTTGTAAAATTTGACATTTGTTATTGTTAAAACAGTGACAGCTCAGAAATTGGCCGAATAGTTTGTTTACAGTTAGCATTTAAAGAAAATATTTTTGTGAACAAATGGAATTTTCACGTGAAAGTTTTCGTTGGATGATTTTTTACGATTTTAGTAAAGTCCTAACTCAAAAACAATGCCTCGAATCACTTCGTTTAACTTTTCAACCTCAAAAAGTCTATTTACAATTGGTTTGCAGAATTCCGTCAGCGATTAATTTCGTGAATATAGACCAAAATCGGTTGTTATTTCAAAAAATATCGAAACTGTGCGCAACATGATTGAAGAAGATCGGCATGTGGCTTACCGTGAGATAGAGGCATCCTTAGGCATATCGCAGACTGCACTACATTCGATTTTGCATGAACATTTAGCTGTGCAAAAAAATCTGTTCCCGATGGATTCCGCATAATTTGACCGAAACTCAAAAACAGGCTCGTGTCAATTGGTATAAAGAAATGCTCAAAAAATTCGACCGGGGACATGCAAAATCCGTATATAACATTAAAATAGGAGACGAAACTTGAATATATTCGTACGAGCCGGATACTAAGCAACATGATGTGTGTTCCAAGATGAACTGAATCCAACAAAAGTGATTCGTTCACGCAGCACTTCCAAGAAAATGACGTTGTTTCTTTGGTTCTTCTTCTTCTTCTTCAGCCTTTAACTCATCCACTCCTGAACATAGGCCTTTCCTAATATTTTCCATTTTTCCCTGTATTGTGCTTTTTGATGCCAGTCTCTACCAGCTCTCTACTCTTGATGTCATCTATCCATCTCAATTGGGGTCTACCTCTACTTCGTGTTGTCTCCCTAGGTCGTGTATGATTTCCAGTGGCCATCTTTCATCTTGCTGCCTTGCGACATGTCCAGTCCATTGCCACTTCAGTTCGGCAATCTTCTCTACAACATCCGTAGCACTTGTTCTTCGATGAATCTCTTCATTTCGGATTTTATCACTCAGAGACAACCCCAACATTGATCTTTCCATTGCCCTCCCTCTCAGTCTACTGGCGTTCTTCTGCATTAGACACTTACCGGTAGAATACAGGCATCGAAAACTTTCCTTTTTAAATTAATCGGGATACTATTATCTCTCAGCACAAAGGAGAGTCTTCCGAATGCTACCCAGTAGAGCTGTATTCGCTTGGTAACCTCCCTGTACTGATTCTCTTGCCCTAGAGTGATTGAATGACCCAAATAGTTGTATTCACTAATATTCTCTATGTCCTGGTTTTTAATCGATATATGTGGGTCTTCTAGGCTCATTACTTTTGTTTTCGAGAAATTCATTTTGAGGCCAACCTGTTTAGACTCATAACTCAGTTGTTGAAGCATTGCTTCCAATTCGTTCAAGTACTTGATATCAACACAATGTCATTCGCAAATCGGAGATGGTTCAGATATACTCCGTCAGTTCTGATTCCTTTAACTTCCCATGGTAGTTTCTTAAAGACATCCTCAAGAACAAGTGTAAATAATTTTAGTGATCTAACGTTTCCCTGACGAACGCCTCTTTCGACTTTAATGCTATTGGGTTTCGTCTCTTCATCTATCTTTATATGAAGAGAAGCGTTTTTGTAGCTATTTTCAATCAGTGTAGTATATCGAGTGTCAATTCGTGCTCGGTCCATATCCACCAATGTGTATCCGTTTTCGTTTCTTTGGTTATACTGGACATATTGCAACCACTGCTTTAGATGATCGAAGAACAATTAATGCTGAATAGTATACAACAATTTGTTTGCTACAAGTCATTGATGAAATCAGGAAAAACAACCGAAAACGTCGCAACGCCCTTCATTATGACAATGCCAGCTCTCACACAAGAAGTCAAACAATTAATTATTTGACAGAGAAAAAAACCAATTAATGTCTCATTGCCCGTATTTACCTGATTTATCACCTAACGAATTCTTTTTGTTCCCAAATGTTCCCAAATTTTCCAAGAAAATAGAACAACACCTAATAGACAACAATATTCTCACAGAAGAGCAGAAGGGATGCAGGAAAAATAGTCGAGGATGCAAAGAACAGCTGATCATAGATAGCGTGATTATGGGACAAACCAGAAAAGAACACAGAAACCTTCACATCGGTTACATAGACTATAAAAAAGCCTTCGACTCCATACCCCACAGCTGGTTAATCAGAGCCCTAGAAATCTATAAAATCAACCAACACCTCAGGCAATTTCTCGCGCAAATTATGAAAACATGGAAAACCAAAATACGCCTAGAAACACAAACCGAACGCATCCAAACAGAAGAGCTGTACATCAGACGGGGTATATTTCAGGGAGACTCGCTTAGCGCTCTATGGTTTTGCCTCTGTCTCAATCCACTCTCAAATATACTAAACAGAACAGAGCATGGCTTCAATATCAGACACCAAAAAGTGAATCAACATAAAATAAACCACCTCCTATATATGGATGACATAAAACTCTACGCTGCCACAAAAACACAGCTGAAAGAACTCCTCAAAATCACAGAAATATTCACCCTAGATGTCAATATGGAATTTGGTATAAGTAAATGCAAAGTGCTCCACATCAACAAAGGCCAATGGAAGTACCACCATGAGACAGAAACCATCAACAATGAAACACTCGATAACATGTTCGACAAAGAAACATACAAATATCTAGGCTTCCAACAAAGCACCAAACTCAACCACACTCACATCAAAACAGAGCTCAGAACCGAATTCAAAAACAGACTGACGAAACTTTTACAAACAAAACTCAACTCTAAGAATCTCACTAAAGCCATCAACACGTTCGCTATACCTATACTGACATATTCATTTGGTATCATCAAATGGTCACAAACAGACATAGAAAATATTCACATCCTTATACGATCTCAATTCATCAAATACAGGAAATTACACCCCAACGCATGCAAAGAAAGACTTACCATCGAGAGGAAGGCAGGAGGAAGAGGAATTATAGACATCAGATCATTACACACAAAACAAATACAAGCACTCAGGAAATTCTTTCACACCAAGCAAACCAGCCTCCACACAGCAACAATCAAAGCAGACAAAAACTATACCCCACTCGACTTATCCCGGGTAGACCACGCAGCAGATACACACAGTCACACCCAATTACAACAGGAAAAGATGAAAACGTGGTCAGAGAAAACACTCCACGGAAAACACAGATACCACATAGAACAAGACCACGTAAATAAAAAACAATCATACACCTGGTTACGGGATGGGCAGCTATTCCCGGAAACAGAAGGCTTCTTACTTGCCATCCAGGATAAAGTCATATTAACCAGGAACTACCAAAAGCATATCATCAAAGACCCAACTATTACAGAAGATAGATGCAGAAAATGCCACCAGCAGAAAGAAACGATCGAACACATAACAAGCAGATGTAAAATATTAGCCGGAACGGAATACACAGCCAGACATGACTCAGCGGCAAAAGTGGTTCACCAAGCACTAGCGACAACATACAAGCTTATAGAAAACACAGATCCCTACTACAAATACACACCAACATCCGTACTTGAAAATAAAGATTATAAACTCTACTGGGACATCAGTATCCATACAGATAAAACAGTCTCCGCCAATAGACCCGATATTACTTTTCAGTGCAAAAAAAGAAAAGTCACCTATCTAATTGACATAGCTGTCCCCAACGACACAAACATCCAAACGAAATACACAGAAAAAAATTTCCAAATACACAGACCTTGCAACGGAAATAAAAAGGGTATGGAAACAAGAAAAAGTCATCATTGTCCCCCTCATTATATCAGCCACAGGCCTTACACCAACAACATTCACACCACACTTAGAACAATTAGGACTCAACACAAACATACACAAAAACATTCAGAAGTCAGTGATTTTGAAAACATGTAACATTGTCAGGTCATTCCTTAATACACAATGGTAATGCGTTTGTGCTGACTTGGTTTGCGCCCGTCAGCCAAACATGGAACCACATTGACCAAATGTGAGAAAGAAAAAAAACGAGAACAGTCATAATAATAATAATTTTAAATAAAATAAATTTCCAAATACACAGACCTTGCAACGGAAATAAAAAGGCTCTGGAAACAAGAAAAAGTCATCATTGTCCCCCTCATTATATCAGCCTCAGGCCTTACACCAATAACATTCACACCACACTTGGTACAATTGGGACTCAACACAAACATACACAAAAACATTCAGAAGTCAGTGATTTTGAAAACATGTAACATTGTCAGGTCATTCCTTAATACAGAATGGTAATAGCGTTTGTGCTGACTTGGCTTGGGCCCGTCAGCCAAGCATGGAACCACATTGACTAAATGTGAGAAAGAAGAAATTTTTTATAATAATAATAATAATAATAATCTATAATATAAATAAAATGCAACGTCTCTCTGTCTGTTTGTCTGTTGGTGCGCTTATTACTCGAGAACCACTTATCCGATTTACGTGTTTTTTTTTTAGACTTATACATATGTTCTCTGGCCAGGTTATAGGATATATTTTATTACGTTGGGTAATATAAGAAATAAGCCGTGACGATAATAGTGAATCAAGTCGGAAAAAAGTTTGTCGCTAGCGCACTCTCTTGCAATACGCTGCCTAAATCGTTAAATATGGTACAATATCATGTAACAAAGAATACAATATATATAAAATGCAATGTCTCTCTGTCTGTCTGTTTGTCCGTTAGTGCGCTTATCACTTGAGAACCATTTATCCGATTTACGTGTTTTTTTTTTAATTCATACAAATGTTCTCTGGCCAGGTTATACAATAATAACAATAATCTATATAATATATATAAAACGCAACGTCTCTCTGTCTGTCCGTTAGTGTGCTTATCATTCGAGAACCACTTATCCGATTTACGTGTTTTTTTTTTAATTCTTAACTTAATATTCTGTCCATTAGTGCACTTAGCACTCAAGAATCGCTTATCCGATTTACGTGTTTTTTTTTATAAAATTCGTATGTTCTCTAGCCAGGTTATAGGATATATTTTATTAAGTTAGGTAACATAAGGAAGGCGCAGTGACGATAATAGTGAATCAAGTCCACGCGAGCGGAGCCACAGGCACGGCTTGTCTGGTCTATAAAAATACAGATCGGAAACAAACTTTATTGAAAACTCATTAGGGGTGCGTTCTATGAAGTCAAAATTTGTCTGACTTGTACTTGGCCGGTTTTTTTCGTTAGTGTGGTTAAACTAGTATCACTTTTAATGCGAGGATAGTTGCAATAATATTACGTATACGGTATATACCTAGGGCAGAAAAATACTTATTATGTAGCACATACCATATAAAGTATTAAGAAACCAACGTGCTTTAATTTTTTACTTTATCATTCTCATTGTAGTCTCTTAAAGGATTCGATATTCTCGACAACGTTACTCGCCAAGAAATGGGAAATTACAAAAATCTCACCGACTTCCAATATGATTCTTACGTTTACAAATCACTGAATCTAACTCAAGGAAATATAACCGAAGAAATTTGTGATGGACATTTTTGCTGCAGTTTTAACATTGGAGCGGTGCAAAGTGAGGTTAACAGTTCTGAAGTTTATAAGTAAGTTGACAATTTTATCCTTAGTAAACATATTTTAAGTTATTAGTTAACATGTAACAATTGGTCATGTAAAATAACCCTATACCTAGTAAGGATCACTGATGTAGAACAAATCTGTGAAAGATTAGGGTACGAACAAGGTAAAATCGACATATATATGTATATATATATATATATATATATATATATATATATATATATATATATATATATATATATATATATAATATATATACAAAACTAGAATTCTTAATCTTGAATATCTCTGTTTTGATACGTGGGTTCTATTCTAGATTATGACAAATTAATATTTTAATATCTGTAAGGAAAAAATATTTCGTAGAATTATTCATGAAGGTTATCAAACATTAATGGATCTTGACGCAGCAACCAGTTACTGCAACTTTTTAGGTACTGTGTTTTATCTCCGCATACCTGGCCACACAGACAACAGTGAATTTTGACCTGCAGTTTTTCCGCATCTGTATTTTTCGTATTTTCAAGATCAAATGTTCATTAATTGCACTTAAAATTTTCAGTTTAGAGATGTCTTCTTGTGCCTATCCGTTTCGAATGTTAAGAATTACCATAGCTATTTTAACTTTATTGAATGCTGCTAGTAGTAGATATCGGGCACCATTTTCTTAAGTTCTGCAGCCAAGACATCCTTCTTTCGCCTGGGTCTCTTCATCCGTATACTTTCCCTTGTAAAATGAGTTGCAGTAGGTCATACCGATGTTCGTTGCGCATTATATGACAAAAAACTTACTAACTCATAAAATTTTATCAGATTTTTAAGATGAACAACACTATGTTTGCCTTCCTAAACTTTAAGTTCTTTTTTTTTACTTGTTCTTCGTTCCATTCATTATTATTTGTATTCTATTGTGTAACAAGTAGTAATGAAATTAGTATCGGATCATGTATGACACCACACTGTTATGCTCGCTTCTTCTTCCTTCTTCTTTTAGCAGCCCCTTACCATTCCCTAGACGTCGGCCTCCTCTCGTCTTTTCCACGTAGATGTCTCTCGTTTCGCAAATGGTCTCTCAGCGTTACTTCCAACATGATTCGTTCTGATGCTCGCTGGGTAATTCGAAATTTATTGGCTGTTTTCACTATTCACTGCTGTTTCTAGCCGTTACATAATTACAGGGAGAATGTGAAAAATTTTAGTTATATCGCGATGATAAACTTTTCAGGACGTGACTTAGTTTTTCAGTAGCTGCCCATGTCATTCTAATCTTCCTGTTCAATTCTTCCCTCTGGTTCTCCTTATCCAGTCTTATTCCATGACCTAGGTATACATATTCTTCCACTTTCTCTATCTTGTTTCGTAGATTGGTGTTTCATCAAGAATTAGTATTTTAGTTTTTGTTAAATTCATAGTCAGTCTCGTCCAAGAGATGAAGCTACCTTCAGCTCTTGGACCATTTAATGTAACTCCTGTAAGCGATCAGAACCGCATCGTTTTCAAAGGTGGCTCAAATATCTTGCATCTACATTTATTCTTCTGTTCTCCCAATCCAGTTGTTTAAAGATGCCCTCCAAAACTAGTGCAGAACGCTTCGGCGAGATAGTGTCTCCTTATCTTATTCCTCGTAAAGATATCTCATCGGTTATTAAATCATCATTGATTTTAACTTATTATATTGCTTGCTTGAAGAGTGCTTTTCATAAGCTGAAATTCATTGTTTTTGGGATGAGTAGTGATTTCTCATCTAACGGTAAAATTACGGTATATACCTAGGGCAGAAAAATACTTATTATGTAGCACATACCATAAGACTGGATAATATATATAAACCTTATTAGCTTAACATGCAGTATTAACTATTTAAAGTTATTATATTTTATGACTATGGTATAGTGGTGAAGCTGAATCATTCTCAATCAGTTGTGGCTTAACTCAGCTTATTGACGAACCAACACGGATCCCTGATCGAGACGGGGAGTTCGCCAGTCTTCTTGATCTGTTTTTAACCACCAATCCGGAGATTTACACGGTCACCGTAAATCCACCGTTAGGTTCTTCCGACCATAAACTGCTTTCGACATCGAGTATCCTGCCAATCAGTGACAGAGAGGCGCCTGGGCCGCGCAAGATTTGGCACTACAAATCTGCTAAATGGGAAGATCTCATGGAATACTTTCGAACTTTCCCTTGGATGGACGTTTGTTTTCGATCCGATAACCCATCTGACTGCGCCAGGGAGGTCTCCGATGTTATTTTGGCTGGTATGGAAGCTTACATCCCTTTTTCGAAGAAATGCTCCTCCAACGGCAAGCCTTGGTTCGACCGAAAAATGCAAAGAAGCTGTTGCTTCTAAACATATTGCCTACCGACAATGGCGTGAAAATCCTAACACCGTAAATCGAAACATCTTTGTTCAAGCCCGGAACAGATGCAAGGGAATTATCGACGAAACCAAGGAGGCACACAATCAACGAATTAGAAACAAACTTCTCGCTTGTCCCAACAATTCCAGGTCCTTTTGGGCAGTCGCTAAGGCAGTGAGTCAAAATTTTACCAAGTCCACCATGCCACCACTCACACGGCCAGATAATTCCATTGCAACCACACCTGTTGACAGAGCGAACTTGTTGGCTGAACTCTTTGCTTCACATTCTACTGTCGATTTCCAAGGAAAAACACCACCTACTATTCCCATATTGCAGTCAAGGATGCCCGATGTTGTCTTCAGACAGCACATCATAAAGCGTATTTTAATGAAGCTAGACACCAAAAAGGCTTCTGGTGCTGACGGAATACCTGCCATAGTTCTCAAAAACTGTGCAAGGGAACTAACACCAGTTTTCTGTAGACTTTTTAACCTATCCTACCGAAAGGGAATATTTCCGTCCTGCTGGAAATGTGCCACGGTTCAGCCGATACCTAAAAAAGGTAAGAAGACCTTGCCAAATAACTACCGACCAGTTGCACTGCTTTCAATAATATCGAAAGTCATGGAAAAGGTTATCAATGAGCATCTTCTAAAATATCTTGAACGATTCAATATTATTAGCGATCACCAATATGGTTTTCGTAAACATAGATCAACAGGAGATCTTCTGACTTATGTAACACATGTTTGGAACAACGCAATTGAACACTTTGGAGAATCTCGAGCGGTTGCTCTTGACATATCCAAGGCATTCGACCGTGTTTGGCACGATGGACTGTTGGCTAAGTTGCGCTCTTATGGTATGTCTGAAAGGTTCTGTTTGTGGCTCTCATGTTTCCTCAGAGAGCGTTCTTTACGAGTGGCGGTCGACGGATTTCTTTCTAACACCCTCACTATCAACGCCGGTATGCCCCAGGGCTCCATACTGTCTCCTACTCTCTTTCTCATTTACATTAACGATCTGCTGGAAAAGACCGGGAATCCAATCTATAGCTTTGCAGATGACAGTACGCCTGTCTCTTCATTCACCTTGAACGCTCGGACATCGGCTGCTCAGGCGAATATCCGCAGACAGCAGGAGGTCATTCAACTTAACAAAGACCTGGAAGAAATTCTATCTTGGGGTGACCGTAACCAAGTGGAATTTAACGCTACAAAAACCCAAGCGGCAGTTTTTTCTAAAAAAGTTAACGTTGCTGAACCCGACATAGTTATGTCGGGGCACTCCATTCCCCTAGCATCGTCGCTCAATTTATTGGGCGTTAGTTTGGGAGCAAATATGTCTTGACATGAACATGTTGCAGGCATAGCAAGGAGAGCTTCTCAAAAGTTGGGAATATTATTTAGAACCAGAAAGCTTTACACCCCACAACAACTGTTAATTCTTTACGAAGCCCAAATTCGACCAACTATGGAATACTGCTCCCACGTTTGGGGCTCCGCTCCCAATATACACTGCATTTGTTGGATTCTGTTCAGAGAAGAGCGGTCCGTCTGATTGGGGACCCGGAATTGACCGGCGGCCTTGATTCGCTGGAACATCGAAGAACGGTTGGCGACTTGAGTCTGTTCTACAAGTATTTTCATGGAAAGTGTTCGAAGGATGTAGCCCGCCTAATTCCTCCCAAAGCGGTGCATGTTAGAAATACACGTCGCGCTGGTGCTTCGCATCCGTATGAGGTTCAGCTTGTTACTCCGCGTACAACGCTTTTCAAGCAATCTTTTATATGGAGAACGTCATCCCTTTGGAATAATTTGCCCAGCGCTGTGTTTCCCACCGAGTACAATTTACAGCGATTCAAGAACGACGTGAATCGCTTTTTCCGCACTCGTGCCGCTCCTGGAGCGCTTTAGGGACTTCCCTGCAGCACGTGTGCTAGACCAATAAAAAAAAAAAAAAAAAAAAAATACCATATAAAAAATCAATAACAAACAATAATACTTTACAAGAATTTAATCATAAGCACATAGGGTGTACGCCATTTAAAATTTACAGAGGACTTGCTACACTTTACTAATAGTTCTAATACAAATGCCGGTGTTTCGACACTGGAGTTTAATTTTTTAATTCGTAATTGTAAAAACGTGTTTGGGTTTTTAGGCCAAGAAATTTGGAAAACAGGTTTTGGTGGTTTAGGACAGATATGTATAACTCGATTTAGAAAAAATGTACGGTCTGTCATGTAATACGTGTCCGCGATAATTCATTTTTCGTAGATGCGATTCTAGCGATTCAACAAAAAATCGGTAGGGGAACCTTTGTATACGACGCATTTTAGTAAAAGCATCAGTCGATTCACCGATAAGACTAACTGTTACTAAAATGGGAAAAGTATGCGGACGACTCAAGAATGGGAAGTCCCCCGGTCCAGGCAATATCCCCGAGGAACTTGTAAAGTATGGAACAGATAATTTATTTAAACACCTCACCTCACTTTTCCAAAAATGTATAGACCGAAGAAGTATCCCGGAGGAATGGAGTAATTCAATAATATCAACCATACATATGAAGGGAAGTAGAACCGAATGTAACGATTACCGGGGGATAGCCGTTGCAGGCTCCATTAGTAGAATGTGTGGCGGAGTGTTAAGGATCAGAATGGAAATGGAATATAGCGATATGGAAGCGGAGGAGCAGGCGGGATTCCGAGCAGGGGGATCAACTCTAGATCACCTATTCTGCCTAACACGACTCATAGAAAAAAAAGTGTCGGTAAACCAAGAAGTACACTGTCTATACGTGGACCTTAAAAAAGCCTATGATAGCGTCCCCCATAGAAAACTCTGGGCTGCATTGGAGCAAACCAACATAAAAACGACATTAGTAGAGGCGGCCAAAACCATATAGAACAATTTAACAGCAAAAGTAAAAGTAAAAAATAAAACTTCTAACGGCTTCAAAGTCACCAAAGGTCTTAAACAGGGATGCCCCCTTTCCCCAACATTATTTAAAATCTATTTAGAACAAGCATTAAAGAACTGGAGACGGAAATGTGAGAGAATGGGTATACCATTGAATGAGAAAACGCTATATACTCTCTGCTTTGCAGACGACCAAATAGTAATAGCACAAGATTTTGACGACCTAGAATACATGAGCAGAAGACTAATAGAAGAATATGACATTTGGGGCCTGGAGGTAAACTTAGCCAAAACCGAGTACATGTGTATTGGAGGACAAAACAGAGACCTTATCTTAGAAAATGGCAAACACATTAAACACTGCACAGCTTACAAGTATTTGGGAGTAATAATTACGAATGATTAGCACAGCAATTAAAGAACGGAACACCTTGGGAAGAAGAGCAATATCGGTAATGAATAGCATCATATGGGACCAGCAGATATCAAAAACAAATAAACATAGGATATATAACACCATCATTGAGAGCATAATCTCATATGGAAGTGAAGTATGGCCACTCAAACAAACAACGGAGAAGAGTCTCGAAACAACAGAAATGGACCACTGGCGAAGAGCTGCAGACCGATCGAAACGAGAAAAGATCAGAAACACAAGAATCCGGGAAATTATGAACTTGAAACACACCATCGTAGATGACATAAGAACTAAACAACTCCGATGGCTTGGGCATGTCCAAAGGATGGAAGAACATCGAATCCCCAAGCCAATTATTGGATGGAAACCATACGGCCGCAGAAAGAGAGGTAGACCAAGGCTTAGTTGGAGAGAAGGAGTTGACAGGGAAATGAGAGAGAGAGACCTGGAGGACGATTTGTGGAATGATAGGGAACAATGGAGACTAGGAATCGGAAGACGTCGGAGAACGTTTTAGACCGATCTATATATATATATATATATATATATATATATATATATATATATATATATATATATATATATATATATATATATATTCCGAACTGTCGTCGAAATGACGTAAAATCCAAAATGAGTCAAGTGACAAGTGTTTACGCGTCGGTTCGAGGCAGTCTTCCTTTGTTCCCATTCTCATTCTGCGGCCGCTAAATACATTCAAAAGTCAGTATCGTTTGTGAAGAAGTCGGTAAATTGTATTAACGAGACGAAAAATGTTGACGACTTGACAAAATGTGGCTCGGTAGGCCAAGTCACACCGAAAGTCGAAAAACGAATCAAATCTTTATTTTTACGGAACCCGAAATTGACGCTGCGTCAAGGAGCCGCAAAATTAAGAAAATCGGGTTTGGATGTGTTCCATTAGACAAACCTTTGCTGGGCGAAAATCACGTTGCAAAGCGCTTCCCTTGGGCCCACAATAAGATACTAGAGCGATCTTCACAATCGCCGGACGCCGGCTCGATCGAAAACGTCTAGTCTCTTGTAAAGAGGAAAGCTGCAGGAGGTGATTGGACAACTTACTAAGGTAATTACGCCGTTGCTAGCACACCAAAGAATACATTGATGGCAAAAAATGTAGTCGAAACACATTTTTTCAAGAATACTAGCGGTCACATTCTTACTTGACAGATTGTAGTTTTACATTTGCATATTAAACTAGAATGTATGGGTAATATATGATGTAATCTGATTCTCTCTCCTTATCGATGATATAACATATAAAAAATGTGAGAAGTAACACAACATTCCCCTGCATACATGGTTATAAATAGAGACCTGATTATATGCAACATAAAAATCTTGAAATATGCATGCAAATATGTATGAAAAATGCTTAAAATATGCGTGAAAAGGGTCAAAATATGCAATATTAAATAATAATAAAAGTAGTAATTTTTAGTTTTTTATTTCAAAATCAGCATAAAATTAACAAGTTATCGACGATGTTTAAATTTAATTAACAATTATTTAACATTTTTTAAAATTATTTAACATTTGTATTCTTGTACACGTAAACAATAAGTATTGTTCCAAATGTTGGGTAGTAAGATTGCGTCTTCGATCACTTAAAATATTTTTATAAGTGGAAAAAGACCATCCACTGAGGTAACTGGGCAGTATTTGGATTTGGGTGCTATGTTAGCACTTATTGTTTCTGGCAAAAGTTCACCCGTCCCATTAATAAAACTATCAATTTGACACAAAGGTTCAAAGTCTGGGTTATTGCACAAAATGTTTTCAAACTTTTCTTTAACTCTACGCGGGAATACATCTGGCAATGTCAAGTTTATTTGGCGGATTTTATTCATTAACTGAATTGATTCTGTCAACGCCAAACCTCGAGTTTTTTCGTCGTAATTTTGGGTATTCCCTTGGCACTATAACCTAATCGATGTTTAGACTATTGCAGGTAATGTCCCGGCGATAAGATCGGTTCCAGACGGCGACATTAACAATACCCTGAGCAATTCAATGGCCTAGTAAAACCGAGAAATTGTAAATATAGGGGAAATATGCATCATTACTAGATTTTGGGTAAAATATGCAATAATCGGTGAGAATAGTCTAAATATGCAAATGCATATGAAAATATGCAAATGCATATAACCCGGTCTCTAGTTATAAATAAATAATTTTTGTGGATGTTTAGTAATACGTTTTCATAGTAGTGGAGACAAAAAATAATTAAAAATAAAACCTCTTTTAGACTCGTAGCATATAATGGAAAAGCCAAGTTTGGTACTGAAGATGTTCATATCAGACACTGTAACTTAGTTGCTTGCTTGAACCAAGATATAAGCTCATGTGGAGTACGCCCTCCAACACCTTACACTACCATATTTAGACAGATCATTGTGTGGACAAACGTTGATTATCAAGCTGAAAATTTTTATAGACCTGCAAGTTTAGCAGGCAACCTGGAACCGATATATAATGTCACATACAGTGAAAACAAATCAAATGTCAGTTATGGAATAAGTTTTAATGTTACCCAACCCACCAGTAATCTTGTTTTATTTGGTATATATGGAAGAAGTGGAGTTGAAACTATGAGTATTAGTTTGATATTGGTGGCTATTGTAGTTGCCATCCAGGGTTTATTTTAGTTTAGTTGTTGTTTTGTATGGTATGAGACAAATTTTGACTGTTTCTAATTTTGCTTTTAGAAGATAGTCTCATACAATTTCAAATAATTTTTGAATTTATATTATTTGTACAGCAATTTCATTTATTTTATACATTTTATCATTGCTATCCGATGGATTTCCGCCAAAGTAACCTTTATTATTGTTAATCAGTGGCACAGCCAAATTTTAAAACGAAGAGCAGATAAATCTACAGGGTTACAACATTTAATGAGAAACGTAAATGTAATAACTAGTTTGACTTGCCCCATTGCTGACGTAAATATTATATTGCGATATTGCGAAACATTAAAGAAATTACTTGAGTTCCTATGATTTCGAAGTTATGGCGGTTCTTTTGTGAACAATATTTGTAGATCTTCTGTTAATTACGTTACTTTGGCGAAAACATCTCGATTATTTTATGCTTTTAATTATTTAAAAATCCATCCAACAAATTAATAGTATTTCTTAGGTAGTTATTTTAAATTTACGTTTACTTAAAAAAAAAATAGTGCCGGTGGTCAAAAAAAACTTTTAATAATTGATTGTCCCGATAAAATTAAATAAACAAAGAATAAATAGTTTAAAGTATATTTACTTTAAATTTGTTAACCATGGCGTCACCAGAAAGAGAAGTTAAGATTTTCTAATAATTTTTAAATAACCTTTTATATCTCATTATGATCCAAGAAAAAATACAATATAAATATCAATAGTATTAATATTAAAAAAAAAGACACAAAATGATATTTTTTTTTATATATTTTTGTACTTCTAATGACATTATTTCTTACCAGTTTTGAAATATTTATACCAAACCATAAAAATAAAATTTTCTAATTTAAAAATGTTTTACAGGAATAAAATAGTTAAAATAATGTGCTGCTTTATTACAATCCCACACATCCATACACGCACTATATATATATATATATATATATATATATATATATATATATATATATATATATATATATATATATATATATATATATATATATATACAGTAATACCCCGCTTAGCGCGACCCCGTTACGCGCGGTTTCACTATAACGCGAATTTCAAATTTCGCGCTCATGTAGTCATTAACTTCTCTATGGTCGCGGGGGGATCCCCGCTTTCTCTGAATATTCTCTTTGAAGAATTGGGAATTCCCTGTCCTTCGACTTTGTTCTATGGGGATTTCCTCGTTCGTTTCGTGTGTTCATTTGTTCCGTAATGTTAGTTCGGTCGGCTGGCAGTTTTGTTTTAATATTTATTGGAGATACATACATACATAATTTAACCCTACGTTAAAAATGCCGCCTGTAAAGAAAAAAGAGCGTAAAAGCGTCACTTTGGAATTGAAGATGAAAGTGTTAAGAAGAATGGAAAATGGAGGCAAAGCAACAATTGTTGGGAGAGATTTTGGACTCTCAGAATCGACTGTGAGAACGATTTATAAAAATCGGGAAAAAATTAAAATCTCCAGCGAAGGTTCAACACCTATAAGTGCAACAAAACTTTCTCGTTCGAGATCATCTATCTTAGAAAGAATGGAGAAATTACTGTCAGTCTGGATCGAAGATTTGAATAAGAAGAACACACCACTAAGTCAAGATCTCATATGCACAAAAGCAAAATCTTTGTATGAGATGCTGAAAACAAAAGAAGGAGAAGGGAGTGCCACTCCGACTTTTGCTGCCAGCAGAGGCTGGTTCCATCGGTTCAAGCAGCGTTCTAATCTTCACAATATCCACATAACAGGCGAGGCGGCCAGCGCGGACATTCAAGCTGCAGCTGAGTTTCCAGACAAGTTTCAAGACTTCGTTAGACGAGAGAAAATTCCTGCTTGTCTCATCTTCAATGTTGATGAGACCGCACTTTACTGGAAAAAAATGCCATCTCGAACATTCATTTCTAAGGAAGAACGTCAAGCCAGTGGTTTCAAAGCTGCGAAAGATCGACTAACACTTCTGCTGGGTGGTAATGCCACTGGTGATTTCAAACTGAAACCTTTACTAGTGTACCATTCAGAAACACCCCGTGCAATGCGAGGCACAGACAAGACAAGTCTACCAGTTGTGTGGCGATCAAACAGAAAGGCGTGGGTTACACGGGAAATTTTTCAAGAATGGTATTCTAATAGTTTTTGCCCATCAGTCAAATCATACTGTGACAGAAATGGGCTTGAACCTAAAGTTATATTACTCTTAGACAATGCCCCAGGACATCCAACCTCACTTGATACGCCCAGAGACTTAAAAGTGTACGTAAAGTTCCTTCCACCAAACACTACGTCAATATTACAACCTATGGACCAGGGAGCAATAGCAAACTTCAAAGCTTATTACCATCGCCGCACTTTTAGCCAACTAATTCATGAAACTGACGGGGAAGGAAGACAGTCTATGCGAGAGTGGTGGAAGTCATACAACATTATGAAGTCTATTCACAACATAGAAGAGGCTTGGAAGGAAGTTAAAATGAGTTGTATGAATGGGGTGTGGCGTAATCTTTGGCCAGATGTAGTGGAAGCACCTAGAAGAATTGTCCAGATGCAGAGACAAGTGCTTGAAGACATTGCTGCAATGATTGAGGGGTCTGAACTTGAAGATGTCACGGTAGAAGATCTCGTAGAACTTGTAGCAACGCACGACGATCCTATTAGCAATGAAGATCTGATCGAGTTACAGAATAATCCTATCTACGATGAGGAAGAACAAGTAGAAGAGAAAGTTTTATCTTCAGGGGAAATACAAAATGCACTTTCAAAAATTTATTCAGGTTTGGACATATTGCAGAGTATAGACAATAATGATGACCGTGTCTTGACCGTGTGTCAAACAATTAAAAACAGTGTTGGGTGTTATGAACGTATTTTACAAGAACGTAAACAAAACGTTACCCAAAAGACAATAGATGTATTTTTCCGTAAAAAATAAGAGTATGTATTGCATAAAGTGTTCTTAGAATTAAAGTGATTGATTAAAATGATTTGTATTTTTTTGTATTAAATTTTGACTATGTTTAATCATAAACCTCGATATACGCGAATTTCAGTTAACGCGATTTTTTTCGGAACGTATCCCTCGCGTAAAGCGGGGTATTACTGTATATATATATATATATATATATATATATATATATATATATATATATATATATATATATATATATATATATGTATATATATATATATATATATATATATATATATATATATATATATATATATATATATATATACTTAAATATGAGATTAACTTAAGTTACTGCCCTATGGGCAGTAACTTAAGCCCCATTCTTGCTTCTATAGTTATGTCCTTTCTGTCGAAGAATTGCACAGAAAGATTATCCTTCAGACCATGGAAGAGGACTCAAACAGCGCTGTTCCTTTCCTGGATACAAGAGTCGTCAGGGGCGCTGACAATATCATCAGACTTGACTGGTATAGAAAACCAACTTCCTCTGGCAGATATATTCATGCGAATTCCGGCCATGACTGGAAGATGAAAGTCAATGTCTTTACAGAAGAGTAAGAACTATAGCTCACCCAGATTATCTAATTCAAGCACAGACATTGCTCACAGGCCTCTTCATGGAGAATGGATATAATAAGAAGCTCCTACTCAAGACCAAGGACGAAGTTAACAAGCTCTTCCATACCAATCACATATTACGAGAACCTCCTCCCCCATCCGCACCCCCTCCACCTCCCCCTCCACCTCCCCCTACACTTACATCCCCTACTAGTCATACTGAAACTAATTTCTCGTTACTTTCTTTGCCTTTTATTCCTAGACTCACTAGTAAGTTGGTTCACATTTTACATGTCATTCCTAATGTCAAAATTGCTAAGTACTATTTTTTTTAAGAACAGACGTATTTTCAGCAAGTTAAAAGCTTCTTTGCCCGTTCTCTCTATGTCAGATTTAGTATATCTAATCCCCAGTCGTAATTGTCCTTCAGTCTATATCGGACACTGCATAAAAGTGATACCAGATGCCATCCACAGAGGTGTGCATTGACAAGCCATAGACATTCTTTTAATTTCAATGAACCAAAAATTCTCCACTTCTCAAAACATCTTTCTAAAAGAGAATTTCTTGAAAAGTGTTACATTAACGAAAATCCACAACATTAATAAAAGAACGAACCTTGATGGCTCTTGAGTAACATATATAGTTTTCTCCTTTCATGTGATTTGTCACCTCGAGATGATACTTCTGGGCTGTCATTTGTTTCATAAGAATTTTCCTGTGTGCATCTCTTTTTAATCTCTATCTCTCATTAACTAATTTGTTTCATAATAATTTTCCATTGTGCATCTCTTTTTAATCTCATATTAATTAATGGTCCCTTTCCGTCACTTTACTGATTACCGGTTGGTCTGTTTTGATCCCTACAGTTTCAGGATCTTTTCACACCATTCTCTCCATTTCTTTTGGTTCCCTCCAGGCCCTTAATTTATGCTGGTTTAAGTCATCCCACTATCATTTTGGGTCTCTCTTTTTTGCCTTAAATTTGTACGTTACATTTCAACGTCTGTAATGTTTTATTCTTCCTAAGGTCCTCCCCCAATTTACTTTTTCTATTCAAAATTACAGTTCATTATACCATACCAGGTTTTCATACCGGATTTAAGCATGTTCTATTTGTACGTTTCCATCTTACCAATTTTTTCAGTTTGATGATATATATTTATATTTTGTACAAAACCGGTTCTGTCCTGGTTGTTTTAATGGTCTTTGACCCTGTAGGTTGAATGATCCCTCGCTTCTGTCAGGTGGCAGTCTTCTGTCAGCGTTGTGTCAAATATGTCATACAAGATTCCGGTTACAGGTGGTTAATTACAGATGAATTAATTTAAATTGATTTTAGCATCCAAAATTTTTAATGTCATCCTTTTTGTAAATGCTATTTTACTGAATTAATATGTTGTAGTGAAAGATTTGCTTAATTGTTAGTTGCATTTATGTCATTTGTGTTTAGGGCCATTTTTGTTACATCAATATCACACCCCTCATATGAGTGATTTTTCAATTTTATTATTATACATTTTTCTACAACATTTTATTAAAAGAAAATAACTAATACTCTTTTTCTACGCCCAAACTACCTCAATCGATGTTTTCGTTCTCTTTCAGTTTCTGCTCTGATGAAGGTCCCAACCTAGGACCGAAATATTAGCTAAATGAACATTGTGTGAACATCCGTTGTGCCCTTTGCGGAGTTCCCCAATTAATTTTATATTTAAGAATTTTGTTAGATGCCGCAACTTTTGCTTTCTTTCTTTATTTTATATATATATATATATATATATATATATATATATATATATATATATATATATATATATATATATATATATATATATATATATATAGTGAAATCTCCTTTGGGCTGACAGCAACAGAACCCACCGAAAGTATCCGTTCAAGAGGGGTGTCCGCTTAAAAGTAATACAAAAAAAATTCGTTTTTTAATGAAAATTGTAATTAAAGAATTTGGGACATTTAAAACGTATAATTATGTATGTACATATTTTTAAAATAAACAAAAAACTTAAAACTTAAGGAAAAACAAAGAGTTGTTACCTTTAGATACATATAAAATATAATAGGATAGAGTTATACATATGAAATGAAAGGTCACTTTAATGACGCAAAAATTCATATATTGTTGTTTGTCTCCTCTTTTTCTTTAAAATGGCGTCCACAAACAGTATTTCTAATTTGGAAAGAAGCTCTAAAGACTCCGCATCTCCGCGATCTTCGGCAAAACTTTTCAGCTGCTTGGTTAGGGTAATAGCTTCACCATAATTTGGGATAGCATCTGTTGGTTCTGGAACCTCATCGACATCAAAATCTTCGGAAAGTCCTTGTATTTAAACTGGATTTTCAATTTCTTGTTCTGAATCTGGATTTTCAACATACAGATTTTCATATATGTTCAAAAAATCGTTAAGGTTTTCATTTTCAGTCAACTCCAACAAATTATTATTTTTGAGGATATCTGCAAGTACGTTAAGTGGTAAGTCATCTTCTGGATCAGATGTAACAGCCTCAGTTAACTGGTCTTCACTTTGCATATTTTCATGCTTAAATCCCGCCTTACGGAAGCAATTTTTAACTGTTTCCTTGGTTTCTTGTTCCCAAGAGGTTTTTGCAAAGTAAACTGCTTCCAGTGGCGCAATTTTCCTAATTAACTCACGCTATACCAGCAGTTTCAATGGTTACTATCAGGTGTTTTAGTATTAGATTTCGGTAATAAATTTTTAAATTTTTTATAATTCCCTGGTCAAGTGGTTGACAAGCTGATGTACAGTTAGGGGGCAGAAGCAGATTTTTATATTTTTTAAGCGGACGTCTTTCGGATGAGATCCTGCATTGTCTAAAAATAACAAAATATTTCTTTTTTCTTGTGTCATTTTTCCAGTCAAGATCTTGCACCCAATCTATCATAAGTTTTCCTGTCATCCAAGCTTTGTTATTATATTTCCAAGTTACAGGCAGGTTGTTTATGTTAATATTTTTAAATGCTCTGGGTTTAGCTGCCTTACCAATGACTAAGAGTTTTTCTTTTTCTCCTGCCATATTTGCACATTGTAAAATTGGGATATTTACCACATCGGTTTTTTTAGTATTAGCGTTTTGTTGGGTAGAGCCCTAAAATACAGGCCTGTCTCATCGGCATTATAGATGTCTCTCGGTGAATATCCCTTAATTAAAGAAAGACATTTTCTCAGAATTATGAAACATCTTCAGCAATAACCGATGCTCCTTCTCCTGAAATCGCTTTAAAACTTATGTTGTGGCGGATTCTAAATTTATTAAGCCGACCAGAAGAAGCACTGAATGTAGAATGTCCCAGAGGCTCGGCTATTTCTTTTGCTTTGCATCGTATTAGTAGACCTGAAAAAAACATTAACAATAAGTTTTTTGCATTTTTGTCACGACAAACCTACTAATACTCTCACCCCTATTATCCATTCTTTGAATTGATATGAAAAGAAAATCAACGCAGTATTTCCAGAAAACCTTATCTAAAAAAAAATAATTCATATGTATACCTGTCAAAGGAATCCCCTTATGGTGAGCTGCTGTAAACCCGTTATAACACAACTTTTCAATTTTGATACCATCACCAGCTTCTTTTTTCATTCAAATTGCTGTTCGACACCAAGGACACTACGTCAAAATTATCCAAGATACGACAAAGTGATTTTTCAACATAATAACGCTCGGCCACATGTGGGAAAACCCGTCAGCGCTTCCATTTTAAGCGGATACCAAAAGATAGCTCGATTCGTGGATACCCTCAAAAGATGAGTCGTTCTTTTAACGTGGTATTCATACGCTGCCACAAAGATGGGATAAAGTAATGGCTAGCGATGGACAGTATTTTGAAAAATCAATTTGTAACAATTTTTCTACAATAAAGCGATATTTTTACCGAATAATTCCTCAACATTAATTCACTCGCCCAATAATACATATTTAAGGTATTTTTCCCGTATCAAAAATGTGCCACAGTTCAGCCGATACATAAAAAAGGCAAGAAAACCTTGCCAAATAACTACCGACCAGTCGCACTGCTTTCAATAATATCGAAAGTCATGGAAAAGGTTATCAATCAGCATCTTCTAAAATATCTTGAAGGATTCAATATTATTAGCGATCACCAATATGGCTTTCGTAAACATAGATCAACAGGAGATCTTCTGACTTATGTAACACATGTTTGGAACAACGCAATTGAACACTTTGGAGAATCTCGAGCGGTTGCTCTTGACATATCCAAGGCATTCGACCGTGTTTGGCACGATGGACTGTTGGCTAAGCTACGCTCTTATTGTATGTCTGAGAAGTTCTGTTTCTGGCTCTCATGTTTCCTCAAAGAGCGTTCTTTACGAGTGGCGGTCGACGGATTTCTTTCTAACACCTTCACTATCAACGCCGGTGTGCCCCAAGGCTCCATACTGTCTCCTACTCTCTTTCTCATTTACATTAACGATCTGCTGGAAAAGACTGGGAATCCAATCTACAGCTTTGCAGATGACAGTACGCTTATCTCTTCATTCCCTTTGACGCTCGGACATTCTATCTTGGGGGTGACAGTAACCAAGTGGAATTTAACGCTACAAAAACCCAGGCGGCAGTTTTTTCTAAAAAAGTTAACGTTACTGAACCCGACATAATCATGTCGGGGCACTCCATTCCCCTAGCATCGTCACTCAATTTGTTGGGCGTTAATTTGGGAGCAAATATGTCCTGGCATGAAAATGTTGCAGGCATAGCAAGGAGAGCTTCTCAAAAGTTGGGAATATTATTTCGAACCAGAAAGCTTTACACTCCACAGCAACTGTTGATTCTTTACAAAGCTCAAATTCGACCAACTATACGATGGGGCTCCGCTCCCAAACGCACACTGCATTTGTTGGATTCTGTTCAGAGAAGAGCTGTTCGTATGATTGGAGACCCGGAACTGACCGGCGGCCTTGATTCGCTGGAACATCGAAGAACGGTTGGCGACTTGAATCTGTTCTACAAGTATTTTCACGGAAAGTGTTCGAAGAATGTAGCCCGCTTAATTCCTCCCAGAGCGGTGCATGTTAGAAATACACGTCGCGCTAATACTTCACATCCGTATAAGGTTCAGCTTGTTACTCCGCGTACAACGCTTTTAAGCAGTCTTTTATATGGAGAACATCATCTCTTTGAAATAATTTGCCCAGGGCTGTATTTCCCATCGAGTACAATTTACAGCGATTCAAGAACAACGTGAATCGCTTTTTCCGCACACATTACCGCTCCTGGAGCGCTAGGGACTCCCCTGTAGCATGTGTGCTAGACCCATAAAAAAAAATCCAAGCTCCTAGAACTAAAAGCCTTTTTCATGATGTCTTTATCTTAAAAAGTGTAGTACATGGAGTAAACATAACACAGCCCCACAAAAAAAAAAGTGGGGTATACTTTTGATGCGATATATCAGATCCGTAGTATTTTTGCCCGCTGATCACGAATCTGACGTCAGAATATCGCCATCACATCTCAATTTTTTTCTAACCTCAAAAAATAGGTAAAAATTAGTAAAAATTAAGAAAAATATACTCCTAAAAAATTGATTCAAGCTTTTTCATGAATCCAAAGATGTATTAATATGTATTCGGACACGCTAAGCTAATATTCATCGGTTGGACTAAGCCATACAGTTCTGTTTTCTTTCTAACCTCAATAAATCAGACAGATATAGTGCTTCTCGAATGCAAAAACGAATTCAAATTAAAATTCAACCGATCCTTACCAAATTTGGTACACGGGGATTTTTTGGGTCACTGATCACGAATCTGAGGTTGGATTTGCAAAATTGAAGATGGCAGATGTTTTCGCGCCATTTTGAACGCCGAGAAAATTCATCGGTCGATTTTTATTCTTCTACCTGCATCTAGGGCACCTCCACGTGGTGACGGTGGGCAACGGTGTTACTCCACTAGCCGGCAGAGTCCCTGGATAACGGCTTAGATGCCGTCATGACAGGTAGAAGAAAGAGAATTACGATGCAGGGACTCGGAAACCCAGTATCGGCGGTTGGTCAGGGTGGGAAAGCGGGCCCGCAGCCGTCGTCATCCAGCGACCGTAGCTCTTCATGTGTGGGTGACTTGGCTCATGTAGAGTATAATGCTACAAGAAAACGGTCTCACGGTACAAGGACTTTTTATAAGTGCGATAAAAACAGTGATTCATTTTGTTATATTTGCTGTCAACACGTATTGAGTAAAATGGGGTCACCGAAAACGGATAAGATTAAAACCTTATATAAGGATTGTTTTAACATTGAAATACAGCACCAGGATACAGATTGGGTTCCCCACATCATTTGCAGTTCTTGCAAAATAATGTTGTACATCAATAAGAAGGCGATTAAATATTCCAGACCAGCAATATGGAATAGACCATACAGTGAAAATGATTGCTACATTTGTATGAATGTTGTATATAGGCATAACCGAAAAAATAAAAGCACTATTACTTATAACGATGTTTCGACAGTAACAAGACCAACTAAACTAATTCCGCCTCCTGAACCACTTGATGCTGATGTTATGGAAACAAATGATTTCACCTTATCAGTTCATGCCGAAAACATTGAGACTGTCGAAAAAGATTCAAACACTGTTACTAATGAATGTTCTAGTGATAACCTATCATATACTAGTGACACAGATAAAGAATTTCTACCATACAACCGTAAACCAGAACCAATACTCGTATCACAGTCAGAACTTAGTGACCTAGTCAGAGATTTAGGCTTATCCAAAGATGGTTCAGAGCATCTTGCTTCCTTTTTAAAGAAAAGACATTTACTTAAGCCAGAAGCTACGATTTCTTATTATAGAAACAGAGATGAAGAATTTTGAAAATATTTCACAATGGACGAGGAATTGTCACTTTCATATTGTACCGATGTAAAAGGTCTAATGGATGAATTTCAAAATAACTCATACGATCCTGAAGAATGGAGACTATTTTTTGAGGTTACAGGGTGTGGGAGTCTAAGGTTTCAGGGTTTAGGGTTTAAGAGTATCAGGTTTGAGGATTCCCCAACTGTATACCAAATTTGATAGGAATCGGTTGGTTTTCAAAAATTTTGTCCGCCATCTTGGATCCGCTATTTTGAATTTTGCAAATCCGATCTCAGATTCATGATCAGCAACCCAAAAAACTCCCGTGTACCAAATTTGGTAAGAATCGGTTGAATTTTAATTTGAATTCGTTTTTGCATTCGAGAAGCACTATATCTGTCTGATTTATTGAGGTTAGAAAGAAAACAGAACTGTATGGCTTAATCCAACCGATGGATATTGGCTTAGCGTATCCGAATACATATTAATACATCTTTGGATTCATAAAAAAGCTTGAATCAATTTTTTAGGAGTATATTTTTCTTAATTTTTACTAATTTTTACCTATTTTTTGTTAGAAAAAAATTGAGATGTGATGGCGATATTCTGACGTCAGATTCGTGATCAGCGGGCAAAAATACTACGGATCTGATATATCGCATCAAAAGTATACCCCACTTTTTTTTTGTGGGGGGCTGTGTAATTTGAATAAAGTTTAAAAAATTAACAAAAAACTTATTTTTTATTTATTTAAAGCGGATAGAACAAATTTTAAACGGAACAACATGATACAATACTAAAATTAATTAACATATGATAATAATTATAAAACTAAAATAATTGAAAATAAACCTCTTTAAGCCTAGATATAACAAAATTGGTAACCATGTTCCACCGGGCAACAATAACTATTATTAACAATGTAAATAAAAAAGAATCTTAAAAATAAGCTTTAAATATACGACATTTATAAAATAAATATTCAATCTTATGTTATATAGGGAGCATTTTGAAACGTGAACCTGACCTTTGTTCCTCATTTAATTTTCAAATGAGTTTTTTATCTTTTTTTGAGTTATCTTCATATACTTTATTTGAATAAGTATTTTTCTAGATAGTTTGATATATAAATATAATTTTCCAATTTTTCTTTTCACCTCACATTTTTAAAGGAATTGAAGAACTTTTCACTCTTTTAGGCATTAAAACTTTTTATTATTAAATTAAAGAAAAATAGAAGTCACAAAACTCAGGTTTATAAGAAACTGGAACAGGTAGAATGAGGTTGAAAACTACAGAAATGTTCTATCACATAATTCACTGGTGTAACACACAGTTATAAACTACCTTTGTATAATCAGATCAGTAATAAGAAAGTATCGGTTTGAAAGAACCAAAAATTTAATTCAATATTTAACTTTTTTTCGGCTGTATTTGTATTAATCTACTGTCAATTTCTTAAAGCTTCCATCGATTCCAATTCCAAGTTCTTCATTCATCTCTGATACTAGAGGACAAGTTTTTTCATCAATTTCTATATACAGATCGTCCAGAGCTAAAATAGATTCACGTTTTTCTTTTAAGAGAACTTTGAATTTTTCTACCATCTCAGCTAATGGAACTTCTCCTCCATACTCTTTGGGTAGTATTTTTTTGTCGATTTTTTCATGGAGTTCTTCAACGGATTTATACATCTAAAAACGAGTAAAAAGTTTTTGAGGTATAAAGATTAAAATAAATTTAGAAAATATTAACACGTAGATTCAAAAGTTTTTGGTCTGACACATAGATATCGCTCTTTTCAAAAAATCCATATTATTTTTAGTAAGTACCAACCTCCAAACACGTTTGCTCACGGTGAACCAAAAACAACGACGTATTAATGATTCTGAGAGCTGTTTGTACCTATTTAAGCGCAATAAAGAGAATTTTTGCGATATGTGGGATGAAACACCACGAACCATGGGAATCAAATCGGTAGTCAGCTGAGTGGAGAGCAGCCGGTGAAAACCACCCGAAGCGACTAAAGGCACAACAGTCGGCTGGGAAGGTTTTGGCCTCTGTATTTTGGGATGCGCATGAAATAATTTTCATCAACTATGCTGAACATTTATTATATAAAATTATTGGCGCATTTGAAGGCAGAAATCGTAAAGAAACGGCCCCAAATGAACATGAAAAAAATGCTCTTTCATTAAGACAATTCATCGTGTCAGAAGTCCATGGTTACGATGGCAAAATTTCATGAATGGAAGTTCGAATTGCTTCCTCATTCACCATATTCTCCAGATTTGGCCCCCAGCGACTATTATCTAATCTCAGACCTCAAAAAAATGCTCGCGGGAAAGAGATTTGGCTGCAATGAAGAGTTATCGCCGAAACTAAGGCCTATTTTGAAAGCAATGACAAATCCTTCTACAAGAAAGGTATAGAAATATTAGAAAAGCGTTGGACTGATTGTATCGCTCTTGAAGGAGACTAAATTGATGAATAAAGTCGAATTTTGCAAAAAAAAAATGTGTTTTAAGTAGCAAGACCAAAAACTTTTCGGCCTACGTGTGAGCAAATCTGTAAAAAATATTTGTCTACTTTTTTCTTTTCCTCCCGCCTTTAGAGCCTGGTTACACAACCGATTATTTGTTGTAACTACTATATGGGGAGAAAATTCCCGAGACTTTTCGAGAGATGGCAGCATAAACATAAAACTCATATACCAGAACCCAAGAATGGCTTGAGAAGTGTTATGGCACATCTGCTCCGTCGAAGCCAACTATATGTCGATGGTCTAGTGAACTTAAATGCGGTCGTACAAGCGCTGATGATGCACCTCGTTCCGGACATTCAAATGAGGGAGTCATTCCAAAAAACACAAAAAAAACCAACGATAGCATTCTGAATGACCGCAAAGTGAAAGTGAGAGAGATAGCTGACATCGTGAAGATATCAATAGAACGCGTGAGGCATATTTTGCATGGATACTTGCATATGAAAAAGCTATGTGCCCTATTGGTGCCGCGCACTCTCACGATTGATCAAAAACAGTAACGTGTCGAAAATTTAGAACGCTGTTTGGCACGGTTTTGGCGTAATCCAAAAGAGTTTTTGCGTCGATTCGTAACAATAAACGGAACATAAATCCACCACTACACGCCTTAGTCCAACAGGCAGTCTGCAAAGTGGCTAGAACCGCATGAAAGCCAACCGAAGTTTCCAAAAAACCCAAACATCAGCTGGAAAGGTTGTGCAAGTATTTTTTGAGATGTGCATGGAATAATACTGATTGAAAAGAGGCGAACAATCACCGCACCACAATACTATTACCTGTGTTTATTGGACCGTTTGAATGGTGAAATCAAGGAAAAGACGCCGCATTTAGCTAAGAAGAAAGTGTTGTTTCACCAAGGTAATGCATCAGCTCACAACTCCATAAAATCGATGGTAAAACTGGACTAGTTTGGCTGTGAATTACTTTCTCATCCGACGGAAAATATTAGATCTGACCCCCCATTCATCATCAACATTAGCTTATTCCATCCATAATCGGATGTTAGCCTTCCCAACTTGTCTCCAATGAGCTTTGTTGTTTGCTTTTTGCCTCCAATCATGTCCTGCTAATCTTTTTATGCCGTCCGTCCATCTTGTCTGTGATCTACCTCTCCATCTTTTGTGTTCTCTAGGTCTCCATTCAACTATACGGCGTGTGCATCTGTTATCATTCATCCTTGCGATATGCCCTGCCCAATTCTACCTTAATATACATATTCGTTGTATTACATTTGTCACTTTTGATCTTCTTTGAATCTCGATGTTAGGAATACGATCTTGGAGTCTAATGTTTAGCATTCTCCTCTCCATTGCTCTTTGGTTTACCTGGAGTTTATTTATTATACTTTAATTTAAAGCCCACATTTCAGTGCCATATGTTAATACCGGCAGAATATATTGATCGAATACTCTGGCTTTTATTGTATTTGGGATGTCCAATTTAAATGTAGGTGTAGGTTGTAACCTTTCGAATGCAGACCAAGCTTCTATCCAAGTCAGTTCTATCCAAGTCAACCTTTAAATTATTTTTTGTCCTTAATATATGAATGTTTGTACCTTTTCTATTCTTTCACCTTCTATTAATAGTTCTTGGCTGTTATCTTCCCTTTCGTTGTTCAAATATTTGGTTTTGGTGAAGTTTATTTTTATACCTGTTTCTCGAGACTTATTCAATTCCATCAGCATTTGTTGTAATTCTTCTTCTATGTTGGCGATCAGAATGACGTCATCTGCGAACCTTAAGTGATTTAATCGTTCACCCTCCATTAGTATTCCTTTATTTTCCCACTTTAACGATTTTAACATGTCTTTTAGAGTCAACGTGAACAGGTTTGGTGATATAGAATCGCCTTGTCTAATTCCTCTTTTAATTTTGATTTTATTTGTTTTTTCTTCAAGCATCATTTGTAAAGGGCATTTTTGTCTATGTATTCAAGTGTTTTTTTTTCATCGAATCTGCTGTTACTTAAGGCGTTATGAACTGCTCATCTCTACCGAATCAAATACTTTTTCATAGTCAACCATTGCGATCCATAAGGTGACCTTGTATTCATTTGCTTTTTCCACTAGTAATCTAATTGTTTGAAGATGGTCAAAGTGCTGTATCCCCGTCTAAATCCCGCTTGTTCACGTGGTTGATAACTGTCTAATTCAGGGGTGCTCAAACTTAAACTGCTGGCGTTCTACCTCAATATTGTTAGACTACGATCGATCGACTCTGAGAGGCTGCAAGTAAGTGTGATGCAGGATTGTCGTCTAGGTAGGGTGTATCGTGGCATAGATATTAGTTTTCCGCACAATATGCATTTTTTTTAATCAAGGTAAGTGTAGGTCTGCTCTAAAATGTCAATGAAAAAACTCATAATTATTCAAAATTGCGAGTTTATTGGTTCTTACAAAACAAACGAGTTCTAGTGTCTAAACTTAACTAAAGAGTGACTATGGATGTTGAAGCGTGGCACTGCATGTCCTCGGCATACTTTTCATAAGATGGTACGTAATTACCGAGTGCTACTCGCAAGCATGATGACATATGTTCGTCAGTTAGTCGATTGCGATATTTTGACTTAATTATGTTCATTTCAGAAAATGCAGACTCGCACAAGTAAGTTGACCCAAACATTGGCGTCAGTTGAAGGGCGATTTGCCTTAGATTCGGATATTTATCTTCAGATATAAAACACCAGAATTTTGTATCAGATGCTGTGGCTGTGAGATGTATATCTGATATAATCTGCACTAACTCATTTTCAACAGAACATGAGTCCATGTTAAACTGACTTGCTATTTCAGTAGCTAATTCCTCAATGTTTTTACACGAAAAAGGATAACTCATAAATGATGCGATATTTGCCAATTTACTGAAATCATAAAAACGTATTTCGAATTGGCCCAAAATATTTGATAATTCTGCCTCATAAATATCATAATTCAACTGAGGAATCCTTGCTTTCAAAGACGGAAAATTTTTCAGATCCTTTCTTTTCAGTTGATCTATCATAAGTTGCAATTTACTTTTGAATGCGTTTATTGCGTTAATCATCTCAATAATAGTTTTTCCTTTACCTTGAAGCTCCAAATTAATGATGTTTAAATGCATTGTGATGTCTGTCAAAAATGCCAAATCAGTCAGCCATTTTTAGTTTTTCAGCATCTGAGTGTCATCACCTCTTTCGTCCAGAAAAGCTGTTATTTCGGGCAATAATTCTTGAAACCTTTCTAGGAATTTTCCGCGACTCAACCACCTGACGTCCGTGTGAAGAACTAAATCAGTGTGTTCAGCTGACTCACTATCTTCCAACTGCAATTTAAAGAGCCGTCGTTGCAAGCTACGTGCACGGATAGAATTCACAGTTTTTATTGCAGTGCCCATAATCTCCTCCATGTTTAGAACTTTTGAACACAAAACTTGTTGATGTATAATGCAATGGAAGGAGAAAAATGAAGGGAAATCATCATTAGCTCGACACAATGCCACCAGTCATTGCTGGTGCTCCATCGGTTGTAATGCACACTAGTTTATATATTGGTAGCTTGAAGTTTGTTACAAAATTGAAGAAAACGTCATATATATCTTCGCCACGGGTCTTTCCTTTCAGAGGAATCATTGTCAAAAACTCTTCCTTAGCCGACATGTCATTGAATACCATTCGAATAAAAATACACAGCTGGGCAGTGTCTGACATATCGATGGATTCGTCGAACTGTAAAGAAAAGTATGTACATTCCATGATATCATGTTTTAGTTTATCTGCCATGTCCTGACTCATGGCTTCAACACGCCTTGTGACAGTCGGACGAGATAACTGAAGTTTTCTAATAGCAGACATAATCTCTGTTTTATTTTTAAAATCTCCAAATAAAGTCTCACCCGCTTCAATAAATGCTTCCTTCACAAGCAATCCATCATCAAATGGTTGCTTGTGTTTCGCCAATATATGAGATATTTTTAAATGACGCGATCGTTGCAGCTTTTGATTGTTTGGCTAGTCTTGTGAACATGGTTTGTTCTTTTTTCAAACAAGTTATCAAATCACGTACTTTTTGTTTTCTTAATTCACTCTGTGACGGAAAATCCTTTTCATAGTTTTTATGAACCGTTTTATGATGCCTCTCTAAGTTCCCACGCTTAGATATTGCAACTGACGCACGGCTAATGAGACAAATGCACGTATCCTTTACCATACAAAAGAAAAATTCTTCCTCCCAATCGTTATTAAAATGATAAATTTTACTTTTCTTCGCCGCACTCATTTTGGACTATTTATTAATAAACTTTGTATCGATGTATCGCCTTCAAATTACAACTCAGACTGACTCCTATTCCTGCAGGCGCAACATTTATATCGGCGCGAACGAGGTCTCGAATGTTCCCGTCAAACATGCCACCCGAAGTTTCTAGAAAAATCGGCGGGAATCAAAAACGCTGCTTTTCTTTGACAAGTACCGCGCGTTCCTTTGATAAAGTCGCCTTTTGCCGCTAGCAGGGGGTTATTACGATAAAAGAAAGTGATGAGGGGGTTATTCTGGCCTAATTGTGGATCGAATAAATTTTAGTAGTTTATTCATTACATTTTGTTTTAGTTACCTAAAACAAAATCTGTGAATAGTTCTATATCGGAATTTTTTTCTCGAGATCGACTCAAAAAGCACTCGCGATCGACCGTTTGAGCACCCCTGGTCTAATTTGTTCGTTAATGTATGTGTTAAAATTCTAGTGAGTATTTTGTATAGTACCGATAACAGGCTGATGGCTCTGTAATGTTTCAATTTAAATTAGTTCCCCTTTTTAAAAATAAGCACAATCAAGGCGTTTACCCAAAGTACTGGTATTTTACTTTCTATAAGGCACCTGTTAAATAAGGCTTGAAAAGATTGTATTATCGATGCCCCTTCACACTTTATCATTTCTATAATTATTTCATCGTCCCCTGGCTCTTTCTTGTTCTGCATATGTTGTAGGGCGTTCATTATTTCATCCATTGTTACATCGGGAATTTCTTCAGATACCACATTTCTTACTATCACTCTATGTCCTTCTTCTTTCCCGAGCGGTGGCGATATTTTCGTGTCATATAGTGTTTGATAATAGTTCTCTGTAGCTTCCTTTATCACTTTCATTTGTGCGATCTCTTGGTTATCGTTATTTACAAGTTTTATTATTTGATGTCCCTTCGTTAATTTGTTTGTTTAAGTATTTCAAACTTCTTCCCTCTTTGAGAGTTTCTTCTGTTTTCGAGTTCCTGTATTATCTGACGTCTTCTCTGATCTTTTTCTTTATTTTTTTTGTCTATTTCTATCATTTGTAGGATCATTTCTTAATGGTATTCTCTGTTTCATGAGATTTTGTCTCTTTGCTTAATTTTTGTGATTATTACGATTATTACCCTTTCCAAATTTGAACAAGTCGCTCCAGGGAAAGAGATTTGGTTCAAATGAAAAGTCGAATGGAAAACTTATTTTAGAGAACTCGACAAATCGTACCATATGAAAGGTATCCAAATGTTGGAAGATCGCTGGAATAAATGTTTCACTCTTAAAGGAAACTATGTTGAAGGATAACATCGATTTTTGGCAAAAACATTGTTTTTTTTTTATCAAAAGTCTTGGAACTTTTCACCCCATGTAGTAATGGTATCGAGTTGAATAATGATCTAAGGCAGGGCTAAAGCAATTTAATCTAAGATAATGTATATACCGTACATTCATTTAGATTTTTGTGTTAATTTATTAGATTAATACTTACAAATGTCCTATTTTTAAGCTTCTCATTTAACAGAGATGTAGCAAATTCGATTAGTTTAATTGCACTGGATGAGATATTTAAGAAATGGTTAGCTTTATGTCTCATTGGAGTTGTATTCTAAAACAAAAAAAAATAAATTCGTAAAATAATAAATATTTATTATTTTTATTAACGCATATCTTTTTCCCGCTACTACACTCGCGTGATCTAAGGTTTTATCGTTAAAAAAATAGTCTTTAGTTCTTTTATACACATATATACTTGGTGTTGTAGATGCTTTCACCTCCGTCTAGCAAAATTTCATAAAAATCTATTTTTCTGTTTAAGCATGATGAAGAAACAAACATACAAACTTATAAACACACAGATAATATGTCGTGTGTAGGAGCATAGATGTAAAAATTTATATTTAATAAACTGAAATAATAATATGAAACTGACGTTTTCACAGCTTTGGTCCCATGAGAAATCATGATTTTTTGGACTAGGCCGTGTCAAAGTTTTTGACGTTTCGTTGTTCGAGGCAACGCCAAGGATTTTTACACTTTAAATATTTTCATATTAGAGGTATCTTTTGGCGGGTAAGCCGCAATAAGCGTCTTAAAGTAAAATTAGACAAGCAATGTTTAAAATATTCTTTACATGTCAAACTTGACATTTAGCTGTAAGGCATCTAAAGATGTGAGAAGGCGAAAATATGCCATATAATTCTGATAGTATTATGTATACAATAGAATTCTATATGACACTATTGTTCAAAATTAAATGCCAGGGAGGAACAATTATTATTTTCCATCGGTTCTTATGTTAGTATTGTCCAAGTCGTAAATTTTAAAGAATAGCCCTGAAAGTTTTTATCTAAACAAAGACAAGAGTGTCGCCGATGAAAAAGTAGAGATGAAATGATTTCTACTACATAGAAGGTTCTTAAATAGTAGAAAGGACTGACGGAATTTGCAGAATTCTATTATGTAGTGTCCCATATGTCTAGCGGTTTTAATACCATTCATATATTTCTTATAATTAATTGAAATTATATATATATATATATATATATATATATATATATATATATATATATATATATATATATATATATATATATATATATATATATATAGCACGTAGGCTGAAAAATTTTTGGTCTAGCTACTTAAAACAGATTTTTTTTGCAAAATTCGACTTTATTCATCAGTATAGTCTCGTTCAAGAGCGATACAATCAGTCCAACGCTTTTCTAACATTTCTATACCTTTCTTGTAGAGTGATTTGTCTTTGCCTTCAAAATAGGCCTCAGTTTCGGCGATAACTTCTTCATTGGAACCAAATCTCTTTTCCGCGAGCATTTTTTTGAGGTCTGCGAATAGATATAGTCGCTGGGGGTCAAATCTGGAGAAATACGGTGGATGAGGAAGCAATCAAACTTCAATTCATGTAATGGTGCCATCGTAACCATTGACTTGTGACATGGTGCATTGTTTTGATGAAAGAGCACTTTTTTCTTGTTCATTTGGAGCCGTTTCTTTGCGATTTCTGCCTTCAAGCGCACCAATAACTTTATATAATATTCGCTATTGATGGTTTTTCTCTCAGCATAGTCGATGAAAATTGTTCCATGCGCATCCCAAAATACAAAAGCCAAAACCTTCTCAGCCGACTGTTATCTCTTTGGTCGCTTCGGGCAGCTTTCACCGGCTGCTGTCCACTTAGTTGACTACCGATTTGATTCCCGTGTGTAGTGGTGGATCCATGTTTCATCTAATGTCACATATCGCATGAAAAAATCGTTTTTATTGCACTTAAACAGGTCCAAACAGCGCTCAGAATCATCAACACGTTGTTGTTTTTGGTCCACTGAGAGCAAACGTGGTACCCACTTTGAACAGAGCTTTCTCATGCCCAAATGTTCATGCAAAATATGACCAACACGTTCTTTTGATATCTTTAGGGTGTCAGCTATCTCACGCAATTTCACTTTACGGTCATCCAAAACAATTTTGTGGATTTTTTTATGTTTTCCGGTGTAACCAACGCATTTGGGCGTCAAGAGCATTCAGCATCATTTGTATTTATACGACAGCATACCAGTAAATGATGAGTGATTTTCCAAGGGCAGAGTTCCCGTAACATTTATCAATCCATTGCTTTGCTTGAACGGTATTTTTTCCCATCAACAGTGTTTAATCAACCCACGAAATTCGATTTTTTCCATTGTTTGAAAAATATCAAAAGTAGCGTCAATAAAACCACTGTTACTTATAAACTAATCGTCGAAATGTCATAGAATTTTGACACGTAACGTTTGAAGGTTGGAACTAAAAATTATACGGGTTTTTTGAAAAGGGTGACATCTATGTGTCAGACCAAAAACTTTTCAGCCTACGTGTTAACTATGTGTTTTGTGAACTCTTTTATTTGTTTAATAACAAATTCAATGGAATATATTTAATAGGCATGTAACTGTAGATACTAACAAGGCCACAAGGGTAGATCTAAATGGTTATCTTTTACCTGTATACATCTAAGTATATTTCTAACATCAGTTAAACTCCATAAGGATATATGTGCCATCTGGAAACCAGCTTCATCATTAATGTAAGTGTATCCATTGATTTGATTGATTTCATCATCTATTAAAGTTTCCGTAACTAAACTATGAACTCGAATCATGTCAGCTGATGTGAATTTGTGTGGATCGAATTTTCCTGCACAACTGAATATCACCTAAAAAATGATATTACAATAAATTTTCGATATAACGAACTTTGAAACAACAAAATCCTCAATATAATTTCAAATTCTCGCTAACCCAAATCATTCCAATCTCCGTAATGCTAGATATCCTTGATATTAGCAAACCTCATTATAACGTAAGTTTTCCGGCGTTCTAATCCGAAACTTTCTGTTTGATATAACGAATGACGGGTAAAATTCGGATATTCATCACTATAATAGAGTATATTCACTACTAAATGGGTACCGAAAAGTCGATTGGGTTGTACTAAGGGCAAAAATCATACTTTATATTTCAGTTAATCGTTTTTATGTACAACACAGTTAAGTGAATCATTTATAACTTATCAATAGCTTTGGAAAGTTTGAACAATGGAATGTTTTACAGGAAATTACTGCATCAGGATAAACTGATGTTTGTTTATTTTATTTCTTCCGCCCCAAATTAATGGCCAATGTATTCAACTTTAAAATAACATCACCAACAACACCCAAAAGCTGCCCACTGTATTTCTGAAATGTGGGTCTCATCTTCAGATATGACCTGATCGAGACTTGATAAGTGAGCAAGGAGTATTTAAAAGCAATACTTCCTCTGGTGACGACGATGTAATGCAATGTATACAATTTGTACTGACATTACCGGAACTTAAGGAAATAGAAGCGGGTTTTTTTCCGAAAAAATCCTTGTTATAATGTAATTATTCCCAAATTGAGGTGGACTCGTTGTATCGGGGATAATCTTTTCAACGTGATCCTCGTTATAACCTAATCCACATTATAAGGTAATACTTTTGAGGTCCGTGAAAATTCTTTATATCGAGAGTTAACTCTATTTTTACTTTAGAATTAATTCTTAACAAGCAATATTTGTCTTAACGTATTTGAAAGTAGTATACGGTATCATAGTGATTAGGAAGACCATACATGATAAAATTCACACAACTAGTGAACAATTTATTAATGTTTTATTAAGTTGGTGGGCAAAAAAAGGTTTTTATTTGTGCTAAAGTTTGTTATAAAAAAGGGTTATTTTTTGGTGGTAAAATTCAATTATTAGAGAGGTTTTTTGGGAGGTTGGATTTTTTTAAGGAATTCCCCCCTCATCCTTTTTAAGTTCCACCATAAAGCAATTGTTTTTAAATAAATTAAATCCTTTCGGGCTCAGATTTTCTCTCCCGTCCTAGCCTACATTCGACGTGCTTTGATTGAAACCTATACTTCCGACCCACTAGCAACTCTCACAGTAACTATTAATAAAATCACGCTGTTGTAATTTGACATCTACCAGTTTTATTTATGATCAGCCTTGGAAGATAACACTGTCCATTGTTCATTTCCTAAACTTGACATCTAGAAAAGTACTTTGTTTCTGCTTTAAAGGAACTTAACCGGCATATATTTACCACATCTAAATTATATTTTTAACCATAAGCCAGTCTCATTCTCGAAATATTTATCGCCATTGTTAGAATTCCGCTTTTATGCCAATTTAAATAAAATAAATAGACGACTGCATTCTACTGGATTTTTTGCTCGCCTGTTCTATATACTCAAAGTAAGAAAGTAAAGACGAATGAACTAATATAGGCTTGAAACTTCCTGGAAGGCGTAAGAACTCCAAACCCGCCTGTTTCAACAGTATATCTTGTCGAAAATTCTAAATACTATTAATATGCAGAGTCCCACTTCGTGGCCGCGCCACTTCTATTGTTTCAAAGAATTTAGATTCCATGATTTAAAAGGAGTGACATAGTCTGATAGGAATAATTTTTCGTCTAGAGTATACGTATTTATTCCCAGCTGAAGAAAATGTAATTTTTTTGTTTCAAAACTAAATTTTTCTAAAAAATTTGTTATTTTTTAATCATTAAGTTTGTTACATAATATTTTGCTAAAATTTCAGGTACATACCAGTCTTCCGTTTTCTCTCTCTAGTAGTGGTACCAAATACCCAGCATCGATAATTTCCGCTAATGCCTTGTCTTCACAATCTAACTTTCTAAACCACTGAGGATACAGTTGTCTAATTGTGATGTAACGTTCTAACATTTCACATGCTAGCGGTACACTGAACTTCTTTGTCCGTAAGAAACGTAGCAAAAATGGAGCATCTAAAAAAATTTAAAATTTATTTTTTACTACTTTCTAACTACGCTTTAAAATCTTTTTCACAATGGCACTACACAACAGTTATCACTATTGTACCAAACATTTTATTTTTGCCCTCAACGTGCGTTTCACTAACTATGTCAGCATCATCTGAAGCAATGATCGACTAAATCTAAGATTAAAAACTAAGCTATTTATAGTAAAATTGTGATTTACTCGAGTAGAACTGATAGAAGTTTTGGTTAAGTAAACAGTACAGAGAACTGTGAAATATTTTCACAATTTACAATTTAAATACTTCCGTATACCTCTAGTAATCTAGTACCAGGTACATTTTTATTAACCTTAAATTATCTAATATTATCGTATGATTATATTCAAGGGCATGTTCTGCAGTACCTGATTCTTCTGATCTACCGTACCTGAAATGAGCTAAATGTGCTTTAAATCTTGTTTGAATCGACCTTCTTGTTTGCCCAATTTACTTCTTGTTACAATGGTTACAACTTATCTCAGATATTCCACTTATTTCACGTTGTTCCTAAGATGTTTTTTAAGTTGTCTGATACTTGAGGCCTACACTATTAAATACCTTATTAAGTCCTCTGATATTTTTTGGATTATATGATATTGAAACATATTTCATCGTATTCCGCTCACGAATGAAAAAGTAAGAATTATGAATATTTAACCTAAACATATGTTTCCCTAGTAACTTGTTTATTAGATTTTCGTCATAACCATTTTTCTAGCTATATTCTTAACACATTTCCTTTTATTGTTGAGTCTTGACTTGATTCAAACGAAAGTGACTACACGATGAAACAAGAAGTCTGAGAGGAAATTATTAGGCGCATAGAAAAGTTTTGAAAATATAAAATGTAAAAATAATATATATCAGGAGTAAGGACCTACGCCTCAAAGTTCATTGTTACCCGACCGGAACCTCGCCTTCGTCTGTGATTGGTCCGTTCCACTCAATTCGACCAACCACGGGATTCTGTTCCCATGTTGCGGCTCTGATTTTTTGAAACATAGAAAAAATATTGGTGTCTTGAGTCTATTCTATAAGTACATTCATGGGGAATATTCGATGGATAGAGCCGGTTTAATTCCTTCCAAAGCGATGCACACTGGGAATACACCTCTAATAATGTCACATTTGAATGAGGTTCGGCTTACCATTCCCCGCGCCACTCTCTTAAAGCCCTCTCATTTGTATTATACTCGTATAACTTCATTCCTTTAGAATTAATTACCCAGTACCATGTTTCTTATTGTGTACGAAATACAGAGACTTAAAACCGACGTTAATCGCTAGTTCCCCATTCGCACTGTCACGTGGGACATTTTTAAATGTATCAGAACCCACACTGTGGAAGTTATCACAATATTATGTCTCTTAGTCCGTTCTGTAAAAAATCTTAATCTAATTGTTAAAACGTTTGTTTCTATATTGGTGCTCGGACATATTTATTTAGCCCAAGTCTACTAGTTATTTTAACTATTTCAGTAATATTTAGAAACTTTCTCTTGTAATACACTGTTAAAATTGTTACGGAATGATAAACATGTAGTCCAGTGAATATATACCGACATATTAGAAACACCTAAATTACAAAAAAAAACAATACATAAACGATGATTCATAGATACATTTTCAAGTTAATTAAAAATATAATTATTATAAAATCATCTAGCTTAAAAAAAGTAACGTTTTCTTGAAGAATAACTGTCTGTGCTATTTACAATTAAAAAATTTGCCAAAAAACTAACTACATGACTTTCACATTTTTGAATAATTCTTTTTGTTTTCTATATTTATATTTTTTGCGAAAAATCATGGAATACTTTTATTGTGTATTATGTTCATTAGTGAGTCATCGGTGTACCAGAGGAGGTTACTTCTTATTGCAATATCACAAATGGTGTGTAGTCTCATTTACAAACTATTACATTCATCAGTTTTCATTGTCTCTTTTTTCTTTTAAACTTCTGGAAACCGTTTCGCGCCAACAGGGCCGATTTTCATCAATTCTGATGTCACTTCCCATTGATGTATTGGTGAGTTTTAGGACTAAATCTGTCTATCTAGACGGGAAACAGCCACGTCTGCGTTTACCCACAGGCTTGCCCTTTACAATTAGTTTCTCCATGTTGTTATGTCTCAGGATGTATCTGAAAAATTTTAAAATTCGAGCTGATGTTATGCTGCTTAAACGATTGGCTGGCTTGATTATTTTTAAAATTGAAATGTTTGTTCAGTGGGCTGTCCAAGGGATCCGTAACATTCTTCGCCAACACCACATCTCAAATGCATCAATACGACGTCTATCAGCGGCTGGTCAAGCTCTCAGAAACATACCAAGACACAGAGAACACTAGAGAATTTATCAGTACCGTTTTGGTTTTCGAGGATATTTGTCCATTCTTCCATATTTTCGTAAGTTGGGTCATCGCCGAACGGCTCAACGGTTTTCGGCGTCGAATCTCCATTTCGCAACTTCCAGAACAATTGATGACAGCACCCAGATAAAGAAATTGTTCGACGACTTCACAATCAGCAATATATCGAAGTCTGGGTGCATTTACATTTGCTCTATTAATGATTATCGATTTAGAGTGACTCACTTTCAACCCAAATTCTTTGCTGATTGTTAGGAGTCCATTTATCAAATCTGTCACTTGTTCGGGGGAGTTTGCAATCAACAGAGTGTCGTCTGTATATTGGAAGTACAGGCTCCGTAAACTTGTCCAATAAGACAACAAGATTGGCACCTTCCAATTCATTTAAAAAATTCCACTTACTGTTCTTAAGATCAACTGTAAAAAGCTAACAGCAGGTTTCTCCAAACATTTTAATCAGTGATTAAATGAAGATTTTGACTTTGACAGAAAACAAAAGATATAAGTATGCAGTTAAATTTATTACGTGACTCAGAGTACTTTCGAGCCTGATTAATTCATTTGGAAATCTAAACAATTTGTCGAAGAACAATTTGGAGGAGGGGCAATTATGAGGAAGGACAGAGGGATAATTTGGCTTAAGGATAAATATGTTTACATTTATAATTTTATTTAATTAATGTTAATTTTCAAAACTGGTTGTTTTTTATTTTTACGGTATTTGTGATTTTTGCAGTTAACATTTCAGGGTTCCTAGCTTATGAAAAACATAGCTTCCAGTTTTTGTCGATATATGTGACTGTTGGCACGATAATTTTTAATTGAAATGAAACATCGATTTCAAATTTGTTACAGATGTAATACTTGAGGTAGAAAAGGAACCTATAGTTTTTGAACGATATTGCTCAAGGGCAAGGGGATAAAAAGGCGGTCAATAAATTTTGTAAAGATTCAACTGTATTAGGACAATTTTTTTCTGACTTTTGGTTTCTATAATGAACAAATTTTCAGCATAATTATTTTTAGTCAAACATATAAGATGTTAAAGAAAAGTTGGAGAGGTGAGAGTATTATTTCCAATTTTAACAGAAGAAATTAGAAGAACGTAGAATAGAAAAAAACCGACGGCTTTACTTATAAATATCTCTTGCTTCGCTGCTAATGAGTTATTCAACCCTCCATTGAGAAACCGGCTGTAAGATAATAATAAATCAGACAATATAAATTGTTCTGTTTGTAAAAATTAAATTTATTACAGAAAATAAAGAATTTTCTTAATGACTCCACAGCCTTGTATCTTGGTTTTCATTTATAATATTTTCGAGATACTCAAATGACAGGCATCTTGCTTCGATGTTATATCAGGTCAGTCAATAAGTTTTGAAAGCGACACCTATGGAACATCACTTGAACCGAATATTAAGCATCATTTTGAAACTTCATCTGTCATATGAAGACATTCTAAATTTTAGGTCGATCTGTTAAGTCATTCATGGTTTATCAGCTGGTTGAAATATTGAGTATTTTTTAAAAATGGAAGAAATCGAATATAAAATTCTTTGTTTTGAAAGGTTTATCGGCAAATGAAATCCTTGCAAAGTTAGTGAAAGCGCTCCTTCATTTCCAACTGTTCATAGATGGACTCGAGTTTAAACGAGGTCGTACAAGCGTTAATGATGATCCACGTTCAGGACGTCCTCCAAAAACTACAACTGAAGAAACTGTTGTGCAAGTACAAGATATGGTAATAGAAGACCGTCGATTAACCGTGGATGATCTAGGTGAAGCTATAGGCATCTCACACGGATCAGTACATGAGATCTTAACTAATGTTTTGGGTATGAGAAAGCTATTCACAAGATGGGTGCCGCATTTGCTAACATCAGAACAAAAACGTACTAGAAAAAAACTTTCTAAACAACATTTGGCTCCTTTCACAAAGAATAAAACTGATTTTGTGCGTCAATTCATAAACTATGGATGAGACTTGGGTTTACCAGTATGATCCTGAACTGCGACAACAAACTGCATAGTGGACTGAATCCGGTTGTTCAGCTCCAAAGCAGCCAAAGTGGTCAAAGTCGTCCAAAAAAATTATGGCATCAATTTTCTGGAATGCAAAAGGAATTTTGTTAATTGATTACCTTCAAACCGGTAAAAGAATCACAGGAGAGTATTATTGCAACCTTCTAGACCAACTGGATGAGAAAATTCGTGAGAAAAGGCCCGATTTACAGAAGAAAAAAAATCATTTTCATTATAGTACTACACTTGCTCACAGAGGTGCTTTAACAGCGGCAAAACTGGTCGGATAAATGTACGAATTGTTGGAACATCCACCCTTCGCCAGATCTGGCTCCGTCTGACTTACATCTGTTCCGAAACCTCAAAAAATTTCTACGTGGGAAGCGTTTTTCAACAAATGATGAGGTGATAGCATCCGTAGGTGGGTATTTTAAAGGTCTTCCGGAAAACCACTTCAGAGATGAGGTAAATGAATTGGAAAATCGTTGGAAAAAAATGTATTGAGCTTAAAGGAGATTAAACTGAAGAATAAATTTATTTTGACTCATTAATTCATCTTGTTTCATTTTTGCTCTCAAAACTTATTGACTGACCTTACATGGTGTTTTCGAAGTTTAGACATTTTTCCAGCAAGCATAGTACATACTAAAATAAGTCGACAATAAAATTACTTAATTAGTTTGTTAACTGACACTAAATACATCTTTTTAAAGAATTTACAAATGCGTTATCGCGATTTCGTAGTGCAACTACATTTTTAAACGCTTATATAAGACTAAAATAGATTTTTGGTATTTGTGTTTATATAATTAATAACCGGTCAAGTGCAAGTTAAACTTGCACAATTAGTGTTCCGTACGTTGATTGCTTTTAAAATAAAAAAAATTTTGTTGCAGAGGTATGAAATGATCAGTGACTTCACAAAATACACCCCAAATGAGTTTTCAACAAAGTTTGTTTCTAATCTTTACCGAAATCTGATGACCTTGAAATTTTTGTTTTTTTTTATATACCATATAAATTATTAAAGGTAATACACTCGTGAAAATTTTCGTTCAATCTATACCCCATAGAGAATATTCCAGAATTTTTTCGAAATTTTTTGATAACTACTTTTCGAGATAAGGCCCGGGACAGCGATTTTTCGCGAATTTTTAAAAATAATACAAAGAAAAGTGCGCGCAAGTATAATATTATATATATATATATATATATATATATATATATATATATATATTTTACTCGTGTTTTCACAAGCTTTCATTTGACACCACACTCGATGACCTAGTAGAAATTTTTTTTTTTCACTTCCGACTTCACCCCCCAAAAACTAACCCCTTAAGTCAAAATTTAATTCTCAAAACTACATGGCTCTGATGAGGCCATCAATTCCTATATTATTACCAAATTTCACCTTTCTATGTCAAATAGTTTCGGAGAAAATCGGGTGTGACAGACAGACAGACAGACAGACAGACACCGAAGTGATCTTATAAGTGTTCCGTACGGAACACTAAAAAATGTGGTTAAATTAGGTGCTATAAAAGTTGCTAAAAGACAGAATTTTCAGCGTCTATTTGACTATTTAGTAAATTTATTTTATGGTTCTTTGAATGTAACTTTCTATGGATTCTAAGCAATTAAGTTTTGATCCTTTAGGTGCCGTATGGAGTATTGATAAACAATTAATATTTGGAAATGAATGGCCTGTTTCTAAAAAATGCTTAGCAAAGTGTGATTTTTAATTTTTTTACCTACAAGATGCATTATGTTCTGCGAATCTTATTCTGAAATTTCGTCCCGTTTGGCCTACGTAATATCTATTGCACTCTTGACAATTAAGTTTATAAACTCCTGATTTATTATGTTTATTAGTTTTACTTTGACATTGAAAAATATATTGGATAATTTTTGAACGGGTTTTAAAACTATTCTTGTTTTTCCGACTGTGAAAACTTGGGATATTTTATACGAGACCTAAATGTGTCAGAGGTATGAATGTTTTTCTTTCTTGTTATTCTCTTACGGGGTAAATTAAGCTGAAAGTGATTTGCTTTTGTTTATGGCTTGTTAGAGTGTTAATTATTTTAGGTTGGAAGCCGTTATTGAGTGCTGTATTTTTCATTGTGTCCAGTTCTTTTTTCAAATTATTTTTACTGAGAGGGATATTAAAGGTTCTATGGATCATAGATCTATACGCTGCCAGTTTATGGGAATTAAGGTGTATTGAGTCAACTGGGTTGGTGACATCTGAAAATGTTGGTTTACGGAAAGTATCGAATTCTAATCTATTTCCCTTCTTTGAAATTGTAACATCTAAGAAATTTATTTTATTATCTGTAGTATCAATTTTACGTTGGGGTGTATATTATTTAGATAATTTAAAGTAAAATTTAGTTCAATATAATTTTCATGGAAACATACTAAGATGTCGCCCACATATCTAAATCAAATATTTTTTGCGTGTTGAGTTTTTATAAAATTATTTTCCAGTTCTCACATAACAATTGCTGCTAGCAAAGGACTAATTGGAGAACCCATAGCAAAACCATCTCTTTGTTTGAAAAATTGATTATTGAACTAGAAATAATTTTCAGTTATCCAAAACTCGAAAAGTTCCAATACATCTTGTTGTATTGCTATATTAATGTTGTCTTTTTTGTAGCATAGTTTCAATAATTTCTAAACAATCTTTATTTGGGATATTGGAGAACATATTTGTTACATCGAATGAAACCAGAAGGGCATTATTTGGGATGGAGATATTTTTAAGTTTATTTGTGAGGTCGGCAGAATTTTATTTATCTATCTTATTATCTAAATAATATAAACCCCAACATAAAATTCACACTGGAAAATGTAACAGATAATAAAATAAATTTCTTAGATGTTACAATTTCAAAGACGGGAAATAGATTAGAATTCGATATTTTCCGTAAACCAACCTTTCCAGATGTCAACATCCCAGCTGACTCAGTACGCCCTAAATCCCATAAACTGGCAGCTTATAAATCTATGATCCATAAAGCCTTTAATATCCCTCTTAAACATAATAAGAGTGCAAAAGCTGTTCCGTAGGCCAAACGGGACGGAATTTGAGAACAAGATTCGCAGAACATAATGCATCTTATAGGTTAAAAACCGGCCTAGTGCAAGTTAAACTTGCGCAATTAGTGATTCGTACCTTGATTGCTTTTAAAATAAAAAGTTTTGTTACAAAGGTATAAAATGATTAAAATACACCCCAAATGAGTTTTCAACAAAATTTATTTCCAATCTTTACTGAAAACTGATGACCTTGAAATTTGTGTTTTCTTTTATATACCAAATAAATTATTAAAGGTAATGCACCCCTGATAATTTTCGTTCAATCTACACCCCGTGGAGAATATTCCAGAATTTTTTCAAAATTTTTTGATCAGTATTTTTCGAGATAAGGGGAGGACAGCGATTTTTTTCGCGATTTTTTTAAGATAATATAAAGAAAAGTGTGCACAAGTATTACATTATTATATATTATTATTATATTACATTACTCGTGTTTTCACAAGCTTTCATTTGACCCCAAACTTGATGACCTAGTAAAAAAATTATTTTTTCACTTCCGATTTCACCCCCCAAAACTAAGTCAAAATTTAACTTTCAAAACTACACGGCTCTGATGAGGCCATCAATTCCTATATTAATACCAAATTTCAACTTTCTATGTCAAATAGTTTCAGAGAAAATCGGGTGTGACAGACGGACAGACAGACACCGAAGTGATCTTATAAGTGTTCCGTACGGAACACTAAAAAAAATAAAAAATCACACTTTCCTAAGCATTTTTTAGAAACAGGCCATCCATTTGCCAATATTAATTGTTTATCAGTACTCCATACGGCACCTAAAGGTTCAAAAACTTAATTTCTTAGAATCAATAGAAAGTTACAGACATTCAAAGAACCATAATATAAATTTACTAAATAGTCAAGTAGACGTCGGAAATTCCGTCCTTTACGAACTTTTATAGCATCTAATATAACTACATTTTTTCTTTATATGAACATAAATGCCAAAAATCTGTTTTAATCTTGGTTAAGCATTTGAAAATGTAATTTTACTACGAAATCGCGATGACGCATTTGTAAATTATTTACAAAAAATATATTTAGTGTCAGTTAACAAAGTAATTAAATAATTAATTTTACTGTTAAAATGTACTGTCACAAAGTAACGGACCAATCAATCAACTCTTTAAAATAAGTCGGTTCACAAAATATAACCTATATAGAAGTTAAGCAATAAAGGGAATATGGCTTTCAAAATTATTTAGAATTGTAATTTCTGTCCTGAAAAGATGTCCTAGTGTGCTACTTTAATCGGTAATTGAACTTTCAGATTGTCAGTATCGTTAAGGCGCGTTTATTTACATTTTTTCAGTAAATTTTTTAACAATGCGATTAACGCCGTGCAGTACGATCCCGAATACAATGATGATGGTGTTGAGACACTAATGGCATCCGGTAATATTTGTAAATATTTATTAAGGCTGGATTAACTAATTTCAGTGAGTCTTTTTTTTTTTTAAAAATAGTTTATATTTCCCAAAGTGATTTATTTTAGTAGCTTTAAAAATAAAATAAAATGGTACATCAGAAAATATCATGCATTTTTGCAGGAAAATTTTATAATATTTGATCAATACGCAGTACATATCACTAGCTTCATCAGGGGCGATGATTCACTGATTAGTTAGAAAAACGCACGTCGGTGAAGTGATATATACTGAGTAGTATCATTGTGCTAAAGATTCTACATCCTCAACATATTTGATCAATGGTGAAAGGCTATTTTGGGGCAGTTTTCCTCTTACCCGTCCTGCATCTTTTAATATTAGGATGTTTGCTAATCCATTCTCGCATTTGTTCTAAAGATTGTTCTCTGATATTATCATCTTCTCTCAGTTCTTCCAGTGCCTTTTTCTTCTCTTCTGGTGGCAATGTACAGGTGTATGGTTCTGTTTCCTGATGTCCTCCTAGTCCCATCTTGTAAAAATTTGAATAATTTAGGTTATCTGTAATACAAAAAAATATATTAAAAATAAAATTATTTGTGAAGTTATATAGTGAGATAGGTGTAGAGGTCGTGATTTGTGGTGCCAAGGACTTTAAAACACCCAAAGTCAAATCGATTAGGCATAAGGGCCTATGAATGCTCTATTAGAATAACGTTTAAATCAATCTAACGATTGCATTGAAGAAACACCGAGGAATATTAAGAAATCGTCGTCGATTGTTCTGGAAACTTGAAGAAGTCAGAAAATTTGATTGGTTGGACAACAGTCTTGGAAAAGATAGTCAAATTTACTAAAACATTATTATAACATTCTTTTTCGAGCATCCTGTCGCCATCGAATTAAGTTGTTCTTACTGACGAAATAAAGCTTTGTAATATTATGACCGAGACAAGTTTTTGATCTTTTTAAAGCCGAATGTATATTTTTTAAAAAAACATTAATATTTGCGGTAGATAAAATTATAAATTGTGTCCAACCTGATCATTCTCATATGAAATATTTTAATAAATTTGATTTAGCCTTCTAAGAAACGAAATTATCTAAAATTTTTCCAAATTTGATTTTTTTTTCAAAATCATTGTGTATCAAGTGTATTTTCCAATACACATGTGGTATCGGATAGTCAACAAATAAAGTAACTTAATAAAAATCATCATCGTAAGCCTGTATCAGCGCAGAGTTAGGCATAGGCCTCCCTTAACTGGAACCATCTTCTTTTGCATTCTGCCTCTCTCATCATTCCCTGTGGTCTCTTGTGCGACCTCGGTCTCTACTGCAGCACGCGCCTTCGTCGGTCATTCTCTCAATGTGTCCCGCCCATTTCATTCATTCAGCCGTGCTGTTCTCTTCACCATGTCAGCCACTTCATCTTATTACGAATCCATTTGTTGTGCCTTCTATCTTTAAGGCTTATTCCAAGCATTCGGCGTTTCATTGACCTTTGAGCGACCCTAAACTTAGACGCTGACTTTTTTATAAAGATCATAGTTTTTGTGCCATATATTAGCACAGGCAGGATACATTAACTGAACGCCTTAGCCTTTAAGTGAGTAGGAATGTCGCCTTGAAATATATTCTTGCGTTTGTCAAACGCAACCCAAGCCATTGTTATTCTACGGTCCACTTCTGCTATTTGGTTGTCCGTTTCCAACATTATTTTATGACCCAAATAGATATAATGGTCGACCAAATCTACCTCACCTAAAACAGTCTGTCAAGTAAGAACGTGACCGCTCGTATTCTTGGAAAAATGTGTTTCGAGAACATTCTTGCCATCAGTGTATTCTTTGGTATGCTAACAACGGCGCAATTACCTTAGTAAGTTGTCCAATCACCTCCTGCTTCAATAATCGCCTGTCATCTTCGAGGCATGCAGTCGACGAGATTTTCTGCATACTCTGTAAATTTTTCGAATCTCGCGAGACAACTGAGCCAAAGTCCTCAGAGTCTTTCCTATGAGCTTTCTCTTTACGAGGGACTAAACATTTTTAGTAAGGTTGTCGTTTGCGAGGGCCACTCTAGTATCTTATCGTGGGCCCAAGTGAGCCGCTTCGCAAAGGTTTCTTCAACGTGCTTCGGAATTTGACATCATGAGAGCGAAGATGTTGTCGAGTGGTCTCAAAGGACACATTCAAACCCGATTTTCTTAATTTTACCTCTCCTTGACGCAGCGTCAATTTCGGGTCTCGTGAAAACAAAGACACGATTCGTTTTTCGACTTTCGGAGTGACTTTGCCTACCGAGCCACTTCTTCACATACGACACCGGATTTTTAATATATTTACCGACCGCGGAATGTGTCATTTTAGGCCCTTTTGGATGGGAACAAAGAAAGTCTGCCTCGAACCGACGTACAAGCAAGTGACTCATTTTGGATTTTACGTAATTTCGACAAAAGTTCGGAATCGACTGATATTTTTAGTAAAATGCGTCGTAGACAATGGTTCCTTCTACCGATTTTTTGTTGAATCGTTAGAAACACATCTACCAAAAATGAATTATCAGGGACACCTTGTTACCTGATACACTGTAAAAATAAACATATAAAAATAGAAGACGTAAATATGAATACGAATAAAACAACACAAAAAAAGGCGTGAACAAAAGCGCAAGGTTGTTCCAACAAAAAATGTTTAAAGGAAGCACATAGAGAAATTTCACTCATTGAAGAAACAATAGAGTAGACGGCTAAAGATTTTCCACAGAAAGAAAATATAGGAGAGTTTTGTTCAGCTCAGATCGCAATAAAAGGTTTTTTATCGCTACATATCCCCGGAGGCCAGTAGGTAAACGAAGATGGGTACTAATACTTTCATTATTCACGTTTTATTTAAGTTCCGTATAATATCTTGGCTGTAAGTCAAGCATTTTACTGGGAAGTTATAATAATAAGCCTGTCCTCTGCACTCTTGGTGGCCCTCAGTCTGTCGCTACGTTTTCTATTACAGATTTCCAGCATCCCATTCCCTCGCTAAAGTGTAGTGAACCTTATCGAAAAACACAGTCTTTTGCTATAGCTCTTTTTAAATAGCTTTCTTCAAAAAAAATTCCTTTTTCCTATTTTCGATGCGGAAATACCTTTTACGGCTTTATTTTTCAGGAGAATTACGGTACGAAAACTTCGACACAATAAAATTATTTGAAACTAATTCTAACTCTGCGTAGACAATTCGTTTATTGTTCACGGCACTGAATTATGAATAAGTGCGTCGAGGTTCTTGTTTATGGCATTTATGAAAATTTTTACAGCATAGTCGTAAAAATGTTGTTGGCATTGTTAGGATTATTTTCAAGAATGTCTCTTTTATTGATGTAATTGTAAACAATCAATAGAATATATTCTTAAGCGACAGTAAAAGCAAGTTATGGTTCCAATTTTACTAACATACACCCTAACTTTTTGACGATAATGTGTGTGTGATGGACGGTTTCGCTGACGTTTCGATAGAATCTCATCCATCTTTTTTAAAGCGTTATTCACTGGGCGTTGAATTCAACGCCAAGACAACGTCCATCAAGGGACTTTAAGCTAACACAAGATACCCGAAAAACCACTACTACATATCCTATATGTAAATATATATATATATATATATATATATATATATATATATATATATATATATATATATATATATATATATATATATATATATGTATATGTATATATATATATATATATATATATATATATATATATATATATATATATATATATAATAAACACTATATTATCCCTGCATTTTAAATTATGCATATGTAAATTGTTTTTGGCATGCCAGGGACAAATTTTGGCATGCCTGAGGCAAATTTTGGAATACCAGGAGCAAATTTTGGAAGGCCGGGAGCAAAATTGGAAACCTAACAACATTTTCTCAATAATTCTTAGAGTTTTTTTACCGGTAATGTTAAAATAATGTATATCTGGAGCTTAAATTTACGTCTGTGGTAGTAGAATCAAAAATAAACGTAGTGGTATGCATTTACTGTGTAAACCCAGTTCGTTTGAAAAATATATTTGTATACCAAAAATAAAACACCTATAAATAAACATTTTGAAACTTACAAGTATCCTCAAATGTTAATTTTTAAATTGTCAAAAGCAATAAAAGTAATAATATAACTCCAAACTACTACTATTGTCACTACACTACATATATTATTGTTAAAGACTAGACAACAAAAATAAGTTTATTAAGTATTTAAAAATATATTACCATCGTATACATTCATACGTGCTAATTATTTTCATACCATAATGGTATGGTTTATGTAGAGATACCAAATGTGCAATTTTTATTTAAGGATAAAATTATGATTATTTTGTTTATGAAATAAACAATTATGGGTACTGGGTGGTCTAGAAAATTTGGACCGTTGTGTTTCGCTACATTGTTATATGTCGTTACTGAATAAAATAAATAATACTGGATAATAGGTGGTCTCGGGAATTTTGGTCATTATGCATACACAACCTCTTACGGGAACTCCCGTTCATCGTCCATGAGTACACAGTCCAGGAGTACTACTGTTCCGTACGGAACACTTATAAGACCATTTCGGAGTTTATCCCCCTGATCGTCTGTCTGTCACACCCGATTTTCTCCGAACCTATTTGACATAGAAAGTTGAAGTCGGGTACTAATGCAGGAATTGATGGCCTCATCAGAGCCGTGTAGCCGTTTACTAGGTCATCGAGTGGGGTCAAATGAAAGCTTGTAAAAACACGAGTTCAAATATATATATATATATATATATATATATATATATATATATATATATATATATATATATATATAATATAATACTATACTTGCGCACACTTTTCTTTGTATTATTTTTAAAAAATCACGAAAAATCGCTGTCCCCCCCTTTATCTCGAAAAGTACTGGTCAAAAATTTTTTAAAAAATTCTGAAATATTCTCCACGGGGTGTAGATTGAATGAAAATTATGACGAGTGCATTACCTTTAATAATTTATCTGGTATATATAAAAAAAAAATTCAAGGTCATCCGTTTTCAGTAAAGATCGGAAACAAACTTCGTTGAAAACTCATTGGGGGTGTGTTTTCTGAAGTCACTGATCATTTTAAACCTCCGTAACAAAAATTTTTATTTTAAAAGCAATCAACGTACGGAACACTAATTGCGTAAGTTCAACTTGCACTTGACCGGTTACTTCTTCTAAATTGATTTCCATCTGTTTATGTTCTTGCTACATTCCTCCATTCCTTTCCTATCACTTTCCTAATGTCATCATAGAATCCTAGTATGTGTCGTCCTGGATTTCTTTTATCTCTCCATGGTTTCGATTTTAACGTTTTCTTTGCCGATCTTGTCCTTTCCATTCTCGTTATATGTCCTGTCTCTCCTTATTTTACTTGTAGTATGCCTTTTTGACATTTTACATTTTGGTAAGTTCTCTGATTCATTCTATAGTTTTTTTTGTCTTTTAGCATAATATTTAGTATTGCTTTTTGCTTGTGGCGCTGGATAGTCCATCTGACTCATTATTTTATTTATTATAACACATTTAACATTTTTGTTCTTAGGTATGTCTTAATTCTTTTGTTTTTTGGAATGCATGCCTTAATCTCACAAAAACTATCCATCCTAGTCTTATTCGCTTATTTAAATATGCTGATTGCATTTTTCTATCTATTCTTATATATTATCCCAGGAATATGAATATTCTACTTCGTGTATCCTCAGTCCATTTGGTATGATGGATAGGTTATCGTTATTGTGTCGGAAGGATAACTTCATTATTTTTGTTTTGCATATATTTATATCAGTCCTCTTTCTTCTGATTTTTCTTTTAAGTCTTCAATCTTCTGTAGCCAACATGTGGTATCTATATCTGAGTGTATAATTTTTATCTTTCGTTTATAGCATAGTTTTTCCATACTTGAGTATTGAAAACATGAAAAGCTTCGCTGATATGTTTTGTTACTGAATGTAATTTCACTGTACTGCAGCTTCTTTGTATATGTTTGCAATAGGTCCCATATATTTTAAACCTACGCAGCAATGTTGGAACGTATTTACAGTTGTTCATATTTCGATTGAAGCAAAGGTTTTGTTATAGTCTATAAATTCTAAGTTTAGGTCCTTATTATATTCTAAGGCTTTTCCGATGATATTTCGAATTGATTCGCATTGATTGTTTACCATTCTAATACAAAGTATTCACTCTTTGAAGTATGGGACTTACCTATTTTATCAAATCTATAGGCACCCTTTCAAAGTGACGTACCCATGGCGACTTTTATCAGAATGATCTTACTTAAAAAGAAGACATTTTTTCATGAAAAGTGTGCTGAGTCCTTATCTAATATTCTTATTTGCTACAATTACATTTTCTATATTCTTCGGTGAATGTGAATTAAAAAAAAAGTCGGATCATTGGCCAATAATTATGTTCTGAATTTTAGTTGAAACCAACTAAGCTCAACGAAAAAAAGGAGACAATTATATCGATTTATTTTGTCCAAATTTGTCCATAATGGCCTGACCCAGGTTAATGGCCTAATAGGAATTGTTTTGGGTCTGGTAAGTGGTGGATTAGTAATCGACTATTTAAAATTTTTAAACGAAAAATCTCCGGTGAAGGGCATCTGACCAATAACGATTTTTAGCTTACTTTAAAATACTTAAGTTCCATAGTTGGCAGTCTTATATTACGTGCCAATTCTGAAATTTTAATAACTCACCATTATGACACCACACGACGTGAAACTTAAATTTTTACACGGAGTGCAACAAAAAGACGGTATAACAGTAATATAGTTACAGTAATACTGCGATTTAATGTAACACACTAAAAAGGCACAACCTATCATGGTTATCAGTAACGCACCCAATGTTTGTTTTTTTAATGTAAATTTAAATAACATGAAGCAAAGCATTATTTACTCGGATAAAAATATATAAATATTAATGCACAATACATATTATGAAACAAAGCCCCCCGCCGCGTCTGTCTGTATGCGATTTTCTCAGTAACTACTCAACGGATTTTATTTTGGTTTTCACTACTAGATAGAATGTTTCACGAGAAAGATTTAGGTGTATAATTTGTAGATATTTTTTCTCAATTAACCGACGTATGACGAGGAATGTCGGATGAAGTTGGAAAAAAATCAATCGTCGAAGAGATATTTTCGCGTACGCTGAGTAAATAGAGATACGCGAAAACAATGTAGAGCAATACTGTTCGCCTCAAATAGTTCTACAATAAAGTCCGCGACATCATATATCTATTTACAAAGGTTAACCCAAATTATCGAAGTAAAGATATTAAAAATAGACGTATTAAAATATTTCAACTAAAGAGAGTAATTTTGGCAGGAAAATACAAATCCTTATTAAATTGAATGCGTCCTTTGTATTGTACATGCCTTCAGACTGTAAGATTTGGATGAATAGTTTAAATTTTACAAGGGTGTTTCTGAACTCAAGTTGCCCACCAACTGATTTAAAAAGTATCGGCTCCTGTAAAATTGCTAGATAATTTAAATCCGACAAAATTATGATGTTCTACCGCAAAATCCCATGTATTTTCTTATGGCTCGCAACTCTGCATTTTTTTGTGCAATTTTTGGACCGACTCAGGTGTACGTGCGCATGTGCAGAAGTGAGACAGTGTTGCCAAGTCTGTGTGAAGAAGTAGCTTTTGGGCTATCTAGGGTATTGTTAGGGTATAATAGAGTTAAGTTAGATGTCAAAAGGGCGTTATGAAATAGTGTTACCAACTCTATGTAAAATAGTATTTTTTCGGATGAAGATGTTCATCGTCGTCGAGGTTTGTGTGTGTGTGTGGGGTGTTGGTGGTAGGTCAAACGGGCGTTAATGAAAATAGCAATGGGGAGTTAGTTGTGTAACCCCTATTATTAGATATGAAGAAGGTGTTAATGAAGTTAGTAGTTTTTTTATTGGTAAAAAGTTTGTCAAAAAGGCATTAAAAGAGGGTTGATATGTGCGTGTATAGATGTAAAAAGGGAATTAATGAAGTTAGTGGGTTTTTTTTTATATAAATGTGATGAAAGAGGCCTGGAAAAATGTTTTTTGCTAAAAAAGGTTGTCAAAAAGGTATAATATGGATTGTTTTTTGTCAAAAAGTAGTTGAGAAAGGCCTGTTTAAAAGATGTTGAAAAATGATTTATATGGGATTAGAAAAACTTAGGGTAGAAAAGAATAAGACAAGAAGTCCTTGTTATGACAATGAGTGGTTGGCTGACCAAAAATATATGGAGAGGCATGCTAAAAATAATTTTTTGTGAGGGTAATTTACCCTCATTTTTGGATGACATTACGTATCAATACATCGTATAAAACAAAGTCCCCGCCGCGTCTGTCTGCCTATCTGTCGATTTTATTTGCAACTACTGAACGGATTTTATTGGGGTTTTCACTAATGGATAGAATGTTTCACGAAGACTGTTTATTCTGGCACCCGGGGAAGATACACTTAACGTAGTGTATAAAGAAATATTTTAAATTATCTGAAAAAAAAATATTTTAGACATACTATTTTTGTCTACACTAAATTATAATGAAAAGTTAAACAGTAACATAACAAAACTCCCGGGCGAAGCCGGGATGGGCCGCTAGTATTAATCATATTTATCATATTTTAAAAAATATTTAAACATTTTATTAGTTATTACTAATTAAGAGAATATATTACCTAATTATAAATATTTTAGGTATTTTCATTAACCGTGAAATCATACTTGGTTACTGAAGTGATACTTAACAGAAACAGTTAGTCTCAATTAAAAATTATTAATTTTCGAGTGACCAACTAAAGATTGCATTACAGATTGCATACAATAATGATAGAATCTAATATGAAATAAAAAATTGTACAACAAAAACCAGTTATGAAAATCATCAACGATGGTATTTAACTGAAGTTTATTTATGTGTAATTAGCATGGGTCTGCGGCTCCGCCCGAGTGGACTGCACGATGTGGACTGGAGTAATAAAAGATAAAAAGTCCCAAAAGTTCCGTTACCTATTACTAACCCAAATTGACCTCTCGGCGTTTCGCCATATACGTATTTTCGCTAACAGTTCCATAATCAATTTTCTACGATCACGAAGTGACATATCGTAGCTAATTAACTAGATCCAGGATTTTTGTATTTTCACTTCCTTTGTTAAGAAAAGTATATAGTTGTGCATAAACTAGATTTCCAGTTTTTTTTATGTTTCAAGATCCCTGGGTCACAAAAATATATTTTCCAATTTCTATCGGTCTATTTGTCTGCCTGTCCGTGCGTCTGTTCATCTGTTCTCCTGTCTTCTTATTATCACGATAACTCATCAGATGTCGATTTCAAAATTGGTATTGCTTTAGGATATAAGGTGAAAGGGTTTCGAATGAAAGAATTTTGTACAATTTTTGGTATCACAAACAAATTATAAAAATAATTTTTATACTTAAACATATAGGGGGTTAAAAGTGTACCAGCGGGTATTGCTAACTTCGAGTTAGCTTCGAGCGGCAGGAGCAGCAAGATCACAGTATCGAGTAGCAGCAGCAGCGGGAGCACTTCAAAATGCCAGATGAGATTTTGGCAAAACGTCGTGCCAATTCATTGTTAGACGAATGGTTTGACACCCGGAATTTTAATGTATTATTTATTTATTTATATATATATATATATATATATATATATATATATATATATATATATACATATATATACATATATATATATATATATATATATATATATATATATATATATATATATATATACCAGGTGTACAAGTATGAAATGCCGATTTCAGACAACAGATGGTGCACGAATGCAGTTTGTGCTATAAAGATTTGACACTGCGCCATTTTGTTGCGTCATCAACAAGTGTCAGACGCGCACGAGTGATAAATTGGAAAAGTGTGTGCATAGTGTTGTGTTCAATATGTCGAAATTTATACCGAACAAAAAGCACTCGCGGACAGCATTAATGTTTTGTTTTCATTTGAAGAAAACTGCTGTTGAATCATACCGATTACTTCGAGAAGCTTATGGTGAACATGCTCCATCGCAAGATACATGTGAACGATGGTTTCGGCGTTTCAAAAGTGGTGATTTCGATGTTGAAGATAAGGAACGTGGAAAAGCGCCAAAAAAATACGAAGATGTGGAATGGCAAGCACTGTTGGACGAAGATGATTCGCAAACACAAAAAACAACTCGCCGAGCAATTGGGCGTTAGTCAACAAGCTGTTTCCAATCGGCTACGAGAGATGGGAAAGATTCAGAAGACCGGTAGATGGGTATCACATGAGTTGAACGACAGGCAAATGGAAAAGGCGCAAAAACACGTGTGACAGTTTGCTCGCTCGGTACAAAAGGAAGTCATTTTTACATCGTATAGTTACAGGGGATGAAAAGTGGATTTATTTTGGGAATCCTAAGCGCAAAAAATTATGAGTAGACTCAAGCGCACCATCCACATCGACCACAAGACCGAATCGCTTTGGCAGAAAGACGATGCTCTGTGTTTGATGGGACCAGAGAGGCGTGGTCTATTATGAGCTGTTAAAACCTGGGGAAACGCTTAATACTAAACGTCACCAACGACAATGGACCGATTTGAACCGTTCGGTGCTTGAAAAAAGGCCAGAAAAAAAATCCTCATTTCATACTTGTACACCTTATATATATATATATATATATATATATATATATATATATATATATATATATATATATATATATATATATATATACATATATATATATATATATATATATATATATATATATATATATATATATATATATATATATATATATATATATATATATATATATATATATATATACATATATATATATATATATATATATATATATATATATATATATATACATATATATATATATATATATATATATATATACATATATATATATATATATATATATATATATATATATATATATAGAAAGAGAGAGAGAGGGAATAAAGTATCGACAAACAAATTTAATTATTATAAACACACCTAACTCTGTTCAGATTGGGCCCTAATTATGCAGCGAGGTTTTTAGTTTGGGTCGTTACTTTTACTAAATTATAGGTAGTCCTTATTCAATAAAGTCCTTTTGCCAAATATAGTCTGAATAAAACTTTTCGAAAGTCCGTTTTAAAAAGTCACCTTAAAATTAATTAAAGTTATATAGAATCATGTCATGTCATATTACTTTAAGGTATCCGGACTAGATAAATTATGTATAAAAGGCACACTGAATAGTTTTTGAAAACAGTTCTTAAATCATAATTTTCCAGGCCAGAACGTTCGAAATATCAAATTTTCGAAAAAATATATAATAAACGAAAACAACTAGCACTGCTAGAAGCTTTGGATGTGAGAGAATACAACTAGGACAATATATATGCCACAAGAATTGTTTTTCATATTTTTTGATTCTCACGAAACAAATTATCTTTGATTTATTTCAGGTATTTTAGTATTCAAGTATATGTATTATACAATAAAACTGAACACTCAACATGTCTCTCTCTCCATGAGCAGCGACGTCAGAGATAGGTGTTAAAGAACTGTACATGCTGCATAATAGTCAATAAATGAAGTACCTATATAGTTATTATGAGCCTGTCAAAGCAGATAAAGCCGACACTTTACATAAAAAATAATCTTACGCTAAAAATAAACTTCAATGTAGGTCACAGAGGATAATAACCAGTGTTATTTCTACACCGCGTGATAGCGGATCGAAGAAGGCGAAATAAAATGAAGAAACCAAACGAAGAAAGCATTTTACTTTCTTTTCAAGTCACTTTCTCGTTCTTAAACGTTCTTCGCAACCTTAACATTGAAATCTTCTTGAGAAATTGCGGAAACAATCATTTCATTTATTAATGTTATTATTGTTTTTAAAATAAAATCGGGTCTTTTTGATGGCACATTTTGTAAATTTCAAATGCAAAAATTTTAGGCATTCGTTATATTATTTATACATTTCCAAGTGCAAGGTTGCCGGACAAGTTTCCACTCTCATGTTTGGGGCGAAGTTTCTAAACAGTCTAGCAATTAGGAAACTCTATTTAATTTCAGTTTGTTCGCTTGACTCAGAACTTTCTAAAAACTGACTCTTTAGAGCGACGAAAGGAGTAGCTTGGCAAATAACTTCACTTATAGTGTTGGTTATAATTATCATAGAGTACCTCGTTTCTTTGGAATTAACATGAAACATAAATTGATATTTTTACACAATCGCCGATCCGAGGACCAGTTTTTTTTAGAATTCGAAATGACCGTTTGAAAAAATATGGTTAAAAATCATCCCAACCTCCTAGAACAAAAATTAAGTGATAATGTTAGAGAATTCTTATCGTATCACATCCAACACTTGTAGTAGAGTTATAAAAACTAGAGGAGAGAGAGAGGATAAGGTAAAAAATTAAATTAACACACCCAAAATATTACTTCAGCTGTTGAATCGTTCCCGGTGATACTCGGTGGGAAACACAGTTTTGGGCCGGTTCTCCATATAAAGGAGAACTTGAAGGGAATAGTACGATGAAAAGTTAAACACCATACAGAAGTGATGTATTAGCGTAATGTGTATTTCTATTATGCTCCGCTCTGGGAGGAATCAAGCGGGTTATCTCCATTGAACCCATCCCTTTCTAAAAAATCGAAAGTCATGATAAGTTCCAGGGCACCAGGCAGAGTCTTAAATATGGGGAGAAATATTGTATTGATGGTCAAATTTGAATTGTGTACTAGACTAAAAGCTGTTGTGGAGTATATTGCTTTCAAGTACGAAATAATTCCGAGCCATTTAAATAGAACAACTTTTGTGATTTTACAACAATGGAAAAAATTGAATATCGAGCAGTGATAAAATATTCATTTTTGAAAAAGAAAACGAATGATGAGATATGGTAGGAGCGGAACTCAGCGAAGTTTATGAGGACTCTACACTTTCGTTATCGAACAGCTGAATTCAAATGCGGCCGTACAAGCATTTTTGATGAAGAACATCCAAGGCGTCCAAATGAGGTCACCATATTAGAAATGATTGAATAAATCCACGATAGTGTGCATGAGATTGCTGAGACTGTGGACATCTCAATTGAACGGGTGCAGGACATTTTAACAACTCATTTGGATATGAGAAAGCTTTCCGCAAGATGAGTGCCGCGATTGCTCACAATTGACAATAAACACGTACATGTGTCAACTTTAAGGGAATGTTTGGCGATGTTAAAGGGCAATCGGAATGATTTTTGCCGTCGATTCGTAACTGTTAACGAAACATAGATTCATCATAGCAGACCAGAGACCAAAGTACAGTCCAAACAGTAGGTTTTCCTCCGCGAACCAGCGCCAAAGAAGGCCAAGGCGACTTTATCGACCAACAAAGTCATGGCCACAATGTTTTGGGATACACGTGGCATAATCCACTTCGATTACCTTGAAAAGGGCAAAATGATTAATGGAGAGTATTATGTCATCTTATTGGATCGTTTCAACCATGATGTGCAATTGGCAAGAAACAAATTCTCTTTCATCAAGACAATGCATGCGTGCACACTTGTGTCATCGCCATAGCAAAATTCCATGAGTTAGGATACGAATTACTTCCGCATCCACCATATTCGTCAGATTTACCCCCTAGCAATTATGTCCTAGTTCCGAATATGAAAAAATTACTCGGCGGAAAAAAAATTGGCTCAAACGATGAGGCGATTGCTGAAACAAACGCCTATTTTTAAAGATTGGTGAAATCGTATTTTTTAGATGGGATACAGAAAATAAAATAAATTTTACACATAAAAATATTTTTTACTTGTCAAGGCCAGGTAATAATAATAATAGTAATAATACAACCCTCGTAGGATTAAATTCTACGAAGGTGAAATTACATACAAAAAAAAATACTTAGTTATCAAATTACTTTCGCTGTTATAAGTATATATTTTGACATAGTATTTTACTATGACCGTGAAGAATTACATTTATTTAAGACACAGAATAACCGTAGGAAAAAGGAATTAGACCACCGAAGATGAGAGACGTATCTCGTTGGGGTGGACAGCTTTCGGAAAGTTGAGCCAAACGTTCAAGAGCAACATCCCAATATCTCTTAAAAGGGAAGGTATGTATCAGTGTATCCTTCCAGTTTTAACCTAAATGAAAACAATAACACTTAGTGAAAAGTCTGCCAAGAAACTCCGAATAACCCTATACGCGATGGAGAGACGTATGCTAGGTATCTCATTTCGTGACCGAGTTAGTAAAGCGAAATAAGACGAAGAACGAAGGTCGCTAAAGTAGATCAGATCATAGCAGGGTTAAAATGGAACTGGGCAGAGCCGATGGCAAGAACTAATGATAACGGGTGGATAAAGAAAATCTTGGAATGGTGCCCTAGAACTCTAAAACTCTAAAACGCCCACGTGGCCGTACACCAAAAAGATGTGTGGATAATATAACCAAGATAACTGGCAGTTGACGGCACAAGACAGGCGTTAGTGAAAACATATAGGAGAGATCGTTACTAGCATTGTAAGTTTTATACTTCATAGCTAGGTAGATAACTTAAAAAACACTCACTCATACGAGTTGCTATCGCCCCAAGACAGACTTAATCCATGTCTGTAAAGTTGTATAATTTGCTGTTGTCTGCGGATGTTTGTATGAACAGCTGATTTTCGAGAGGTGAAGATAAATGAAGCAACAAGTGTACTGTCGTCAGTAAAGCTTTTGGGACTTTAATTTCTTCCAGCACATTGTAAGTACAAACAAGAAAGAAAGTAAAATACAGTATGGAGCCATGGGTAGATCATCGTTTATAATTGTCAGAAAGAAATCCCTCAAATGCCACTTATAAATCACGATCTCTGAAAAAAACTCGAAAGCCATAAACAAAATCTTTCAGACAAACCATGAGGACAAACTACATACAACAGCAATCGGAAGATTTCTTGTTCTGCTGGTTACAATGTACATTTTAAATTCCTAAATAGTTCTTTGCTTAAAACTGTTTTTAGACGAACAAAACTAATATATTTATTTAATAGTCTGTATAGAGATAGAGGCTTTTTCAAAAATGCCTTTTGTACCAACAACAAGCACTTACTCCAGGAAAAAAACTAAATGATTTTCAATTAGAATAAATAATCTTTTTGTAAATTGCCTCAGAATGTAATTAAAACCAACCTAAAATGGTAAGCAGGGGAAATAATTATTTTAAACAATGCCTAATATTTTAACGACTGAACGATATGTCCTAAATTTTAATTCAGACATGGCTGACAAATTCAATAGAATAGCTTCCGGTAACACAACTTTAATGTATTTTAATCTATTATATTTTTAATGTATTATTTATTTGATTTTAATGCACAAAAAAATAGAGATTTTATCAGTCCTACCAAGTGAACAAAAATTATCGTTAGCGAAATTTTTTCTGATAGGCAGTACAAAGTTTTTTAAACACAAAAGTTGTATACACGATATTATTAATAAACTGATAAGCTTAAAATTTTATTTTCAGTTGGTAAAAGTAAATTTTGAAGTGTTTTTAAAAATAACTCGACAACTATTTATATGAGAAATGCCAATCTTGTCAAAGTTGCTCTGCATTTTTAGGTGTCCGTCCGTCCGTCCGTCTGTCACACCCGATTTTCTCCGAAACTATTTGACATAGAAAGTTGAAATTTAGCATTAATATAGGAATTGATGACCTCATCAGAGCCGTGTAGTTTTAAAAAGTTAAATTTTGACTTAAGGAATTAGTTTTGGGGGTAAAATCGGAAGTGAAAAAAAATTCTTTTTACCAGGGCATCGAGTGGTGTGTCAATTAAAAGCTTGTAAAAATACGAGGTCAAGAATATATATAATGTAATACTTTCGCACACTTTTCTTTGTATTATTTTAAAAAAAAATGCGAAAAATCGCTGTCCCCCTCTTATCTCGAAAAGTACTGAACAAAAAATTTTGAAAAAATTCTGGAATATTCTCTACAGGGTGTAAATTAAATGTAAATTATCACTAGTGCATTACGTTTAATAATTTATCTAGCATATATAAAAAAACAAAAATTTTAAGATCATCAGTTTTCAGTAAAGATCGGAAAAAACTTTGCTGAAAACTCATTTGAGATGTGTTTTGTGAAGTCATTGATCATTTTATACCTCCGTAACAAAATTTTTTTATTTTAAAGGCAATCAACGTACGGAACACTAATTGCGCAAATCCAACTTGCACTCGACCGGTTATTTCTTAATAATATGTATAAATGAAGATACACTTTGAAGAATCTCGAGCGGTTGCTCTTGACATATCCAAGGCATACGACCGTGTTTGGCACGATGGGCTGTTGGCTAAGCTACGTTCTTATGGTATGTCTGAAAAGTTCTGTTTGTAGCTCCCATGTTTCCTCAGAGAGCTCCATACTGTCTTCTAGTCTCTTTCTCATTTATATTAACGATCTGCTGGAAAAGACCGAGAATCCAATCTATAGCTTTTCAGATGACAGTACACTTATCTCTTCATTCACTTGGAACGCTAGGACATCGGCTACTTAAACGAATATCCGCAGAGAGCAGGAAGTCATTCAACTTAACAATGACCTGGAAGAAATTCTATCTTGGGGTGACAGTAACCAAGTGGAATTTAACGCTACAAAAACCCAGGCGGCAGTTTTTTTCTAAAAAAGTTAACGTTGTTGAACCCGTTGTTATGTTGGGGCACTTTATTCCTCTAACATCGTCACTCAATTTGTTGGGCGTTAATTTGGGAGCAAATATGTCCTGGCATGAACATGTTGCGGGCATGGCAAGGAGAGCTTCTCAAAAATTGGGAATATTATTTCGAACCAGAAAGCTTTACACTCCACAACAACTGTTAATTCCTTACAAAGCTCAAATTCGACCAAGTATGGAATACTGCTCCCATGTTTGGGGCTCCGCTCCCAAACACACACTGCATTTGTTGGATTCTGTTCAGCGAAAACCCGGAACTGACAGGAGGCCTTGATTCGCTGGAACATCGAAGAACGGTTGGCGACTTGAGCCTATTCTACAAGTATTTTTCATGGAAAGTGTTCGAAGGATGTGGCCCGTTTAATTCCTCCCAGAGCGGTGCATGTTAGAAGTACACGTCGCGCTAATACTTCACGTCCGTATGAGGTTCAGCTTGTTACTCCTCGTACAACGCTTTTCAAGCAGTCATTTATATGGAGAACATCATCCCTTGGAATAACTTGCCCAGGACTGTGTTTCCCACCGAGTACAATTTACAGCGATTCAAGAACAACGTGAATCGCTTTCTCCGCACACGTGTCACTCCTGTAGCGCTTTAGGGACTTCCCTGTAGCACGTGTGCTAGACCCGTAAAAAAAAAAATATATATAATACGCTTTCTGTCGATTTGATACTTGACCATTGTTACTATTGTCAGTAAATATCAACCAGCTGTTCCAATAGTATATTTTGTTATTACTTTTGTTTTACTATTGTATTAATAAAAAATCATCCTCCGAGACTTTCGTTTTTCTTCACGTTTTAAAGTTTCTAGATCACAAAAAACATAGTCACTTATTTCGTTTGCTCTATTTGTACGATAACTCTGGAACTTGGTATATATAATACCTAACCAAGGGATGGAACCTATAGTTTTTAAGCGATATCGCTTCGGACAAAGCGGCTGAAAAGGGTGGGGGTTGATAATTTTGTGTGGTATTTTTTCCTTGTTTTTTGTTGAGATAACACATTTTGTACATAGATACTTCTAGTAAAATGCACAAGAGGTGAAAGGAGCGCGGAAGCAGAATAGAGGGGTCGCTTTGTATATATCATGTTATAGTTCCTTTTCAGGAGTTGAAAAATCCAAAACTTACATTGTTTTCAATCCGAGAATGGGGTAAAGTGGGTGGGGTTCTTTAAATATTGTATGCTTTCAATATTATTTTGATATTTTTTCGAAGGTTTCTGATTGATGTAATGGGGAAATTTTAGGTGTACTATATATAGGGGAAGTTAAAAGATTGGCGTAGAAGCTTAGAGGGGTTGTTTCGTATATATCGTGTTATTTGTCTTTTTCAGAATTCGTGGAGTCGAGGAATCTGAAAATTGTGATACTGTTTCATTATTTTCAATTTTCAGAAAAAAAATAAAGTAAAGGAAAATAGAAGGTATGAAATTCCTCCTCTGCCTTACTTTTTTTCTAGGATCAATATCCTACTATAAAGTACATATCGTAAAAATATCGACTGATAATGTTGGAATTAAGGTACTCCTTCCCTTAAAAAACTCAAATTTAGTACTAATTTTAGAACTACGGCAAGGAAAGTATTGAGTATATCGTTTTATCGATTTTATTTTAACTACTGTGGCATCAGTTTAATTGACGTTATTATGTTACGTGACTCTCTTGTATAACAGTCGATGGACAATCAAAAGAAACATAGAGTGGTGGCAGTAAAAATAAAGCAGGTTTGATCGGTCTAGCTTTATCAGTCGCCCTTAACCTAAACCAAAACTGTACTATAGTGTGGCAAATAAATGAGATTGAGATAATTGCATACAATCAATAAATAAATTAATTAGTTCCGACTTTAACATTGTTCTGGTTCAGTTAATTTATTATAATATAAAATAATCATAAATTTTAGACCTACTCAACTTTATATCCTGAAATTCGTACTTACAAACTCTATGTTTGAAATAAAAATTTTCATAAATTCGAACTCATCTTCTAAATATTACAAAATATAAAATATTTCAGCTATTGTAAAATTTTTGTTTTGAACCAGACTTTAACGAATATCCATGATATTTATGTATTTAAATAAAATAACCGGTCAAGTGCAAGTTGAACTTGCGCAATTAGTGTTCCGTATGTTGTTACGGAGGTATAAAATGATGATCAGTGACTTCACAAAACACACCCCAAATGAGTTTTCAACAAAGTTTATTTCCAATCTTTACTCAAAACTGATGACCTTGAAATTTTTGTTTTTTTTTTATATATATACCAGATAAATTATTAAAGATAATGCACTCGTGATAATTTTCGTTCAACCTGGAGAATATTTCAGAATTTTTTTAAAATTTTTTGATAAGTACTTTTCGAGATAAGGCGGGTGGGACAGCGATTTTTCGCGATTTTTTAAAAATAATACAAAGAAAAGTGCGCGCAAGTATTACATTATATATATATATATATATATATATATATATATATATATATATATATATATATATATATTACTCGTTCTATTCCATTTGACACCACACTCGATGACCTAGTAAAAAATTTTTTTTTCCACTTCCGATTTCACCCCCCAAAACTAACCCCTTGGGTCAAAATTTAACTTTCAAAAACTACATGGCTCTGATGAGGCCATCAATTCCTATATTATTACCAAATTTCAACTTTCTATGACAAATAGTTTCAGAGAAAAATCGGGTGTGTGACAGACGGACAGACAAACGAACAGACACCGAAGTCATCTTATAAGTGTTCCGTACGGAACACTAACTAGTAAAGACATTACATAACTTAATCAAAGCACTACAAGGCGATATGCTTAATGACAGATACTTAATGGTAAGATATTAATGACAAAACAAGTTAAGCCGAGGAGGGCTTTAGAGCTAATTGTATCTGAAACTTGACATTTCTCTCTACATAATACGTATTTAAAATTGAAAATAATTGAAAAATAGCGTAATTTTCAGACCGCTTTGTTCCAAAAAACCTGACATGGACGTGTAACAGAATATAACACGTAGGCTGAAAAGTTTTTGGTATAGCTACTTAAAACACATTTTTTTGCAATATAGTGTCCTTCAAGAGCGATACAATCAGTCCAACGCTTTTCTAACATTTATATACTTTTTTTGTAGAAGAATTTGTCTTTGCCTTCAAAATAGCACTCAGTTTCGGCTTAAAACTTCTTCAAATCTCATTTCCGCGAGCATTTCTTTGAGGTCTGCGAATATTTAATAGTCGTTGGGGGCTAAATCTAGAGAATACGGTGGATGAAGAAGCAAGTTGAACTTCAATTCATGCAATTTTGTCATCGTAACCATTGACTTGTGACACGGTGCATTGTCTTGATGAAAAAGCACTTTTTCTTATTCATTTGGGGCCGTTTCATTGCGATTTCTGCCTTCAAACGCACCAATAACTTTATATAATATTCGCTATTGATGGTCAGCATAGTCGAGGAAAATTGTTCCATGCGCATCCCAAAATACAAAGGTCAAAACCTTCCCAATCGACTCTTAGTCTTTGGTCACTTTGGGCGTTTTTCACCGGTTGCTGTCCACTCGGCTGACTGCCGATTTGATTCCGGCTTGTAGTGGTGGATCCATGTTCCATCCATTGTCACATATAGCATGAAAAAATCTTTTTTATTGTGGTTAAACAGGTTCAAACAGCGCTCAGAATCATCAATACGTTGTTGTTTTTGGTCTACTGTGAGCAAACGCAGGACCCATTTCGAACAGAGCTTTCTCATGCCCAAATGTTCATACAAAATATGACCAACACGTTCTTTTGATATCTTTAGGGTGTCAGCTATCTCACGTAATTTCACTTTACGGTCATCCAAAACAATTTTGTGGATTTTTTTGATGTTTTCCCGTGTAACCACCTCATATGGGCGTCCAGAGAGTTCAATATCGCTCAATCTGTACGATCGCCTTTAAATTTAGCATACCAGTAAATGATGAGTTATTTTCCAGGGCAGAGTCCCCGTAACATTTATCAAAAGTAGTGTCACTAAAACCACTGTAACTTGTAAGCTAATCGTCGAAATGTGAAATTTTTACACGTATCGTGTGAAGGTTGGTACTTCCTAAAAATCATATGGATTTTTTGAAAAGTGTGACATCTATGTGTCAGACTAAAAACTTTTCAGCCTACGTATTATAAGAAGCAACCTCTCTAACCTACTCCCTCACCTTCTTAACCTCTTATAGGTTACATTATAAATAATGAAAAAATAACACAATTTTCAGATTCCTTGACTCCAAAAACCCCGAAGAGGGCGCGTATAACTTTCTGCCTTACCTCATTAACCTCTTATATATTTGAACATGGATAATTGTTCCAACATGAAAAAATAAAACAATCCAAATTTCTTGACTCCAAAAACCTTGAAAAGGGCATATAACAACCCCCCTCCACCCTCACTTTAACCACTTCTACTTGCAAACGATATCTTACTTCGTTTGAGAGTTACCATGACAACAGATTGGCAGACAGAAAAATACACAGACAAACCGACAGACCGGAAATGGGAAACTGTTTCTCTTAATTTAGGGACCACGAAAACTGAAGGAATGGTAAAATCTCGGAGGATGATTCTTTTCAGTAACACAATATTTCCATTCAGCAAGGGAGGTAAAAATTTAAAAATATTTTTTTTGTACGTAGAATATGTCTCGATTATTTAAAAAAAAGTGTCTGGACGGTCTCTCGGACTAATCAAATTGGGATTAATTGATAATAAATATTTAAATCCTAATTAATATTAGTACGTTTAAAGCTATTTTTGAGGGTTCGGGCTTCAAATTAGTTCAGGTAAAATTTTGTATAAATACTCTTTAAAAAAGTTTAAAATAAAATTTTAACCTACAGCAAAAATTTCACAGTTGGAAAACATTACCAGACACGACATCACTAAGGTCGTCTTAACTTTATTTCTTACAATTTCCAAAAGTTTATTTATTTATTATTATTACTTTAGAAAGGGTAAATGTGCGACAATTACTCTCAGACTGGTCATTTTTTAGAAAACTGTAAATAAGCCGTAAATGACACAAAAAAAAAGCTAAATCTGTCAACTTTCCTCGATCACTTTTTTACTACAAAATCATTTTTCTTTCATCTTTCTGACTGAATGAATTTGTAAATTTAATATTATAAGTTTGGTAATTTAATTTATTATAATTCCGTAATTTCTTTGTAAAACAACAATTTATATTAAAAAAATTGTCAAGGAAAGTGAGTTGTATAAAATCATTAAAAGTATAAACTGACATGTCTTCCGTGCTTTTAATAGTTTTTTTTTAATCCTTGATGTAAAATAACCTCCAAGTGTCTAATATGTACTTAATCCTATAATATAGAATTTGCTAGATATATGGTTTAATAAGATAACAAATAAAAAATAATTAGATTATTATTTCAAAACAAAGATTTTTTAAACCTAGTTATCTTCTTGTACTAGGTAGTTATGCTGAATAGAATAGATATTTATCAAAATGATGTCTTAAAAATAGAATCTTCCACGGAAAAAATATTTAATTATTGTTGGAATATCACTCTTTTTATTGTCTCTAAACGGAATATGTGTGTATAATACGAAATATAACTAGAGACGTAGCCAGATGCAAGAGGCGGAAAAGGGATATGTATAGAAAGCGTGTTTTGTTTAAAAAAAAAGAAAATACTAATAATGCAGCTAATTATAGTGGGGAGGGTGTAAAACAACAACCGTGATGCAGACCCTCTTGATGAAAAAAAACCCTCTTGCACTGAACCCCTAAAAGCTTAGACCCTTCCCAAAACAGTAAACTAAAAATTTATGACTGTAGCAATGGAGATTTTCCACAAAGAAAAAAACACTTTCGTACTGCGAAACTTTAATAACTTACACCAAATTTAAAAATCAATATTCTTGAGAGAGGAAATTTTCCACAAAAGGAACCCTTTCCTACAGTGGAACCCTGACAATTTAAACCCAATTTAAAAATTGATAACCGGAAGAACCCTTTCATACACTAAAACTTTAAAAACTTAAAATCGATGACCGAGTAGAGAAAATTTATCACAAAAAAATACCAAATAGGGTCACGCTGGTTCAATCTCAAGACCAGTGTTTTCTTATCTAACGACAACCGTGAAAATTTGCGTTCCATATCAATGGACAAAAATTTAGATTCAAGTCAATCTATAATATATATATATAAATGCTACGTCTCTCTGTCTGTCTGTTTAAACATACATATGTTCTCTGGTCAGGTTAAAGGATATATTTTATTACGTTAGGTAATATAAAGAATAAGCAGTGGCGATAATGGTGAGTCATGTCGGAAAAAAGTTTGCCGCTAGCGCGTTCTCTTGCAATACACTGCCTAAACCATTAAATATGGAACAATATCATGTAACAAAGAATATAATATATAAAATGCAACGTCTCTCTGTCTGTCCGTTAGTGCGCTTATGACTTAAGAACCACTTATCCGATTTACATGTTTTTTTTTTAATTCATACATTTTTTCTCTGGCCAGGTTATCTATAATCTTCTATAATATATATAAAATGCAACGTCTCTCTGTCTCTCTGTCTGTTAATGTGCTTATCACTCGAGAACTACCTATCAGATGTAGGTGCTTTTTTTAAAAAAAAAACATGTTTCCTGGCCAGGTTATAGGATATATTTTATTTCGTTAGATAACATAAGGAATAAGCAATGACGATAATAGTGAATCAAGTCGGAAAAAAGTTTGCCGCTAGCGCGTTCTCTTGCAATACACTGCCTAAATCATTAAATATGGAACAATATCATGTAACAAAGAATATAATATATAAAATGCAACGTCTCTCTGTCTGTCCGTTAGTGCGCTTATGACTTGAGAACCACTTATCCGATTTACATGTTTTTTTTTTAATTCATACATTTCTTCTCTGGCCAGGTTACCTATAATCTTCTATAATATATATAAAATGCAACGTCTCTCTGTCTCTCTGTCTGTTAATGTGCTTATCACTCGAGAACTACCTATCAGATGTAGGTGCTTTTTTTTAAAAAAAAACATATGTTTCCTGGCCAGGTTATAGCATATATTTTATTTCGTTAGATAACATAAGGAATAAGCAATGACGATAATAGTGAATCAAGTCGGAAAAAAGTTTGCCGCTAGCGCGTTCTCTTGCAATACACTGCCAAAACCATTAAATATGGAACAATATCATGTAGCAAAAAATATAATATATATAAAATCTCTCTGTCTGTCTGTCTGTTCGTTAGTGCTTTTATCACTCGAAAACCACTTATCCGATTTACATGTTTTTTTTTTTATTCATACATATGTTCTTTTGCCAGGTTATATAATAATAATAATAATAATCTATAATCTAAAATGCACCGTCTCTTTGTCTGTCTGTCTGTCCCTTAGTACGCTTATCACTTGGGAACCACTTATCCGATTTACGTGTTTTTTTTTTTATATTTATACATAGGTATGTTCTCTGGCCAAGTTATAGGATATAATTTATTATATTAGGTAATATAAGAAATAAGCAGTAATGATAATAGTGAATCAAGTAGGAAAAAAGTTTGCCGCTAGCGCACTCTCTTGCAATATGCTGCCTAAACCGTTAAATATGGAACAATATCATGTAACAAAGAATACAATAAATATAAAATGCAACGTTTCTCTATCTGTCTGTCTGTCCGTTAGTGCGCTTAGCACACAAGAACCACTTATCCGATTTACGTGTTTTTTTTATGAAATATGTTCTCTGGCCAGGTTGTAGGATATATTTTATTACGTTAGGTAACATAAGGAATAAGCAGTGACGATAATAGTGATTCAAGTCCACGCGAGAGGAGCCGCGGGCACGGCTAATTAAAGAATAAATACAAAAGGTCTTGATATTACTATTATGATTAATGAGTTTTTCAAGAGCGTCAGCGTTAGTGGCACGCGCGTTATACTCCACGAGCGCGTTGGAGGCCGCGCATCATCAGAAAAATATTAATAACTTTCTCAATATAAGAGGTTACCAACTTTTTTTAAAATTTACTCAGTGGCGTTTTACCTATTAAAAGAGTACGATTTCATTTTCGAGTGACACATGATTTAATTCGCAATTGTTTAAAAAAAATTGTTTATAACTTTAACAAATTAAATTTTTACATCAACTGCATGAATTCTACTGAAAAGTATAAACATTTAGCTTCATTTAAATAAAAAAATACTCAATTACCTCTATTTGTTTCCGAAATATGAATAAATGAAAAGTTCTGTACATAAATATTCAACTAGCGATTATTCGCAAAATAATTAAAGTATTGCAGAAATAATTTAGAGGGTAAAAAGGTACTTGTACCGTTATCGAAAAACATAGTTATCTCTGAAATCCGAGAAAAAAATTTTTCAGGTGGCCCGTTTTCCTTATTTTGCCCCATAAGTCATGTTCACTTCTAATCCTGTATTTCAGAATATTACTATACGGAATCATAAAAAACTATTATGATGATGATAACAAGGTATAATTAACGGAGTATCCCTTTGGCATAATTTGCCCAGCGCTGTGTTTCCCACCGAGTACAATTTACAGCGATTCAAGAACAACGTGAATCGCTTTTTCTGCACACATGCCGCTCCTGGAGCGCTTTAGGGACTTCCCTGCAGCACGTGTGCTAGACCCATAAAAAAAAAGATCTTTGTAGGAAAATGTAGGTAGAGATGACAAAATAAATGGCAATAAATCATATGTTTCTCATAATGAAATGTTTGTTTAATAATTTCAGCAATAGTTCTCCTATCTGATCAAATGAGGATCAATATATTTTATATATTTTATCTACTTTTAATAAAATATTTATTTAATTATTATTATAATATTTAGCGTGCTATCTTATCTGTATTATATATAGCTATATAAATCTTTACATAGAAAAATAGATAGACGGTTAATATAAAACCATGCATTACAGCTGACGTCAGACACCCTTTTACTCAAGAAACTGGCAACAGGATGTTTTATAATTTTTAATATATTAATTATAACCCGGACATAAATTTGGATTAAAATGGAAGGGCATTTTATAAGGGTTTCAAATATGTGACTAAATATACCATCAACTAAAAATAATTAAATATAAATACTAAAAAAAAGGTCAAGTACAAATTAGATTTGCACAATAAGTGTTCCGTACTGTGATTGCTTTTAAAATAAAATAAAATACTTACCTAGGCTAAGTTTTATTAGTCAATAATCTATAGTAGTTATAGCATCTTAGTTATTTAATAGCCAACAAATCAATCTAATTTATTCTAGAATTTAGTAGTAAAATTTAAAAAAAAATATAATAACATTATTTTCACTATGTACTTAATGCTTAAGTACATAGTGCTCTAAGATGACAAAGCAATGAAGATTCGGCTATTTTAACCAAATTTGCAAATGCGTTGCAAGAGGTTGGTTAAGTCTAATGTTACGTTTTTACTAAGATTTTTTTGTAATTAGTTAACACTAAAAAGAGATCGTAACTGCTGTTATTTTTACTGTTGCAAATTTAGGATTCTGTTTTTTTTGTTTCAATAATTATGCTGTGTCGCTTTTTTCAACTAAAGTTCAGTCGTTTTATTCAATCATTATTGTGGCAAAGTTGACAACAAAGAGCTGTTCAGGTTACGAATTTGTTATTTGTTACAAAATATTTTTCATTTTTGGAGGAATAACACCAAAAATTTACAAATTATGAAAAGTACTAATGAAACGTCAAATAAATTTTGACGATTTATCTGATGGTGGTCGTTCTATTTATGCCGATAATGACGAGTTCAGAATTTGACGAAGATACAAGAAAGTCTTTCTGTGGAGAAATAGGAAAAATAAGGAACATTGAACATTATGAATTTACAGGAATAGCTTTAAAAAACGACGACAAAAAATATGGGTTTATGATTTTTTTATAGTACATAATGATGTATTCTTATTATTAATACCAAACTGTTTACTATTAAATAATATGATTAATTTTTCTTATTCTTTTAACTAGAACCTTCAAAAAATATATATTTTTGATAAAACAAGTTTTTTTTTTTCTCTGATATTTTTTACTTGCATTACTGATGGTAAATTAACGACTTTGGCAAATTTTTTATACGTATTTTTGAAAAGATTATTTAAAACCGGGAAAGGTCTAGGTTAGTTCAGGTAAGTTTATTATTATCGAATAAACTAAATTAATTCGTTCAATTATTTTGGAATTTTACATTAGCAGCATTTTTTATTAATAGAGAACTGAAGGTTATTAAGCATTCCTTTCTGATAAAAATTAATTAAACAAATAATTGGAAAATTGATTTGCCCCGTACTTTACTCACCTACAGGCAGTTACAAGATAAATACTGAATTTGACATTCTCATACTAAAGGATAACTTAACCCAGACATCTTTTTTAATGATGGGTGCTTTATAACGAAATATTAATCGCAAACAAATAAAAAATTATAGAATTTTGTCGAATTTAAGTCATAACAAGTCTCTTACTAGTTGATAAAAAGTGGACACATATTGTGACGGAGAAACAAGTGAGACTGCAGATTACACAGGCCAACATGATTTTTTTTGTCTAAAGGTCGATTTACACGCTCATTTGCACTAACTGACTTGCGCAAACCAGTTTGCACAAGTAAAATCGTTGCATGTGGACGCTGGCATCAAGTTTGCGCAAGCCAAAAATTTTGGCTTGTGTAAAAATCTGTCCCGACAGAAAGTCGGCTTGAGGTCGGTGTATTGGCATGAGCGTCTAAACGAAGCGCAAGCCTCAGCTCCAACCTTGGGCATGCGCATCGGAGGTTGACCTTCAACCCCCTGTTAACTCCGACGTTATCAGTTGACTGTTGTTAACTTTTTTACTAATTCGGTGACACTGATTACGAATTCCACTCGTTTTATCGTATCACATTAGGTTTTTAAAGAAAATCCATATAGTTGTCATTTTCACTTTTTTCATAAAAATAATTCAAACTATTAAGTTTTGGCGCTCTTTCCACGAGTTATGCAACCTCTCGTGAGAAAGCGTGTTAGTTAACGTTCATTTAAAGGAGATTGAAAATTTGGAATTATTACGTAATAAATTTCAGTATCAAAATGACGGTTGGCAGCTTTGTGGATATCTTAAAATTATATTTATGTTATTAGGTCAACAATCAGGATATACAAAATATCCTTGTTTTTTATGTGAGTGGGATACTAGAGCACGACAACTACACTACGTAAAAAAACAATAAACTCCTCAGAATAAGCTTGAACCTGGAACCAAAAATATATGATGAAAAAATTTAATCGGTCCTAAAAAAGTTTTGTTACCTCCGCTTCATATTAAATTAGGTTTTATCAAACAGTTCGTTAAAGCCCTAAATAAAGAAAGTGACTTTTTTAAGTACCTATGTAAAAAATTATCTGATACAAAAATAAAAGAAGGAATTTTTGTTGGACCACAAATTAGATCCTTGATGAATGATAAGGAATTTCAAGCGACAATGATTATTACCGAATTAGAAGCTTGACTTGCGTTCAGAAATGTACATCATTTTTTGGGTAATCACAAACATCCAGATTATAAAAATATTGTCGCAACGTTGTTAGATAAATATCAAAAATTGAGATGCAATATGAATATAAAACTCCACTTTCTAGATTCACATCTGGAAATCTTAGTGATTTTAGTGAAGAACAGGGAGAATGATTTCATCAAGACATCAAAACTATGGAAACAAGACACCAAGGTCGACGAAATGTGAATATGATGGCTGATTACTGTTGGTCAATAAAACGTGATATTCCAGACACAATCCATAAAAAAATCACTCCCAAGCGTAATTTTATGGAAAAACGCAAAAGAATAATCGTAATATAACAATTATAATTGATGTTTTCTTTGTAAATGGTTGAATAAATATATTTTTAACTTAATAATTCATTTTATCTTAAAAAAATTATAATAAACGTTTTTTTTTAATTTTGTAGAAAAACCAGATGTGATAGAAAGAAAATGCGGATACTTCTGAATTCAGAACGCGTGAAATAAAAAAAAAATAGGTAGCTATTAAAATGAAAACAGTGCTCAAAAATTTTTCATATGTCGGCCTGTGTTATTACAGATTTTTAAAGGTTGGTTTAAAAAATGGCCAATAATATGCAAGCAATTTTGCACCTATACAGAACACTTAAGTCCCAACGCTCAAACCGCTCTCACCAGACGCGCCGCCTGCTCTGCCCACACCTCCTGCGCCGCCAGCACCTCCTGCGACTAGACACTTATGGAAGAATGAAGTATATCCGATGCAACCACTTTAACCCCCCACCTTCAATCCTTTATATGGTTAATTATAAATAGTGCATTTAAAGTTTGTGCCTTCGGACTAAAAATTAGGAAGAATTCTTGTAATTTTAATGAAACTATTCAAAATTTATTTATTAACTGTTTGCCTCCATTTAATAAAATTCGTGTTTTACATAAGAACTATTAATATGTAATCCTAGGGCCGGAATTACCATAACAGACTACCGGACACACTTTCAGGGTTAGAAACAGTATTTTCCCACTAAATTTCATTTAGCACAAAATACTTTGAAGCAAACCTTCACCACTGCTTACACTATTTTGGAAAATAAATACTTAACTACTTTTTTTTTGCTTTTCATTTTCATTAAATAACATTTTTTTAAATAAATTATGTTTGGCTAATCGAACTTACTGAAAGACTAGGAAATAATTTTTTTACATTCCAATAAAATTACTTCAAGGATGTTTTGTACTAATGCAATGCGTAATTTATTTTTTGTGATAAATTATGGTTTATGATTAAGAATTGATCACATGATCACGAGAAAATACTCGCTTTATATATGATGAAGAAAGCTACAGACAGATTTTTCAGTCCAAACCACTATGCTTTAGTATTTTAAACCTTTTGCAGCATTCACTAAAGAGATCTAAAGTTAGAGCTGGATAACGAAATACATACGAGGCTGGTTTGAAAAGTCCATACAAAGTCCGAGAGATGGCACCACCGGCGCGTATCGAGGTCATGTTTAGTTAGTAGCATCTCTTGAATGAACGCACACCAAGTTTCAGCCATATTGGTCTATTTCTTTGTGTTTGGCATTCGTGTGAATCAAGGAAGTCGAGTGATTTTCAAGAAATGGACGAAAAAGAATTTCGTGTGGTGATTAAACATTACTTTATGAAAGGCAAAACGCCTCAGGAGACTAAAGAGAAGCTTGATAAACATTATGGTGACTCTGCACCTTCGATTAGAACAGTTTATAAGTGGTTTCAAAATTTTCGGACTGACCATATGGGCACAAGTGACGCTGAACGTTCTGGACGGCCTGTGGAGGTTACGACTCCAGAAATCATTGATCAAATCCATGATATGGTGATGGATGACAGAAGAGTTTAAGGTGCGTGAGATTGCTAGTGCTGTGGGCATCTCGACTGAATGGGTACATAATATTTTGCATAAACATTTGGACATGAGAAAGCTATCCGCAAGATGGGTGCCGCAATTGCTCACGCTTGACCAAAAACGGAATCGTGTGAAGTGTTGCAAGGATGGTTTGCAGCTGTTCCAGAAGAATCCGGAGGACTTTAAGCGTCGTTTCGTCACTGTGGATGAAACATGGATACATTACTATACTCCTGAGACCAAACAACAATCTAAACAATGGGTTACCAAGGGGAAATCTGCACCAAAAAAGGCGAAGACCGTTGCTTCGGCCGGAAAGGTTATGGCGACTGTCTTTTGGGATTCGCAAGGGATAATCCTCATCGACTATCTGGAAAAGGGTAAAACTATTACAGGTGAATATTATTCATCGTTATTGGACCGTTTGAAAACCGAGCTGCAAGAAAAAACGCCCGCGATTGGCCCACAAGAAAGTCCTTTTCCATCACGACAACGCACCAGCACACGCCTCAGCAGTTGTGGTCGCAAAATTAATGGAAATAGGATTCCAACTCGTTTCAGATCCCCCCTATTCTCCAGACTTGGCTCCCTCGGACTACTATTTGTTCCCCAATTTGAAGAAATGGCTGGCGGGACAAAGATTTTATTCAAACGAGGAGGTGATTGCAGACACTAATGGATATTTTTTGCAGACATGGACAAATCCTATTATTCGGAAGGGATCAACAAACTAGAACATCGTTGGACGAAGTGTATAAGCCTAAAAGGAGACTATGTTGAAAAATAAAAAAGGTTTACCCCAAACACATAAGTAGTTTTTATTTTTGCAAGGACTTTTCAAACCAGCCTCGTATAACCGTTTTTAGGATTTTATTTTATTGGTTTAATCATAAATGAAAACGAATTTCCTGGCCTTCTACTGCACGGCATTATAACTTTAGTTGACTTACTTTTGACATTCTGAAACCGTATTTGCCAAATTGTACCAGTGAAATAGACAGTTTTTATTTGATTGACTAAAAACTTTTACACGAATCGGAATTGACAATTATAAATTTTAATTCACAAGAGCACCAGTAAGTCAATAGTGCTGTGCGGTACAAGACCAGACCGTTTTTTTTATCATTAAACCGATAAAAATGAACCAATTGTTTTACAATTCTAGAACAAAACACACTTTCTTTTCTTTTTATTTTATATTTTGCTATGAAAACGATTCTTTGGTGACATTTACCGAAAGTGTGTCCAAAAAAAAAGTCAATTACCCGACTAGAAGTTTGCTACTCGTAGCGACTAGATAAAGTCTATATTTTATACTTTTTGGTGATTCCTGCTGTAAATGGTTCTGGACTTTTTTTGTAAAAGTGAGAACTTTATTACCGTCTCCATTATTTCAAAAAACCCACCTTTTTTATGAATATACGTATTTTTATTGCTATAAACAGTTATAAAGTTTTCCTTTATAGTGAAACCGTTTTTAGTGTTACACACTTATAAGATCACTTCGATATCTGTCCGTCTGCCATAACTGATTTTCTCCGAAACTATTGGACATAGAAAGTTGAAATTTGGCACTAATATAGGAACTGGTGGCTTCATCAGAGCCGTGTTGTTTTGAACGATAAATTTTGACTTAAGGGGTTAGTTTTGGGGGGGTGAAATCGGAAGTGAAAAAAACATTTTTTTACCAGGTCATTGAGTGGGGTGTCAAATGAAAGCTTGTGAAAACACGAGTTCAAAAATATATATAATGTAATATTTAATAAGGGAGGATGGCATGGAAAAGTTGCTGATCCAGGGAAAAGTCGACGGTAGAAGAAGAAGAGGTAGATCTCCCAATAGATACATCGATCAGGTCATGTCTACAATGCACTTAGAGTTACCGGAGATGATGAGAAGTGTCGAACATAGAGAAGCCTGGGGGCTGTTGTAAATTATGTGTAACAATGCAATAGACGTCACGACGCTCGGACCCGAACAACAATGCAAAAAAGAGAATACATATTTTTCAAAAAATTGTCAAAAATCGCTGACTTCCCTTATCTCGAATATTGATCAAAAAATTTAAAAAAACTCTGGAATATTCTCCACAGGATATAGATTGAATGAAAATTATCACAAGTGCATTGCCCTCAGTTTTCAACAAAGATCGGAAACAAATTTTGTTGAAAGCTCATTTGTGGTGTGTTTTGTGAAGTCATCGATCATTTTATACTTCCGTAACAAAAATTTTTATTATAAAAGCAATCAACGTACGCAAGTCCGACTCGTACTTGGCCGGTTTTTTTTTATTATTTAAGAGCTTTAACTTATGAATTCTGTATATATTTTTTTTCAAGTTGGGGCTTCGTTTAACAGTTTACAGTACTCACTAAAATAAATCACTTCGCCAAATATAGCCTATATAATAATGTTCAAAAACTGTTTAAAAAATAATACAGTTGTACTTAGTCCGGCCCTAGGAAAAGTATATGAAAACATCGCTTCTTATTGTACTTAGTCAGCCTTTAGGGGCTACAATATCTGTTATATCGAATTCTTTACAAAGCTCAAATTCGACCAACTATGGAATACTGTTCCCATGTTTGGGGCTCCGCTCCCAAACATACACTGCATTTGTTTGATTCTATTCAGAGAAGACCTGTTCGTCTGATTGGAGACCCAGAACTGACCGGCGGCCTTGATCCGCTGGAACATCGAAGAACGGTTGGCGACTTGAGTCTGTTCTACAAGTATTTTCATGGAAAGTGTTCGGAGGATGTGGCCCGTTTAATTCCTCCCAAAGCGGTGCACGTTAGAAATACACGTCGCACTGATACTTCACATCCGTATGAGGTTCAGCTTGTTACTCCTCGTTCAACGCTTTTCAAGCAGTCTTTTATATGGAGAACATCATCCCTTTGGAATAATTTGCCCAGGACTGTGTTTCCCACCGAGTACAATTTACAGCTATTCAAGAACAACGTGAATCGCTTTTTCCGCACACGTGTCGCTTCTGTAGCGCTTTAGGGACCTCCTTGTACACGTGTGCTAGACCCATAAAAAAAAATAAAAAAATATCGAAATATGATAAAAATTGATAAAAGGAATGTAAACAAAACTTAAAGTGTCTTAACAGCATCGAGACATATCAGTTATTTTATAGATCCCAAACTAGAAGTCTAAATAACTTCAAACAGCCGTATTTTCTTTGTTATTTAATTTTGATACGGCAGATATTTTAAGCAGTTTTATTATAGTGAGTATATAAATTGTGAAAAAATGTCTCAATTTAGAAAACATCTCGTATTTTTACGTGCAAAACGGCTTGGTAGTTGAGAACTCAGTAGTAAAAAAAAATAATATATTTTTGATACATTATAATTTCATTTTACCACAGTTCTCTTGTTTTTAATGTTCCGTACGGAATACTTATAAGATGACTTCGGTGTCTGTCCGTCTGTCTGTCTGTCACACCTGATTTTCTCCGAAACTATTTGTCATAGAAAGTTGAAATTTGGTAATAATATAGGAATTGATGGCCTCATCAGAGCCATGTAGTTTGGAAAATTAAATTTTGACTTAAAGGGTTAGTTTTGGAGGGTGAAATCGGAAGTGAAAAAAAATTTTTTTACTAGGTCATCGAGTGTGGTGTCAAATAAAAGGTTGTGAAAACACGAGTAAAAAATATATATATAATGTAATACTTGGGCGCACTTTCCTTTGTATTATTTTCAAAAAATCGCGAAAAATCGCTGTCCACCCGCCTTATCTCGAAAAGTACTTATCAAAAAATTTCGAAAAAATTCTGGCATATTCTCCAGGGGGTGTAGATTGAACGAAAATTATCACGAGTGCATTATCTTTAATAATTTATCTGGTATATAAAAAAAAACAAAAATTACAAGGTCATCAGTTTTCAGTAAAGATTAGAAACAAACTTTGTTGAAAACTCATTTGGGGTGTGTTTTGTGAAGTCACTGATCATTTTATACTTCCGTAACAAATTTTTTTATTTTAAAAGCTATCAACGTACGGAACACTAATTGCGTAAGTTCAACTTGCACTTGACCGGTTATATTTTTTTAATTTTAGTATGTAATGAAAAATACTATCGTTCAACAAATGGTGGCATAAGGCAAATCACTTTAATTTTATTAAAATAAACTCAAATTCGAAATAACGAAACGAGAGAACCTTTGAAATCACCTTAAATAATTCATATATCCATAAAATATTTATAATAAATATATGCTTTGTTGTTTCTCGTCCTCTGACTAAATCTCTAAAGTCCATTTGTTTGAAGTTAATAGCACACAACATGGTTTAAAAACATTAAAATATCATAAACCATAAGCGTCCGAAATTTCTCTACCAATTACAGTAATACCCGCTTAGCGCGACCCCGTTACGCGCGGTTTCACTATAACGCGAATTTCAAATTTCGCGCTCATGTAGTCATTAACTTCTCTATGGTCGCGGGGGGATCCCCGCTTTCTCTGAATATTCTCTTTGAAGAATTGGGAATTCCCTGTCCTTCGACTTTGTTCTATGGGGATTTCCTCGTTCGTTTCGTGTGTTCATTTGTTCCGTAATGTTAGTTCGGTCGGCTGGCAGTTTTGTTTTAATATTTATTGGAGATACATACATACATAATTTAACCCTACGTTAAAAATGCCGCCTGTAAAGAAAAAAGAGCGTAAAAGCGTCACTTTGGAATTGAAGATGAAAGTGTTAAGAAGAATGGAAAATGGAGGCAAAGCAACAATTGTTGGGAGAGATTTTGGACTCTCAGAATCGACTGTGAGAACGATTTATAAAAATCGGGAAAAAATTAAAATCTCCAGCGAAGGTTCAACACCTATAAGTGCAACAAAAAACTTTCTCGTTCGAGATCATCTATCTTAGAAAGAATGGAGAAATTACTGTCAGTCTGGATCGAAGATTTGAATAAGAAGAACACACCACTAAGTTAAGATCTCATATGCACAAAAGCAAAATCTTTGTATGAGATGCTGAAAACAAAAGAAGGAGAAGGGAGTGCCACTCCGACTTTTGCTGCCAGCAGAGGCTGGTTCCATCGGTTCAAGCAGCGTTCTAATCTTCACAATATCCACATAACAGGCGAGGCGGCCAGCGCGGACATTCAAGCTGCAGCTGAGTTTCCAGACAAGTTTCAAGACTTCGTTAGACGAGAGAAAATTCCTGCTTGTCTCATCTTCAATGTTGATGAGACCGCACTTTACTGGAAAAAAATGCCATCTCGAACATTCATTTCTAAGGAAGAACGTCAAGCCAGTGGTTTCAAAGCTGCGAAAGATCGACTAACACTTCTGCTGGGTGGTAATGCCACTGGTGATTTCAAACTGAAACCTTTACTAGTGTACCATTCAGAAACACCCCGTGCAATGCGAGGCACAGACAAGACAAGTCTACCAGTTGTGTGGCGATCAAACAGAAAGGCGTGGGTTACACGGGAAATTTTTCAAGAATGGTATTCTAATAGTTTTTGCCCATCAGTCAAATCATACTGTGACAGAAATGGGCTTGAACCTAAAGTTATATTACTCTTAGACAATGCCCCAGGACATCCAACCTCACTTGATACGCCCAGAGACTTAAAAGTGTACGTAAAGTTCCTTCCACCAAACACTACGTCAATATTACAACCTATGGACCAGGGAGCAATAGCAAACTTCAAAGCTTATTACCATCGCCGCACTTTTAGCCAACTAATTCATGAAACTGACGGGGAAGGAAGACAGTCTATGCGAGAGTGGTGGAAGTCATACAACATTATGAAGTCTATTCACAACATAGAAGAGGCTTGGAAGGAAGTTAAAAATGAGTTGTATGAATGGGGTGTGGCGTAATCTTTGGCCAGATGTAGTGGAAGCACCTAGAAGAATTGTCCAGATGCAGAGACAAGTGCTTGAAGACATTGCTGCAATGATTGAGGGGTCTGAACTTGAAGATGTCACGGTAGAAGATCTCGTAGAACTTGTAGCAACGCACGACGATCCTATTAGCAATGAAGATCTGATCGAGTTACAGAATAATCCTATCTACGATGAGGAAGAACAAGTAGAAGAGAAAGTTTTATCTTCAGGGGAAATACAAAATGCACTTTCTAAAATTTATTCAGGTTTGGACATATTGCAGAGTATAGACAATAATGATGACCGTGTCTTGACCGTGTGTCAAACAATTAAAAACAGTGTTGGGTGTTATGAACGTATTTTACAAGAACGTAAACAAAACGTTACCCAAAAGACAATAGATGTATTTTTTCCGTAAAAAATAAGAGTATGTATTGCATAAAGTGTTCTTAGAATTAAAGTGATTGATTAAAATGATTTGTATTTTTTTGTATTAAATTTTGACTATGTTTAATCATAAACCTCGATATACGCGAATTTCAGTTAACGCGATTTTTTTCGGAACGTATCCCTCGCGTAAAGCGGGGTATTACTGTATTTGCATTTTTAGTTTTAATCACCTTTATTTTCTATCTCTATACAACAATGCGACCTTTTTCTAAAAAATATTTTATTACATGTCTTCTAAACTTTACAATAGGCTATATAGATCAACGCATTTCAAAGTTTATTAGTGTTCCGTACGGAACACTTATAGATCACTTCGGTGTCTGTCTGTCTGTCTGTCAGTCTGTCCGTCCGTCTGTCACACCCCAATTTTCTCCGAAACTATTTGTCATAGAAAGTTGAAATTTGGTAATAATATAGGAATTGATGGCCTCATCAGAGCCCTGTAGTTTTAAAAGTTAAATTTTGACTTAAGGGGTTAGTTTTGGGGGGTGAAATCGGAAGTGAAAAAAATATTTTTTTACTAGGTAATCGAGTGTGGTGTCAAATGAAAGCTTGTAAAAACACGAGTAAAAATATATATATAATGTAATACTTGCGCGCACTTTTCTTTGTATTATTTTTTAAAAAAATCGCGAAAAAAATCGCTGTCCACCCGCCTTATCTCGAAAAGTACTTATCAAAAAATTTTGAAAAGATTCTGGAATATTCTCCACGGGGTGTAGATTGAACGAAAATTATCATGAGTGCATTCCCTGTAATAATTTATCTGGTATATAAAAAAAACAGAAATTTCAAGGTCATCAATTTTCAGTAAAGATTGGAAATAAACTTTGTTGAAAACTCATTTGGGGTGTGTTTTGTGAAGTCACTGATCATTTTATACTTCTGTTACAACATTTTTTATTTTAAAAGCAATCAACGTACGGAACACTAATTGCGCAAGTTCAACTTGCACTTGACCGGTTATTTTAATGAGTAAATGATGAAATGAAATTAAAATCTTATTTGTATGATAAAGGCCTAAACGGGTACAATTAACAATTCTTAAGAACTAGAAATCTATAGTGTTATAAAGCTTAATAATAATAGGTACAATAAAATTATTTGAGATTTTTGCACTTATTGGAATATAATTAATTAAAGTACTTAGCGATAGCGATAGGTGCCTAAGTACCTAAGTATGCAATAAAAATATTCTGTGTAAGTATAAAAATAAAGCGAAAACCTATAATATGCTTAGTTCAAATCAGAATAGCGATGGCTTCAACTTTCAGTTCTGCCCCGGTCAAACTTCGCGGAGTCTGTAAATCTGCATTTTCCCTGCGAGAAAAAACAATGATACTTAATGTCCACGACGTCCTAGTGCATCAACAGCCATCAAGCGAAATCCGTGAAATTGTGGAGACCTGTGCCAACATGACGGCAGTTGGATCAGCAACTATTTATAGATTTCTAAAAGAAACGCGGTCCTTGCAACGAACCTCAGAATCACAAAGGAAAGGAGCCCTTAGAGGTCGATGAAAACCTTTAAAAACGCAATAAGAAAAAAGTACACCTTTTTTTATTAAGAAAGAAATACCTACACTACATAAAGTTTAACAAGAAATCAGAGGAGACCAGCACTTACCAGATTTATAAAAAAGGAAATTATGGAAAATCCTTCATAACCTGAATTTTCATTGGGAAAAACACTATAGAAAATCTGTTCTTATCGATAAAACAGAAATAAATTTTTGGAGAATATTTTTTATTTAGATGAGACTTGGGTTAATGAGGAACATAGTGAAAAAATTCTGGATTAACAAAAACATTAAGAGTGCGAAACAAGCTTTTATGGAAGGTTGGTCAACTGGATTACAACCCCCTTCAGGAAAAGGTCGCAGGCTAATTACAGCACATATTGGTAGTGAAAACGGATTTGTCGACGGTGGCTTGTTGGATTTCGAATCAAAATCAACTAAAGATTACCATGAGAAGAGTTCTTCCAACAAATGATTGAATGTATACCAGCAGAATCAGTTATAGTATTAGACAATGCCCCATACCATTCTTGATTATTAGAACGACTCCCGACAAATTCATGGAAGAAAACGGATATTCTTCAGTGGATAGGAGACAAAAATCTCAAACATAAAAATGTTATGTTAAAAGCGGAATTTCTCAAAATTGCGCACAGTTCAAGAAATACGCAGTCGATGAGATGGCAAAGGAACGAAATATCACAGTGCTTAGATTACTCCCATATCATTGCGAATTGAATCCCATAGAGCTAATTTGGGCACAAATGAAAGGTTTCGTTGCAAGGCACCACGTTCAAACTTCAAGACATAAGGCAATTATTACTCGCTAGAATAGAGAGGATCAAAGAGAATAATTGGAAAAATGCCATTCGATATGTTATAGAAGAAGAAAATAAAATATGGAAACTTGACGAATACATCGAAGAAACTGTGGAAATAGAACCCTTAATTATCAATTTAAGAGAAGTCGAGTCTTCAGATTTTGAAGATGATTGTTTTTGATTGTAATTAAAGTACTTAAATATCGTGAATTGTGAATTTGTATATATTTGTATATATATATATATATATATATATATATATATATATATATATATATATATATATATATATATATATATATATATATATATATGTATATATGTAGATCTATAGATTAAAAAGTTTTTGCTAATAAATCTTATATTTCTATAACTTTACTTTTAATATAATTTTATTTATTAAACACTAAAAGCAGGTTACGCTCGGACGGCTATGCTACCTGTGACCCTCATTTACATTTAATGACTCTATTATATAGCAGAGGTTTTCTGCCTAAAATAGGGTGAACCCTTAAAAATAATTCAAAACAGGTAACAAAGTCCAGTAAAATGCATAAAAAATCTCTTCTTTTTGGGCACATCCCAACATCTATTTGCATCTAAAATGAGAGAATTCTGCTATCAACTCCAAACAAATACGCTTCAAGCCAAAATTTCTAGAATTGATTTTTTTAAAGCGAAATCCAAAATAAATTATTAATTGACTGTATTTGTCCAATATTAAGAAACATTTTTCATTATAAAATAATAAATAAAAGTAATAAAATGATTTGGTAGCTAAAAAAGTATTTTTACTATTAATTTACTATATATCCAGATCCCTAAATAACTTTTCATTTTAGTTTTTATTAACCGGCCAAAATAATAACAATTTATATATATATATATATATATATATATATATATATATATATATATATATATACTATTTTAATAGTCAAAATGCACTTCCGGAATTCCAAAAAACTAACCTACCTTCAAAAAACCCCCGAAAATTATTAAACCCTACACACTACGCGGAATAACTGCAAATGTTACACTGAACCAACTGCAATCGTTTATCTGAAAAAGTTAACTTTCTCCTAACCTACTTAACGCTAAAGAAATTTTCGTAATGAAACTTCGCGAAACACAGTAGTATAGCGCGCGATGAATAAACCTAATCGACCATATTAGTGCGCTATTTAAGCATTGGCGTAACAAGAGCTTTTTCTAAAGGGGTGTATGCCGAGAATTAAAACTAATATTAGGAAGTAGTCGAATTTGTTTTTGGGATAAATCGTAAAATATAAATCTGTACCTCAGAGGTAAAGTGTCGTAACTACGAAATTTATGATTTCGGGTTATCGTTGCATCTATCATGAAAATGTTCACATTTTTTAGTGGTAAACCGGAAAAAGGTAAAACATTGAATTAGAAATCCTAAATCTTATATAGAAATGCCCATTGGTTTACATCATATAAGAAAAAATATTTTAATAACAATTTTGGAAATTAATTCCTGTAAAATTACACACAAATTACACACATGCATACCTTTGGGGTACAGAAATAAGAAGAAAATTTCGTATTTTTCCATATACAGTTGTTGAAAAAACCGCGAGTCGGGGAGAGATTTTATTTACGAGCCCCCACTTCCGTAGAAATTAGGCGATGTAAAGGCCACTTTCTAAACAAACTTTCTCTTATAGTAGAACTTGGAAAGGGTGACTGGGAGGAGAGCTTACCAAGAAAAGTCCATCTCTTAAAAAAAATTCTCTTATATTGAACTTTACGATCATCTAAAATCTATGATTGGGGAGGAAGTGATTTCCAAAAAGAACCTCCACTTATAATAAAAATGTTACCATCTTTTTAAATTAATGACCGGGGATTTTTAAACCAAAGAACCCTTTCCTATAACAAGATTTTACCCCTTCTAAAAATGATGCCAGGAAGAATTTCCAAAAAACGAACCTCCATTTAAAACAAAATATTACTTCATTACACGCCATTCTCAGGAAAATCGCTGGGCTAAGATTGCTCTCTGGATAGGTACTGGATTCTTCTGACTGGCCTCCTCCCGCTCCTTTCATATTCAAAACTCTCATTAACAATCAATTTTGACTGCCTTCTGTGAATTGCATTAATGGGATACGCTCCCTTGAAATTTTCAAAAATCATTTTGTTTTGATTAGATTTATTTTTTTTTATACTTTTAAGAATATTTCAAGCTTTACAAAATAGAATATAGACTTTTAAGTCGCAGACGCGTTACTTTTTTTCTTTTGCGTTTTTTTCTCGAAACTACTTTTTTCAAACTCGTGGACAAACTATTTCTAGAACAACCGAACCGATTTTGATAAAATCTATACCACATATTCTTTATAATATTATCTTGAACTCGACATACGGTTTTTTCGATTGGATGCACCGTTCATTTTTTATTAATTTTTAAAGCTCAAAATTTTTGTGAAAAATCCGAGTTTTCTTTTGGAACGGCTGTCACTTCTACAAAAAAAATTTCCCCCATATGTGGCCACTTAACTACGACCTTCCTTAACAATACAAAAATTATTTGTTGAGTTTTTAGACAATTCCTGGCCGAGAAAAAAACATGGTTTTGGAAGGATTCAACAGCTTCTTGAGGTGATGAGAATCGCTGTCCACGCATTTTTTTTTTGACATTCGGGGACAAAAAGAAATCGTTAGGCGATAAATCAGGTGATGAGACATTAATCTGATGTTTTTCTCCGTCAAATAATCAATTTTTTGACGTGTTGTATGAGAGTGGGCACTGTTATGGTGAAAAATGATGCGACGTTTTTGATTGTTTTTCCTGATTTCATCAGGATGTCTGGCAAACATATTATTGTATTCTATTCAGCATTAACTGTTCTTCGATCCTCTAAAGCAATGGTCGCAATATGTTCAGTATAACCAAAGAAACAAGCGGTCATTTTCTTGGAAGCGAATGAACTTCACACTTTTGTTGGATTCGGTTCATCTTGGAATACTCACACAGTTGTATGTTGCTTAGTTTCCGGCTCGAACGAATATATCCACGTTTCGTCTTGTGTTACGATGCTGTATATGGATTTTCGATGTCCTCTGTCGAATTTTTCGAGCATTTCCTTACTCCAATTGACACGAGGCAGTTTTTGAGTTTTGGTCAAATTATGCACAATCCATCGGGAACAGATCTTTTTCACAGCTAAATGTTCATGCAAAATCAAATGTACTACAGTCTTCGATATACCTAAGAATTCCTCTGACTTACGGTAAGTCACATGCCGATCCTCTTTAATCATGTTATGCACAGCATCGATGTTTTTTGGAACAACAATCGATTTTGGTCGACCTTCATGAAATTCAACGCTGACAGAAGCGCAACCATGACGAAATTCTGCAAACCAATTGTAAACACTCTTTTCTGATGATGACTGATTACCAAAAGTTGAACAAAGCAATTCGAGGTATTGTTATTGAATTAGGCCTTTACTAAAATCGTAAAAAATCATACAACGAAAACCTTCACGTGAAATTTCCGTTTGTTCACAAAACTGTTTTTTTTAACGTTCACTGTAAACAAACTACCTGGTCAATTTCTAAGCAGCCACTGTCTTAACAATAATAAATGTCAAATTTTACAGCAAAAGTAATGTCACGTCATCCAGTGGTCGTTTGTAAAAACTTAAATGGCGGCCCTCGTATCATTGATTCCGGAAAAGGGAAGCGCACACATCCATACTGCACATCGTATACGAAACACACTTTGCGGGCTGCGGTGTAGCCAGGTTCAAGGGGCGGTGAAATTTGCATACAAAAAGCATTTCTTTAAGAAAAAAAAAAGTACAAAAAAGGCAGAACTACGCAAAGATCTATCGATAAATAGAGGGGCGGTAAACGATGATGACAAAAAATACCCTCTTGTACCTGGAACTTTAAGAGCTTAGACCCCTCTCAATATAGTATACTAAAAATCGATGACCGGGGAGGGAGAGGGAGATTATTCATAGAAAGAAAACGTTTTCTCTCCAAAAATTTACACAACCTCTAAAAACGGAAGACAGAGGGAGGGGAGATTTTTCACAAAAAAAGAATCCCTACTTACATGGGAACTCTAAAACTCATACTCAATTTAAATATCGATGACTGGAAGGGGAAGAGATTATTTTCAAAAAAGAACCTTTACCTACTGTGTAACTCTAAAAACTTATATTTTTAAAATAATAAATTAAATAAATAAGAATTTAAAAATTGATATTCGGGGGTGAAAAATTTATACAAATAACCGGTCAAGTGCAAGTCGAACTTGTGCAATTAGTGTTCCGTACGTTGATTGCTTTTAAAATAAAAAATTTTGTTGTGGAGGTATAAAAATGATCAATAACTTCACCAGACACGCCCCAAATGAGTTTTCAACAAAGTTTGTTTCCGATCTTCGTTGAAAACTGATGACCTTGAAATTTTTGTTTTTTTTTATATACCAGATAAACTATTGAAGGTAATGCACTCGTGATAACTTTCGTTCAATCTTCACCCTGTAGAAAATATTCTAGAATTTTTTCAAAATTTTTTGATCAGTACTTTTCGAGAAAAGGGGGGACAGCGATTTTTGGCAAGTTTTTAAAAACAATACAAAGAAAAGTACGTTATATATATTTTTAACTCGTGTTTTTACAAGCTTTCATTTGAAACTCCACTCGATGAATTGATAAAAAAAAAATTTTCACTTACGATTTCACCCCCCAAAACTAATACTTTAAGTCAAAATTTATTAGTGTCAAATTTCAACTTTCTATGCCAAATAATTTCGGAGAAAATCGGAACAGACACCGAAGTGATATTATAAGTGTTCCGTACGGAATACTAAAAAGCACTATCGATAAAAAAAGTTCCATTTCTAAGTGGCGTATTTTCCATATACATAGGGGTCCTGGTGCCCTTGGCTACGCCACAGTTTACGGGTATTCTGGAATATATATTTTCATACTGTTTATTTAGGGATGCCATTGTAGATCTACAGTTACTAACACTTTAACTAATTTGTTATGTTTTCTAACATGAACCAAGAATTTGTTAAACCATCTAATAATTAATTTATTTTACATTAAGATTTTATAACGGTTCTTATATGCAATACAATTAATTTACGATTGGGATATTTCAACGATCGTACGTGTAACGCTCCTTTTCATTTTATGCCCATATTATTTCGAGCCATATGATTCTTTCTGTGGATAATGAATACTTTCTATTGAAACTACTGCGTGTTTATAAAGTAGCAGCAGAACCATTAATTTTTAATCTAGATGGTTAATTTTGAATTTCATATTTATAAACTACAATGCAGGTAGAATTTGTGTACCAATATCTACATTCAGATTTACTTACTATTAACCATTTTATATATATATATATATATATATATATATATATATATATATATATATATATATATATATATATATATATATACATGTGCGTGTGTGTAGTAGCGGTTTTTCGAGTATCCCGAGTGGTTTCGCTGACGTTTCGATGGAATCTCATCCATCTTTTTCAAAGCGTTGATCACTGGACGGTGTCTTGGCGTTGAATGTCGAGACTGGCTCCGAGGGCACCGGTTTTATGTGCTGGGGGCGTGGCGCTATTGGTTGAGCGGTTCTGGCCAATAGAGGCTTGGCTTTGACTGCGCGTTTTCGGTCCTGTAGTTCTTTGTAATATTTGTGTTGGTAAAGTAACATATGGTTGAGTTATTATTTCTCTTGGTTTGACTTGTTATTGGGATAGAATATGTTTCCAAGAGTTTGGTAAACGTTGGCTATCATCCCGATTATTTAAATTGTTGTTGGGCCTCTTTTCTATTTCTATGGCTTCTTTGGTTACCCTAGGGGATAGGTTTTCACTTCTCTGTAGGGTTCTGGTTTTGTCAAAATCGATTTTGTGGCCCGGTATTGTGTACATGTTGTGCTAGGGAAGAGGTGGTGGATTTTTATTTTACGGCATTTTTGTGTTCGTCTCTTCTGGCGCTGATTTTCCTGTTTGTTCAGTCCTGACACGGAATTTCATATACACCTTGGTCTTTTAAGGCTATAATATCTTTTGGTGTTGGTAGAATATCTTCAATTTTTTGATTCGTTGTGTAAGTGGTCTCAATTTGGTGTTTTCCTAGAAGTCTTCCTATTTTGTCTGTGATGCCTTTTATATATGGGAGAATACGTCTTTCTTTCCGGTTTGTGTTGTTTATTTAGGGCCCGCCGGATCGTGTTTTGATTGTATCCATTTGAAAGTAAAACGTTCCGAAGGAGCTTGGTTTCTTGTTGCAAATATTCCTTGTCTGTTAGGGTTTGTGATCGGTGAGCTAAGGATTTGGCAACGGAGAAGAGTTGGACTAGGTGGTGATGTGAGCTGGCATTTAAGTATCTGTTTGTATGTGTCGGTTTTCTATATACTGAGTGAGACAAAGAACCATCTAATTTTCTTCGAAGCAAGACATCTAGGGATGATAGTTGTTCTGCTACTTCTTTTTCCATTGTAAATTTAATATTTGGATGTATATTGTTAAGGTGTTCCAGGAATTTATTTAAGTTGTCTTCACCGTGTTGCCATAGCCATGTTTTCGGTTTATGCGAAGCAGTTTCTGGAGCTAGTGTTTCGAAATGTTCTATGTATAGATTAGCTAGTGCTGATGACAATGAAGAGCCCATCGAGGCACCTTCTATTTGTTTGTATCTTTGGCCTGAATAGACGAAGTATATATTAGCAAGGCAGTGTTTTGATAGACTGATGACGTATTCGGGCAGGTTGAATTTCGTCTCTATGATAGACAGTGCTTCGCTAACTGATATTTACGTGACATGACATCAAAACCGACAAGTAAATCATTTTTCTCTAGCTGCATGTTTTTTATGATTTGAATAAAATGTTGTCATGGCTAGGTGTTTGGCTAAATCTTGTGTCGGGGAACCAAACGAGCTAACTATGGGTCTTAAGGATGCTCCTTGTTTGTGGACTTTCCGTAATCCATACATTTTTGGGCATCTTGATAATTTCTCTCTAGGGATAAGTTTCTTTTTTGTTTCTTCACAAAGAGAAGAGGCCTTGATTAGGGATTTAGCGGTTTTCTCTAGGTATGTTGTCGGATAACTTGTTATAGTTTTATACGAAGGAACATTTAAAAGGTTGAGCATCTTTTGGTGATAGTCGTCAGAGTTGAGAACCACGGTGGCATTGCCCGGTAAGACAATAATTGATCGGTCTTTGCGCAGATCGCGCAAAGCTCGAAGTTCTTCACCGGATATGTTTTTCTTGGGCCGCTTGGATTTGCGTAGAATGCTAGTTGTTTCTTGACGAATAATTTCCGCAGTGTCTGCATTCAGTTCGGTGATTGCCTTCTCAACTCCATAGATTATTTTCTCAACTGGGATGCGTGACGGAGCAATAGCGAAGTTGAAACCCTTGGCTAGTGCTTTTTCAGCTGCTGGAGTGTGCAATTTGTTTGACAGGTTGTGTACTAGGGTAGGACCGTCTTGGTGTCTTTCTGCTAGTGCGTTTTGTTGTTTCCGTAGTAGCACAGAGAAACATATATATATATATATATATATATATATATATATATATATATATATATATATATATATATATATATATATATATATATATATATATGTATATATATATATATATATATATATATATATATATATATATATATATATATATATATATATATATATATATATGGTGCATTAGTGAAGCAATCAAGGCGAATCGCACTTTGGAAGATCCCAAAAGTATTCTCTGTATTTGCTAGACCATCCCAAGACGCGTTTCCGCCGTATCACGACTCATCAGCTCGGCTAGGTTCAGCAAACACAAAGAACACCAGTTCAGACCTTATCCGGGTACCAACGGAAAACCATGACAAAATAGATGCTTATACTGCACTCTGTCGGTAACTTATCTAAAGTCTTTCCGAATAAAGCGGCCAGACCACAGCTGACACTTAATTGCAGAAGCGCACCTTCTCAAGCTTCCCGCTCGGAGGTATAGATGGCGCATTGGTGAAGCAACCAAGGCGAATCGAAAAAATCCGCACTTTGGAAGTTTCCTAAAGTGTTCTCTGTATTTGCTAGACTATCCCAAGACGCATTTCGCCGTATCACGGCTCATCAGCTTAGTGGTTAGTAGTTAGTACCCGGATAAGGTCTGAAATGTCAACGTCTGCCTGTATATATGCACATGTTCGTGGATAGAAAATCTGGGCCCAGAAGAGGTTACCATCCCAAGACGCGTTTCGCCGTATCACGGCTCATCAGCTGGGCTAGGTTTAGCAAACACAAAGAACACCATTTCAGACCTTATCCGGGTACTAACTACTAACCACTAAGCTGATGAGCCGTCATACGGCGAAATGCGTCTTGGGATAGTCTAGCAAATACAGAGAACACTTTTGGAAACTACCAAAGTGCGGATTTTTCGATTCGCCTTGGTTGCTTCACCAATGCGCCATTTAAACCTTCAAGCGGGGAGCTTGAGAAGGTGCGCTTTTGTAATTCAGTGTCAGCTGTGGTCTGGCCGCTTTGTTCGGAAAGACTTTAAATAAGTTACCGACAGAGTGCAGTATAAGCATCTATTTTGTCATGGTTTTCCGTTGGTACCCGGATAAGGTCTGAACTGGTGTTCTTTGTGTTTGCTGAACCTAGCCCAGCTGATGAGCCGTGATACGGCGAAACGCGTCTTGGGATGGTAACCTCTTCTGGGCCCAGATTTTCTGTCCACGAACATGTACATATATACAGGCAGACGTTGATTTTTATATTAGGATTTATTTTTCTGTTGATTATGTCTAACAAAAGCAAAAAGAGGTTAGTTCCATTTTTTAAAAAAAAATAGCTATATTATAAAAACAGAAAAACCAACATTTTTTTCCACAATATCATCCTTATTTCAATTAAATATTACCTAAGGACGGGTAAAGCCCCCCCCCCCTCTATATCGTTTCTGTATGTATATATATATATATATATATATATATATATATATATATATATATATATATATATATATATATATATATATATATATATATATATATATATATATATATATATATATATATATATATATATATATATATATATATATATATATATATATATATATATATATATATATATATATATATATATATATATATATATATATATATATATATATATATATATATATATATATATATATATCAAGCATATATATATGTATATATACTCGTATATACACAGTCGACACTGTTGATAGTGAAACTCTATATAGTGAAAAAACTCTCTATAGTGAAATTTCGGTCAACATTTTAGTCTTTCACTATATAGTGAGTGTCGACTGTATATATATATATATATATATATATATATATATATATATATATATATATATATATATATATATATATATATATATATATATATATATATATATATATATATATATATATATATATATATATATATATATATATATATATATATATATATATATATATATACATATAATATATAAGTAAAGAAAAGATTTAAACTAAGAAATGAATGTTTCACTCCATATCAGAGGTCGTCAGCCATCCTAGGTGACGAGGCAATCCGATCAGCAAGTCAGATTTAAAATGCAACCATTCAAAACCGTCAGTCGACAAAAAGCCTTCCGGTGTGAAACCGACATAACTTTAATTCACGAGTAAAACGTGAAGGTAAAATAAGATTTTGTATCATTGTTATTATAAGCAAATAGAGTAGTAATACCGCTATCTTCGTTTTTTGGGGGGCTGAAGTACTAAAGAGATCTCTATACTGCGGTCAGCAATGGTCCTGTTTCTGTTGAACTTAATCCTTACCGCTAAAAGTCCGATAATGGTATTAGTACTCTATTGTTAAAGCTACTGCTATTCACCTAATAGCGGTATTAGTACCCTAGTCGCTTTTAATAATAAAATTACTAAATGTTACTTATGAGTTTTCATCTTGAATTTCTTCTTTATGTTTTTAAATGTATGTTATAAATATGTACATATATATATATATATATATATATATATATATATATATATATATATATATATATATATATATATATAATATAAATATATATATATATATATATATATATATATATATATATATATATATATATATATATATATATATGATATATATATATATATATATATATATATATATGATATATAGGGTGTTATGGAAATCACTGCATATATTGGAACTGGCACCTCCTTGTAGCAAAAAGCAATTCACCCTAAATAGCGGATCTTAATAATAAAGTTAATAATAGACCCTCAATAAATGATGATATGAATGAAATGAAAATAATGTTTTCGCTTCGGCACTGGAAAACAACATAACTAAACACTATGGCCGACTGCTAACAAGAACGAGCCTGCGCCTGAACTATTTTGTACAACGGCAGTCTGTCATGTGCGTGTTGGTTTGGCGGTAAAATTCAGTTTTGCTCTTTTTTTATTTTTCAAAATTTACAAAATCAACTCGCCCATAAAAGGCCGGCATTGAATAGAAATAATTCCTTGAAACGCCCGAGAACAACTTGATCATTGCTCAGTAACAGCTGATTTTCAAGTAGGAAGAGTTGGGCAAATCGACCCTCAGCTTAAAAAAATCGTGGGTAATAATATATTTTCGCCTACAAAAATATTTAACCTTGATGAAAGTGAATTTTCCACCGTTCGAAAAAAAAAGGCAAATAGTTTCATAATTAAAAAGAAAGAAACAAATCGGCACAAGCACACGGAGAAAAAGGCCTTGTGTTGTGCCAGTCTGGCTGAACACTTTGTGCCACCAATGCTTATATGAGACAAAATCCTGAATTGAGGGATGGCACACCTTCTGAGAGTGTTATCACAATTCCAAATATATTAACTCAAACTTATTTGTAAAATGGACGAAACATCTTATAGGCATTGTAAAATCAACCCCTGAAAATAAAGTGTGATTTCTGTTTGATAGAAATACAACTCATTAAAGAACCTGGAAACGTTCAATATAGCAAAGGCTAATAGGATAATAACTGCCAGGCCTTAGTAATAATAATAATAATACTTTATTTTTCCAGCGACATTTTACAATAAATGTATGGAATTCGTCATTATACAACACTAATACAAATAATACAGATAACATTAATAGAGTATAACACAAACGATCTCGATACAATTTCTAACGGTGATTAGATATTCCAAAACTCATCCAAACTATAGAATTCTCTATTGATTGAAAAACGCTTAAGATTTCTTTTAAAGCTCAAAAGACCATGGTCCGTCCCAACATGCCCGCGAAGCCGGTTAAATACAGCACGTCCCAAGTTTTGTGGGGAGTTCTTACCGATGTTCAACCGACTCAACGGCACATAAAGTCTGTCTCGGGTTTGGTAACTGTGAATATTAGCATGTTGCATATAATTGCATATAATGCAATTATTTAAATAAATATTTTACTGAACTCATATATAAAAATTCCAGCAAGCGTCAGAAGCCCCAATCGCGCAAACTGTGACTGCATGATGTGCCCGGAGAAACACCCAGCATAGCTCTCATGATCCGCTTCTGCGCGGCAAAAACATTCTTTGCTGAGGAGGAAGAACCCCAAAAACAAATTCCATAGTGCAGTCTTGATCCCACATATGCATTGTAAACCGAAAGGAGCTCGTGCTGAGGCAGGACCAATCTAAGATTTCTCATCATAAAACAAAAACTGCTTAATTTAGAGCACAACATGCTGCAGTGCTCCTTCCAATCAAGATTCTGGTCCATTATTAAGCCCAGAAACTTTAAATGAGCTGAACGATCAATAGCCTCTCCGTCCACTAATATGTTCAGATTGTCAATTGTTCTGGTTTGTGGTGAATGAAATCTAACATAACTCGTCTTGGAGCCATTCAGATGCAGAGAATTGTTATTAAACCATTGCATCAGCGAGCTCATTCCGACACTATACATATCTTCTAAGCTTGTATGGTCCGGAGAGGATACTATAAAAGACGAGTCATCTGCGAACAGAGCCATCGTCCATCCGGGATTAACCACCGATGCCAGATCATTGTTGTAACATGTACTCACCGGCTTCAGCCACTGGGCGTCTCTTTTTTTAAACCTATGAGCAGTTATTATATTGAAGCAACAGAAAAATGTTTGAGGACAAATCTACGTCGTCAAGTAACGCAATATCAAGTTTTACCAAAGCACTGCTATCATTGGCACCATTGTGAACGGGTTTAAGGCGGTTGGAGTATGGCTCATGGCAAAACCGTCTTACCCGAACATTTGTTTAAAGCTGAAAATATAAATGCTTTCTCTCTCTCAAACAAAGTGAAGTAATGAAAGCATATCGGTCTTACAAGACGCTTCTATTATTATCAATATTGAAAACAAACAAATTGCTCAGCAACCTGCTGTCTTCGAATAGATTGCCACATTTAAATAGTGAACCTCTACTTCGGGATTGAACGCTAAGGCTAAAAAATGGTAAAAAATCTTTATGCCAAACACTACAAAAAATACTGTAACAAAAAACTGTGGGAATTACATTAAGTCCTTACAAAAATAGGTTGGAAGAACCATCACCATCCAAACCGAGGAAAAATACTACTAAAAAAGGTAAAGACATCAATAAAAAAAGAAGGAATCAAAAAAAAAAAGAAAAACACCAATAACAAAAATAATACAATTTACATAACTCTGTACCAACTTAAACTAAAATCTAATGCCTGCATCAGCCGCCCTAACAAAGGAAGGATTTCTTTTCGGCTTTCGACAAAAAATCCTTTAGAAGAAAGCCAACAAGGTGAACGGCTTTTAAAAATCTACCTTAATAATTTATTTATTATGTTCTTCTCTTTAAAATGAAGCAAATAAAATTTTAACGGATTACATGTGTTCAAATTTTTACTTATAAAAAAAATTGAAATAGAAAACTTGTGAAATTAATATTTGGTGTCAGGAAGTAATTGTTTACATGGTAACAATTTATTTTTTTTAAAATTTGTTTAGGAAAAACCTGTCAAAAAATATTCATGTCATCATTTCTTTAGGGTCGATTTTTTTCTTTATTATTCAGATTCACTATTTAAGGAGAATTTTCAGCCAGTTTCAATATGAATTCCATAACACCCTATATATATATATATATATATATATATATATATATATATATATATATATATATATATATATATATATATATATATACACATATATATATATATATATATATATATATATATATATATATATATATATATATATATATATATATCTATATATATATATATATATATATATATATATATATATATATATATATATCTATATATATCTATATATATCTATATATATATATATATATATATATATATATATATATATATCTATATATATATATATATATATATATATATATATATATATATATCTATATATATCTATATATATCTATATATATATATATATATATATATATATATATATATATATATATATATATATATATATATATATATTACTATATGTTGGCAATCGACGCACGAATTCCACTTGCACAGCGTTTTATAATTATGAAAATTAAAATTAAACAACAGATTAAATTAGAAACTGATGGTTCTGCTGTTACTTGATAAACAAGTAGTAGCTTCAATAGAAAGTATTCATTATCCGCAAAAAGAACAATATTGCTCGAAATAATTTGGACATAAAGTGAAGTGTTACAGGCATGATTGTCGAAATATATCTACCGTAAATTAATTGTATTGCATATATGAACAATTATAAATATTGAACGTGAAACAAATTTATTATTAGATGGTATAACATTTTTTTTGTTCGCGTTAAGACTTGGTTGAAAATTATATATACATATTAGTAGCGTAGGAACGTTTAAAGGGCAGAATCTCCAGAGAGTGTTCCTAAAAAAGAAGAAAATGCTAAAGGCAGAGCTACCTATAGAGGGGTGCTTCAAACAACAACGGGAGCGCGAGTCTCCTTGATAAAAAAAAACCTATTGCACTGGAACTCTAAAATCTTAAGATCTTTCAACTAAACTAAACTAAAAATTGATGACCGAGGGGCGGAGAATCCTTTCATACAGTGGAACCGTAAAAACTCACAGTGAATTTGAAAATTGATGATTGAGAAGGAGAGACAATTTTTATCATGAAAACATATGTACATCTACTTTAAAAATCCATGAATTTTTTCATAGAAAAGAACCTTTTATACAGTAAACCTTAAAAAGGTACAATCAATTTAAAAATCAATAACCGGGGATGAATATTTTTCACAAAAAAAAAAACCGCCATTTGCTTAACGGCAATACGAAATCAACTTATACGATGTAAAACTTGGAAGTTAGAAAACCCTCAAGAGGTTAACAGACCAGAGCCTGTAAATACATTGTAGTTTGAGTCAGGGGTAAGGATCCGTTTGTTTACACCTGGGCAAACTAAGATTAACAGTGGACTCAACGAATTCTTCTTCTTCAAGTGTCTTATCCGTTTCGGACGTTGGCTATTAACATGGCAATCCTGATCCTATTGACGGCGCTTCGAAACAGTTAAGTAGAAGTCCGAACTATTGTCTTAGGCTATTAATCAAAGAATGTCTTCTTCTCCCTGGACCTCGTTTGCTATCTAGCTTTCCCTGTATTACCAGCTGCAAGAGACGGTATTTGTTATGTCTCAAGACGTGGCCAAGATATTCAAGCTTTCGCCCTTTAATTGTGAATGCGATTTCTTTGTCATTGCCTTTTCGGCGCAGAACTTCTAACTTGGTGATATGTTTGGTCCACGAAATCTTCAGAATGCGACGGTACACCCGCATCTCAAAAGCTTCAACTTTTTTCATTAGTGTTTCCGTCATCGTCCACGATTCTATACCGTATAGCAAAAGAGGGAACGCATAGCATTTTACTAATCTAACTTTTTGTCGGAATGACAAATCATTGCATATAAGTACTCTTCTCATACCATCAAAAGATGCTCGAGCTTTCCCGATTTTCGATTCGACAGATTTGTCCCACTTTACATTAACCACTGTCCCCAAGTATATATAAGATTCCACCGGCTTGATTATTTGGCTATTTAACTGAAGCTGTCTTGCTGCTTATTGAGATTTGCTTATTATCATCCACGTGATTTTCAATATATTCAGGGGGACACCATACTCTTTGCTAACTCTTTACACCCTTTCAGCAAGATCTTGAAATTCATCGACATGATATATCGTCAGCATATCTTATGTCGTTAATCATCTCGCCAGTTATTTTGATGCCTTTGTTAACTGTTTCTAATGCTTCGGTAAATATTCCCTCATAATATATATATATATATATATATATATATATATATATATATATATATATATATATATATATATATCTATATATATATATATATATATATATATATATATATATATATATATATATATATATATATATATATATATATATATATGTATATAAGAAAGTGTAGAGATTTCGGGAAAGCGGTCTTGAATAAAATACTTATTTGTTGTTAAAGAAAAACTCTATATTTCGTTGATATTTTTTCAGCTTCATCTGGAGTTAAAAACTAAAAAATGACAAAGCAGTCTTTTGGTAAGTTTATCATATTAAAAAACGGAAAAACTCACGAACCAAAGTATTCCTCCATTGGGAGAGGTATCACAAAAAAATACATTCAATTTAAATATATATAACTAACAGAACAACGAACAGACAAGACGAAACAACATACTGTGGCTCTGGCTGCAATGACACTGTTGTTATTTATTGTGTTTATTTCTTCAGAAATCTGAACAGTGGTTCAGTATAGGAAAAGTTATTTTGTACATTGTTAGTAAATGGGATATGACTATTAATTGTGTGATGTTAAGTTATTTAAAATATTACAGTATATATTAGTCAAATTGTTGGTGTCTAACTTATAATTTATGGATTGTGTTTCTTTGTTAATGTGACACATCTCAAGGAACAAGCGTTTTTTGTTTGTTCCAGAATCTTTACATTCTTAAAATCCAATTGGTGTCCCGTTGATATATGATGGTTCGTTGCAGCACAAGAGTTCTTTCCTATTATCACTCCTGTGCTGTGTTACTCTCTGCTTGAGCCATTGAGATGTTTGTCCAATGTAGACACCATTACAATCTAGACAGGATATCTTGTATACTATATTGTTGTTATAAAAAGAGGAGTTTTTTGTTTAACTTTACTGAACAGGGTCCAATTACTCAGGGTATTATATTTTGCAATCCTTAAGTGAGGAACTTTTTTTAAAAAGTTCCTCACCCTTATATATATATATATATATATATATATATATATATATATATATATATATATATATATATATATATATATATGAGATAAGACACAGCACTGCCGTACGCCTTTTTTGATCTCAACATTGTCTGAGTAGGAAGGAAGGAACTTAAGGAATGGCGAAACGATGAGTTACGATTTGGTTGAATGCAAATGTCAGATCTCTCAAATTAAAAATATTCGGGCTTTCACTGTATTATGAAAAGTATAATCTAATGAACTAAAATTATCGCGCAAAATTTTAACTCATACAGAGGAAAGTAAATAATATTATTTTTATAAGAAACTGCAGAATATTTTCTAAATTTGTACTTAATAAGTTATATATAACCACATAAAACCTGCTATTAAAATTAACAAATATAAATGACAACACCGGTATGCATTTCGAACAAGTTTTACTAGCAGACCACGTGCGATCATTCCGGTTTTTAGCGGCGTTGCACAGAGGCAGAATACGGTAATTCTTTTGCATCAGGCACCGTTGAAATTTAGACCAGTGTTTTTTACTTGCCCGTACCGCATTCATTGCAGTATCTAATGTAATGTTATAACTGACTTACTCTATTCCTTTTTCTGACAGACATCACCACAGGAACCACTCTAGGAGTGGGATAGGGGGAAGATGAATCTAATGGGCATTTAAAAAAAAAGATTAAAGGGCTTTTAGGAAAGGCGCTTATTTGCATATCCATGTAGGGAGCAGGTGGTTTCAGGGGTGCTTTTTAGAGGAAAAAAATTTCGTGGGCTATATATTCGGAATACGATGATAAAAAAATAATAACATCAATCCCTTTTATATCGAATTAAAAATTATATTGATTATTTAATCATTTTTGTCAAGATTTGAAGTCAATTTTTCCTACATACAATTTGTAAATTTCAGCTAAGTAGGCTCAGTAATTTTCATGGTAAGTTCAGAGCCAACCAACCGCACCCCCTCGTGTAAAATATTCCTGTTCTCGTTCAGGCGCAGGCTTTGTTTGTTTCAATCTATGCTTGTTTTTACATCCACTAAACGGATTAAAGTAAAGGAGATCTTAAAATTTTCGTCTTGTTTGAGTCAGTTACACTAATTACCTACTATTCTCATAATGCAGTCAAGGATGCCCGATATTGTCTTCAGACAACGTATCATAAAACGTATTTTAATGAGGCTAGACACCAAAAAAGCTTCTGGCGCTGACAGAATACCTGCCGTAATTGTCAAAAACTGCGCGAGAGAATAACATCAGTTTTCTGTAGACTTTTCAACCTATCCTACAGAATAGGAATATTTCCTTCCTGCTGGAAATGCGCCACAGTTCAGCCGATACCCAAGAAAGGAGAGAGGACCTTGTCAAACAACTACCGCACAGTCGCACTGCTTTTAATAATATCGAAAGTCACGAAAAATCCTATAAATCATAATCTTCTAAATTTTCTAAAATATCTTAAAGGATTCAATATTATTAGCGACCATTAATATGGGTTTCGTAACCATAGATAAACAGAAGATCTTCTAACTTATGTAACACATGTTTGGAACAACGCAATTGAACACTGTGGAGAATCTCGAGCGGTTGCTCTTGATATTTCCTAGGCATTCAACCGTGTTTGACACGATATATTGTTGGCTAAGCTACTCTCTCTGGTATGTCTAAAAAGTTCTGTTTATGGCTCTCGAGTTTCCTCAAAGAGCGTTCTTTACGAGTGGCAATCGACGGATTTCTTTCTAACACCTTCACTATCAACGCCGGTGTGCCCCAGGGCTCCATACTGTTTCCTACTCTCTTTCTCATTTACCTTAACGATCTGCTGGAAAAGACCAGGAATCCAATCTACACCTTTGCAGATGACAGTACGCTTATCTCATCATTCACTTTGAACGCTCGACCATCGGCTACTCATGCAAATATCCGCAGACAGCAGGAGGTCGTTCAACTTAACAAAGATCTGGAAGAAATTCTATCTTGGGGTGACAGTAACCAAGTAGAATTTAACGCTACAAAAACCCAGGCGGCAGTTTTTTCTAAAAAAAGTTAACGTTGATGAATCCGACTTAGTTATGTCGGGGCGCTCCATTCCTCTAGCATTGTCACTCAATTTGCTGGGCGTTAATTTGGGAGCAAATATGTCTTGGCATGAACATGTTGCAAGCATAGCAAAGAGCGCTTCTCAAAAGCTGGGAATATTATTTATAACTAGAAAGCTTTACACTCCACAACAACTGTTAATTTTGTACAAAGCTCAAATTTGACCAACGATGTAATATGGCTCCCATGTTTGGCGCTCTGCTCCTAAACATACACTGCGTTTGTTGGATTCTATTCAGAAGAGAGCTGTTTGCCTGATTGGAGACCCGAAACTGGCCAGCAACCTTGATTCGTTGGAACATCGAAGAACGGTTGGCGACTTGAATCTATCCTACAAGTATTTTCATGAAAAGTGTTGGATGGATGTAGCCTTCATATCCGTATGAGGTTCAGCTTGTTACTCTAAGTAAAGGGTGTTTTTTATAGAAGTATAAAACTTTAAGTTGGCAACACTTTTTTAACTGGCGGCCATTTTGTCAGCTGTCAAGTGATTTATGTTTAGTTTGGTTTGGCATTTCAACATGAATAGACTGACTCCTGAACAAACGCTTCCAAATTGTGCAAATTTATTTTGAAAATCATGGTTCTGTTCGAAATACGTATCGCGCACTACGTCCATTTTACGGTCAACATAATCGTCCATCAGAGCAATGAATTCGATTAACTATGGAACGTTTTCGCACCACGTTTACTCTAAATGATAATACACATCCACAGAGACGTCGTACAGTGCGTACAGAAGAAGTCATTGCTGCTGTAGAGCGTAGCGTAGAGGAAGACCCGAATCAGTCTATCCGCCATCGTGCACAGGAATTGGATATGTGTCCATCCACTTTATGGAAGATTTTGCGGAAAGAGCTTGGTTTGCGTGCTTACAAAATCCAACTCGTGCAACAATTGAAGCCACACGATCACCTGGCAAGGCGTAGATTCGGTGAATGGGCCCAAAACAAGATTGCCGTTGATCCCGATTTTCATAAGCGAATTTTTGTTTAGCGATGAAGCTCACTTTTGTTTGAATGGATACGTCAATAAACAAAACTGCCGTATTTGGAGTGATGATAATCCTCAAGTGTATGTTGAGACACCGTTACATCCAGAAAAACTGACTGTTTGGTGTGCTTTATGGACTGGTGGAATCATTGGTCCGTACTTCTTTAAAAACGATGCTGGTCAGAACGTTACAGTCAATGGTGACCGCTATAGAGCCATGATTACTGACTTTTTCGTTCATCAATTGAACAACCATGATGTGCAGGAGCTGTGGTTTCAACAAGACGGCGCAAACATGTCACACAGCTCGTGCCACAATTGATTTATTGAAGGAAACGTTTGGTAACCGCATAGTTTCACGTTTCGGACCCGTGAATTGGCCTCCAAGATCGTGCGATTTAACGCCGCTAGACTATTTTCTGTGGGGATATGTGAAGTCGCTAGTTTACGCCGATAAGCCCGAAACGATTGACCACTTGGAGGACAACATTCGCCGCGTTATTGCCGATATACGGCCACAAATGTTGGAAAAAGTCATCGAAAATTGGACCTCCAGATTAGACTACGTCCGAGCCAGCCGTGGCGGTCATATGCCAGAAGTCATATTTAAATTATAATGCCAGAAGAGTATCTTTCGAATAAAGTAAATTTCATGTCAATTTAAAAAATTCATCTTTGTTTTATTCCATTTCAAAGTTCTATACCTCTATAAAAAACACCCTTTACAACCCTTTTCAAGCACTCTTTTATATGGAGAACATCATCCCTTTGGAATAATTTGCCCAGGGCTGTGTGTGTGGAGAACAGCGATTCAAGACCAACGTGAATCGCTTTTTCCGCACACCTAGCTCTTTAGGAATTTCCCTGCAACACGTGTGTTAGACCCATAAAAAAAATATACAGTAAATGTATTTTTTAAATATTGGAGTATGACGATATTTTCCGGTTAATTTTAAATTTATTAATAAAAATATAATAATGAAAAAATTAATTAATTAATTTAAATTTTCTACTTTCAAAGACAAATCATTAAATTTTAACGATGTAGGTTAATTTTTAGTGGAATATTCTTAAAGATACGTACTTACACTTCTTAGTAATTGTGTTGTCCAATGTTCGCCGGCCCATGGTCGAGGAATGGTCCAAAGAGTATCTTTTCCTGTTTAATAAAAAGTTAGCAAATTTTACGCCACACAATTTACATATATGTGGGATCCGTCAATGAACTGGAGATTTTGATAATTCACCGGGACATCATACAGCAGAGATAATTCTTGTTTTTGAATTTCAGTTTCAGAAATCATCTTCAGAGATTTTCACTTAAGTATTCATATCTGGGATCTGATTCCTAATGACAATATAATTCAAAACCAATAGAATGTATATGTAACCTTGAAACTTCACAATAAGCAACCGTCATTGCCTAGGAATTTATTGTTTTTTCTTGTATTTACATCAGCAACTTCTTCATCTGCAATAAGTCGGTTCAACTCTTAATAAAGCTGGTTACGATATCTCAATTTTAAATTCATCTAAAAAACCGTGGCGATCTATTACTCATCATCAAAAAGAAGTGACGTTTTCCGTGATTTTGTCATTTATTTTAAAACCGGACTCCAGACGTCCGTTGGATTGGAATAATTAGGAGTTGTATTGTGTATATTAGAAACATTATTTCTACATTAATAAGTTAGAGGAGTAGAACAGAAATAAATTCGGGAATGAGTTTTTAAATTCTCGATAATTTTGTCTCTTTTACGTATTGTGTGCGCCTTTCTCCTTATTATATGTATTAACAAAAAATAGAGATTCTTCTATGATATTAGTATTAGCATACGGATTTGCTTTACTTTACATTTCCAGAATAATACGAATTTTGTGAAAATATTACAACACAAAGATTTTAAAAAATTCAATTCGATTTCTTTCTGAATAGATGCTTTTGAGAAAAAAATTCCGAATGTGGTACATAGCTATTACCAGTTACCTGACTGGATAAATTTAGTTTTACCAAAGAATATAACAAGCTGACGCCTATAGAACATAAATAAGTAGGGCATATTGAAAACACTGATGAACGCCAACATTTTAAGCCCAGGCAGTCATCAGGGCTAATTGCAAATTAAATATTAGAAATGGAAAAACTTGTTTTATTTGAAGAATATTATCCGTATAACTCAACTAGTAGTAGTTTTTTTTTGTTTTTTTTTTCCACTCGACTAGAAGTAAGAGTTATAATTACTGTAGTCCGATCCTATCTTACGGGAGCTGAAATGCGTATTTCTAGTTGCCTATTCCATCTGTACTTAAGGGAGATACCATTTTATGGCATTGTAAACAAAATAGCGCAAATGAGAGACATATGCGTGTACAAACAATAGTTAATACCATAGACATAGAGGATGAACTGAGCATTAACTTCATAAAATTGACCACTCTCTAGAAAGAGACAAAGCGATTGTGCGGCCAATACCTGTCTCTTTTCTGTAGGCCTGTAATAAACAAGGCGCTGTACCCCGAGACAGAATTCAACGCGAGAAAATCCCCATATCCGATTTTAGTTCAAATAGAACACTTAAAAATATTATTTTTAAGAGCGCCGTAGCTTAGCGGCATTCTAAAAAGAGACAGCTACTGGCCACTCATTCGCTTTGTCTCTCTCACACTTTTGCATCCATATTTACTTCACAGCGTTATACGGAACGCTCAGTCCATCCTCTATGTATATGGTTAATACTATTAAGTACCATTTGGTGTTAATTATTCCTAAGATGTTGATTCCCGTTTGCAATTAAAGGGGACACCATTTCAACACCGTAAACAAAACGAGTGCAGAGAAAATGTTACAGATTTATAATTAAGAGAGACTGCAAATTCAACACTGTAAACAAAAGGGCGCAGAGGAGAAATTCATAGCAATCTATCTATAAGCTCTTGAAAGTAATTGTAAATAGATGTGTACTCCAGTTGTTGCTCATACCTAAATTACCTTTAAAAGTATTTTTAACTGTAAACGGTTTAAACCTAGAGAATACGAAGCCACAATTCCTATTTTAACATCTCTAAAATAAAACAAATAATTTCCTTATTTATTTAAAACATGTAATGGGACGACATTGTTCCCTATAAAAGTTAGGTTGAAAAAATGTCGATTCAAGTAAAATATGACAGTAAAAATAGTATATTCAGAAATATGCGCCAATATTTAACTCATAAAATGCAAACATACCAGGCCAACAAGAAGATTGTATATTGGGATATTTCTATCACGTGACTGAAAGTTACCAATTGGTCAGAGGCATGAGTGCCCCCTCTAGTTCTACCCTGATTTTTCTGTGTCACAGTGCATAATGGAAACTGACCCAAATCTATTGTCTACGGTCGTAGTGTTCAACCATTTATTGACGTCACAACTTTTTTTCGTGGATTTGTTTAAATAAGGGGATTTTTTGTACGTAGCCTCATTACATCATAATTTAATTGGAAAATAGAGAATTTCTTTTATTCGAAAATATTATCATGATTAAATACTATCCTTACCACACACACTTTTAGTCACTTTAACTTTCTCGCTATATTTATTGGTTCTTTTCATCGGCCAGCCAGAAGTAACAAAATATTAAAATTAATGTATTCCGGCCCTGTCACGTATTTTTCGTTGCCTATAGGCATTTGTACTTTAGAAAAAAACACCATTTCGCTACACTGTAAACAAATAAGCGCAGGGAAGGTGTTTATAGCTAAGAAAATTTGAAGTGATTAACAATACTAATCAAAAGAGACAATTAATTCCACTAAATTCTGTTGTCTGTTTTGATTGGTATCCATAAGAAACATAAATGAGTGATTCCACGTCCGTGTAGCCCAACTAAAAAACCCGAATGATCGCACGTGTTCTGCTAGTAAAACGGGCTGTGGATACGTACCGGCGTTGTCACTTATATATTGTTAATTTTAATAGCAGGTTATATGTGGGTATATAGTACTTATTAAAGTACAAATTTCGAAAACATTTAGCTTTTTCTTTTAAATATCATGTTATTTACTTTGTTCTCTATAAGCAAAAACTATACACGATAATTTTACTTCACTAGATTAGACTTTTAATAATACAGCGAAATCCGGTGAATCATTGAATATTTTAAATCATAGAAGTCTGTCGCATTCAACAGAATCGTAACTCGTTTCCAGTCGCCCTTCCTTGAGGACACTGTTAATCATGGATCATGTTTAGATGTAAACAAGTGGGCCCTTGTTGCCTATACTATTTCTTAAAACCAGAAAGTATTTTGTGACCTAACTTTGTTTACGTCATGCATCGATACCTCTTTTAGGAAATTCGGTTCTTTTATCAGTTCACAAGTTCAGCAATTGAATTCATTGCTCTGTGACTGTCACTGCTTGATCAAATGATGAATCGATAAAGTTAAGAACTCAATGTTGCTATAGATGATTTCGCCATATGAAAAGCTAAGCTAATAATTTGTATTTATGTGTTGGTGAAACTGCATATTAGATACAAATGTCAGAGAAAGCGTCCGAATTTAAAATTTGAAACCGTTTTTTGCTGTTTTTCTAAAATAATATTTTTGATCGTACAAAATGTATATTAAATCGATAGTGCTAGATGGTTTTAAATCATATGGACAAAGAACAGAAATAACAGGTTTTGATCCTATGTTTAACGCCATAACAGGGCTCAACGGCAGTGGAAAGTCGAATATTCTGGACTCTATTTGTTTTGTTTTGGGTATATCTAACTTAACACATGTAAGAAAAAAGTTTTTCAACTTCAAATAATATTTTATTTCTCCATGAACTTATATTATTATATTATATTTTTAGGTTAGGGCAAACAGTTTACAAGATCTAATATATAAAAGTGGTCAAGCAGGTATAAATAAAGCTACTGTTTCAATAACATTTGATAATAGAAGTGCACTTCAGTGCCCTCCGGGTTTCGAAAATGCAGATGAAATTACTGTCACCAGGCAGATAGCTGTTGGAGGAAAAAACAAGTATATGATAAATGGAGTCAATGTAGCTACCAAAAAAGTACAAGATCTATTTTGCTCGGTACAATTAAATGTAAACAACCCACATTTTTTGATTATGCAAGGAAGAATTACAAAAGTTTTAAATATGAAGCCAACAGAGGTAATAATCACTATAAAGCTTTCTTTCCTATATTTTAAATTTCAAGTAGTTAAGTAATAAGTATTCCTATTGTATAGGTATCTAAAATTAACGAAAACAGTATTTTACAATATTTTAAACAAAACAGGACAGGAGAGAATTTGGTAGCTTATATAATACCAATAAAAAGGGAGAATTAATCCCACCAAATTCTGGTTGGTATAAGCATCATCTCTTAACTTTTTATTTACACTGTTGTAAATTGGTGATCCCTCTTAATTACAAATATGGATAGAGTAGTTAAACCATCACCATATTTTTTGTTGTGCTATAACTAAATTAATTAGTTAATGACTTGGATTGCTTAAAGGGCTCATTACCAAAAGTTTTTGTTTTAAATGTATATTAGGGGTACCAAGTTTTAAACGGAACTTGAGTTTTATTAATATCTATGAAGCCTTTCCTACAATGAATTTTTTTATTGTGGATAATATAATATGATTCTTTCTAAAAAAAGAGTTCAAATTTAGAATAATATTGAATGTCATCAATTCAATTTTTAAATTTTGTTTAAAATAATTATTATATGTTCAAGGACCCATACAACCCTAATTATTCATTAATATATATATATATATATATATATATATATATATATATATATATATATATATATATATATAATATATATATATATATATATATATATATATATATATATATATATATATATATATATATATATATATATAGTATAAATTTTTCTGCATTTTTTTTTAAATTACTAGGTTTGGAAAAAAAATCTATTTTTATTTTTCAATTTTTTAACAATTTAGGCTAGTTCAGGTTAGTTAGTTAATAACATTTATTATAGTTGTAGATTAAAAATCCAATCTTCATGTCATCATTATTTAGGTAGTATCCTTGACACATTCCTGTTAGTTCTATTTGTGGGGAAGCAAAAGAAAATGGTCACTTCTCTGTATACTGCAAAGCTTGAAATTCATTTTTCTCAAAACCAACCTTAATGTCTAGTGAAGTAAACTAGTAGACCTTAATAAAATGGCCAATTCTAGCAGTCCAGAAGCAGAAAATTAATTTTGATGTGTTACCGTGTTGGAAATTTACTCTGCTTATAATTACAGTATCGACTATATCCTTTGTGGGCATACAAACAGCAAGAATTTTGGCTGCCACATAGAAAATTATTTAGGGCGAATTAGTACAATACCTTTTTTACATGCGTAATATTTCTTGCTAATTTTTTTTCCACAACTTAGCAGAATATTATGAATGTTTGTTGCAATGACTCATTTTCTGGTTTTTTTTTTTTGAGAATTTTGTGGTCAGAGGAATGAAAAATAGGGTTCGTAACATTTGTAGGCTTTATTCACAGTTACTTTGTAATTCTTTTAAAAAAAATAAGTCGTAAGTAAATAAATATATTTATCCGATCTGAAGAAGCCAATAAACTAAAAAACTCACAAAGAAATAACATTTTAGATTGTATCCATGGTTGAAGAGGCAGCTGGTACCCGAATGTACGAAGTTAAGAGGCAGGCTACTCAAAAACTTATAGACAAAAAAAGTGCTAAACTTCTAGAATTTCATGCTGTAAGTCAGTTTAACTAGAATTTCTTAATTTATTTATTTTTGTAAAATTTAGCACAAGAACCTCTATTTTCAGTCTGAGATTTGGCTTCAAACAATTATTAATTTAAATTCTGTCTCCACACAAGTATTTTTTATTACACCTTTTTTTTTGTTGTTTAGGTAATAAATGAAGAACTTTCTCCAAAACTGGAAAAACTTAAGGCTGAACGTGAACAGTATCTTCAGTATCAAAGAACTGAAAGAGAATTGGAGCACTTAATGGGTATATATCAAGTGTGGCAGTATTTTGAAGCTAAGAGGAATTTGGCCAAGGCTGAAAAAGCTTTAGAACATGGCCAAGAAAAAGTTAAGGCTCTTGAGAATAAAATTGAACAAAATAAAGAAATTGCTCAGCAGTTGGAAGTTGAAATAGAACAAATTACCAGTAATAATGAGTCGGTAAGCAGTTAGAAATACAGTAAAATTTTTTAAAAAAAGATGTGACACAGCAATCATCCAGTTGTTGTCATGGAATTTAAAACCTTCAGCTGTCCCTTTGACTTTTGTTTTAACCAATTTCCAAAAAAGAGAGGTTATTTCAATATGTATATATGTATGTAATATTGTTCAAAAGTCATAATATTTATGTTTGTTTGCTTCTAAACTGACATACCGGTGGTCGAACCAAAGCTTGCCGTTGGAAGGGCATTTCTTCGAAAGAGGGATATAAGCTTCCATACCAGCCAAAATAATATTGGAAACCTTCTTCCTCAGTAGGGTTATCGGATCTAAAATAAATGTTTAACCAAGGGAAAGTTTGAAAATAATCCATTAGTTCTTCCCATCTAGCAGATTTGTAATGCCAAATTTTGCTCACTTTAGGCGCCCCTCTGCCACTAATCGGTGATACTCAACGTCGAAAGCAGTTTATGGTCGGAAGAACCTAATGGCGGATTTACAGTGTAAATTTCTGGATTGATGGTTAAAAACAGATCAAGAAGATTGCCAGACTCTCCGTCTCGACCAGGGATCCGTGTTGTTTCATTGATAAACTGAATAAAATCACAAGTGATTGAGAATGTTTCAGCTGCACAACCTTGTTCGTCACCAATGCTTATATTCAAAAGAATGATACAAAATCCTAAATTGGGGAATAGCGCACCTTCTGAGGGTGTTACCATTCCAGACAAATAATAATAAAAAAATTTTAATCTTTATGTCCAAAACTACAAAAAATACTGTACAAAATCCGTGAAAATTACATCAACTTTACTAACATAAAATCAGCCAAGTGCAGGTCGGACTTACGCAATTAGTGTTGTGTGATTGCTTTTAAAATAAAATTTTGTTATGGATGTATAAAATTATCAATAACTTCACAAAACACACCCCAAATGAGTTTTCAACAAAGTTTGTTTCCCATCTTTGTTGAACACTGATACTCTTGAAGTTTTTGTTTTTTTTATATACCAAATAAATTATCAAAGGTAATGCACGCGTGATAATTTTCGTTCAATTTACAACTTATGGAGAAAATTCCAAAATTTTTTTCAAAATTTTTTTTATCAGTACTTTTCGAGATAGGGTGGGTGTACAGGGTATTTTTTAAAAGTACTACAAAGACAAGTGTGCGCAAGTTATATATTTTTGAACTCATGTTTTTTTACAGTCTTTAATTTGACACACCATTCGATGACCTGGTAAATTTTTTTTCACTTCCGATTTCACCTCCTAAAACTAACCTCTTAAGTCAAAATTTAACTTTCAAAACTACAGGGCTCTATTTCATTCCTATATTTATGCCAAACTTCAACTTTCTATCTCAAATAGTTTCAGAGAAAATTGGGGGTGACAGACACAAATAAACAAAAGAAGCAATTAAAAAGAAGTAATACAGTTTATTCAACATACTACCAACAAAAAGTAAACAGTTCTGCAGACACCTAAAAAAACCCATTAAAACGGGTATGGGTGATCGGAATTTCTTTCAACACCACGCAGTTGAATGAAATACTACTAACTTGGACAAAATTCTGTGGGCATTTTAATTTTTGATCGTTTTTTAATACGTTTCTTTTTAAAATGCCACTATGCTTGCTTAGTTATGTTAGGTTGGGGGTAATTGAAATTAGTTCATCGTAAGATAATTTTAAAAAATAATTTTCCAATATCACATAGCAGTAGAAACAGGTGAGAAATGGCCGAAATTAGACTGATTTTTCAGATTAGACCATTTCGGGTCAACGTCTTGTTACATTTTTGGTTTACATTCTTGAGATGATAGGGAATAGCTAACAAGTAGAGTATATTCACGTATTCATTAGAAAAACTCGAAAAATGTTGACAAATGCCCAAATTTGGTCAATTTTTTAAAGACCAACCATTTTAATTTAAGTTTATGGTAGAGTTGGTACATTTAAACTTTAAATAATTGTCAAACATCTCCAATGTAATGTTCATTCTCATAGTCACTAAACAATCTTGAAAACGGCGAAAAATGGCCAAAATTGGTAAATACTTGAAAATACTACACATTAAAAAAATGGTTACTTTTTCTTAATCTGCGACTCCAAAAACCTATTATAACGTTGGAAAATTCCAAGACCAAATAAATGTACAGGATCTGTTAACTATCCAAACATCGTTTTTTTTACAGAAAATTTATAATTTTTTCGTAAAAAATCGGTATTTTATGAAAAATAAATAAAAAACATCAAAAAAACTTGCGGTACATTTTAAAGTACTATTCATTACGACCATTTAAAAAAAATATATATTACAAAACGATAAAAATTAAACGGCAGGGACAATTTTTTCCAAGTTAGTAGTACTTTAGCCGACTGTGCGTTTGGCGTTGAAGAAAGTTAAAAATATGAATTTAAAAACCCATAAATAAATTTAGATTTTTAAAGACAGATTTTTAAAGACGACACCCTAATAAATGGTCCGCTTCTTTTTAAAGGGGACAGGCTACCTCCTTAAAATGAAGCCAATAAAATTTTCGCGGATTACGGTGTTAAAATTTTTACTTCTTCAAAAAATATATTGGAATGGAAATTTTTAGTACCAAAAAGTAATTAGTTGAAAAGGTAACAGTTTTTATAGTAATTAAATTTGTTTAAAAAAAAAACCTATTTAAATGTGAAAAATACTGTAGTAACTGTATAACCTTAAATTCTGGTCTAAGCTGTTTTTTTTTTTAAATTTTTCCCAGAAGACTGAATTAAAAAATTATCCTAATTTTAATAACAATATCCAAAGTGATTTCCCAAAAAAATAAAAATAATAATAGTCATTAAGGATAACCACCCGGAAATGACTGAAAGATGTCGAATACATAAGGACTATACCACTAGAACACCCGCAAGGCTGTGGGTAAATGTACTAAAAGCACACTGTACCCACTGAAATGAAAAACTGTAAACCAGAGGTGTCAAACTCAATTTTGCCGAGGGCCATATATTAAATTTAGAATGTGTAGGCGGGCCAGATTCAAATAAAAAAAATGTACTGAATTATTTAATTATATAGTATATAATATACGGCTCTAAAAACATGATTCTTCTTTCTGTGACGCATTGCGATCGCGGGCCTTATTGATACGTCCCGAGGGCCGGATGCGGCCCGCGGGCCTTATTGATACGTCCCGGGGGCCGGATGCGGCCCGCGGGCCGTATCTTTTGACATCGCTGCAAACCAACCTTGTAAACTTTATTGAATTTTAATAAAGCTTTTTTGAATTTGAACTACCGGCCGATTCGCCGATATTGTGCAGTTGTATGGTAAACCAGTAGCAGCGTGAAAAAAATATTCATGACGTTATTTCTTTTGGGTCGATTTTTTCCTTTATTATTGAGATCCGCTATTTAAGATGAATTTTCTGCAATCGGTCTTGCTACAAGTATCCACCAGTTCCAATATATGCAGTGAATTTCATAATACCCCGGTATATACAGTGTGTCCCAGAAAAATTTATTCTTGATAAAAAGTTCTGCATCATATGGAAATCCATAATCAAGCATCAAAAGTTTAAAATATTTGATGGTATACGGGGAAAATAAAAAATAATTATTTATAATGAAGAGTAAAGTTTGTTTAAATTTAAATACAGAGCAAAATATTAATTGGAAATGTTAATAGGAACTAAGTTTATTGACAGGTGTTAGGTATCTCCAAAGATATGTTGATTTATTTTCGGCCTAAAATTTGTAGTGATTTCGTTTTCTTTTACTCAATAAATAATCCAACAATTACTGACGTGTTTACTGGATTCTTTTCAATTTTTAACTGGGAAGGTCACAAATCTAAACGTGAGCATAATTTTTTAGTTCCTATTAACATTTCAATTAATATTTTGCTCTGTATTTAAATTTAAACACATTTTACTCTTCATTATAATTCATTATTTTTATTTTAGATAGATAGATAGATATTTATTTATGCTAAATAACAAAAAAATGTCTTACACACGTCAATAAACAATACAATACAATAAAAAAAAAAAAAAATGTAGTCACCATACTGATCAAAGCAATATCTTTAAAAAAACATAATAGTACTCAAAAAACACTTTTCAACGTTAAAATTTGTCCAATAATTTACAGTACTAACATCTAAACACCTCTTAACAAAATTACATGTCCCATCCCCAGGGGGCCGCACCCTAGCTGAGAAGGCTGCAAGCATCCTTCGATATAAGTGCTCCTTATTTCATCTTCTGTCAGCCAGTGTTCCGTTAGACAAATAACATCGACCTGTCTTTCAGCCATGATAGCTTCCAGGCAGGGTCTGGGAATGCATATGTCCCTCGTGTAGACTCCCTGAGGCCACAGATGAGCACACAGATATGTGGCTCGCTGATCCATAGGGACCGCCAGCTTGAAAGAACCACAATATTTTTCTCGCTTAGTTCTTATTTTCTCACATTTGCAGCTAGTATCAAGGTTGCAACTCTGTAGATATTCCAAGACCATCTGTGCGGTTGTTTCAGCCGCGAGTCCTGAAACGAACAAGAAAGCCATTCTTTTTGCAGCCTTGAGCAGGCTATTATCGTTTTGATTGTTGCCCATCAATGGCTTCGGTCGTCCACAAGCTGGATTTTTGGCTTGGTTGTTACTGTTTGGTAGCGCATTTTGAAGGTTGTCCTGACTGGGCTTTATCCTTGGGTCTATTTTTCTCCTGTTTATTTTTTTAACCAATTTCCATTTATTATCCTCATCCTGTTCTTTCCCCGTTTGTAATATTTGCCTTTGTTCTCATTTATTATTATTAGGACGGTCTAGTAGATTAGGATCTCCATCATCTTCCCCATTGTCCAGTAGTCGGTTTGACTCCGAAGTTTGTTGCTCGTCATTTGCACCAGCACCTGGACTATTTTCAGAGCATTCTTCTCTGTTGCAACATTGTTTAGATGTAACAACCCTTGGACTAACTTCTAGCTTTTTATCATCAGTTTCAGGCTTCTTTCGGCTTGAAACTATCTTCTCATTGATGAGTTGATTTTCATTTGTATTTTTCGCGCCATATTTGACAGATTGGAGGTTAGATTTTTTTTCCAAAAAACCAACCTTTTCTCTTAAAAGACTATTATTTTCTTCTAATACCTTATTCTTGTCTCGCAATTCATCTACCAAGGTCTTCTAATAGCTAATTTCGACGTCTTTTTCGGGACATACAAAAACGTCAACATTAGCATGCTCCCGACACTTTAAACGAGTTTTATCTAGAATGTTCACTTGTTTTGCCCAATCTCTTGTTAAACAAGATAGATGGAACGCTTTTCCGCACACGACACATTAATTTTATTTTTATAACAGAAATATCTCACTTTATCGGTCCGCACAGAATCCGACACATCATCTGGCGGCGCCATCTTTATTTTATTCATTTTCCCTGTATACCATCAAATATTTTAAACTTCTGATGCTTGATTATGGATTATGGATGCAGAAGAAAAATTTTTTTTGTAATATATAAGATAAACTTTTTCTCCATTTGTATGAAACTTTTTGGAACACACTGTATATATATATATATATATATATATATATATATATATATATACATACATACATATATAGAGGAAAGCATAAGCTAAAACCCTTATTACAGCTTGGTCGGGGAGAAATCTCATATGCGGAATTTGAATACATTCATGTGAAAATTATTTTTTTTCAATTATAAGAAGTATGACAAAAAAAAAGTAAAAAATGTAACACTGTATACAATATAAGTTACAAGGAACATATCTTTAATTTTAAAACTCTGGTAATAACAGCGTGAAATATATAGTTAATTTTTTACCTTATGATAGGTAAAAAATAGCTCTTATTTGCATACTTCCTTTAAAAAATGAACCTTAACACCTTTGCTTGTTAAGCTACATATAGGTATATTTTCTGTTATAACGGCCAGTTTTTTAAAACATTTAATTATCTACTAAATTAAATTAGTATTTTACATAAATCTTTTCATATTTTACTATTTGCTGAGTCTAAGAGTATGGTTAGTGAATTATCAATTTAAATGGTTTGAAAAACCAAGAATCATTGATTATAGTAACTGAAAAAATATTTTCACTTTGTTTTAAGGAAAGTTCCAAAGAGCTGCAGGATTTTGAAACACAATTGAAAGACAGAGAAAAGGAGGAAGCAAAAATTAATTCTTCTGTTAAATCAGCCAATGAAAATATTACAACTGAAGAAAAGAAGAAGAAACAATTAGAAAGAAATTTGGCTAATGATGAAAAAGCATTAAATGCAAAAGAAAGCGAATTGAATAAGGTAAAATATAACTGAAATATTTTTTAAATGATTATTACAGATATGTTAGTTATTTCTTAAAATATTTTTTTTACTCATTTTAAAATTTTAGGAATTTAATGTCTGAATTAATTTCTCTATCAGCACATAAAAAAAATATAAATGTAGGAACTATTTTCAGGTCAAATCTCTCTTTGAAACTCTTAAAGAAAATGACAAGAAAGACACTGAAGCTTTTGCATTAGCCGAGAAAAAGTATGAAGCACTGTGTGCAGGTATGGAGGTTAACGATCAAGGAGAAACAGAAACCTTAGCTGAGCAACTTATGAATGCTAAGGAAGAAGCATCGAAGTATTGCTGTCAAAATAAACGAATGTGCTTTTTTTGTTGACCGATATTTTTTCCATTTTAGAGCCAGTACAGAAAGTAAACAAGCAGCTATGCAACTTACATTTTGTCAAAATCAAATTAAAGATATGCATAAAAATGCTAAAGCTAACTCTTCAGACTATGAAACAGACAAGGCCAATCTTCAAAAGACAGAAAAGGAAGTAGAAAAATTAGAGGTAAAAAAACATACCCAAATAAAGATATTTCCAGGAAAAATGGAAATGTTAAACGTGATAAAAACAAAAACAAATTTGGCAATAGAATTTTTCAATCTGATTGTTTTTTTTTCAAATTCAAAGAGAACAGAATGGCTGACTAACAGATTTAAACGAAAATTAAGTTAAATTTAGGTACTTTTCAGAACTCTACAAAAACGTTTACTTATATAATAAATTTAGTTTTGTGCAAAATATTAGAAAATATTTTTAATGGTCAGCAACGGTAAGTTCCTTAACAAGGAATTTTGGTAAAAGTTTTATTTTAATTTTCCAATATTTAAATGGTTTAAATTATAAGTATTTATTTTTTAAGGGTGCTATAGGGAGACTAAATTACTCAGAAGATCGTATGTCCGAACTGCAAGGCCGTCGCAAGGCATTGCAGCATGAAATTAGAAATTTGAGAGATAGGATAGAGAACTTCGAAGCAAGTAGGTCTCAAACCTCTTTTAAGTACAGAAATCCCGAGACCAACTTTGACAGATCCAGTGTTAAAGGTGTAGTGTGCAGGTTGATTAATTGTCCAGATCATAGTTACAGTACTGCATTGGAGACTGCAGCTGGTGGAAAGGTAAATATTTGCCTTGGACACAAAATTAGTGTTTAGGATAGGTATACTGAAGAGTTTATTAAATCACTTGTTTGTTAAACATATATAGTATTTGGAAGAATGAGCTATTTCATTATGAAATAACTGGTCAAGTGCAAGTTGAACTTGCTTAATTAGTGTTCTGTACATTGATTGCTTTTAAAATAAAAACCACATTGCTGAATATGCCTTCACGGCAACTGCAGTATGCCATTTAGCGCGTTATCTTGCAACAACCATGCTTCCCAAGATAGCTTTCCCCCAGGTTTTATTCTTATGGTATGCCTCAGTTTGTGTCAGGGTGATGCATAATGCAGTAACTGTGATATTTCATTCTTAAGTGCAGACTAGCAAAATCCCTTGAAATGTCTAAAACACATGATCCTTTTTTGCCTTTATTTGCTGTTGGAATCCATGCTGATGTCGAGCCATAGATTCTTGTTTAAACGGGATCATGACACAGAACCATGGTTTCGTTTCCTGTTATCAATGAATCAATCACATCCTTTTCTTGCCCTTCACAGAGAGGTAAAAATTCAGTACAGCATCACATCATCTAAGAACCATTTAATTTCTACCGGATTTACGTGGCCGCACGATACTTGACTTTAAACATTTTAAAATATTATGCACCAGAACTTCAACGATAGCTGTAGTACTATTAATGGTAGAGCCACGACAAAATTATAACTGCAGAGCAACAGGACAGGGATGTTTAAGCTAACTTTTGGACCTTACTACATATTAGAAGGGTGTCTCAATTTTTTACTTATGTCATGTTCCAGGACAGTAGAGAGTATTCTATGTTATTGACTGGTCCATATTTAGAAATCTTTTAAAGATTATTAAAGAAACTATTAAAAACAAAATAACCAGCCTCTCTGCCTGTTTATTCACATAATATTTATTCGGCAGACATTTTATGTTGTTATGTTTATGTACCTACAGCCAGACGTGAAAAATAAATGGTGAGCAACCAGACCATTTAGTTAAATATAAAAAATTTCGTGAAAATATTTAAATGGTCGATTTTTGCATCTTTGAAAAACTTCCATCATCTACTTTCCACGTCAGGATATATGGTTTGACTCTAATCCCTTTCCATAACAATATATTTTTTGTCTATTTAATTAAGATATATTTACATGGATTTTAAATTCTATTTTTAATGCTTAATTTGCTATAAGCTTTACAAAGTTAGAGAACGAATGCAAAAAAATAAAATGATAAAGATTTGTCAGCCGGTATGTCAGAACTGTTTATGATTTGTCCATTTTAGCTATATAATGTGGTAGTTGACACCGACGTAACTAGTAAAAAATTACTTCAAAGAGGTGATCTTCAAACCAGAACTACATTTATCCCTCTAAATAAAATATCAGCCTATAAAATGGATCAGAATACTATCCGATTGGCTCAAGACTTGGTATGTATAAAATTGTCTTTTTTTATTTACTTTTAATAATTTTCAAGCAGGTATATATATTATCATAAAGAGCAATAAAAATATATCTTGCAGACTGACATGATAAAAAAAATTAAATCACCAAACTATTGGTTAACCATTAAAATATAGGATATTGTTTAAGTTGGAAGATTATTTTAAAAGGTTATAATAATCACTAAAAAAATTACCACCAAATATAGCTTATGTACGCATTTAAAAATAGTTAACAAAAGAGGCGCTCCAAAAATTATATTTGGTCGGACACTAGAGCCAGGATGTCTCCCTTACAAAAAGAAATTTTTATTAAAAAAATAATTGTAAGTTTAAAGAAGAATATGAAGAATTAAAAATGAAAAAAAAAATCCCTATTGTCTTTGCCAATAAGCTGCTAGAAAGAAGATATTTGTTAAAATTAATTAATTGAGAATTAACCTGTTTAGTAGTACATTTGCAGAATATGTATTGTATCGAAATTCCATATTTTCAACAAAAAGATGTAAGTGGTGACATCATATACAGTTTTTAGTGTTTCGTACGGAATACTTATAAGATCACTTCAGTGTCCGTCCGTCTGTCACACCCGATTTTCTTCGAAACTATTTGACATAGAAAGTTGAAATTTGGCAATAATATAGGAATTGATGGCCTCATCAGCGCCGTGTAGGTTTGAAAGCCAAATTTTTTACTTAAGGCGTTACTTTTGGGGGGTGAATTCGAAAGTGAAAAGGAATATTTTTTACCAGGTTATCGAGAGGTTAAATAAAAGCTTGTAAAAAGACGAGTTTAAAAATATTTATATTGTAATACTTGCGCACAGTCCTCTTTGTATTATTTTTAAAAAAAGTGCGAAAAATTGCTGTCCCCCACCTTATCTCGAAAAGTATTGATCAAAAAATTTTGAAAAAATTCTGGAAATATTCTCTACAGGGTGTAGATTGAACGAAAATTATCACGAGTGTATTACCTTTAAATAATTTATCTGGTATATAAAAAAAAACAAAAATTTCAAGGTCATCAGTTAGGCCGCTCCCTGATTTGTCGGTGCGGTATCGTTTTTGTCGGTGCGGTATCGTTTTTCTCGGTGTGCCTGACTTGCGCGGGCACGGAAGTGGGTTTCATTGAAATATAGACGTTCGGCATGTTTTCGTTACCGAATCGGTACCGAGAAGAACGATATCGCACCGAGAAATCGGGGAGCGGCCCAAAGATCGGAAAAACACGTTGTTGAAAACTCATTTGGAATGTGTTTTGTGAAGTCACTGATCATTTTATACTTCCGTAACGAAAATTTTTATTTTGAAAGCAATCAACGCCCGGAACACTAATTACGCAAGTCCAACTTGCACTTGACCGGTTATTAAAAATTAGTGGAGTAGACTTCATAAAGATACTGACAGATCATAATTTAAGGAAATAACCGGCCAATTGCAAGTCGCTTGCTTGCTTTTGAAATAACATTTTTTGTTACGGAGGTATAAAATGATCAGTGACTTCACAAAACACACTTTAAATCAGTTTTCAATGAAGTTTTTTTTTTCCGATTTTACTGAAAACTGATGAGCTTGAAGTTTTTGTTTTTTTTTATATAAATAAATTATTAAAGGTAATCCACTCGTAATAATTTTCGTTGAATTTACACTCTGTGGACAATATTTCAGAATTTTTTTCAAAATTTTTTGATCAGTTTTTTTCAAGACAAGGGGGGCAGCGATTTTTGGACATTTTTTAAAAATAATACAAGGAAAAGTGTGCGCAAGTATTATATTATATATATATTTTTGAACTCGTGTTTTCACAAGCTTTCATTTGACACCCCACTCGATGACCTGGTGAAAAAAAAAACGATGCCGCACCGACAAATCAGGGAGCGGCCTAACTGATGACCTTGAAATTTTTGTTTTTTTTTATATACCAGATAAATTATTTAAAGGTAATACACTCGTGATAATCTTCGTTCAATCTACACCCTGTAGAGAATATTCCAGAATTTTTTCAAAATTTTGTGATCAATACTTTTCGGGATAAAGTGGGGACAGCGATTTTTTGCACTTTTTTTAAAAATAATACAAAGAGAATTGTGCGCAAGTATTACATTATAAATATTTTTGAACTCGTCTTTTTACAAGCTTTCATTTGACCTCTCGATGACCTGGTAAAAAATATTCCTTTTCACTTCCGATTTCACCCCCCAAAACTAACCCTTTAAGACAAAATTTAAGGTTCAAAACTACACGGCTCTGATGGGGTCATCAATTTTTATATTAGTTTGGGAAAAAATCGGGTGTGACAAACGGATAGACACCGAAGTGATCTTATAAGTCTTCCGTACGGAACACTAAAAATATAGATGTCAGGTTATGATAGACTCCTACCAACCAAGACCTTTTTTGCCTAGAAAAAATAACTTTAATAAATATACCTTTGTTTTTAGGTTGGCAAAGAAAATTGTCAGCCAGCTTTGTCACTTATTAACTATGACAGATCGTTACAAGCTGCAATGGAATTTATTTTCGGTAACGTTTTTATATGTAAAGACATCAATATTGCCAAAAGGGTAACATTTCATGATCGTATTAGAAAACGATGTGTTACTTTAGACGGCGATTCTACTGATCCTTCAGGTTTGTTGCTCAATTAACTGGACATGCTCATTTTTTATTTGTGGCCTCGTTTTCTTTTTAAAGCTAATGAACAACTCTTTTAGGTACACTTAGTGGAGGTGCCAGGCAAAAAGGCGAATCTATTTTAAAGATTGTTCAGGAAATGCAAAAATATGAAGTTAGTAGTTCAGTCTAATTTTTGTTATTTTAAGACAAAGAAAATGTTTAATTGTAAATCACAAACGTTCCTAGTATTTTAATATTAAACAAACCCTTTTTTTTAAATTTCTAGGAACAACTAAGAAATAAAGAACAGGAACTAGCTCACATAGAATTTGAAATAAGACAGTTGAGTGGTGCTCAAGAACAGTATAATACCTTAAAACATAAACTGGATATTTCAAAACATGAACTTAACTTAATAAGACAAAGGTTGCTAAACACTACATATGCTAGGCAACAAGAAGAAATCGATAATTTAAAAGCTCAGATAGGTAAACATAATAAATAGATGCTTTCACAAATGCCAAATCTAACTTATCTAATTTTAGGTTTATGATTAGCTTATTTGTCATATCAAACGGAATGTTTATAACAGTAGATACAAATATAGTGGTCCTAATGGCTCCTCAATTTTCACCGCGTTAAAAGCACCATCCCAAAATGCGACGTATCTTTTATTAAATACTATTTTTAACCCTAATTTTATTTACATTTTCTTTTTCTGATTGGTCTTTCTCAAAAAACACAATTATGAAAAATTGTGATTCAATTTTTTTTTTTTCAAATAACGTCAATTATATTGAAGAACTGTTTCTCCTTCCTCCAAGCACCATCTGCAGTCTGAATCATCTTTGTCCCCAGTGCGAGTGAAGTGCTCATTCAAGTGGGAATGGTTTTCTGTCATCATCTTGGGGTCTTTCCATTTTAATTTCAACAAAGGTTTGGTGTATACAGTTGTCCCATAAGAATCTTTGATTGATTCACCCCTGGTGTGGTTCAGCAGATCTGCGATCACCACACTGCCCTTGTACTTAATTCCTAAGAGCTTAGGCGTGGGGGAGCTCATAAGCATCTTTTGATTAGCTAGTGTGTCGAGAAGCAGGCTGGTCCTACACGTTAAGTGTCCTAACCTCATTTACCAGTTGTAAGTGTATCCGAGCCTATTTCAAGAACATCAGGTCGGTTCTACTGTCCGAGCAAAAATTCATATGTTCCTCTTCCTTAATTCTATTTCTTCATTTTTTAAGTACATATGAGGATGGCATAGATTTTGCCTAGAAGTATATTTGTTTAGGGACTTTGGTAATTTTGTGCCTGTCTGTTGGATGCTCCCGCGCCCTCTTTCTGTTTAGATCCATCTGTACACTAGCTAAGTCCTCTCTTGGCCAAGACAGTTCCATTGGTTCAGTCTTTCGTCTCTAGTGTCAGAACCTTTAAGGGCATATTGTTCAGTGTGCTTTGGAGACTGTCCATTTTCATCTGCAGTAAAGGGCTGTCATACAATGTTCCTCAGGCCTCTGCTTCCAGATCGCCTCAGGCAAGCAGGCTTTAATGACTTACTATTATACTTGTCAATTTATCTTAGACTTATTGTTAGTAAATATGAAGCCTATATTCTCAATAAAAAACGATATTTTTCATATTTGATTTGCAATATGTAAAACATCTTCTTTCCAGAAGAAACATTTTTTTTTAATCTGCTTAATCGGACTAAATAATTTAACTGTCGAGGTTTCCAGCATAGAACTGTATTAATTTAAATGACTTATAGCATTGAATACAATTCATCAAAGGTTGATGTTTAAAATTCTAGACGAGTTACAAGAAAAAGTAAAATCTTGTCAAGAAATAGAAAAAAAATGTTCAGCAAAAGCGAAAGATCTTGAAACAAAAATGAAAGACGCGACCGGCTACAGGGAAAAACGACTCAAAGAAGCGGAAGCCGAAATGAAAAAAGCGAAGACACAAGCGGATAAAAGTAAAAAAGAATGGCGACAAAGGGAACAAGACTATGAGACGTTAAATTTGGAAATTGAAGAGCTTAAGAAAACTATAGAGAATATTAGAGAGCAACTGAGATTAACAGAAGAAAATATTAAGAAATTGCAAGAAGAGTTTGAGAGTGTTTCAGCAGGATCAAATGAAATTAAGGTATGTAAAAACATTGTTAACTCGTTAAGCTTATTCAGGCTAAATTTTTTATTAATATTTAATCTATATCTGTCATATATTAATAAGTCTTACAGTAATGTCAATTCATGAAATAGCACTGCCATTCTAAACTAGGATTGCAGTGTGTGAATGAGTTATTTTGCCCGCAGACAAATAATTTCATAGACAATGATTTATTTAGAAAGAAATTTCAAAGAAAAAGAGTTATAATAAACAGTTTTTTAAATTAATAATTATTATTGTTTACCTTAAAAATTCGTAAAATTGATAAATCGTAAAAAGGCCTCTAAAATTTACTATTTCAAGAGAAAACCAGTAAACACGCGGTTTAATAAAAATAGTTTTTTTGATAGACAGTAATTACAGACACTGACAGAATTATATAAACAATTAAAAACCCAAAAAACAGGCAACTAAGGTCCCCCAAGTAGTTTAAAAAAAACTTAGAATTCTCTACAAATTTTAGGAAGCAGTCAAAGAGTTGCAGGCTGAAGTTAAAAGAGTAAAGTCAGAAATAGCAGAAAAAAATAAAAATATTCAAGGGAAGATTAAAAAAAAGGCACAGTTATCAGCACAAAATACAGAACTAGAATTAGAAATTAAAAAACATGCTCATGAAATAAAGGAATTAACTACTTCTTGTAAAAATTCGAAGCATAGGGTAAGTAATGTAATGTAATATATATATATATATATATATATATATATATATATATATATATATATATATATATATATATATATATATATATATATATATATATAAAAGCATAAGAGGTTCACAGTACGGACCGTGGACTACTGATCACCAATCTACTATTTATTTGCTGTGTTTGGAAGGTATAATATGGCTATTTTGTAACTTAGGAATAGGAATTTAAGAGACTGATTATCCAGTTAAGAATATTAGATATCCTAAACAATACCAGAATAATAAAGCAGGAATGCATCTTTGGTATTTATAAGCTATTTTTTGTAAGAATGATAACTGCATTAATAATACATGCAGCAATTATTTGTGAATGAACGCCCCAATATATAGAAATATTTGACAGATGTTAAATTACAGAATAGGCAGTACTATATTTTAAAAGATATCATCAGCAAACAACAGATCTCTGCATCACTCGGGCGTAAAATGCCTAAACCTCTCATCCAAGTGCAATCGACGAAGCATCGATTATCCAAAACCTAACGTCTGCGAATACCTGTCAAAAACGTGTCGAAATAGAGTACTTAACGAGTATTACAGGAAAAATACGGTTGTCTTTTGAAATTCTGCCGCAGTCCCTCGTCTGCCGAACTACGAGAAGGAAAAAAGGGTAATTTTTAAGTGACAGCATAATTTGTGATATACAAGGATAAAAAAAAATGTGAAATAAAATTTTTATGGCTTAAATATAAAAATTTGATTTACTGAGAAACTTTTTTCGTTCTCCTGATGATTGTATTTTTTACCTTTATTCATTTTTTGTTGTATTCATTATATTTCATTTCCTGAGTAATAGTATTTTTTTGATTGACAATTTTGTAAAGTTATAGCTCTAACCAATTTATCGCTGAGGGTTCATGGCAGGATTTCATCAAACAATTCAAAGTTTACATGCTGGTATTTGATTTTTTACTTGTACGCTATGACGTAAAAATACTCACAAAAGTTGTAAAATGTTTTAATCTTTTGATATAACAACAGGCTAGAAAGCACTCTACTTGCTCCTCAACTTAAAGTTAAAGTATAGGACAAAAATAATAGCAGATAGCTAAACTGCCACCATTTACAAAGAAGATACTTTTACTGCCAGTATCCTTATATAACTTTCTTGATTTAAGGAGCAAGAATATGCGAAGAAAATCCGTAACAATAACAACTATCTAGAAAAGGGAGAAGCGCTTTCACAAAAGGAAGGAGAGGATTTAGAAAGGAAAATTAAAATTTCACAGGAGAAAAAATACAAATTGGGTAGAACAATAAATGCGCAAGCACAAAGTATGTTCGACGTACAACAAAAAAAAGTAAGTATTTTTTACGTATCAAATAATTATGAACATCATATTTGGGATTTTTAAGGTCAAGTTATTTGGAGTTTGAAGTTTATTCTACTTTAGATAAATTAGACGTACCGTATTCACCAACAAAGTTTAAATTTAAAACTAATTTTATTTGTAACTTTTGAATTTAAAATAAGTGTAAAGTTACCTTGCCAGTTTTTAATCCAAACAAAATACCATTATGGTCAAATTCAAATCTTATCGATAATACATGTGTACAAAAATAAATAAAGGATTATGGATGATATTAAGCGATATCATTAAAAAAATGTGTAGAAAAGGGCTATGTGATACTTCATGTAAAATTTATGAGTGAATGCGGTACCAATCAAAATTTTGACAATTGGTTCTGATAATTTGGTAATCAATTTACAACATTTTTGATCTAAATTGGCTTTGTGGACCAAATTGAGATATTTTTTAAAAGAGGTCTTAAGTGACACTTCCTTTTTCTATTTAAAATTTTTAAGTTTTTAGTCATTAATGTTACTGGTAAAAGAATACATTTTTCGAAGGAGGTTAAGATATTATTGATCTTAAAATTACTTGCTTATCTAAAGGTTTCGAAAAAATCTAACCTAAAAAATTGTAGAAGTGACCATGTGCATGTCAGGGACCTAACGAACTTAGTCTAGTTAAGGATTTTATATAAATGTGTTGAAAGAACTTAAGATATTTAGACTTCAGATATTCCATAAACAGAAAACTTAAAACTAATTAAGGTTAACTAAATTAAGTGGATCCTGGGGAGGAGGTTGGAGGGTCTTGGAAGTCGTCGTCGGACGTGGCATGGAGAGGGGTGGTAACCATTCCTGACTGTGGGATTGTGTAGCTTTGTCCAGGAATTTGAGCTAGGCGTTGCTCATGAATTCCAGGATTGTCGGCATCAGGAGGTCTCTGTGAAGCAGTGTGTTTCATACAAACCATGGGGCTTTGGAGATGGTGTGGAGGGCCTTGTTTCGGACGGTTTGGAGGGTGGATCTATGTGTACGTGATATTTGGTACCATGCCGGGCTGGATTAGGTCAATCCAGCTTTGATGTTCATCTTGTAAATTGTAAACTTGTTGCGAGTGTTACATGTTAAATAAGAAATATTGTACAACTAAAAGTTACAGATACATAAAAAGAATGTTGATTATAATTGTTATTAAGGTATTTCTTATGAGTAACTGTTAAAAGTAGTTTTGCTTGAAATTTTGAGAAATAATAGATAAATAATCATGCATTCACTGCTTCAGTATAAAGATGGTTTACCACGCCGTTTGCCATAATTAATTGTAAAAGTTTCAGATATTTAACAAAATTTTTACTGTCTTATAAAGATGTTGAATATACTTAAGTAAATATATTATAAACCTACTAATTCCCGGCTATAAACATCTATAGAATAATAGTATAGCTTTCTTCTAAGGTACCTTTTAGATATGAGGTTAAAAACTATGGACGATGCTTTTTGATTTTTAACTTTATATTTGAAATTAATTCAAAATTGTGTATTGAAATTTCTTATATGACAATATGCTAAAATACAGTATGTGATTCATAAAGTCGAGTAAACTAGATATATACTATTTTCAGTCCTTAGTTTTGCTTGCGCTTATATAAAATTTAACGCAAGAACGGGTTTTATCAACAGGATATTTTATTCATATAAAAAATCTTAATTTTTTTTAGTATGATGACATGGTCGGAAAACAAAAAATTCTACAAGTAGATAAGCAGAGGTTAGTTAAAGTTATTACAGAATTGGACGAGAAAAAAGAAAATGCTCTGAAACTAGCTTTCACACAAGTGTCCAAAGATTTTGGATCTATTTTTGCTACTTTGCTGCCTGGAGCTGATGCAAAACTTGTTCCTCTACAAGGAAAGAGCATTTTACAAGGCTTAGAGGTACATAATATTTCTTAACTCAATATTCTCCCTACCCCCAAACCAGTAGATACTTACCATTTTTATTAAAAACATTAAATAAAATGTGTATTCTCGAAGAATGATCTACAATTATATCATGGAGCACCTTTTGTTTCAATTTTAGTAATATCGTAAAGTAAATTCGATACCTGGACTTGATCGTCACCTACAGTCTGTCAAGTGACCGCTCATATTCTTGAAAAAAATGTGTTTTGAATTTTTTTTGCCATCAACGTATTCTTTGGTGTGCAATTACCTTAATAAGTTGTCTAATCGCCCCATACATCAATAATCGCCTCATGCATCAATAATCGCTTGATATCTTCGAGGCATACTGTCGACGAGATTGTCTGCATACTTCGGCAGTGATCTCCAAATATTCCGAATCTTACGAGACAACCGAATCAAAGTCCTCCAAACGTTTTCAATAGGGTTGGCGACCGGCGATTGTAAGGGCCACTTATCGTGGGCCCAAGCGAGCCGCTTCGCGACGTAATATTTGCCCAGTAAAGAGCAGGAAGTTGTTGTCAAATGGTCTTATGGACACATTCAAACCTGATTTTCTTAATTTTGCCGCTTCTTGACGCAGCGTTAATTTCGGATTCCGTGAAAACAAAAGACATGATTTGTTTTTTGACTTTCGGAGTGACTACCTACCGAGTCACGTTTTGGCAAGTCTTTACATTTTTCGACTCGTTAAAACGATTTATCCACTTCTTTACAAATGATACCGACTTTTTAATATATTTAGTGCCTGCGGAATGTGTTATTTTTAGGCACTTTTGGATGAGAATAAAGTAAGACTGTCTCGAACCGACGCGCAAACAAGTGACTCATTTTGGAATTTACGTGATTGCGACGAAAGTTCGGAATCGACTGATACTTTTACTAAAATACGTCGTAGACAAACGTTCCCTCTACCGATTTTTTGTTGAATCGCTAAAATCGCATTTACTAAAAATGAATTGTCGTGGACACATTCTTACTTGACAGACTGTACATAAATAAATGGGTCCAGCTTTTTGTTTTGTAAACTAGCATTATTGCAGACCACTCTTAAAAAAAGCATATATGTTTTGCATCCATGAATATTACGCAGAAAAATACATAGTGGCTTAGCGGACGAAGACCGTCAGTTATGTTTTAGCAATTGTGTCTATTTTCTTGGACCTCCCTTACTTTTAATGTAAGGGCGAAACTTGATTCTGGTCTTCGTGATGTGAAATTTATATCCTGCAGATAAAATTTGACCTTGGCATGAAACACAAAAAATTAGTCATCCTAGCATGAAACTGACATTGCCTTAAAAAATTACTCATGCTTTTTTTAGCATTCTTATTAAAAGTGGAAACAAGTGTTAATACGATAACTTTAGACTTTGATATATAGCATAAAAGGATTTGCAGCAAAATACTTTCCTGCATATGAAGGCAATGCCTATTTTCCTTCTTGATATGCCACAGGACACAAAAATTTACTATACAATGTAACAAGAGTTTTTTGCGCACATACGCTGCACGGAAGTCCATAGAAGTAACGATTCAAATTTGTCTTGAATCATTGCAGGTTATATTCGGTGGGAATCATAATAATGGACCGTCTATCCCCAATGGTTGAGATTTTCCATATAAAAGAGTTCTTGACAAGGATGATATGAGAATTCACAAGCTGAACTTCATACGCGTGTGATGTATTAGCGCGACATGTATTTCTAGTATGCACCAACCTGGAATGAATCGGGCATTGATTACTTCTTATAGAATAGACTTGTTCCCAAGATTTCTTCGATGTTCTAAAGAATCAAGGTTTTTAAGTGGTTCCTAAATGATCAAACATCTAGCCAAGGGAAAGCTTGAAAATATTCCTTGGGTTCTTCCCATTTAGCAGATTTGTATTTGACATCAGCATAGTGTCAAAGTTTCTGCAGTTTAGGACATTTGTCATAAATTGGTGAACGCTCAATGTTGAAACAAGTTTGTAGTCAAAAGACCCCAACAACAGATTTACAGTGATGGTGAAAATCTTTGGTTTGATAATCAAAAAGAGCCCAAAAGGGCTAGCGAACTCTTCATCACAATCAGGAATGATTCATTAATAAGCTAAATAATACCAAAACTAATTAAAAAAGGTTCAGCTTGTTCGTCAGTGGTATTTGAACGATTAACTAGACATTAAAGTCGCCTAAGGTAGTATTTTTGGCACTTCAATAATTAATTTGTAAATAATTGATAGTGCCTGTCAGAGGAGAGAAAAGTGCCCTAAATTTAGTTTCTATGGGAGGTCGAAGTAGTAGATGAACCTAGGGGTTGGTCGAGTTGTTATTTTTAACCACATAACCTGAAAATTCTGGGCCTTTAAATCTTCTTCCTCTCGTTGGTATGAAATTAACGTCGTATCCAAGATAGGAAATGTTGGCCGTACTGGTCCACACAATGTTAAACTGAATTAATCTTCTAGTTGAAACATCGTATGTTTCTAGCAATCTACTTTAAAATTTTGATTTTTGCATGGTGCCGCCTCTTAACCAGCCCACTCGGAGTGCCAAACGGAGGGCTAATCGACCTCTAGCAGCTTCGTCATCATGTTACTTTTCCTACCCTGAAGTTTGGGAACATCAGCATAGCCACGAAACGTTAGCTCGCAGGAGCAACTTTATGCAGCTGTGATAAATTTTTTAACAAAAAAATGTTGTAGTAAATGAGGTATCACTTATATTCGGCATACAATGTGAACAAACAACTGCGTTTTAAGTTTATTTGCTGTAATGTTGCTGCTTTCGATACTCCCGTAGTTATTGTACTTTTATAAATAAACATCTGTAAAAATCTCACCGTTTTCGTTTGGAACTACTTCACTACATAGTACACTTCCATAACATATGTTCAATTACTTCAAGATCAGGATGGGTAGCACTCTTTCCAAGTTTATTTACTATCACTTTATCGGTTTATTTTTTAATTGTTACCGATTGAGAACTGCTTAGGCAACTTTCTGGTTTGTTTGCCACCCCCCTCCACAATTGGCCTTGCAGCTCTGCATTTTGTAAATTTTACTATCGTTTTCTAAACAAGCATTTAATACACTAGGTGCACTTAGTTACTTTTCTTTAAGGCCCAGTATAATATATTTTGTTTGATAATATGACATTGTATCTAGTAATTTTTAATAGTTTGCTTGAATTTATTAATTATTCTAGATTAAAGTCGCACTGGGAAATGTTTGGAAGGAGAACTTAACAGAACTGAGTGGCGGCCAAAGATCCTTAGCAGCTTTGTCACTGATATTGGCAATGTTGCTTTTTAAACCTGCACCTTTGTATATTTTAGATGAAGTCGATGCTGCCTTGGATTTGTCTCATACGCAGAATATTGGGAACATGTTAAGATCGCATTTTAAGAAATCCCAGGTAATTTGTAATACGAGGCTGGTTTGAAAAGTCCGTGCAAAGTCCGAGAGATGGCACCACCGGCGCGTATCGAGATCATGTTTAGTTAGTAGCATCTCTTGAATGAACGCACACCAAGTTTCAGCCATATTGGTCTATTTCTTTGTGTTTGGCATTCGTGTGAATCAAGGAAGTCGAGTGATTTTCAAGAAATGGACGAAAAAGAATTTCGTGTGGTGATTAAACATTACTTTATGAAAGGCAAAACGCCTCAGGAGACTAAAGAGAAGCTTGATAAACATTATGGTGACTCTGCACCTTCGATTAGAACAGTTTATAAGTGGTTTCAAAATTTCCGGACTGGCCATATGGGCACAAGTGACGCTGAACGTTCTGGACGGCCTGTGGAGGTTACGACTCCAGAAATCATTGATCAAATCCATGATATGGTGATGGATGACAGAAGAGTTAAGGTGCGTGAGATTGCTAGTGCTGTGGGCATCTCGACTGAACGGGTACATAATATTTTGCATAAACATTTGGACGTGAGAAAGCTATCCGCAAGATGGGTGCCGCGATTGCTCACGCTTGACCAAAAACGGAATCGTGTGAAGTGTTGCAAGGATGGTTTGCCGCTGTTCCAGAAGAATCCGGAGGACTTTAAGCGTCGTTTCGTCACTGTGGATGAAACATGGATACATTACCATACTCCTGAGACCAAACAACAATCTAAACAATGGGTTACCAAGGGGGAATCTGCACGAAAAAAGGCGAAGACCGTTCCTTCGGCCGGAAAGGTTATGGCGACTGTCTTTTGGGATTCGCAAGGGATAATCCCCATCGACTATCTGGAAAAGGGTAAAACTATTACAGGTGAATATTATTCATCGTTATTGGACCGTTTGAAAACCGAGCTGCAAGAAAAACGCCCGCGATTGGCCCACAAGAAAGTCCTTTTCCATCACGACAACACACCAGCACACACCTCAGCAGTTGTGGTCGCAAAAAATTAATGGAAATAGGATTCCAACTCGTTTCACATCCCCCTGTTCTCCAGACTTGCTCCCTCGGACTACTATTTGTTCCCCAATTTGAAGAAATGGCTGGCGGGACAAAGATTTTATTCAAACGAGGAGGTGATTGCAGACACTAATGGATATTTTGCAGACTTGGACAAATCCTATTATTCGGAAGGGATCAACAAACTAGAACATCGTTGGACGAAGTGTATAAGCCTAAAAGGAGACTATGTCGAAAAATAAAAAAGGATTACCCCAAACACATAAGTAGTTTTTATTTTTGCACGGACTTTTCAAACCAGCCTCGTATTTCTTCATATAATTACCTTATATTATTGAATTCTAAATTTGTACTAATTATTTACGATTAAAAATAGTTGGTTAATATTTCCCTCATCTTATCTCATATTGACAAGATGTAATCTATAAAAATAAACAAATTAATGGAAAATATGGACCAAAAAACCTTGTATGTTCATCTTATATTTTTTAATTCAATTTTTGATTAAATACTCCGTACCATAAATAATTTTTGAATTATACCTGAAACTTTAAATTTATTACATTTTGTATTTGTTCAAGGAAAGTCTATGCCTTGTTGCAGACTACTTCTTATTTAAAATTATTCGATATTGCAGATGACGAAAATGTCATTATAGCTGTTACTTAATTATTAACTTCAATTTTCATGTGTTTTCCAAAATTTATTTAATTCACTATTATTATACAGAACTATTACAAAGGTTCATATTTACAAACTATCAAAAATGTATTGAGATCAGTTTTAAATTTTGAATGAATGGGTTCCAAATAAATAACTCCCATTATCTACTTTATTTTCAACATAATACTACCTCAGGAATAAAACTTATAATTTATTAATTTTGCAGTGTTTTTCTAGTTCTAAATTTTATATTTTTTGTTTAGTTCATTGTGGTATCGCTTAAAGATGGTATGTTCAATAATGCCAACGTGCTGTTCAGGACAAAATTCATTGATGGAGTTTCAGCAGTACAAAGAACAGAAAACAAGAATAAGTCGTAGAAAATACACAGTTTTATAATATTTTTCTTATCAATATTTTCAAGAATCAAAATTTTTATTTTAGTTGTATTGTTATTGCAAGTATTTTCATATTAAGAAAATTAGGCATACCTGTTAATAAATTTTGTATAAAATAATATTGTTCTTTTTTTTATAGATCTACTTAAATTGGACATTTATATTTTTTCAGCATTTTTATACGATAATTAAAGTCACTATAATATTTTGATTGAAGGCCATAATCGGTCCAGGATTTTGGAGTTTCTTATTACTTAAATACTTAAGATTCTTAAGACGTTAAGATTGAGCATACTCTTACAGTGTGAGACTTATAAAAAATTCCATGTTTATACTGATTCTTCAATTTTCCGATTTAAGCAGGTATAAAAAGGGGTTAGAAAATTGAGAAATCATGGTTATTAGAATTAAGCCATGTCAACTTCGACAAATTTTCCGACAATTTGTCTATGACTGTATGAAGCATCTTCAAAAATCTATAGTCTTCAAAATTATAGTAGTGATAGGTTAGCTAATTCCACACAAGTTAATATCAAATAACATGGTTTCTCATCTGACTGTGTAAGTATGTAAATCAGAAATATTTTCAGTTGATGTATTAACTTTATGAATGGGATAAGTCCATTGGAAATATATAAATTATTGAGAAAGAAATTCAACAAATACAGTAAAGTTAAAAAAGTGTGTAATAAATTAGATTTTTTTTTTAGTATTTACTGAAAGAGTGAACCAATTTTGTTGATAGAAATTTCAAGAATACTAGACAAGATCTCTTAAAAATAATAATAAAAATTAGAAAAATAATAAATATAATAAAAATGTACAGTCAGTTCAAAAAGTCTCCATACACCACCTGCTTTGTATACTATTTTTCTGTTATGTTTAACTAATTAATTGGAACTATGAGAAAACATGTTTAAATTAATATTTGAAACTTAATCAGCGAGGGATTAATATTAAAAACAACTACGGAATATTTTATAAAACAATAATAGTTTGACGGAGTTTAACTGAAAATAACAACTTCGTTTATTAGAGGGACCGCCGTTGGCCTTGATAATCTTTTGTAACCTTTTTGTCATGCTTGCAACCAGCTTTCTAGTAACTTCTGCTAGCATGTTCTATTCGTTCAATATTCTGTTTTTTAATTCTTCTCTATTTGAAACATTGTTTGCGAACGCGCCGTTTATGTACTTTTCATAAATGCTCGATGGGGTTAACATCGGGTAATTGCGAAGATGTATGAAGCTGCTGTCGCACATTATGGATCATTCATTCTCGCACCAAGTTTGCGATATGTTTCGGTTCATTGTTTTGTTGGAAAATGTATCTTTTTCAAGTGCTAATTTTTGGACACTTTCTCTTAAATTGATTCTCAAAATGTTCAGATAAACATGCTAGTCCATGGTACCATTAATAAAACAGAAATTTCCAACCCCTCCAGCGGACATGTGTCTCCAAAGCAGAAAACTGCCACCCCCTTGTCTCACCGTGGAACAAATGTTTTTAATATCGAATGCGGTATTATCCTTTCTCCAAACTTTAGTTCTATCAGACCCAAAAAGGTTAATTTTAATTTCATCATTAAAGATTACGGATTTCCAAAATTCAGGAGGTTTAGTAATATATTCCCCAGCCAAAGCTAACCGCTTATTGCGATTAGCTTCCGAAGTTAACGGCTTCTTCCTGGTTGCACACCCCCTTATAGCCTGCCCTGTGTAAATAATTTCTCACTGTTTGTGAACAAACATTTGTCGAAAATAGTTCCCGTACTTCTTTTAATTTTGGTGCACTTTTCTTGGGATCTATAATTACTTGTCTAACAATACTGGCCGCCCACGTGGAGTCAGTTTCTTGGGAGGATCGAAGCGTAGGCGAATTTTATAGGAACCCGTCGATTTACACTGGTTTACAATGTACTGAACAGTAGCATGCGACTTTTTAACAATTTTTCTTATATTTCTGTATGATATATGTATATATATATATATATATATATATATATATATATATATATATATATATATATATATATATATATATGTATATATGTATATAAATGTATATATATATATATATATATATATATATATATATATATATATATATATATATATATATATATATATATATGTATATATATATATATATATATATATATATATATATATATATATATATATATATATATATATATATATATATATATATATATATATATATATATATATATATATATATATATATATATATGTATATATATATATATATATATATATATATATATATATATATATATATATATATATATGTATATATATGTAGGCCTTTTTTATCACTTAAGAAATATTTTTAACTACTTCCGATTTGACCGGAAGTGACTGCAACTTTATTTTTAACGGAACCCTTTGAAATTCTCTTTCCAACGATGTATCACAAGTTGACATTTGCTTGACAGGTGACCGGCAAAAACTGATTTAAACTTAGGCGGCCATGGCGGATATACTAGCAATTGTTTTTATTCGTTTTATCTCACTTTGGAAAGAATTTAAGACTATCCATTTTATCGTGCTATTTTCGCGAGTTTAAGTGGCTTCTACAAAATTTTATGCTTTACATTCAGTTACAAAATTTATATATATATTTATATATATATATATATATATATATATATATATATATATATATATATATATATATATATATATATATATATAATATATGCGTTGAATATGCAGATGTTTCGCCAAAGTCTCATTTGACATTGATACTTATCGGTGGATGACTGTAAAATTTAGCTACCAACAGAAGAAGTATGCGAAAATCTTCTGTGCGCTTTTTAAAGCCTCATTGTACTGCCAATGATGCAAAAGATAAAGCTTTGAATGAGAAGCACTAAATGACTTCTAACATATTTTCATTTTTATTGTTTTTTTTTTTGAATGATTTAATAGGATTGCTATTTTGATTCTTAACGTGTTAACCTCTTTTGATGGCTTTTTAAGTTCTATGTACCCATATTACTAATTGAAGAAGTACTAGTTTAACTCGTAGCGTTTATTTTTTAATTTGTCTAATGTTTACATTATGTTACAGGGTTTTTACCAGGATAGGAGAAAAGTTTGGTAGGAGCATAGCCACCTCTCATTTGATTAGATTTTCACAGAAGTGCTCCTACCCGAAAATGACTCGTTTTTGCTCCCTTAAGTATTTTTTGTAGTTTCCTTGTATTAACAATATTACATAATATTTCCTTTTGTAGTCCATTATAATGTTAGTACATCTGGTTACGTATCAATATTTTATCTATTCTACTTTTGTATTGAAAAAACAGAACTTCATGACATAATTTTAAATTCCTCATAAAAATGTCATATTTTCAACTTTTTAAAAATAGCCACTCTACAACCTAGGAAGGTTAGTTAATTGCAAACATTCCTGTACAATCAGTAAAAACGCGAAAACTGTGGGCTTTTTACCAGCATGTGGTAAATGGTACATGTCTAGGCCAGAGATAGACATAATATTTCCAGGTCAGATGTTTGACATTTTAATCAATCCATAGTAATGTTCTAGTAGTTACAATGTTAGTGTAATATTGCCTGTTGGTCTTTTGTAAATAAAACTGAAATATAACGCATCCGAAATCCTTCTATTAGATTATAGTAGGTAGACACCATATTTTACTAGGTGGGCACATAAAAAAAAAAAGTTTATTATGCCATACAAAAAATTTATTTAAAATATATTTAACTTTGCCTGAAACTATTTTAAATTACAATATCATAATGGTATCCAAACTTTTTTTCAACTTAAAGATGATTTTAACCAGTTTAAGTTAGGTAGTAGAATCTTATTTTATTAAATAAAACTTTGAGTTAAACTTTCATCAAACCAAGCTACAACACTCTTCTGTACTTTTAGTTTCCAAATGCTTCTGTGAATTCCTAAAATGTGTTTTAACGGTTGTTCTAACCTAGACATATCTCTTTGAAATAGATTTACAACACTAAATAGCAACTTTCCATAAGAATTATCATTGCTAAATTCCGTCACAGCATTGGACATTATTTCGATAAGTGTTGTGAGTGTGTCATAATCACTTTGAGGATTTAAAAGTACTTCAATGGTTGTAATATAATTTGGGTGGAGCTTTTCACATTTAGATAAGAAATGACTGAAAAAAAAAATATATTTAATTAATTTAATTTAATTTATTGAAAAAAATGTATTTTTTTAAGATTTCCTATTTTCCTTTAATATGTTTAAAAAACACAAGTGTATGTTTGACATGAAAATTTCTATAGGCTTCATTTTATCTCTATCTTGAAACAAGTTCCTAAAAGAAAGTTGTGAAGTGACTCCACACAGAGTGTTTTTTAAGTCGTATTTTTTTTCAAAAGGTTATAATGCTCACTAAAATAAATCACTGCACCAAATAGAACCTATTTAAAAATCTTCAAAAAACTGTTTAAAAAAAACACACCCTAAAATTGTACAGAGTTTGATGCCAGAAATGTGTCCAAAAACTTATTGTAAGCAGTTAGCATATAGGCGCCTATGATGTTTGTTATGGCAAGAGAATTTTTATGAAAAAAAAATTATAAACAGAAACTTAAAGTTTGTAAAGTGTTTAATTAATAGTACTAAAAGGTTGCCACTGTGACCAATTCAGTGAACTCGCTAGACACAGAAATTTTAGAAATCCGAAATTAGAAATCTAAAAAAAAACGACTGTACTTTATTATTGAACTTTTGTATAAAAGATATTTAGTGAGTCCCAACAAGAACACCAAGTACAAAATTTAATTTGAAATATATTTGTGCCACAAAGGAAGGAAGTTTTCAAAGTTCTAGAATGATACTGACATTTTTGCTTTAAGTAAAAAATAATTTTTCATAAAAAACAATTGTTTTAAAATTAATTGTTTATTAAACAAAATATAAGCACCAAATAGCTATTTAACAAAATATACACTGTAATTTGTGTTGTCAACGCTTTCCAAATTGGCATCTTCTTGAGGTACAGTTGTTTTCAGAAGACGATACCCTTAAGAGATGGTAATACTTTTTGTCATTTTCAGAATTCATAGTTGAATTTATATGACTTTGGCTCTTTTCATATTCTGAATAAAAATATCCAATCAATTTTGGTCCTGACTTTTTCTACTAGTAAACTAACATAAGCATGTCATATTTTAATGATATAAAAACTACTCAATTTCTACTTTAATATTTGATACAACTTATTTTCCAGAAAGAGTGATATTGATCCTGTTTTAAATTTGGATTGATTCATCCGATAATTGGTGGAAATCCATAACTAAATGATTTTTTTCAAAAATAAAACACTACTTAAATTTCCACTGAATTCAGTGGAAATTTAAGTTGTGTTTTAACTTTTTACAAATTATCTGTTTTAAATATTGATATTTATATATAACCAAAACAATAATTAAATAAAACTGAAGAAAAAAGAACTAATTTCATTCTCTTTAATTTTTTTATAATTAAGAACTTCTCTACTTAAAACAAACGAAAAAGTCATCATATATAATATTAACTTGTAATTTAGAAACACTTAATAGTTACCTTAACACCTCACTTTTAGAATCATTATCAAGGGCACCAATATATTGTTGTAAAACTCTATGTGCTTCTTCCTCCTTAGGGTCTGTTTTTAATAGCTCTTTTACGAATTCATTTTTAAGAACTATTGAATATTTTTTACTCAGTGACAGAAATATAGTTTGCAGTTCATAGGTAAATTCTTGCCTGACCTAAAATATTTACATATATTATATGTAGCGATGGTTGAAATTAGCAAACTAATCAAAGTCTTAGAATGATTTATGTTTACTTATTGACAAATGTTGAAATTAAAATTTATAGTATTCTGCCACAATAAAATTAAAATATTATGCATAGACGGCAGCGATTTTGGAGTCATGCTAGATTTAGTGATTTAGTCTGTTAATTAGTTATCATTATTTTTTAAAAAACAAAACAGTTTTTGAGCGTCTAAGAATATTCTAGAACTCCATTAAATTATTTATTTAGCCCGAACTAACTTTTTAGCTCTCTGTAAACAGCATGAAATAAGTTGATTTGCACTTTTATCTTGATGGATATTGCATTATATCTCATCAAATTCTTTTTTATTATGGTCATTTTTCTAAAGGAAAACTGGTTAGCCCATCCACTACTATTTTTCATATAATGCCCCCAAAATCGCCCACATCTAACTATATATTTTATTATAAAAAGAACATACCCTTGGTAAAATTAAAAATCTGACATAACATAAAATAACATATTCATTTTTAATATTATTAACTATTAGAGAATTCCAAAAACTTTCCAAATTTTCTAAACCGATTTGATACATCAAAGAAGAAAACACTTTATCTAAATTGCTGTTTTCTAAATTAGATAAATCTTTAATTAATGCAATTGATAATTCATTTTTTATGCTTAAACTATCTCTGATGAAGTCGACAATATCCCTAATATTAGTATGATCCAAGCTGTGAAAAGGAGTTGATATATTATCAAGTTCATCCAAAATTTGAACATTGTTGTTCTCAATAGGCTCACAGATCTGTTGTGTTTCCTCATCACTTTGCGTAATATCAATGCATATATTTGCATTTTCCATATACCTTTTTAGATCTTGCTTTATTTCGTCTTGCTAAAAATAAAGCCAGTAAGTCTTAATTATAGAAAATTACAATGTTCGGTTTATACCAGCGGAAATAAATTTTTGATCTGTTTGTATTTTTCTATATTACAATATATATTATTTTTAGCTTCATTTGCTTCTTTTAAAAACTGTAGCAAATCATTTTTTACATTTTCATTATAAGAATATCTGGATATATTCATATTTATCGTCATAGAAGAGTTAGTTTCCATTATATTTATCGTGATCTATCGTGCCTTAATAATTCGAATTTTTGTTTACAATTAAGGCTTGAGGTTAGTTCTATTCTGCTCTATTTTTTTTAACGAATAAGATTTTTAAGATATAGCAACAAACATTTACTACAAAATGTTGATTAAGAATATTCTCCTTCCAAGTTACTATGTCTTAGCCATAGACATAAAGGATGGACTGAGCATTAACCTCATAAAATTGACGACTCTCTAGAAAGAGACAAAGCGATTGTGCGGCCAATACCTGTCTCTATTCTGTAAGTCTGTAATAAACAAGGCGTAGTACCCCGAGATGGAATTCAAGGCGAGCAAAGCCCCATACCCGATTTTAGTTCAAATAGAACACATAGAAATATTATTTTTAAGAGCGCCGTAGCTTAGCGGCATTTTAAAAAGAAACAGTTACTGGCCGCTCATTTGTTTTGCTTCTCTCACACTTTTGCGTCCATATTTACTTTACAGCGGAATACGGAACACTCAGTCCATCCTCTATGTCTATGGTCTTAACAATTTAACGGTAATCACCCGATTTCGTTATTATGTAGCCATAAATTCCGGATCATTTATTATTCAATTTTTTTGTGTACATTTTGTTATAATTAAGATGTTTAAAAGTTTAAGCCTCGGTTTGGATAAGATAACATTTAATAAAATATATTTTAATTTTGACTAGGAGTTAAAATTCTACATACTATCATAAAATGGTTTAGTTATCATTTTAAAATTTCTCCTCTATTACAGTTTACTGTATCGGCGTTTGTCATTCAGAGAAACAAAATTTTGCAACACTATAAACTAAAGGGGCAAGGAAGATGTTTATAGCAACTAGAATTTGGCGGCATGAAAACAGACAATTAATATCGCCAAATTTTGATCGCTATGGACATTTGTAATTAAGAAAAATAACATTTTACAACACTGTAAACAAAGAGCGCAGTAAAGATGTTTATAGCGACCATAATTTGGCGAAAATGACGATAAAGAAAATTAATCTCGCCAAATTTTGGTTGCTGTAAACATCTTCTCTGCCCTTTTTTGTTTACGGTGTTGTAAAATGGCGTTTCAGGGCATTTATCCGGAAAAGTTGAATTTTGAACTGACAATACTGCTGATATAGAACGAAAAAATAAAGCATATGGCAACACTGCAACCTTGTCAATCTTTCAAAACAAGAGGGCAAACAAGTGTAAGTTTGTACTTATTATTTAAATACTGAGACGAGTCTAACTATATTAAATTATAAACAATTCTTTATTCAGTATTTACTAAACAATACTATACGTAGGTGATTATCCGGCTCCTGATTTTATAAAACAAAAATGTATAACTCACAACAGTCGACTTCTGTGACCCCTTTGCTTTTTGATAGAAATCCTCATATCACTAGATTTCATCCATATCATGGTGAAAATATTGTGCTCTCTGATGATGACACGGTAGCTTATCGAAAAAAATCTTTTGCTAACGCAGTCACTTTTAGTGAGGCTCCTTTGCAGCCTGGTGAAATCTTTCTTGTAGAAATTGAACAAAATGAAACAGGATGGAGTGGACATATGAGACTTGGTTTAACACAGTTAGATCCTTTGAGGATGTATAGAACAGGCTCTATACCACAATATGCCCTTCCAGGTAAGAGAACTTTGAGGTAAAATTAATTTTTTAATAAATTTTCATTTAGAATATTTGATCAACCCGAAGGATCTTAGGGAACAACTAAACAAATTTTTATGCTAATTAATTTTTTTTTCAGATTTAGCTGATATAGGTACATCGTGGATTTATGGCATCAGCAAAGCTCACAATAATGTCTTTGAATATGATAATGAAAATGGTAAAAAGTGCATAAGAAGCGGTGGTAAGAACATAACCAAGGATAATAGTATTATCAGAACTTGTAGGGGATCTTTTCCTGCGAGTTTATTAAGACCACCTAGAGCTATTCAAGATAATATTTTGCCAACAGATATGGGTAAGTAATAAAAATATGTTGAAATGTTTTCAAAATTTATTCAGCATTTAATTAACTACTAGCAGTCAGTTTTAATCTATACTCAAGTGCTTTAATAACCACAAATGTTTACTTAAACCACTACACCTTTACATATAAATTTTTGTCATATTTAAAGAAAAATTGGCAAAATAGCATATAGCTAACTAATGTACCATTCTGTCTGTAACTGTTATATTTATAATTACAACAATTATCTATGCATAAATAGTTTACAGTGTTGCAAAATAATGTTTTTATTTTACTATATTTTTTGCTATGATTATAGACTTGATAACTGCATAAATCCATGCAGCACTTAAAATATTTCGCACACTAACAATCTTTTCTTTATCAAAATTTAATTGTCATAAAACATAAAAAACCTTGGCCATCAGTATCTAATACAAGGAAAATAAATTAGAAAGAGAAATAATTTTTGTTTTTTGTGTACTGTTTTAATTTTGAATTTTTTACATGTATATATATATATATATATATATATATATATATATATATATATATATATATATATATATATATATATATATATATATACATATGTATACATATACATATATATATATACATATATATATATATATATATATATATATATATATATATATATATATATATATATTTAGGATAGTTTTTTGTTCTTGGTCTTGTGATCAATTTTTAATGAAACAAGTTTACTTTTGGTTAACGTTTCGGTTTATTTTATTTAAACCATCTTCAGAACTACAAGAAAGAAAAAAAAAATGTTTAAGATGTAAAATTACAATTACAAAAATACAGAAATGTATATAAAGAATAAATATTAGTGTTTAATTATAGTTTTCCTACCTTATATCTAGTTGGATCTTTTGGTTTACATGTTTACAGTTGCACAGTTTTCGTAATACTAAATTTAAAAGGTTCACATATTTTATTTCACTATTTGTACAGGTAAAATGGGTAAATCCAAAATTTATTCATTGTTAATGTTCCTTACGGAACACTTATAAGATCACTTCGGTGTCTATTCGTCTGTCTGTCCGTCTGTCACACCCGATTTTCTCCGAAACTATTTGTCATAAAAAGTTGAAATTTGGTAGTAATATAGGAATTGATGGCCTCATCAGAGCCATGTAGTTTTGAAAGTTAAATTTTGACTTAAGGGGTTAGTTTTGGGGGGTGAAATCGGAAATGAAAAAAAAAATTTTTTTACTAGGTAATCGAGTGTGGTGTCAAATGAAAGCTTGCGAAGACACGAGTAAAAAATATATATAATATAATACTTGCGCGCACTTTTCTTTGTATTATTTTTAAAAAATCGCGAAAAATCGCTGTCCACCCGCTTTATCTCGGAAAGTACTTATCAAAAAATTTTGAAAAAATTCTGGATTATTCTCCACGGGGTGTAGATTGAACGAAAATTATCACGAGTGCATTACCTGTAATAATTTATCTGGTATATAAAAAAACAGAAATTTCAAGGTCATCAATTTTCAGTAAAGATTGGAAATAAACTTTGTTGAAAACTTATTTGGGGTGTGTTTTGTGAAGTCACTGATCATTTTATATCACTGTAACATAAATTTTGACTTAAGGGATTCGTTTTGAGGGGTGATATCGGAAGTGAAAAAAAAATTTTTTTACTAGGTCATCGAGTGTGGTGTCAAATGAAAGCTTGTGAAAACACGAGTAAAAAATATATATATAATGTAATACTTGCCCACACTTTTCTTCGTATTACTTTTAAAAAATCGTGAAAAATCGCTGTCCCCTACCTTATCTCGAGAAGTACTGATCAAAAAAATTTCGAAAAAATCCTGGAATATTCTCCACGGGGTATAGATTGAACGAAAATTATCATTACATTTAATAATTTATCTGGTATAGAAAAAAACCAAAATTTTAAGGTCTCCAGTTTTCAGTAAAGATTGGAAACAAACTTTGTTGAAAACTCATTTGGGGTGTGTTTTGTGAAGTCACTGATCATTTTATACCACCCTAACAAAATTTTTTATTTTAAAAACAATCAATGTACGGAACACTAATTGTGTAAGTTCAACTTGCACTTGACCGTTTTTTTTTATATTGTTGTTACTTTAATTGTTGTTACTTTAGTAATTAGGTTTTATTAGGTTATTAAATCATTGTATACAATACTCAGGCTTTCCATGTCATTTCGATAATTTAAGGTGTTATTTGTTCTTCGTATATGTATCATTTCTTTTATGTTTCATTTTTTATGATTGTTTTCGACGTCTAGGATTTGGACGTTATTAAAATTGAAATTATGCAATTCATCTAGGGCATGTTTTGATAGGGCAGTATGGTTTTGGTTTGTGTTTTCTTATGCTATTTTTATGTTCTGTTATTCGTCTCTTTAAATATTGTTTTGATTACCCAATGTTTGTTTTTGGACAGTTCATGCAGTCTATTTTGTAGATTAAGTTTGTTTGTTCTGCTGTTGGTATTGTTGGTTTAAGAATGGTGAAGATATTTTTTGAGTTGTTAGCCGGTTTTTCTCCTATGTTGATGTTATGTGGTTTAAGGACTTTTTTGATCTTATTACTTAATTCAGGAATGTATGGTATGGAAATATAATTTTTCTTAATTTCATTGTTACTTTGTTTAGATTTTTTATGATTATTGTGTACTTTATTTATTCGGTTTTTTATAATTGGTTTTGTAAATTTTTTTGGATAATTATTGCTGAGTAGAACGTTTCTTACTTTACCCAAGTTTTGGGGTCTGTCTTTCGGATCGGTTAGTAATACTGCCCTATCAACTAGCGAATTGACAACACTTTTTTTATATTTTTCTGGTGTGAATGAATGATAATTTAAATATCTACCTGACCATACAGGTTTAG
>CM032446.1:186476443-186481443 GCA_019049505.1 Pachyrhynchus sulphureomaculatus
GTTTACACTAGATCTGTTATGTTATCACTTTCATAATAGAAGATTGTATCATCTGCAAATAGCTGTAATTCACATTTTTTATGACTTTCACATATCATTTATATACAACACGAATATATGTCAGGTCCTAGCACTGTGCCCTGTGGAACACCATGACATCTTAATAGGAGATAACGCTCCATTATATTTTGTTTGTTGTGTTCTGCTGTCCAGATATTCACAGAACCATTTTAACACATTTCCCTCAAAACCATATTTTTCCAATTTCTGAACCAACAACTTTCTGTTTATAATTTCAACAGCCCTTTGAAAGTCAAGTAGAACTACTCCAACCAATTTTTTCTCATCTATAGAAGACTTCCACTTGGAAATAACAGTCTGTAGTGCACTTTTACAAAAATGATTTTTTCTAAAACCAGCTTGACGATATGTAAGCAACCTGTTTTCTTAATGCCATCAACACTACTTGTCATGTTTTTTAGATTTATTACAATTTTTCTAAGGTCAGTCAGTTCTCATGTTTCAAAATTGTTAAACTTATTTATTGGGGTTTCGATATTGTTTAGGACTTCCTGGGTTTCAATTTCCCCCATGTCTTTTGTTATGGCACTAATAGTTTGTAAAAAGTAGTCATTAAATTTTTCTGCTATTATTTTGTTATCCTTTTCCATCTTTCCCTTGAAAAAAATACCTTCTTGTCGTTTATTGTTTTTACTAGAAATGATTAGACCCTTCAGAGTCCTCCACATTTCTTTAGAATCTCCTTTAGCTTCATCTATTTTTCTATTATAATATGCGTGCTTTTTTTCTTTAATAAGCTGAACCACTATTCTGTTTATAGCTTATCTAGTCATCCTCAAGTCTAGTTATCATTGCTCTTCTGTACAATCTGTCTCTATTAGAAATTGCATCTTTAATTTCGAGCGTCCACCATTTTTTGTTTCCCCATTTGCACATTGCTTCTCTTTCTACTATTGGAGCATGCTTGTTTAATTTCTCAGTTATAATTTGTACCAGATAGTTTGCAATCTAGTTTGTAGGCTTCAAGGTTATAGGCCATACACAGCTCATAATGCCCAATCGAAACTGAAGTTCATTAAAGTTTTTTGTATCTCTGACACTTGTTGTTTGCTTAACTCTTTTAAAAGAAGGAAATTCTGTAGTTATAATGGAGTGATCCGCTATTTTGGGTGAGTGGTGAATTTGATATTCAATATTCATTAGTTATTATAAGATCAACCATTGTTGCTGTATTCTCTGTAATTCTTGTAAAGTTTTGAATGATTTGATACATACCATTACTTTTTATAATATCTTTCAGTTTCTTGGAATAATATGAATCTTTTGCAACATTGATATTAAAATCTCTTGTTAAAATAAACATATCAGGTTTCACAGCATATTCACCTATTATTTCTTCTAATTTATCCAAGAATACAATATTACTGGCATTAGGAGAATGGTAGATATTGTATTTTTTGCCATTAACACACAGGTTTATACCAACCAACCATATATTCCCATCTATTACTATATTTATAGTTGACCTATAATGAAGTTCTTCTTTCACATATATAGAAGCTTCTCCTGTATGCCTACTTGTTGAAAGTGCATATACTGCTTTATAGCCATTAATGTTTATTTCACTGTTTTCCAAGTCTTTGGTAATATGTGTTTCTACCAAACAAATTACTGTAGGCTTCCACTGAGTAACTATCCATTCAAGTTCTGTTTTATTTGCTGTTCCTGTATGCCTACTTGTTGAAAGTGCATATACTGCTTTATAGCCATTAATGTTTATTTCACTGTTTTCCAAGTCTTTGGTAATATGTGTTTCTACCAAACAAATTACTGTAGGCTTCCACTGAGTAACTATCCATTCAAGTTCTGTTTTATTTGCTGTTAAACTGTTTATATTAAGATACATCATATTTTGCTTTTTTAATTGCTACTTTGTTGATTGCTCAAATGCATCTGGATAACTAACTCTCAATTGTAATTGTTCGAATAATCTTTTGAATGCTTCACATTTTCTATTGTAAGATGAATGGTGGTAATCTATATTTGCGATTTTCAATACCTCCTTTGCATGTTTGCAGTTAGTACAATTTTCAACTTCACTTGTACATTCCTCTTTTTTATGATTCCGACTACATTTAGGACAGACTACCTCTCTGCTTTTACACTGTTGTGCTGTGTGCCCAAATTTCCAACACTTAAAGCACTGAATGTTGTTAATATGGTCAAAATACCTACATCTTCTCCATCCTATATGCAAGACATCTCTTCTGCTTATCTGACTATATCTGATTTTCGTCGTCTGTCTTCATATGTGCTCATAACCTTCATCACTCTTTTTTCTTCTTCTGTTGTTATCCCATTTTGTAAAATAATCAGTTAGTGTATCATATATACATATATATATATATATATATATATATATATATATATATATATATATATATATATATAAATATAAATATATATATATATATATATATATATATATATATATATATATATATATATATATATAAACATATAAATATATATATATATTTTTATATATATATATATATATATATATATATATATATATTAATATATTTATATATATATATATATATATATATATATATATATATATATATATATATATATATATATATATATATATATATATATATATATATATATATATATATTAAACTTAATAAGCCATTATATTTTCAATTTTGTTTTAAACACATTTTTTGGTTCAATGTTTATATTATTATTCGTAGGGCATTAAATGGATTAAATCCATTATAAACAGAGGAGACATTAAAGAACATATACTTGTTTTTTTAGCATAAATACTTCTTGTAAAGTATGAATGTAAATACGATGTGAACATCCCCAAACTTAGCTTAAAAATAAAGACTTTTGTAGGATAGTACCGCCTTCACTTAACCAAAAACTATCCCCAAGTACTAAACATTAGATTTATTGGAGTGTATCTATAGACGTTTAAAATTGTTGTCATATCTCTATTAAATAAAAAACAATGAAGTCGGACAATAAACAAAGTGAAGTTGAATTATAGTTTTAATATATGTATATATATATATATATATATATATATATATATATATATATATATATATATATATATATATATATATATATATAATTTATATTTCTTGTATTGATAAAAGTTGTCAAATTATCTTAATGTGTAGTTGCCAGATATACATTAGTCAAGTGCTTTCTTATGTTCCTTACTAAATTTCTTTAATGTTGGTAAAAAGCCCTTTGCATTTTAAATTTTAGTTTTTGTGAAATGTATTTACATATCAGGGTTATGATTTTGGGTAATACTTGCAATATGCAATATATAGTAATATGATCTACTTTTTCTTGTTAATATGATAATAATTTTGACATAACATCTACTAATCAAATTAAATTGTAATATGACACTAACAGATTAGGAATTTATCCCTTCTAAAATTGGATCTTAGCTTGAAATATATATAAAAAAGACTTTGGCTTCTGGGTTTTCCTTTATGTTTTCTTGTCATTTATTTATGAAAAGTTTACAGGGATGCGAGCATGCAGATGAAAATGGAAGGACAGCTTGTTTTTTTAACAAGACTAACAAACCACAAGATTCATGGAGCTTGTTCTGCCTGATACCCATACGAAGTTGGTCATTGAACTTTGATTCAATATGTTTTTTTATAGACATAATCTATCTTATCTTTAACCGCCAACATTGTTTTAGGAAAACAAACAACAAATAAGTTTAAAATTGATATAGCGTTGACTAGTAGACATCAGCTAAAGATTTTCAAATGGAAATAAGATTTTTTATATGGGCTCAAAATGACACTTCATTGGGATTGCCGGTACTTAGGATTTATTATCAGTGTTTCATAATATTTCAAAGATTCTTGAAAAGCTGCAGAGTCATCCCAGTTATAATAATGTAGTATTATGCCTTATTTTAGCAGACTGCTTTAGTCATTATTATGGGTTTATGGGTCGGCGCTTTTGATGTGGTTTTAATTCATTTTAATTTTATTTTTGATGATTTTTAGTTTATATGCGTATATATGCGTATATATGCGTATATGTGTGTATGTATGTGTATATATGTGTATATATGTGTATATATGTGTATATATGTGTATATATGTGTATATATATGTATATATGTGTATATATGTGTATATATGTGTATATATGTGTATATATGTATATATATGTGTATATATGTCTATATATGTCTATATATGTCTATATATGTTTATATATGTGTATATATGTGTATATATGTGTATATATGTGTATATATGTGTATATATGTATATATATATATATATATATATATATATATATATATATATATATATATAACACATGGGCTGAAAAGTCCCGGGCCTAACAAAGAAAACACGGTTTTTTTGGTTCAAAATTAGCTTTATTCATCAACGTAATCTCCATCAAGAGCAACGCAATCATTCCAGCGCCGCTCTAACAATGGCCAAACACTGCTCAGAATCATCAACACGTTCTTGTTTTTGATAAACAGTGAGCAAACGCGGCACCCACTTTGAACAGAGCTTTCTCATAGTCAAATGCTCATGCAATATAAAGCCAACACGTTCTTTTGATATCTTTACGATGTCAGCTAACTCACGCAACTTCACTTTTCGATCATTCAAAACGATTTTATGGATTTTTTTTAATGTTTTCTGGTGTTACCGCCTCATTTGGACGTCCACTGCGTTCTGCATCATCGGTGTCTCTACGACCACGTTTGAAGTCAGCAAACCAACGTTTTATTGTTGTTTCTGATGGAGCGGAGTCCCCATAACACTTTTCAAGCCATTGCTTCGCTTGAACGGTATTTTTTTTCCATCAAGAAGCAGTGTAAAATTAAAACACGAAATTGTTTTTGATCCATTGTTTTGAAAATAACAAAAGTAGCGTCACTCTTAGCACAATAACTCACA
>CM032446.1:186486443-186622453 GCA_019049505.1 Pachyrhynchus sulphureomaculatus
CTTTTAATCCTTTGTTTTTCTCTATAAGATCTTTAACCATGTTTTCCTTGTATTTGTTTATGTCTTGTTTAACCGCTTTTCGTACTGTCTTATTCAGTTCTGCATATTCGACAGTTAATCTCTGGTATATAAAAAAAAAAAATTTCAAGGTCATCACTTATCAGTAAAGATTGGAAATAAACTTTGTTGAAAACTCATTTGAGGTGTCTTTTGTGAAGTCACTGATTATTTTATACCTCCGTAACAAATTTTTTTTATTTTAAAAGCAATCAACGTACGGAACACTAATTGCGCAAGTTCAACTTGCACTTGACCGGTTATTTCAGTAGTAGATATACACTGAATGTAAGAGACAAGTGAAAAGAACTTCTATTTTTGAAATTTTCTCGAAAAAATTTTCACAAGAATAATTTATACTAAAATAAAATATATCACATCTCCTCTGCTTTTTTTCCACAACAGGTGTTTTGGTAACACCAAAAACTCAGGAAATGCGAAAGAAAGAGGTGCATTTATGATTTATTCTCGAAGAAGATATAATAATGATACATAGAGTCCGTAGACGTCAGCTCAATTGTGACCAAGTTTGATGTGACAATTGCAACACTTCGAGCGCCTTTAAATTTTGACAGACAGGTGAACTATTCATTTAGGCTTGGTTTGTTGCTGTATCTAACTAGTTAAAATAGAGTACATGTTACTTACCTAAAGAAATGGAGGAGACAAAAGAAAAAAAAGATTATAATCCTGCATGTAATATAACACATGGGCTGAAAAGTCCCGGGCCTAACACATAGATGGCGCTAGTTTTATTGCAGTCACCTTTTTTTCAGTTAATACTAACCTTCAAAAGACAGCTGTTAAAATTTCATGATATTCTGTTCATTAGTTTGTGAGTTATTGTGCTAAGAGTGACGCTACTTTTGTTATTTTCAAAACAATGGATCAAAAACAATTTCGTGTTTTAATTTTACACTGCTTCTTGATGGGAAAAAATACCGTTCAAGCGAAGCAATGGCTTGAAAAGTGTTATGGGGACTCCGCTCCATCAGAAACAACAATAAAACGTTGGTTTTCTGACTTCAAACGTGGTCGTAGAGACACCGATGATGCAGAACGCAGTGGACGTCCAAATGAGGCGGTAACAACAGAAAACATCAAAAAAATCCATAAAATCGTTTTGAATGATCGAAAAGTGAAGTTGCGTGAGTTAGCTGACATCGTAAAGATATCAAAAGAACGTGTTGGCTTTATATTGCATGAGCATTTGACTATGAGAAAGCTCTGTTCAAAGTGGGTGCCGCGTTTGCTCACTGTTGATCAAAAACAAGAACGTGTTGATGATTCTGAGCAGTGTTTGGCCATGTTTAAACGTAACAAACCGGAATTTTTGCGTCGATATGTGACAATGGATGAAACATGGATCCATCACTTCACTCCGGAATCAAAACGATCGTCATCTGAGTGGACAGCAACTGGTGAACCTCGTCCAAAGCGCCCGAAAGCACAACAATCGGCTGGAAAGGTTATGGCCTCGGTATTTTGGGATGTGCGTGGTGTAATATTCATCGACTATCTTGAGAAAGGAAATACCATCAATAGTGAATATTATATAGCGTTATTGGAGCGTTTGAAGGCCGAAATTGCAAAGAAACGACCGCATATGGCAAAGAAAAAAATTTTGTTTCATCAAGACAACGCACCGTGTCACAAGTCAATCAAAACAATGGCAAAACTACATGAATTGAACTTCGAATTGCTCCCACATCCACCGTATTCGCCAGATTTGGCTCCCAGCGACTACTGGCTGTTCGCAGACCTGAAAAAAAATGCTCGCCGGTAAGAAATTTCGCACGAATGAAGAGGTTATCGCTGAAACTGAGGCCTATTTTGAGGCAAAAGATAAATCGTTCTACAAAAGTGGTATTGAAATGTTAGAGCGGCGCTGGAATGATTGCGTTGCTCTTGATGGAGATTACGTTGATGAATAAAGCTAATTTTGAACCAAAAAAAAAACCGTGTTTTCTTTGTTAGGCCCGGGACTTTTCAGCCCATGTGTTATTCAACGATGTCTAGCCGATAAGAAACAAGTAAATCGAGAGTTATTGACGTTTTTAAAAACGCATACAGAGAATAAGCAATAAAAAACACAAGAACAAAAAAAAATAACACTCTTCATATGACTAAGCAATAACAAGGGATAGTGAAAACCTGTACTTTTAGGTTTAATTTAAAAATATTTATTTAGTTTTGCCCCTTGAGGATAATATATATTTGCTGCGTGAAGATATATTTGCGAATTTAGAATATTTATTGTTAGCATTTCTCTCTCACTATGCTAATATCATTTTGTTTGAGGATACTATTATATTGTACACAGCCCTTATAACTGGACTGGATAAAATTAAGACAATAATAAAGTTTTTTATTTGCCTTATTCTTAATAGGATATTCATTGGTTCAGGGTTTAATAAAAAGTGGGTTTGATATTTTCGTCAGTGGTGTAGATAGGTTCTAGAGGTGGGAGGGGGATATGTGAATCCAAAGGACGTAAGAAAAAAAAAATTTAATGGGCTATAACGGGGTCTGCAAGAACATATGTACCCTACCTCTCCAAGGCTATGCCACTGGCCTTCTTATATTTTCTTTGAGCATAACTTCACAGATGTAACTGAATCTAAGTTTGTTTTTTTTTTTAATTTTGGCTGATTGGTTCCTTTCTTACCATTATTACGCAAACAGAAGATTAAATAGTCTACTATATGTGTATTTATAACCTATATTGTACTTGCCGCCCTCGACGGACACAGCAAATAACACCCCTTAGAAACGAGACTTTTTTGTTATTGGTGACGTTTTTGTGAAAAAATGTTCATCTCTGCTTATCGATTTTTAAATTGGGTGTCTGTTTTTTGACGCTACCCCCTATAAGCTGTTCCACCTGTAGTGTTCCCTTTTTTTTTTCCGTATGTCCTACTACACCATTTATATACGAGGGGGACCCAATAGTAACGAAAATTGTGTTGTAGTTAGGTTGTTACTTGTAGTACACGGTTCGCCCGCTAGGATGATATAGTTACACTCCTCCTAAGTCAGTCTGCCAAGCCGCATCGTTATTGAAGGTTGTCAGAGGCTCCTGAAATTTGTTTTATAAAAGTTGTTTTATGTTCTCGTTGTTTTTTAAGATGGCCGATTCTCGGAACAACGCGCGGGTGTGTGATTTTGTTTCTACTTGAAATAATAAAAAAGTAGCATAACAGTGTGCGAAGGAATATATATATATATATATATATATATATATATATATATATATATATATATATATATATATATATATATACAGTCCCTGGCCAAATTATTAGACGCACTGCAAGATTTCATGTAAAATATTAATTACCGAGTGATATTGTACCGTTTTATTATTTTAAATTGATTTGTTTTTATTTTTATATTATCCAATCAATTACCTATTTATTTGACATAAATAAAACAGCATTAATTTAGAAAAGCATAAGTTTATTAAGTTTTAAAGAAAAGTGAAATTAATGTTAGTAAAAGTCAATATTTAGTTGAGCCACCTTTAGCCGCTATCAAAGCTTTAATTCTGCGCGGCATGCTATCAATGCAAGATTGTACTGTCTTCTGCATTTGAGGATGATGATTCCACACATGAATAATCTTTTCTAGGAGCTGGGTTTTGTTGGTAATCACATCTTTAGCCACTTCTCTTTTCATCAGCTCCCACGGGGTTCATATCAGGGCTATTACCCGGCCAATCCAACAGAGGCATATTTTTTTCTGCCAAAAAAGCTTTAACAGACCGAGCAGTGTGGCAGGGAGCTCCATCTTGCATGAAAGTGAATGGTTCCCCATTTGGAAACCATTCTCTGAGCTGCGGAATCAACCGATTTTGTAATACTTCTTTGTACTGATCTTGCTTCATTATTCCTTTGACAACGTACAGACGTCCAGTGCCCTTGCCGCTAATGACTGACCAAATTATCACTTTGGTGGGATGTTTAACCGTCGGGACGACACAATCAGGATGAAACTTTTCTCCATGACGACGACGCACATACTGAGCTTTATTCTGCAAAATTTCGAATGCGCTTTCGTCACTGAAGCAGACCTGTCAAAAATAGGAAAAATATATAAACTTCCATGTTTATTTGCTTTATTTAACTGAAAATGATAATAATGTATCAATTATTGATTAAATTGCTGTATCTTACCGATCTCCAGAAGTCCACATCTTTGTCTTGCCATTGTTTGGCCCACTTCAGGCGCTTTGCTTTCATTGCAGCTGTTAACTTGGGCTTCCTGGCGGGGCGACAGGCCTTAAAATCTAATTCTTTCAATTTTCTTCGAACAGTGCGCTCAGAAGCATTTACGCTAGCATCCTGGAGTTGTGATTTTATTACCTTTGTGGTAGCAAATCTGTTTTTCTACACAAATTTTCTTCAAACATCTCTCTGACCGTGGAGTGAAAATTCTACCGCATCTTTTCTTTCTTTTCGGGCTTAATTCCTTCCCTGACTCAATTTTCTTTTTTATGCGTCGTACACTAGCTTCAGAAACCTCCAATCTTCGTGATATTTCTCGGTTTGTAAATGTTTTCGCAATCACAAGGGCCTTCACTTCAGCTTTTTTACGTGGTGAAAGATCGCCTTTTCTACCCATAATGAAAATTGTCCAATTACTTTTTTAAAACACTGCATACAAAATAAATTAATAACTGAGTACTATAAAACTGTTAAACAAACAATCACAGTCCATAAAGCCACAGAAACACGTCCGTACCTGACTCGATTCCGATCGCGACTGATACAGGTTTGTACTTATTTACGTTCATGTATCACTTTGTCAACACAGTGTTGCCATATGTTAAAAATAAATACAAATATGTAGTCTACAAACAATTCTTTTAAATAAAAATCAATAATATTGTAATTTAAATATACCATTATTGCATAAAAACTCTTAAGAAACATAAAATTACTAAAAAAAATACAGTGCGTCTAATAATTTGGCCAGGGACTGTATGTGTATATATATATATATATATATATATATATATATATATATATATATATATATATATATATATATATATATATGTATATATATATATATATATATATATATATATATATATATATATATATATATATATATGTATGTATATATATATATATATATATATATATATATATATATATATATATATATATATATATATATATATATATATATATATATATATATATATATATATATATATATACATACATATATATATATATATATATATATATATATATATATATACATATATGTATATATATATATATATATATATATATATATATATATATATATATATATGTATATATATATATATATATATATATATATATATATATGTATATATATGTATATATATATATATATATATATATATATATATATATATATATATATATATATATATATATATATATATATATATATATATATATATATATATATATATATATATATATATATATATATATATATATATATATATATATATATATATATATATATATATATATATATATATATATATATAATATATATATATATATCCTTCACACACTAATATAAAATCATGAATAAAGATAGCATACACTAAAGTTTTTATAATTCATTTTATATTTTAACAGGATCTCGTATAGGAGTAATGTACGTTCCAACAGACGATAAAGAAGCAGAAATGCATTACATAATCAATGGGGAAGATATGGGTGCTTGTGTAAAAAGAATTCCATATAAAGATGCTCCCTTGCATGTTGTCGTTGACGTGTATGGTACCACTAAAAAAGTTAGAATTATTCAACTATATCATGGTAAGAATTGTTCACTCCATTATACTTTTACATGGTAAAGGGAATACTATGATATATTTTATTATATTTTCAACACCTTTCATTAAATTGTAAGGGAAATCTATTAAAAATGACTAGATTAAATTACAGAACTGAAAACTAACCTCGCCTAACCTGACATTATAGTTTTGCTCTTGCAGATATATAAATTAAGCAATTACTAGACAAATTTCAAGGGACCGCGAAATTAGTTATAGAAATTTCAAGTTAAAGAAAATACATGTGTGTACACCAACCAAGGAACTTATGATTTTGAGCCATATTGCTCCAGGATGGGGGTTGATAAATTTAAGATAGTGTGCGTAGTATATAAAATATTCTAATGTTTCGATTAAGTTATTCTGTAGTTTGAGAAAGCCAAAATCAGTATTTATTTTAGAACTACCATTTTGTATGGGTAGATAAGTAAATGGAGGTACTGGGAAATCAGTTAACAATTTTTTTTAATAGTTATTAGAGAGAAATTTGAGGACAAGATCATTTTCATAAAAAGAAATACTAACCAACAAAACAAATATATATATATATATATATATATATATATATATATATATATACTTGGCTTACTAGTAAGTAGAAAGTAATGATTGAAATGATCATAATCCACGGATATACTCTTAGACCGACAAAGAAACATTTGTCTGCTATATATTATTTATATTTTTATTTTTGCAGTTCCTTCCCTGCAAGCAGCTTGCCGAGACGCCATTTTGTCACACATCACGAGAAAAGCCGTTTTTTTCTTCACTGCCTCTTCCAAAATTATTAAAGGAGTATCTACTGTATCAAACGTAAACTCGAAAATAGGACCATCTTTAGATTATATCATTTAGCTTTTAAACTATTTTTATCTAAGGAAAAAAAAAACAATTTAAGAATATTAAGCATAAGATTCAGTTAAAAGCAAAAACTTTTCAGATAATAGTATTATGTAATCCAATATTTTTCTTTATATGTAGTTGGTATGCAGAGGCAAGGCTGTTGAAAATTTAAGAGGGGCTGGTCCCTTCTCACTTTTTACAAGATTTATTATGAAAAATTTTACATTTGTGTTCGTTTATATATATATTAGGTTTAATTGTGATAGGAAACTTCCACAGGTGACAGAGCTTATAAGTATAAATCTTCTGGATTTCTCTTTGTTCTGAGAAATGACTTCTTTAGAATCTATTAAGAAACTGATTTAATTCCGCTTTTATATTAGCGGACATACATCTCCCCAGGTGCCTTTGAAGACTGTGGTCCTTACATATATAAGAATGTCACAGATTTTGAAAATTCTACGGGATCATAAAACAACAGGACAATTTTCTACGTCCCTAAACTAGGGATTTAACGGGTACACAGTTTACCCGGCCAAAACCGGATACCCGGCTGATTTGGCCAGCTATCCGGTTTGGCCGGGTACTCTGCCAAAGTTTTGGAGCAAGATAAAACTGAACTAAAAGTAACAGTAACAAAATATGCATAAGAGAAACATTTTAAACATGACAAGAACAACAAACCTAATCTATTTATATTAGTAAGAAACTTACAAATAGAATATTTTAAATCGAGCAGAGGAAAATTGTGATGTATTTGATGTATTTCACCATTTTCAGACGACAGTCTAGTCCTGTTTCCTTCATATATAGTTCCACGCTCAGAAAATAGTTTTTTCACTAAATATTGAGGAATATATAATAAAAGACTGTTTTTAGTCAATTTCCACTGGTTTATATAAATTGCGATGACGCGTTTCGCTGTCGATGCAGCTTCTTCAGATCTACATTTTACACTGTCAAGTTAGGTTTAATGTTCACAATTTTATATAATTTCTTAATTATAATATTACACCTAATTAAATTACATTGATAGTATTGGAAAACCCACACAGATTTGTAGTTAGGAGAATAAATTCAATAATGTTGAACTGCTTAAATCTACCTGGTCGTTAAGTAAAGTACCTGTAGTCCTTAATCGATTTATTTGCATTGTCTCTAAAAGGTTTAGTTTTAAACCTTTTTGTTGGGTGTGTAAAAATTTTGAAATTCTTGTTAAATGTGTGATTTTCTGTTAAAAGATGATTAGCATATGTTGAATTAGATTTTCTATGGATGCAACTTTTTTCGTGTTCTGTAATTCTTTGTCTAAATGTACGTCCAGTTTGTCCTATGTATCTTTGAGGACATGATCCACATGTTAATTGATAAACCCCTGATTTATTCTCTTTATTGATTTGTGGTTTGTAGTTTTTAAGATATTTCCCTATAGTATTGTTAGTCTTGTAAGCTATGTTGATATTTTTTTGATTTAAAACTTTCCCCAGTTTTTCCATTGGTTTGCCGAAATAGGTTAAGCAAAAGTGGTATTTCTGTCCTTAAAACGTGGGTATATTTCTGAGATTGTCTTGTTTCTAAGTTTTTTCCTAACGATACTGTTGATTAAAGTAACCGAATAACCATTGTTAACGGCTACTTGTTTTATGTAGTTTAATTCTTTAGTAAAATTTTCCTCTGATAATACATATAAGAAATTATATAAATTTGTGAACATTAAACCTAACTTGACAGTGGAAATTGACTAAAACAGTCTTTTATTATATATTTATAATGAATTTCCATCAAGTAGAAGCTACAACCATCCAAAATATTGAGGAAGCCTGTGCTAAAAGAAGCTTATGAGGAAGTTCTCATAATGTAGGAAAATTCTTGAAATTAATCTGCCACCATGAACTTACTTTACGATCTATCACTGGCAAACTTAAATAAGAAGTGTACTATGTTTCTACCTGATCTATTCCATTGGGAGCCTTTATATTTCTATTTTTAGTTTGGCCAATATTAGAGAATACATCCCAAAATGTCTGCTTTTGTTTATGACATTTTTTCGGTACTGTTAAGTTTTTTAAAATACTAAGTGGGAAATCGTCTGAAGAGTCCGATTCCAATACTGATCTTCATTGGGTTCAATATTTACTTTTAACGGTACTGCTTGTTTGATGTGTTTTAAAATGTCAATTTTAACCTACTCTTTGTTAGTGCATCTTTAAATCTTGGATCCAGGGATGTGGCAATTATATAATTGTGTGATATTTATGCATTTCTGGCTCAAACGTTCAAGTAAATTATCCCACATAGGTCCCAAACTTCAATATCCATTAAATAATTATTTAATAACAAAATTGTTGGAATCACTTCTGATATACACAGTGAACTACTGAAAAACTACTAAAATGTTTAGCAGTTTGTTCTAATAATTGTAAAAGCTCCAGTAACGTTTTAATTAAGTCCTACTGATTTGGTGCAAGCAAGCAAGCTGATAGTTCTTTGTTCAAAAAGCCTTTCCGATTGATAATATGTGGAGTTCCAGCGTGTAGGTATATCTTTTCTTTATTCCAATGTCATTCTGGAAGGAGATAAGTGGTTTAAGTGAGTTATAATTCTTCTTCCGGCACTTATAACTTAGTATCATTTGTTGGATATATATAAAACATGCTTCATAATTTACTCCTAAATCTCTTGTAGCTCTTTTAATGTTAGCTCCACTGTCTCTAATAAATAGGTGGACTTTTGTACTGTTTTCGTTCTAGACCTCTGATGTTAAGCACAAAATATTTTGGTTCAAAATCTTTAGTTAACCAACTTATAAGTTCTTCTTATTTTCATCAGATGTCCATCTCTATTGTAAAGGAAAAGAAATCAACACCTGATAGTAAATCAGTAATTCGAGTCTTGCATTTTCAGCATATTTCAGGAATCACGCTTCGGCTAAAAAATGGTCGGCTTGGAATATTATATTTCGCCTCAAGTAGAGCAAGCAGCCTTTTGAACCCTAAAAAAATAAGTGTTTAGAATTTTTGCGTTTTTATTTTTTAACTAGAATACTTTGCTCGTTTATTTACTGATAAAGAGAGGGAAAGAAAATTACGTTCAAAATAATTTATTGTTATCTTTATCTTTTAAGTTATAGATGCATTTTACTGTATAAAAGTAAATAACAACAACCTTAATATAATAACATTTCGTTTTTACGTTTACCTATATTTTCGACAAACAAAAGGCTAGTTGTCCAAGACTATCATCTCTCCTATTACCTTGTGCATTAGTTTTATTTTATATTCCACTGTTTGTTTGTCCCAAACATTCTGTAATATTAATTTATTTCAAATTCCCGGAGGTGCTTCATGGTTCTGCTACGTCCTTATCTTCATTGACCAAACTAGTCGGATGTTTAAGTTTTGAATGTTTCCATAAAGATGAAGTCCTAGCTTTTTTCCTAAACCTCATGTGATTTTTACGCTATACAACCCAGATACTGCTTTTGATTCATGTTCCTCATAAAGTAAAAAGTAGTTCCAGCCTTTGCTCCTTTTATAGAACCCAACAGTCATTACAAAGACCTTCTACCGTCAAAAATCTCGGATTAAGATGTTTATTTCGCGCAGCGATTCATCATATGGGGTTTCACACAAAGCAACCAGACGCTTACTTACCTAAGCGCAAATTTATCGCGTCTTAACAAATCATAAAAATTAGCTAAAGTTGGCAAAGTTAACAAAAAATATTAATTTAAGGTAAAACTTAATATAATATTACCGGAGCCTAGTCGGCCGGGTGCCTGGTTTTGCTGGATCCTACGTAGTAAAACAGAAAGTACTACCCGTTACATCTCTACACTAAACTCTCGTAATATTTCGGATCTGTCAAAGATAAGATTCCCTTTCAAAGTCCAGGAGTCTAAAGTATCCCATGTAGCTGTGGGAAAACTTATATCGACGAGCAGAAAAATATCTACTAGAATTAAAGAATATTAACAGGCAGAGTCCATCGAAATATCAAAACATCCCAACAACCTTAATCATAACACTGGTCTTTTTCAATCATCAATTTAGGAACAGATCATGCATGAAATCCCCACACCGCACCGGTCCGCTAATATAAAAGTCGCATGCAAGAGGAATTAAATCATTTTCGGGCTAGATTCCGAAGAACTCAGTTCTCGTGTCGAGCTCTGAAAAAGCAGGCAAGATGATCGGTGAAACGTCAGCATCACTTTTTTCAATTTAGACGCATATTAGGTTTAGTTTGGTTTAAATATGGGGTAACAAAGACCCGTACAAAGTCTTACTTTCCGTTTTATATGATTAAGTGAAATAAATAAAAAACTCGTTTCCAAACTATAAAAATATTGAAGAAATATTGGTAATATAACATAAGTCTAACTTAAAAGACACCCTTTAAGATATCAACCTATAGGTTTTCTAGAAAATAATCCATCTTATTTTAGTTCAAGTAAAGCAGAAGGCATGACAGTGTACTTATAAGACCCCGTTCTAGACAAATCCCGTGGATAAGTTGAACGTTCGTTAGAACGCAGTTCGTTGCCACCTACTCTTTTTATTGTGTTATCTCGAACATAAAGACTGAGCTTTAATATAATAAAGTTATGCCGTTTTGATCAAAAAATATATCAAAATAAAGCCCATTTATCTAAATTATCGTTAATTCACTGACCATATTTTATATGGTTCGTTTTTGTAAATAAAAAAAAAATTATTGATGTGAAATATACAGGTTGTTCCCAAACTAGCAGGTTATATTTCTAGGGCATATTGTGGGTCCAACAATAAGACACCTCTAAGGGTAAAGTTGGGAACCAGTTTTTCCGAAAAATATTTAAAACCGTTTGAGATAAACATGCAGAAATTATATAAGATTCTCTGGTATTTTCTCAGTGACTAGAGGAAATACTTAGGATAACTAGTAGTAAGTTTTTACTTGCGGCTGCTTCAGTACTTTATACAGAATTTAACATATATAAAAGGTGGCCACCACTAATAAACAATTTTTGATTAGTATATTGTTCATTTCAATATTTGTTCTCTTTTTATCTGTCTATTATATCTGGTACTACTGGTTAATTTCAGTGAGCGTGGGAGTAAAATTGGTTTAACATATATAACTAATCTCTGATTCGACTGTCGAAATAAAATAAAAGTACTTAAAAAAAAGAAAACTAAAGTCCACGTAATATTTACCCCACCAATTACCCTCTATATTTATTTAAATTACAGAATATTTTCTACCAATTTCATAGAGCATACGAAATTTCGTATTTTATCTTGAACGGTTTGAGGCAAAAACTTTTTTCCAAATTTGTCCCAAGTACTTTTTATCCTATACCTTTGCTAGTTTTACAGCACCCGGCATAGGTTTTTTTAATACTATTATTCACAATTATGGTTTTGATTGTGTAACTGATAGGCAATCTGCGAACGGTTAATGCAATTTACACAAAATGTAGACTGTGAAAATATTTTTAATAAATCTTTGCAAGAGCTTGCACAGAAGGAGCGATTCGCGTTGGTCTTGAATCGGTGCAGATTATACTAGGGAACGATCCCACTCAGTTCATTCCAAAGGGATGAGATTCTCCATGTAAAAAGTTCTTGGAGGGGGGGTGGTTTGAAGAATGACGAACTGAACCTTATACTGAGATAATGTATTAGCGCGACGTGTATTTGTAGCATGTAAGCTATATTTATCGAACGCCTCTCATGAAAGTGTTGATATAATAGACTGGAGTCACCAACTTTTCTTCGATGTAGAATAAAAACTTGGGGTGCGTTTCAGGTCCCCAATCAGACGAATAGCTCTCTTCTAGATAGAATCTAACAAATACAGAATATGTTTGGGAGCAGAACTCCGGATATAAGAGCAGTAGGACTGTACCGAATATAATTCCTAAAATTCTAAATGACTTAAGAGTTCTGATTTAACGTCAGTTTTTATTTTTCGCAACTTGGTAATTAAACGGAAATCTTAAAATATATATTTGATAGAAAACAATGTTAATTAAGTTGAGAATGTGGAATCTTTGGCACAATGATACTACTCAGTATATATCACCACTACACCAAACACTTTATTTTTGCACTCGACGCGCGTTTCGCTAACCATGTTAGTTTCATCAGGAGCGATGATTGACTGCGTCCGCGATGAAACTAACACGGTTCGCGAGACGCGCGTCGCGTGCAACAATAAAGTATTTGGTGTAGTGGTGATGTATACTGAGTAGTAACAATGTTAATGACAATATTCGGTCCATTCTTTACGTAGGTTTTTTTTATGAGATTTTTAACAGTAAAGTTTGTGATTCTCCTAATAGCTTTCAGAAATTTATTTTTGAAATTTTCTGCTTTGGGCCGTCTCTTTGGTTGTTCTTAACTTTATTTTAATTAAAGCGCAGTGCCCTTTAATTGGCTGCTGCTGAAGAACAAATCAATGAACTGCCACTTGCAAAGAACGATCCGTGAAAGCCATAAGCAAAACCTTTACATATTTTAGTCAACAATCCATCATACCAAACACAATATCAAATGCCTTAGATACAACAAGCGCAACCAGTCGAAACTCCATAATGTTCAATTGCGTTGTTCCAAGACATAGGTTAGATCTCCTAATTTTAGCTTTCAAAAGCTATATTGGTGGTCTCTATAAATAATACATCCTTCCAAATATTTTAATAGATGTTAATTGATATTCTTTTTAATAACGTTCGATATTACCGCAAGCAATGTGGCTAATCGTCAGTTATTTGGCACGGTCTTTTTGGCGCTTTTTAGATATCGTATTGGCTAGAGTTGAGCGCATTTTCAGCGGGAAAAAAATATTCCTTGTCCTATGGTACTAAAATAATGTTCAGGGTTTCCAAAAGTTTTTTATGGCCCTGTACAGTATTTTTGGTACTAACTCAAAATGACTTATAACGTTGAACTTCCTATTTTAAAACTCATACAATCACAAGTCGACAAATTACTAAAACTAAAAATCTTAAAATTTCTGAATATTATTTTGTTAATATCTTGTGATACATTACAAATTTAGAATATATTTAATGTCGTCTACTAACATGAACCTATGAAGAGTGAAAATTTTAATCGTTGTGGCATTTAAGTTAAAGTTTAGTTATTTTTTTTAATGTATTTTACGAACCAGTGCTAATAACATACACCTTCTAAATTTTAAACACGTCTAATGTTTTTATAGTTATATTTTTATTAATAACGTTAATAATTTACCTTATGAACTTTTCCCTCTTCAGTAACTAGTTAAATAGTGTTTTTATTAATAAAAACTAAGAATTGGGTCAAAATAAGTAAAACGGACCACCTGAATTTTTTTTTTTCTCGGGTTTCAAAGATAATTATGCTTTTCGATCGAGGTACAAGTACCTTTTTACCCCCTAAATTTTTTTTACCCCCTAAAAATATTTATGTGTAGGATTTTTACTTCGGATTCATGCGAGAGTAGAGAAGAAAAATTGAACTTGTTTTTATATTGAGACCCAGCTCCGTCAGAAAAATAATAAATTTTTCCAGTGGCAGACTTATGTAGCCTTCAAATGTTGAATCAATTTCTTGTTATACAAAACAACTGAAACCGCTGAATGTTTCACGTTCTTTGATATTAGAGATCTCGCATGAATTTAAATGTGGTATTAGTGTAGAGCGGCATTTTTTCGCCACTTGCCATGGAAAAGGGGCTTGCGATGGGATTGGTGGATGCGTCAAAAGGGCGGCGAGAACTGCAAGTCTGCAGAGGAGTAGTGAAAATCAAATAATACCTACGACGACGCATCGAACTTGTTAAACTATATCTAAGACTCGCCAATTCGATGGGTTTATTCCGAAAGAAAATAACTAATTGATGTGCAAAATATTTTCTAGTTCTGAAGAAGCGGTAACAGTTAATGTTTGAAATAATTTAATATGTATTGTATAATTTTTACTTAATTGTTCATTAAATAATAAATGCAAAAGGTATATTACTATTATGATTCCATCGTTAAAAATTAATGAGTTTTTCGAGAGCGTTAGCGGCTCGCGCGGTAGAGTCCGCCAGTGCGTTGGAGGCCGCACGTCATCAGAAAAAAATTAATAACTTCTTTAATATAAAAGATTACTAACTTTTTTTTTAATTTACTCAATGGCGTTTTACGCATTAAGAGCGTGCGATCTTATTTTCGAGTGAAACCGAGAACTTGGTTTAATTTGCAATTGTTTAAAAAAAATTTTTTATGACTTTAACAAGTTAAATGTTTACTGGAATCGCATGAATTCAACTGAAAAGTATAAACATTTAGCTTAATTAAAAAAAATTAACTCAATTATCTCTATTCATTTCCGAAATACGAATAAACGAAAAGTTCTATACATAAATATTTAACTAGCGATTATTCACAAAATAATTGAAGTTTTGCAAAATAGGTGGTAAAAAGGTACTTGTCCCTCTATCGAAAAACAGTTATTTTTGAAATCCGAGAAAAATTTTTCCGGTGGCCGTTTTTGACCCAATTATATATTCGCAAGCTGGCTCCTCATCCGTTAAGGTATAGTGAAACAAGTATCACAATATATTAAAAATAAAGAGGGATGATTATTGTTAGTTTTCGTTAATATTATAATAGAGTTTTATCAAGTATGTGAAATATTTTTTTTTCAAAAAAGAAAATGATCTTTCGTTATTTATTGAAGGAGTATAATATTGTTATACAACATACCTTTTTTTTATTAAAATAAAGAAAATTACGGAAATATTGATTATCCCGTTTGAATACTTTATATTTTAGTTTACAAATAAACAGTTATTACAATTGCACTATGTTCCTTAGCTTTGTTGCATCTTATGCTTAAATATTCAACCAACATGACATGAAATAGGGGAGAGTAGTATACAATGACTTATACTACATAATTAAACAGTGCCATTATCTTCGCCAGATATGAGCGCATACATTTTAAAGTGTAATCTCCTACGACGACTTATTAAAAGTTAGCTTTGCTTATAGGTAGAAATAGGTTTGTTTTTTAAATTCTTGAGCCCCAATTTTTTATTTGAGAGTATTATTTGAATTGAAGTTGTTAAATTAATATTTTAAATAATAATTTTCTATTGTGTTATAATTTTTTTTTTTATTATGGGTCCATACATACTTTAAGTAAAATTGTGGTGATAATCATTTGTTTAGTTTATAGAATAATTTTGGAAAATAAATATATTTAAATAAAGGTTTTATTATGTACCGCTCTCCCTTAATTTAGTTGTTAACACTTTTAGAATATTTAATGTTAGACTTTATTGAGATTTTTCATATATTTTCTTTTACATTATGCTATGTTTAAATTTCATAGTATTTTACCCATAATCGTCAGATTTTTATCGTCATAATTTTTACATTTTAGTCCGTTTAGTAAATGTATTCCTGTAAGTTCGTATTCATATTAAAATGTAATGTTTTAAATATTATGTTTCATTTATAACATGGTTTAGAAAACAGTTTCGCAATACGCATTTTCGGAAAGATTATGTATTCATCTAACCGACTGGGCAATTTTTTAAAGTCAACGGTGAAATTCATCGTGAGATGTTATTTTGATTAACAGGGTTTTCAGATGAATAAAAAGCTACGTACCACCAACTCGTCTGGCGCAAATGTGGAATCGCCATTTTTGTTCTTAAAATTAGCACGTAGGCTAGTAGGTTTTTGGCGTAGCTACTTAAAACATATTTTTTTACAAAATTCGACTTTATTCGTCAACATAGTCTCCTTTTAGAGCGATACAATCAATCCAACGCTTTTCTAACATTTCTATACCTTTCTTGTAGAAGAATTGGCCTTTGCCTTCAAAATAGGCCTCAGTTCTTCATTGGAGCCAAATTTTTTCCCCGCGAACATTGTTTTGAGATCTGCTAATAGGTAATAGTCGCTAGGGGCCAAATCTGGAGAATACGGTGGATGAAGAAGCAATTAGAAGTTCAATTCATGCAATTTTGCCATCGTAACCATTGAGTGACAATGAACATTTTTGTAACAAACCATCTGAAGAAGCTGTCGTACAGCGAAACATGTCATGGTGTTAAAAATAAAAAATTTAGTGGAAATTTAAGTAGTGTTTTACTTCTTGCAAAACTTAAAGTACGGCATCTTGCATGGGGCACAAAATAGATTTCTCAAGGGCAAATCCACAATATCGGCAATTTACGAATTTATTGATAAAGTTTACACAGATCTAGATCTGAAAATGAAAACATTAGGCCTATTTATGGACTTAAGTAAGGCGTTTGACTTTGTAAATCACGATCTTCTGCTGGATAAGTTGAATGCGTATGGATTGAGGGGAAAATTAATGAACTACTTAGGAGTTACTTAACTGGGAGAACCCAACTCGTACATGTAAATACAGCAAAGTGAGAAATATTATCGTTAAATATAGGTGTACCGCAGGGATCTGTCTTAGGACCTCTGTTGTTTTTGCTTTTTGTGAACGATCTGCCTAATATAGAAGAGCAACATAATCTCATCTGTTTACCGATAGTTACGTTTGCTCTCACAAAAGTAAAGAAGAAGTGCTAGTGTGTGCACAAGGTATTTTAAATAAATTTTTAAAATAGTTTAATGCAAATAAATTGTGTATAAATACACAAAAGACTGTATCCATTGATTTTACTCCTCGATCTAAAGCAATATCTGAAAGTTATCTATTAAAAGTTCAAGGGAAAAATATCCAACAAGTAGATGAAGTAAAATTTTTAGGAATACATTTAGAAAATAGCTGGGAATGGGAAAGCCATGTTGATGCTCTTTGCAGGACTTTATCATCGTCGTGTTTTGCATTATATAAATTGAAAGATGTGACCAATAGTTTTGTTATCTTATTACTATGCACATTTCTATTCAAAAATTAAATATGGCATAATTTTTTGAGGTTGTTCTTATATCCTCAGGGTTTTTCGACTACAAAAGAGAGCTATGAGAGCGGTAGCTAATGCTCAGAGAAGTGCATCCTGTGGACGGATTTTAGGGATTTAAGGATCCTCACAGTACCTTGTATTTTCATGGTTGAAATTTTGTTATTTGTGAAGCAAAAACCACAGAATTTCGTTACTAACAATTATTATCACGATTATAATACAAGGTACGGTGATAACTATGCTATTCCAGTCCACAGTTTGTCCACAACAGAAAACAGTCCCCGTTATATTGGCATTTACCTATTCAATAAATTGCCCCCCCGTTTTCGAAATATTGATGATATAAAATTGTATAAAAGAATATTAATTGATTTTTTTTTTTTTGGAAAAATGTTACTATAGTATAAACGATTTTTTAACAGGCAGAGGTTACTAACGTTAAGATGCTAACTTTTCTTTGCTTTATTACATTTATGTAAATTCATTTATAATACTTCTTCTCATTCATTTAAAATAGTGCCTGACTTGTCCTATGCTATGGTGTATGGTCTCCTGGATTAATAAAGTTTATTTATTTATTTATTTACTTCTTGTAACGCCTAGCATTGACCTTTCCATTGCAAGCTGTACTACTTTTAATTTCTGTGTTGTCTTCCTTGTCAGAGTTAGAGTTTCAGCTCTGTATGTCATGACGAGCATTACACATTGCTCGAATACTTTTCGTTTTAGAGAGGTACATCGTTATTCTTCAACGGATCTCGCATGTTTGATTGTCTCTGCGCAATCTTATTTCTTGCCCCAAATACTTGTAGTCGTTTACTTGCTGTATAGTTTGTCCAGATATGTTTATCTCTTCACTTAATACCAGATTAGTCATGAGTATGGTCTTATCCATGTTTAGTTCTATACCAATTCTTCCTACAGCTCGTTTCAGCTCTTCTACCATTTTTATTGCATCTCCTATATTATCTGTAATCAGGACGATAGCGTCCTCGAGTCTGATTCAGATATTCACCATCTACACTAATTCCCATATTATCCTAGGTTAAAGTTTTAAATACATACTCCAACGTTGCTATAAAAAGTTGTGGGGATGAGCTATCTCCTTGTCGGATTCCTCTTTCAATTCGAAATAATGGTGTAGATTCATGAAGCTTAATGGTGACTAAAGCAGTGCTGTATATATGTTCTATTAATTTTGCGTATGTATAATCGATTCTGCATTCTCTTAAGGCTGCCATTATTGCTGCTAGTTCAATGGTATCGAATGCTTTTCGGATATTAATAAAAACTAATACCAGTGGCTTATTATACTCTATGACTTCTTCGATCAATAGTTTTAGCGTTAGAAGGTGGTCATTTGAACCAAAACTAGTTCAGAACCCAGCTTGTTCCCGCATTTGAAAGGAAAATAATTTGGTTTTTGGGCGATTTGAGATTATTTTCATGAAGAGCTTATATAGATGTGAAAGTAAGCTGATTGGTCTGTAATTTGAAATAGCAGTGATGTCACCTTTTTTTGTGTAAAAGAATCATGATGGAGATGTTCTAAGCTTGAGGGATGGTTGCATTATGTAGACATAAGTTGAATAATAGTCCCCCCTAACAGTTTGTCGCCTCCTATTTTCACGGCTTCTATTACAACTCCATCTTTGCCAACTGATTTGTTATTTTTCATTTGTTTTAAGCTATTTTTTATTTCTCCTATGGTTATGTCTGACAAACCTTCAGATCCTTTATTTAGAACTTTCCTCTCCTGAACCTGTCTTTCTCTTCCGTTCATGTGTTTGCTTTTATATAATTCCCTGTAAAAGTTCTCTGCTGTAGTTGAAAAGCCCCTGTCTAATTGTAGTTACGCTGTTCTCATTGTTAAGTTTGAAGATTTCACGTTTTCTATTTGTTAGTTTAGTCTTCAAGACTTTTCTGTTCTTATTTCGTTCAATTGTGTCTCTAATGATGTATGTGTTGTATTTTCTAACATCTTTTCTAATTTCTTTGGTGATTGTTCTATTCGATTGTTTGAGTTCGTTTGAATATACGCTTCAATTACTGGTTCGTAGTTGTTTTCTTTTTTCTATAAGGTCTTTAGTGTTTTGACTAAGTTTGTTGTTTTCATGGTTTCGTTTTGGAGAGTGAATTTTTTCTGCTTCTTTAATTGCTTTAGTTATGTTTGTATTAAGGGTTTCGATATCTGGTTCCTCTGCACTAGATCTCGCCAGAGTCGCCCGGACAGTATTGTCGTAGGCTTTAGGGTTAGCCGGAGTGTACCATTTAATTGGTTTGGTTTTACTGATTACTCGCAATCTTTTTTTTTCCGATTTATTTTGAGATTAGCTCTGACCAGTCTATGGTCGCCTCCAGTAGAGTTGGAATTCAGCACAGTGACATCGCTTACGATTTGTCGTTTATCGGTAATAATAAAATCTATCACATTTCTTGTGCTGCCGCTCGGGCTCACCCAAGTTCATCGTCTGTGTGGCTTTTTCTTGACAAAACTGTTCACAAGATATAGGTTGTTGTGTTAAAGAAAATTCAGCAGTTACTGGCCCCATTCGTTTCTTCCATCAAGTCCAAATTTTCCTAGTGATGTTTCCGAATCGTCTTGTCGTGGAACAATCTTGGCCTTGAAGTCTCCCCTTAAAAGATTATAGTTACAGGGAGATTCCTCTTGAGCGGCTGTTATCTCTTCATAAAATTAATGATCTGCCATAGGGGCATAAGATTGAATAATTTTTTAGCTGTATCTATTATTTAACTTGAGTATCAAGTATGCGACGCGAGGTGATATTTTCTGTACACTGACTATGTTGGGATAATGTCGTTTGTTGATTAGACTATTGAATTAAAATGACATGACTTTTCAAAGAGTGATCTAGGGGCTGTTACAATTAAGAAAAAAACTTCATTTTACGACACAGTGAAAAGAGCGCGGGGAAGAGGTTTAAAGCAACGAGAATTTGGCAAAATTAACAATACCAATGAAAAAGGTCATAGAATTTGGCGGGATTAATTGTCTGTTTTGGTTGATATTCTTAATCTAGCTAAATTCTCTTTGCTATAAACATCTTCCTCTTTTTTGTTTACAGTGTTGTAAAATGGAATTTTTCCTTAATCGTATACGCCTATAATTAAGTCATTTACGTTAATCTGAGTAAAACCATACAGATATTAGAATAGAGGAGGTAAGTTCTCGCGAGAAACGTGGCGCTCATAGAAAGAAAAAGAAATAATATGAGTCATTCTGTCTCTCTTACTCGGCGCACGCCTACAACACTAAGTTAGAGTACATACCCGTACGAGAGAGTTGTCTGCGAGCGCCGAATAAGAAAGTCAAAATAACTCATATTATTTCTTTCTCTTTTTAACGACGCCACGCTTTCGCTTATAGAAGGCTCTATACTTTACCTCCTCTATTCTAATATCACTATTAGTAAAACAAAGAAAAGCAAATGTATCATCCGTGACAATCAAGGTGGCCGCTACAACGATTTTTTATCCTGTCAAGCTCTTCTGATTTAGTTTATTAACATGACCATAATTGAGATGGATTGAGAAAGGATGGGACTTCGTTAATTGACGTGACGTAATTGTACATTTTTATGGTTTTTGAACACTTTAGACATTAACGTAATTATTTAATGCAATGCAATTAGTTGCATCTAGTAACGCATAGGAGCATATCGCAGGTGCGCACCGTTGTTATATCGAATTTTTTGCAATTGTTACTATGATAAAATTGTACGTATAAAGATATTTTCATTGTTGTATGTTTAATGAAAATTGTTATATAGGTGTTTTGTTCATATGCAGTGGTGGTAGGTAACGCCAAGCAGGTACATTTCAAAATTCGGTAAGCATTGGTTTAATCATATGTTTAACCAATGAAACTGACTTTCTTCTATTTGTTTTAATTGTTTCCATTTTCACGTTACTTGATTGTAGTATATGTAACATATTAGGTATTAAAACTTCTCAAGGCGGAGTAGATCAATCGAATATTAGCTCACAATCGTCTAGTTTTATAAGAAAAAACAAAACTCGACACTAATTTTTATAGTAATAATGTGCGTGCTGCAGAGTTATTAGTAGCTCGTTTAAAATTTCTGTAAAAGTTTCCTTCAATTGTTTAAAATAACTAATATATTCAATATTAAAAATTGTTTTGTGTTTAGAAATTTAAACCCTGACAAAGACAGACCATTATTTTAACATTTCCAGTACAAGTTTCTGCAAAGTTAGAGATGCTAGTAATAAATAACATATAAGAAAATCCATAACCCTTATAAATATTATCTCCCGAAGTTAGTCATATTTTACCTTATTGTACTTGGCTCACTCTGTATAATTCCTAGGTCTCCCCAGCCACGGCCAGCTGATCGACGAGAAGCACATGTAGTGAGAAGAGAAACAAAACATTTAGGCAGCAATTGTTAAAATCTCTCGATATTTATTTTTTAAAAGCTATGTAACCGGACAAAACATAGTTATTGTTAGTTCCATGTTTATATATATATATATATATATATATATATATATATATATATATATATATATATATATATATATTTATATATATATATATATATATATATATATATATATATATATATATATATATATATATAACTATATAATATTATGTAGTTACCAACAGTATATTGAGGAATGTCCCTTTGTGCTAATGAATGCTTGTTTTGTTATAAAAAACCACTTTGGTAAGTCAATCACTTTTCTTTTTTCTCATGCCATCTTTCTTTTTTTTTTTGTTTTTTCAATCATATGAATGTACTTAAAAAAGTAATTTTTCACTTAACAGTATAAAGAAAAGGGAAAATTTTGTCTTTCCAGATGTCCTGAAGAAGAAATAAATATAATTTCGAATGCTCGACTAACAAAAAAGGTTGTTTCACTACCCAAGGCCATAAATATTTAAATATAGACTGCAGCCCCACTAAATTGAGAATATATGTATGTACATATATATATATATATATATATATATATATATATATATATATATATATATATATATATATATATATATATTATATATATATATATATATATATATATATATATATATATATATATATATATATATATATATATATATGTACGAGGCTGGTTTGAAAAGTCCGTGCAAAGTCCGAGAGATGGCACCACCGGCGCGTATCGAGGTCATGTTTAGTTAGTAGCATCTCTTGAATGAACGCACACCAAGTTTCAGCCATATTGGTCTATTTCTTTGTGTTTGGCATTCATGTGAATCAAGGAAGTCGAGTGATTTTCAAGAAATGGACGAAAAAGAATTTCGTGTGGTGATTAAACATTACTTTATGAAAGGCAAAAACGCCTCAGGAGACTAAAGAGAAGCTTGATAAACATTATGGTGACTCTGCACCTTCGATTAGAAGAGTTTTTAAGTGGTTTCAAAATTTTCGGACTGGCCATATGGGCACAAGTGACGCTGAACGTTCTGGACGGCCTGTGGAGGTTACGACTCCAGAAATCATTGATCAAATCCATGATATGGTGATGGATGACAGAAGAGTTAAGGTGCGTGAGATTGCTAGTGCTGTGGGCATCTCGACTGAATGGGTACATAATATCTTGCATAAACATTTGGACATGAGAAAGCTATCCGCAAGATGGGTGCCGCGATTGCTCACGCTTGACCAAAAACGGAATCGTGTGAAGTGTTGCAAGGATGGTTTGTAGCTGTTCCAGAAGAATCCGGAGGACTTTAAGCGTCGTTTCGTCACTGTGAATGAAACATGGATACATTACTATACTCCTGAGACCAAACAACAATCTAAACAATGGGTTACCAAGGGGGAATCTGCACCAAAAAAGGCGAAGACCGTTCCTTCGGCCGGAAAGGTTATGGCGACTGTCTTTTGGGATTCGCAAGGGATAATCCTCATCGACTATCTGGAAAAGGGTAAAACTATTACAGGTGAATATTATTCATCGTTATTGGACCGTTTGAAAACCGAGCTGCAAGAAAAATGCCCGCGATTGGCCCACAAGAAAGTCCTTTTCCATCACGACAACGCACCAGCACACACCTCAGCAGTTGTGGTCGCAAAATTAATGGAAATAGGATCCCAACTCGTTTCACATCCCCCCTATTCTCCAGACTTGGCTCCCTCGGACTACTATTTGTTCCCCAATTTGAAGAAATGGCTGGCGGGACAAAGATTTTATTCAAACGAGGAGGTGATTGCAGACACTAATGGATATTTTGCAGACTTGGACAAATCCTATTATTCGGAAGGGATCAACAAACTAGAACATCGTTGGACGAAGTGTATAAGCCTAAAAGGAGACTATGCCGAAAAATAAAAAAGGTTTACCCCAAACACATAAGTAGTTTTTATTTTTGCACGGACTTTTCAAACCAGCCTCGTATATATGGAACGGAAACTTTCAAATCGTGGTTCTTGGGATTAAACCGTGTCAAATTGGAGCTACTTTCAGACGTTTCGCCTCCAATTGCATGAGGCATCGTCAGAGTTCTTTACTCTTCGAGATTAGAATACTAAAGAAGATACCTCGTGCAATTGTCGATGAATCTCGGAAAGTCACTTCAATTTGGCGTGGTTTAATTCCAAGAACTACGATTTCTCATTATCTATATATATATATATATATATATATATATATATATATATATATATATATATATATATATATATATATATATATATATACATATAACACGTAGGCGGAAAAGTTTTGATTTGACACATAGATGTCGCCCTTTTCAAAAAACCATATGATTTTTAGGAAGTACCAACCTTCAAACGATACGTATCAAAATTTCATAACATTTTGACGATTAGTTTACAAGTTACAGTAGTTTTAGTGACGCGTGACTACGTGATATTTTCAAAACAATGGAAAAAATCGAATTTCGTGTGTTGATTAAACACTGTTTTTTGATGGGAAAAAATACTGTTCAAGCAAAGCAATGGCTTGATAAGTGTTACGGGGAATCTGCCCCTGGAAAATCACTCATCATTTACTGATATGCTGAATTTAAACGTGGTCGTACAGATACAAATGATGCTGAACGCTCTGGACGCTCAAATGAGGTGGTTACACCGGAAAACATAAAAAAATCCACAAAATTGTTTTGGATGACCGTAAAGTGAAATTGCGTGAGATAGCTGACACCCTAAAGATATCAAAAGAACGTGTTGGTCATATTCTGCATGAACATTTGAGCATGAGAAAGCTCTGTTCGAAATGGGTACCGCGTTTGCTTACAGTGGACCAAAAACAACAACATGTTGATGATCCTGAGCGCTGTTTGGACCTGTTTAAGCGCAATAAAAAGAATTTTTTTCATGCGATATGTGACAATGGATAAAACATAGATCTGCCAGTACACATCGGAATCAAATCGGCAGTCAGCTGAGTGGACAGCAGCCGGCGAAAGCCGCCCGAAGCGACCAAAGATACAACAGTCGGCTGGGAAGGTTTGTCTTTTGGAATACGCATGGAATAATTTTCATCGACTATGCCGAAAAGGTTAAAGCATCAATAGGGAATATAATATAACGTTATTGGTGCGTTGGAAGGTAGAAATCACAAAGAAACGGCCCCAAATGAACAAGAAAAAAGTGCTCTATCAACAAGAAAATGCACCATGTGACAAGTCAATGGTTACGATGGCAAAATTGCATGAATTAAAGTTCCGAGTTACTTCTTCATCCACCGTATTCTCCAGGTCTGGCCTCCAGCGACTATTATCTATACTCAGACCTCAAAAAAATCTTCACGGGAAAGACATTTTGTTCCAGTGAAGAACTGAGGCCTATTTTGAAGGCAAAGACAATTTTTTCCACAAGAAAGGCATAGAAATGTCAGAAAAGCATTGGACTGATTGTACCACTCTTGAAGGAGACTATGTTGATGAATAAAGTCGAATTTTCAAAAAAAATGTGTTTTAAGTAGCTAGACCAAAAACTTTTCAGCCTAAATTGCATGAATTAAAGTTCGAATTACTTCCTCATCCACCGTATTCTCAAGGTCTGGCCTCCAGCGACTATTATCTATTCTCAGACCTCAAACAAATCTTCACGGGAAAGACATTTTGCTCCAGTGAAGAACTGAGGCCTATTTTGAAGGCAAAGACAAATTCTTCCACAAGAAAGGCATAGAAATGTCAGAAAAGCATTGGACTGATTGTATCACTCTTAAAGGAGGCTATGTTGATAAATAAAGTCGAATTTTCAAAAAAAAAAAATGTGTTTTAAGTAGCTAGACCAAAAACTTTTCAGCCTATATATATATATATATATATATATATATATATATATATATATATATATATATATATATATGTACATATATATATAAAGGGTGTTTTTTATAGAGGTATAAAACTTTAAGTTGGCAACACTTTTTTAACTGGCGGCCATTTTGTCAGCTGTCAAGTGATTTATGTTTAGTTTGGTTTGGCATTTCAACATGAATAGACTGACGCCTGAACAACGCTTCCAAATTGTGCAAATTTATTTTGAAAATCATGGTTCTGTTCGAAATACGTATCGCGCACTATGTCCATTTCACGGTCAACATAATCGTCCATCAGAGCAATTAATTCGATTAACTATGGAACGTTTTCGCACCACGTTTACTCTAAATGATAATACGCATCCACAGAGACGTCGTACAGTGCGTACAGAAGAAGTCATTGCTGCCGTAGAGCGTAGCGTAGAGGAAGAGCCGAATCAGTTTATCCGCCATCGTGCACAGGAATTGGATATGTGTCCATCCACTTTATGGAAGATTTTGCGGAAAGATCTTGGTTTGCGTGCTTACAAAATCCAACTCGTGCAACAATTGAAGCCACACGATCACCTAGCAAGGCGTAGATTCGGTGAATGGGCCCAAAACAAGATTGCCGTTGATCCCGATTTTCATAAGCGAATTTTGTTTAGCGATGAAGCTCACTTTTGTTTGAATGGATACGTCAATAAACAAAACTGCCGTATTTGGAGTGATGATAATCCTCAAGTGTATGTTGAGATACCGTTACATCCAGAAAAACTGACTGTTTGGTGTGCTTTATGGGCTGGTGGAATCATTGGTCCGTACTTCTTTAAAAACGATGCTGGTCAGAACGTTACAGTCAATGGTGACCGCTATAGAGCCATGATTACTGACTTTTTCGTTCATCAATTGAACAACCATGATGTGCAGGAGCTGTGGTTTCAACAAGACGGCGCAACATGTCACACAGCTCGTGCCACAATTGATTTATTGAAGGAAACGTTTGGTAACCGCATAGTTTTACGTTTCGGACCCGTGAATTGGCCTCCAAGATCGTGCGATTTAACGCCGCTAGACTATTTTCTGTGGGGATATATGAAGTCGCTAGTCTACGCCGATAAGCCCGAAACGATTGACCACTTGGAGGACAACATTCGCCGCGTTATTGCCGATATACGGCCACAAATGTTGGAAAAAGTCATCGAAAATTGGACCTCTAAATTAGACTACGTCCGTGCCAGCCGTGACGGTCATATGCCAGAAGTCATATTTAAATTATAATGCCAGAAGATTATCTTTCGAATAAAGTAAATTTCATGTCAATTTAAAAAATTCATCTTTGTTTTATTCCATTTCAAAGTTCTATACCTCTATAAAAAACACCCTTTATATATATATATATATATATATATATATATATATATATATATATATATATATACATATATATATATATATATATATATATATATATACATATATATATATATATATATATATATATATATATATATATATATATATATATATATATATATATATATGTATATATATATAATTAGTTAATTGAAATGCTAACAATTAAATAACCGTTTTTGCCAACTTAAAGAACATTTAGCCATTTTCTACTTAATAGATATGCGATAGAATTGGTAATAAAACTTCTTAGTCTTTACTACATCAGGTTCGCGGATGTTATTTCAGTCCTATGTCCTATGTCCAGAAGTCTATACAAGAAAGTTGCTCCATAAAGTTGAGAAGGCTGTTGTTAGTTTCTGCCACCAATGTGGGCGCTAGGGATTATAAATAAACATAGCAAAATCGAGTAATATTGTTAATTGTAATCTGAATAACTAGTAATAATCTACCTGTAATTGTAAAAAGACAATAATCACTGCTATTATTCAGGTTAGTTGAAAGACATTCTGCATTTCTTTAGTGATGAATTATCTGCTTTTAATCGAATCAAAATTGAATATAAGTCTGCAAAGATTTTTTATGTTCTAACGGTGACAGTAGAAAAAAATGCTATTGCAAAATAACTTCAATATTGCACCCAAACTAAATTCGCTGTTAAAATTTTGTAGCCATTTTGAATTGACCAAAAAGTCAAATGACCTTGATATTCGATGGTTGATGGTTTTAGGAAATTTTGGAGAATTGTTTTTTAGGTTCATGTGGTTTCGAAAACTAAATGTGTAAATTTTTTCTTGAAAAACTTTATTAACATACTCTGAGGAAATTTTCTTTCAAAATTCTTTTGAATATTCCTTCAATTACTAGTAGCATTAAAATACATGTTTCTATGCTTTCTGTTTCTCAAAGTCTCTTTTCTATTCGACGGTTTTTCGTAGTTTATCATTTTTCGTAGAATTCAACCAGTGCTTTCTTAATGAATTGAATTGAGCCATAAAACGTTGACATAGTTTTTATTGTTATTCTATAAACAGAAAGATGCGGAAACCTTATTAATTCGGATATTTCAAGATTTACTGTAATAATAAAATATTCTAACTAAAACTAAATCCACCCGTCCATCTGTTTTTCAAATTTTTTCAACATTTATTTAATTTTCATCAAAATGTAATCATTTAATTTATGTCATATAAAAATCAGTCCGGCACATTAACAGTCATTCATCATAACCTCTTCTTCAATTGTTAGTAATTGGTTAGACATCTTACGAGGGCGCAATTGACAAACTAGAAAGAAAATACGGCTTCGGGAATATTGGGATCTTACCTATTCAGTACGACATCTCGCGGTTTTTTGAGGAATTAAACTTGAGGTGCATTTTTAAATCTGTCGTAAGTGTCTGTATAAATTAATATTCCAAGTTTTCTTAAAAATGAATACCAAAAATTTTGCTTTTCGTAAAAAATTAAAAAAAAAAAAGATTTTTATGCTGTATTTACAATTGTGAAAGTTGTCTGCAAAAGGATTTAAATGTTTCTAAATATTATCAATGCATTTGGGCAAGTGGCAATAGTTGACAGACTGAAAGTGTGGAAAAAAGTTCTCCAATTGAACGAAAAATCCCAATTGATGCTAAAGTTTGTTCTAAACATTTTAAGAAAGAAGATTACATTCTTCCAGGTAAGTGAAATTATTTATCCTTGAACAGTCGTTTTTTTTGTAATTTGTGTACGTGACAAACAAAAAGTCCTTATTAGATAACATTTTTCAGATTTTATTTTGATAAAATACTGTATCAATTATTTTGTATTCATTCAAACTCGTAAATAGTTAATAAATATTAACCTCCGAAGCATTTGATTGAAACCAATTAAAATTTTTCTCAACATCACTCATTGTGACGTACCATTTCACTAAAATTGCTGTAAATATTCTGGAATTAAATATATTCTTTGCGTTTCAGATGCTCCATCTTTAAGAAGGCGGTTGAAAAATTATAAAAAATTAAATTTCGTTCAAGAATTTAAGTGTAAATATTACATTTATAGGTTAGAATCTTACCGGTGACAATACAAAAGAGTTGCAAGGATATGTTTGCATTTTTCATCTTCACCGGCTTTACTTTTCATACATAAAATTTTCCCTCTTCTACTGTTGAATGTGCCATTTATTTCCAAAAGTACTCTTCGCAATTGGGCCGTGGATATACATGCTGCTTAAATCTTCGTTATGTTGGGCGCGACAGTTTTGTTACCGATTATTCCATACCGAAGAAAAAGATTTGATTTTAAAAGTTTTTCACCGAGTATGAAATTCCTTTTGGGCAGGATTTGTACCATTTGCAAATATTGTCAATAGTAAATAATAGTTTTGAAAAATACTATTACAATCCCTATACTTCACACGTTAAAAATTTAAATCTGCACCCATATTTCGGCCATCTTAATAATAATCATAGTAGGCTCCTCCCACAGGTAAAGTCCCAATGGTAACACTGGCTCCCTAGTGACAAAGCAATGTTAAAATTGAAAAACTCTTGTAACGTCCGATTATCAAGCAAAATTAGAACTCATGATTTAAAGATATTAATGGACCATATCTATAAAAATATCGTTAAATGCGTTGTGTCTATCAATATTCTCAGTAATAATTTTAGACTAGATCTTAAAAACAATTATCTGGAGGGTTAGTTAGTGAGCTGAGGCATAGCAAAGGTGGGGGCAAATACCCCCTATGAAACTGTTTTTATATTTTTTATGAGAAATGTTTACTCCCCGTTCAGCAATTTTTTAAGTTTTTTAGAGTTGCATTGTAGATAGGGGTTCTTGTTATGAAAAATGTCCCTCCCTACTAATCATCAATTTTTAAATTGGCTGTACCTTATTAGAGTTCTACTGTAGGTAGGTGTGCTTTTTTGTGAATATCCACACCCCCTCCCGTCATTGATTTTTAGTTTTTTGTGTTGTGAGGGGTCTAAACGTTTACACTTACAGGACAAGAACGTATTTTTTTTTATTAAGGAGTTAGGCGCACCTCTCTATAAGTAGCTCCGCCTTTTGGTTCTTTTGTCTTAAAGAAGTAACCTTTGTATCCATATACCCTCGCATCTTGAACCTAGCTACGCCAATGTTAGTGACCTACTTATTTATTATCAGTTTTTTCCATCTTTGTTCTAGACTTCTTTAAGAAATAATATTAACGCAAAAAGTGTAAAAACTACAGTATATTTTGCATTTCTTTTTCGAAAGAATCCATTACGGAGACTGGCCTCGTTTTCAAATTAATACTAGTATCAAAATACCTCAGCAATCGGGTCCCACAGGGCGTATACAACTACAGCTAGCAAAAGTGGTGGGAGGGATATCCTGTCAATGGCGAAGTCCACAAATGTCACGTCAGCTGTTTTCTGGTTTTGTTGACCGAATCATCTCCTCAAAGCAGCTCAGCTGTTTATGTTTTGATCAAGTTTCCAAAACGTTGCAAATTTAAAATGTCTGAGTTAGAAGCTGCAAGCTCTAGCAGCGAAAGTCCTATGGAAATTCCCGAGAACCAAGAGAAGAAAGAAGAATTCGTCGAACCTGACGCAAAAAAACGTAAAATTTCAAAGCCCAGTGAGGAGAAGAAATACAAATTAGAAGAACGACTAGGTGGAATTCTTTGCTGCGCAGTTTGCTTGGACCTTCCGAGAGCAGCCGTTTACCAGGTAAGTGACAAAAATAAAGAATTATTCGGGTTAGAAAGATATATTTTCATGTTTTCTATTATGTAATATAGCACTTATATAGTATCAATTTTTCTTTGTTCTGCTGTAGCGCCTGAGCGTTGCAGGCAGGGCGTTCGTATTGATTTTTTCTTGCAGCTAAAAATACGACGTAGAAAAGGAAGTACAGGGTGTTCACATTAAACGTCTGTACAACCTTTAGCTTTTTTATATTTTTATTATAAGATACAATAAGTTATTTTATGATTTTCCTAGCTCGTTTTACTGTGTTTATTTTCAAGATGCTAATGTCAAGTTATGTATAATTTAAAATTATTAACTTAGAAAACAAATGCTGTTTAAATATTGTATGTGAAACAAAGTGTATTGATTGCAAAAAAAAAAAACCCAGAGGCAATTTAATCTCTGTTGCCTGAGGCCTTTGTTCTAGTTTAATGTTTCATGATAGATTCACCATAACATTCTGGATATTTTTAATTGAATTTACCCAGGCATGAAATTATGTTTATGTTAGGTCAGACAAAGGCTAGGTCATATCATTATTGCGCATTTTGTATTTTATTATCCTCTTAATGTAAAAATGATAATTTAAATGAGTTTTGTAATTGACTCTGGTATTACCAACCCTTTTTATTTGTCTCTTAAAGACTGTTGTAAATATTATTGTTTAATTTTTAATTTAAAAAATGAAACAATAACTAAATTTTATTTTTAATTAGGTGATAATGATAAAGACTTTAGATTTAAGTTGTACAAGGACTAAATTACTTTTTGTACTGATAATGAAGAAATCTTCAAATGAAGTTTATTTTAATAAATGTTTTAAATTTTACTTAGTAGTGGTATTATTAACTATAGATTTAGTTTATATCCCCACCCTCCTATACTTCCTACAGTGGAAAAAAAAAACATACCAACATCATTTCTTTATCACATCAACATGAAGCAAAAAATAAAATTTCTGTCCATCTATTTAAAGTAATTAATTTAAAAAAAAAAAATAAATTACCCAGTTAAAGGTAGGTTGTATTAAATATTCATGAAAACTAGTAACGAATAATTGGTCAAGGCTGTAAAAAAATCTAGGACGACTATATTTTGCATGCCTGTTTTTTTTTTGAGTAGGTTGTTTTATTTCAAATAGAAAAATGTTTTTTTTTTAGATTTTTTTATTTATTTTTAAAATAGTTATGAAATTATTCATTCTTATTTTGATTATTTCAGGCTATGAAGAGGAGTGGTAAGTCACTTTGTTGTAAATTATTTTGTATTTTTTTACCTTTATACTGTATGATTAACCTGGAGATATCTGTAATTATTACAGCATTTTTTGACAAAAAAATCATAGAGAGGCCGTAAAAAAAAAGAATGGTTGGTTTTGGCAAGATTGTAGTCCAAAGATTATACATGATGTCCACAATCATCAGAATTAGTATAACTGTGCGGAGTCATTTTTATTTATTTAGATGAAATCGGAATAATTTTGTCATTTCACTTCCAGAATAAGAATAGTATGACTAAAGATCATCTGATTCATCAGTGGCAAAAATTTTCTCTTTGTTCTTGCCATAATGAGTACAAATTATTGTAAAAAGTACAGATGGATTTAATTACATAATTCATTAAAATTTGATTACAGACATTGCCTTGTAAATATTGACTTGAAGGCAAAGTGGTATTTTTTACAGAAATTCTGTATGTATTTTTGACAACTAAATGCATGCTTTTTCTAAAAGTTATGTACAATTATATCAAAATGATAAATATGTTGTTCTGAGAGGAACACAAGAAAAATAAGTATATTTATTCAGGTAGGTCACTAAATGTGATATCTGAAGCACTTGTTAACAGGGACGAGGCTTTGCATCCGATTGGTTTATAATGTGACTAAAATTTTTTAAAACAGAAAAATGCATGATGCAACTATAGATCACTCTTAGATAAAGCATGAATAAAAAAATCACGAAAAATAACAGCATATAAAATTGACATAAAAAATGATCAAAAATTTTAATTTTATAGAATTTCTGTATAAAATATTCCTTTTTTACGTTGTAATGGTTAAAATTCTACCGGAAAGAAAGGCCGTTATATCGACTTTGAAGCTTGCATAAATAGTTTATAAATAAAGCTTATATAATATGAAAATGTGTTAGGGCTCTTTAAAAAATTGGCACAAAATCTGCACATTATGCTTTGCCAGAAAATAATTTTATGTTGTGTCTAAAAATCAGGGACAAGGTTTATTTACAATGAACATGGTTTATTTTTGTTATCAGTTTGATAACACTTTCGCGACGCGTGATGTGGCTTTTGAATCGTGTTTTTAATTTTGAAGGTCAGACTATAATGTTGAAAGATCTAGACAGTTTTATCTGATCCCAAATTTTAAAAATTTTGTAATAAAATTGGACGTAGTAAAAAAATCCTTGAAAATTATATCTTTAGTGCTTTTTTTTTCTTTTAAGAGTAAAAAAATATTTCTTAATGCTTCAAAATTGTTATTTAATAGAAAATGCAATTACTATTATATGAGTTCCCCTTTTTATAGACGAACATTTTAGTTTTTATATAGGGTCTTTCAGCCGAAAATCAGTCTAAATAGTATTAATAATATCAATTTTAATTAATATAATAGAAACTTCTGAGTAATGATATACCAAAAATTATTTATCTTTTATAACATACATAAGGTTGAAAGGCTTACCAAGTGGTGTTAAAAATAATTGTAGTAAATTAAATTTATTTATTATCTTTTTATATGAGTTTTACTTTCGTTTTTTTTTCGTCTCAATTAAACCGGATCATCATGTATTGAATTTCGGCATTTTGCATTAAACCCAAATAAATAATGTAAATATATATATATATATATATATATATATATATATATATATATATATATATATATATATATATATACTGGATGTCCCAAAAACCAAGGTATTCCCTTCGAGGGCTGAGAGGGTAGTTCATAGCTCACCAAAATATGTAAACATGACCTTAGTGAAAAATCATTAGATTTTGAGATATTGACACACTTTTATAAATTTTGTGTATAGCTCGCCGAAATATGTAAACATGACAGTAGAAAATCGTTAGATTTCGAGATATTGACACACTTTTATAAATTTTGTGAAAATCTACACCTTAGATCAGTTTATCGAGTGCCACGACTACAAATTTCTGTACTCTAAGATTCTAATTATTGTTACGTAATCCTGAATAAACAGACTGTTGAAAAAAACATTTTGCAAGTATCATGAGTGAAAACATTTTAATTAGCTGACTTAATCTCTTGAAATCGTAACGATTTTTCAGGTCATATTTACACATTCTGGTGAGTTATAAGCTGGCCTATCAGTCATCGAAGGGAATACAGTGGGACACCGTGTATATATATACATAATAGGTCTGAATGACAGTAATTCTAAGCCTGCCGTCGTTCTTTCGCGTAGGATGCGATAGCACTTTTTTACACAAAGATCCCCTCAATTTAAAGGAAGTCCCTGTTTTTATATGAGCGTATCAATTGGGTATTGTCTTATTGCATAAAATAAGTTGATAAATCAGAATTATCCCTAATTGCGTATACTTAAACTGACCTTCTATATATAATTTGGGCAGCTACGGGGTGGCGGGTTGGTCACCGTTATAAAGATTAAAGTTAAATGCCACTATGGCCTACAGTGCCAATCAATATGAGTTTGCAGCTCTAATACAGAGCCTCTCAGGCAGGTTAAACATTAACAATATATTACTGAAATTGCATCAGTGCTGAAGGCTGTTAGTGCTAATCATGGGCCTCGGTAATGCCAGTCTAGGAAAATTGACATGCTGCAGATAAAAAGTGTATAAAGAGTTTGATCTGATGTTACGACCAGATTGTTTTCGTGGATGTTTTAGCTGATTCAACAGATGATGTAAGAAACTAATGAGATTTCAATTTCAAGTTAATATCAAATTACTGATGTAACTTTACGAAAGCTTAACGTTAGTATATCAAGACCTTTTAATTTTAAGGTTACTTCTACAATTTTGCCAAAACCACTAAAATACGTTTAATTAATGAGAAGCAAAGCATCGTACAAAATAATTTAGCAATTTTAACCAAAAAGTGCAAAATTATTACAACTGACTTTATTGAAACCTATATTTTACCAAAAAACCACGCTATAATATGGTTTTTTTTTATTTTTCAGGTAAATTAAATAATTTTTCTGTATTTTTACAACTAATACATGGAAAATTATTTCATAGATAAGTGACAAAACATACATCTTACCTAAAGAATAAGTCAAGAAATTTAACACATTTTATTACCTATGTTATTAAACTACCAAATTTTTCCCTTTTAAGAAGTACGAAAACCCAATCTGATTTACTTATTTTTCTTTTTCTTGCCCACTCATGTAGTGCACCAATGGGCACCTCATGTGTGCCGGATGTTTTACGCACGTGCTGGCCGATGCCAGGTTGCGTGATGAGATGGCTACCTGTCCCAGTTGCCGGGTGGAGATATCGAAGACTTCGGCAACTCGCAACTTGGCCGTTGAGAACGCAGTGAGTGAACTGCCCAGTGACTGCCAGTTTTGTGGCAAGCAATATCCAAGGAATTCCCTCGAGAGACATGAGGAACAGGAGTGTGAGGAAAGGTTTGTGTGGGTAGTTTATTAAGTAGTTAAAAAAGTGATTCTGAAATGAAACAATATTTTAATCAGAATCTGAGTCAGCACTTAAAAATGTGTATTTAGGTAATTTGACAGGCTGTATAGACTTACCAAATTAATCAATTACCTTAGAGCTATAGTCAACAATGTCAGAAGATATTGTCTAGAGCTCAACATTCGTCACTGTCAACCTGTCTTCACTAACTTGTTACCCTTGCACTGCTTTACTTATTCTTAGTTTCGTAAGAGATCTTTTAGTAAGTGCTATAGAGGTTAGTACATGGTAGAACAATTATCTTGTACAAATTCTAATGTAACGCGCACTCTTATAAATAATTGACCAACCCCCTCTATTTTCATCAGTGAAGACAAAAAACAACTCGTATATCAGATATCTTACTTAATTATGAGACCATATATTTTGAATTTAGATGCAATGTGTATCTTGCAAAAAATTTTTTTGCAAAATACCAAATGATTTCCTAGAAAGCTCAAATTCGATCAACTATGGAATACTGCTCCCATGTTTGGAGCTCCGCTCCCAAACATACACTGCATTTATTGGATTCTATTCAGAGACAAGCTGTTCGTCTGATTGGAGACCTGGAACTGACCTGCGGCCTTGATTCGCTGGAACATCGAAGAACGGTTGGCGACTTGAGCCTATTCTACAAGTATTTTCATGGAAAGTGTTCGGAGGATGTGGCCCGTTTAATTCCTCCCAGAGCGGTGCATGTTAGAAATACACGTCGCGCTGATACTTCACATCGGTATGAGGTTCAGTTTGTTACTCTTCGTACAACACTTTTCAAGCAGTCTTTTATACGGAGAATAATTTGCCCAGGACTGTGTTTCCCAGCGAGTACAATTTACAGCGATTCAAGAATAACGTGAATCGCTTTTTTCCGCACACGTGTCGCTCCGGTAGCGCTTTAGGGACCTCCCTGCATCACGTGTGCTAGACCCATAAAAAAAAAAATTCATTAGCAGCTATTAAATGTTGAAAATTACCTTCGCCATATTTTCCCCTCTACCCCCGTCCTTTGCAGTCAAACATGTTGATTTTGCATTCACAATACAGTATTTAGAGGATGCTTCATTTTGCATGCGCCTTACAAATACCTGCGACGGGATCTAAATTCTTTGACAGCAAAAGACTCTTCAGAAATATCTATTTAAATTGAAATCCGACTGTTCCGTACGATTTTAGTGTCAAAATCGTGATTGAGGGAACTAGGACATCTTCTAAATGTTAAAAATTATCTCGGTATCGTTGCAGGGATATATTTAAAATTATTTTAATAAATATTTTATAATTACAAAAGTAGTACCATAATATCATCATTACAAAAATGTCTAATAGTAAGTATATTTTTATAATATACAGAATTTTTCATTTGAACTGCCCATTTTTGTCTTAGAATTTCAGGATGCAAATATAGCCGAATCGGATGCCCCTGGAGGGGCCCTGAACACGAGCGTCAGGAGCACGAAAATCAGTGCGCCCATCCACACCGTTCTGGAGCTGAAGTTATGGATTCGCTTTTGGCGATGGATCAGCAACTTGCCGAAGAAAAGAAGCTTTATGAAAATATATTCGATTTATTGGCTTATGAGAAAATCACTTTTAATGGTAAGCAAAGTGTCTTTTAAGTTTTATAGGTTAAAAAAAAGAACTTCCAGAAAAATGAACACTACCTAGGTATTTGCGTATGTTTTTTGTTTTACCTTAGATTTTTTAATTTTTTGTTCTAACTTACATTTCTCTATTTTTTATTAACTTAATACAATGTAGAAAGACATACAAAATATAAAAAATTTACCTTTACTGTACCCACTGTTCATAAATACGTTTTTGAACAAACAACACAAGAAACAATAAATCGATAAATGTATAAAATAAAACATACACATATTAAAGATTGTTGCGTACTTTTTATTGAATAAGTTAATTAATGACGTCCTTAAAGTACCTAAATTTTATGGACATACTAGGGATAGAAAGTGAGCATAATATTGAAAATGCGTGGTAAAAACATTTAACGACTTTAATTTTCAATATAATTTTCATCCATTGCAGTGCATCTACATCTTTTATTTAGTTTTTCGATTCTTATAAAAAAGTAACTTGGTGATTTGCCTTAAAAATACTTTTGTAAGTCTGACATAATCCTTCTTCATTCCTGTGTCTGTGACCCCAAATTCCTAAACATATTATGGTCACTAGATGCTAGGTCAGGACGGTAGAGCGGATAATTAATTTATTCAAATCCAGCACGGCGAATAGCATAATTTGTAGCTTCGGCTGCGCGGAGAGGGACCTTATTGTAAATATGAAAAACACTGCTTTTTTTCACGCCGATTCTGTTTTAGAACTTCATCATCTTCAATTTACTCTGATTCTTGTTGCAAAAGACGAGTCTCATAAGTAATTCTGAATTTTCTTAGCACTTTCTTCCCTCTTTATAATGTATTTTAATACTGCCCCATATTCTAATTTCCATAAATTTCTTTTCGCGCGACATTATGTTGCTTTATGGACGGCTACTTCCAAAGTACATATTTAAGCCCTGAATTCCTTATATATATTTCAGAGTTGTATGCACAGCACTTGGCGGTATATGGGGTTTGTAGAAAAACCAGAAGCTCACTTTTAGTCAAACATTCTGGCGCTATATATTCAGAATTGTCATGACTTATAAATTCTTTTTTAATTTTAATTTAGTATTCGTTTTCGAACATCTAGGTATTCTAGAAAAATTAGGTAGCGATTAGTGACCTGAAAATATACTGTTCTACTTACAGATATTCAGCTAAAACCTTACCGCACAGATGAATTTGTTCACCGTCTCTTCTATGAATCTTCAAGATTTTCAGCTTTTAATAATCAATGGGTTGTTAAAGCAAGAATAAATAATTGTCAGAAAGATCCTACGCAGAGTTCTGAACGTGATATGACATATCAAGTAAGTTGTTTTCTACTCTAACTCTAAACTCATAACAAACAACATAACCAAGTAAATTATAAGAACGGAATAAAACTGCAAAGTGTTTTAAACCAGTCAAAAGCTTCAAGCATAACTATAAAGGTTATGTCCAGTTTCACTTGACGAAGATGGTGTGGAGGAAGAGAAGTTGCATATGTAGGCTTCAATAACTTGACAATAGTTTTAAACCGATTTAAGAACTTTTTGCAATAATTAAGTAATTAATAAAAAAATTAAATAGTGTGTAGTCACAGTAAACATAAAGCACAGTAGCGACAGTCCTACTCGTCACCTTTGATATCAAGGAGTTCGCTTTTGTAGTGATCACAAATCCTGTCGCCATGTTGCTGGTATGCTGCCCGCGAGTTTTTGAAATATTCAAATTCCTTCTTTCAAGGAAACTAACTCCTTTGGAAATACCACATATATTTTTACAAGCACTAACCGCACAACAAAAAGTTCCTTTTGATATCTTTTTTTTAATAATTTTTCAATTATAACGTCAAACGAGTCATTTACTTATTGGAAAATTATTAATAATGAATTTCAGAGCACGTTATAAAAAGATTCTCCTTGAAATCCAGCTGTAGACACAACCCACCACCGCGCTGGCAGCCATGTCGTTGGTATAATAGGGGACGCATGTGTGATAAAAAAAGGACCTAAAATTTTCTTGACCGTCGCTACTATATTTTATGTTTACTGTGGTGTATAGTATAAACAGAATGATTTTTTCAGTGTCATCCTTTTCGGATCAACAAGATCTAATTGAAGTAGAGTGCTATGCCGTTTGTGGTTGGCAGTTTCTAAAAGGGAATAATATGAATTTAGAATTAGAATTATCACAATATAGTTATTGTCTATATTTGCTGACAAAATTAAATATATTAACAGTACTTAATAAGTACACAAAACAAGCACTTATACATGGTTTGTACATATAGCTTAAAACTTTTAAACTGAAAACATCTGAATTTAAATGATAAAAATTTATACCAAAAAAAAAACGTAAATTTTAATAATTAATTAACTTATTAACGGCCTGTTTATTGCGTCGTAATTATATTTTCGTAAACTGCTATAAGCAAATTTACACAAGGAATGTTTTAAATTATTGATTGCATGTCAAATTTGACATTTACCTGCAAAACGCTGAAAGATGCGACAAGTCAAATATGTTTTGTTTTTTGTTGTAAAGTTACAAAGTACTACATATACTGTTGTAAAATTACAATCGGATAAGGATTACAGTTTTATTCTTTTTAGTGGCTAGAATCTTTTGCATTCTTCATTACTTCTGTGGTTTTATACGGTTTTAAAAAATATTTAACCTTCTTTTTGGAAAATCACTTTAATTTTTCAAAATTTACTTAAATTTACAGTTGTACAAATTTACAGTTGTTTTGTTTTCATTTTTACTTACACTAATTATTTGATGAACAAAGTCTAATCTCCAACGAACTATCGAATTCGAGGCCAGCGAATTAAACTCACAGCGGAAATGGTTTGGAAGCCAATCAATCAATGAAAAATGGAAAAGCTGCCGGACCTGAAGGTATTCACGCCGAAATATTAAAAAATGGTACCCCAAAACTGATAGAAGTGTTGAGAGATTTGTTCGAACACCACATAAATGGAGACCCAATACTGCAAATCTGTAAGGAAGCCTGGATAACACCCTTCCATAAAAAAGGAAACAAATCTAATTGTCAAAATTACAGATGTGTAATACCCTTCACAGAATTTATGGGAAGATCCTCCGTAATATTAAGAACTATACAATCAGCTATATTTTAGAATAAAACTAGGAAATACAACATCTGATGCATTCCTCATAATGAAGGGACTTGAGTAGCAAGGTTACTGCTTGTCTTTCACTCGGTTTAAAATTTGCTTGGATGAAGAAGCCTTAAAGAGTTGGAGGAGAGCACATAGTGGAATGGCAGTACAGTTGAATGATGAAATAACACTTTACACTTCATTTTGAAGACAACCCGGTAGTAATTGCCTAGGACAAAGAAGACCCAGAATTTAAAGACCAAGAGGGCGACCAGAAATTTTGACCTGTCGACTAACCGTCTGCCTAGATGTTCATTCTATCGGACGAGTCGAATAAATGCCTTTAACTTTGATTTTGCGAGTTTTTGAACTCAAAAAACGACTGTTTTTGACTGGGAAAAGCGGATCCAGCTTCGTCCACCGATATAGGCGGCGTCGGCCTTTTGCAGGTTCTCTCTTATTTTATCAAGAACAAACTAAATTTATTGATTTTATATGGTTAAATGACAGTCCATTTTTGGATTGACGTTTTTTGAGCTCTAAAGCTGAGTCAGGTCTCGGCGGCGTCTTCCCTTTGGGGCGCTCGACTTTTTTAGTTATGGTACTTGATTCAAGGGATTAAATGACAGACCATTTTTGGATGTAGCATTTTGGGCACACCAGGGTACGGGGGCCGCAAAATCAACGTTAAAGGTTCGATAGAATGAACAACTAGACAGACGGTTAGTCGACAGGTCAAAATTTCGGGTCACCCTCTTGATCTGTTATGATAAGAAAGCTATTAGAGAACCATGAAAGGTGGTGGTTAACAGGACTAAAAAAAAACAACACAAAAACTAAATATCTGTGTATCGATGGAGAATAGGGAAGCCTTACTCTAAACGATGGCCAGGTGATTGGTGCGTGTGGTCATGATATTTATCTAGGAATAAGAATAAATAAGGAAGGCAGAACAAAACGAGAAATAGAAGATAGAATCAGTATAGGAAAAGCCGTCATACAACACCTAACTCCGTTCTTTGGTCAAAAAACACTTCAAAAGAAAAGAAGCACTAAAGCATAGTACTCCACGGCTGCGAAGCGTGGTAGTTTAAACCGTGAGTTTATAACAGAAAGATCGGCTGGTGTATCAAGAATGGATGGAATTAGAAATGAAAGGATAAGAGAAATCATTAAGGTAACAAGAACAATAATGGACGATATCCAACCAAAACAATTAGTCTGGGTACATAGAAAGAATGACAGGACAGCGCACCCCAAAACTAGTTCTCAAATGGAAACCTCTAAAAAGAAGAAAAAGGGGAAGGCCGAAAACAACCTGGATTGGTGGTATGCAGAAACCCAGGTCGGAGATAAACTTAAGACCAGGAGATTGGGAGGGTAGAACAGGTTGTCGACTGGGAACCGAAATGCAAAATGTACCTATTCTTGTTATTTAATGTATTAGTGATATATGAAGTCATTTGTTCATTTACTTTATTTTTTGTATAGCGAAAGATGTTTGGGAGAATTGTGATAATCACTAAAACTCCATAAGTGTTTTGTGTACAAATCTTTTAAATTAAACGTTGCTTCGTGAAAAGTTTAAGTAAGTTTATGCTAGCCTGTTTAAACTTCTATGAACATATTAAAAATGTCTTTGTGTGTATATTGTGACCATTAAAAAGATATATAGCTTTGTCATGCCTTTCTTTGTTATATTATTAGCAAAATAGAAATAGTACCTTCACTAACTGTATTGTATTTTTTTTAGTTAATTCTCAAGTCAAAATCTCCAACTCCCTTAAGCTTAAGTTACATAGTATTAAGAGGTCCAGTAGGTGATATTAAAGTAAAACCAAGGATCCATGAGTTTGACTTTACAGAACAGAATAATGAAAGTCCCTATGTTACATTGCCCTTGCCCGACACCTCAGAATGTAACAGATTGTTAGCAGCTAAAACGATAAATTTCAGGTAATACCTAATAATTTAAAACTAAGGTATAAAATTTTGATTCAAATATTTGGAGCTTAATAATGTAAAGATGTAATCCTGTGGGGCGTAGTCAGGTTCGAGGGGCGGGGAAACATATACAAATACAAAGGGTATTTCTTTAAGGAAAAAAAAGAGATCACTAAAAGCCGAGCTACTTATAGAAGGAGGTCGAACTCTAAAAGCTTAGACTCCTCCCAAGTCAGGAAATCAGAAATTGATCAATCGAGGGAAGATTTTTCACAAAAAAAAGGCCCCTATTTACAGTAAACTCTTAACAGCTTACGCCTAATTTACAATCGATGACGGCTGAGGGGATTTTTCACAAAAGAAAACTATAAAAAAAAATGTTCCTTTTCTAAGGGACGTATTTTCTACATCCATAATGGGGGAAGCCATATGTCCCTCTCCCGGCCACATCACGGGTGCCAGAAGTACATATTAAAGATTTATACAGTATATATAATATAGAGGAAACTTTTATACCACGATATTTCTCATGAATGAAATGGCAATGAAATATTTGGCATCTTTAAATTTCCGCCTGTCGTTTAGCAGTGGTAAACACCTTGGCCCAAAAAGTTAACGTCCATCGGCGTTTTTGAACGCTTAATTAAATTATCTTTCTTTTGGCGTTAACTTAGTATTATTTGGTACAAATCCTTTTATGGTGCATAGATATGTCAATATTATAATGTTTACATTGCCATCTCCTATTATGTTGGAATCTATCAATGGAAATGAAAAAAAATAAGAATAACTAAGCGAATTCCAGACGGATGCCCCCCGAAATATATAAAACGGTCATTAACACGTAGGCTGAAAAGTTTTTGGTTTATCTACTTAAAACACATTTTTTGCAAATTTGCAAAATTCGACTTTATTCATCAACAGTCTCCTTCAAGAGCGATACAATCAGTCCAACGTTTTTCTAACATTTCTATGCCTTTTTTTTGTAGAAGAACTTGTCTTTGCCTTCAAAATAGGCCTCAGTTTCGGTGGTAACTTCATTGGAGCCAAATCTCTTTCCCGCGAGCATTTTTTTCTGCGAATAGATAATAGTCGCTGGGGGCCATATCTGGAGAATACGGCAATTTTGACTTGTGAGACGGTGCATTGTCTTGATGAAAGAGCACTTTTTTCTTGTTCATTTGTGGCCGTTCCTTTGCGATTTCTGCCTTCAAACGCACCAATAACTTTATATAATATTCGCTATTGATGGTTTTTCACTTTTCAGCGTAGTCGATGAAAATTATTCCATGTGCATCCCAAAATACAGCCAAAACCCTCCCAGTCGACTGTTGTGTCTTTAGTCCCTTCGGGCGGCTTTGAAAGGCTGCTGTCCACTCAGCTGACTGCCGATGTGATTCCGGTGCTTAGTGGTGGATCCATATTTCATCCATCGTCGCATATCGCATGAAACATCCTTTTTATTGCGCTTAAACAGGTCCAAACAGCGCTCAGAATCATCAACACGTTGTTGTTTTTGGTCCACTGTGACCAAACATGGTCATGCAAAATATGACCAACACGTTCTTTTGATATCTTGAGGGTGTCAGCTATCTCACGCAATTTCACTTTACGGTCATCCAAAACAATTTTGTGGATTTTTTTCATGTTTTCAAGTGTACCCACCTAATTTGGGCGTCCAGAGCGTTCAGTCCCCGTAATACTTATCGAGTCATTGCTTTGCTTGAACGGTATTTTTTTCCATCAAAAAACAGTGTTTAATCAATACACGAAATTCGATTTTTTCTATTGTTTTGAAAATATCAAAAATAGCTTCACTAAAACCACTATAACTTTTAAACTAATCGTTGAAATGTCATGAAATTTTGACACGTAACGTTTGGAGATTGGTTCATATGGATTTTTTGGAAAAGGGCAACATTTATCTGTCAGACCAAAAACTTTTTAGCCTACGTGTTAGTTCTGATTCATCTTTCATTTATATTGTCTTTGTCCAGAAAAACACATTTTCAGGCTGCTCTTACTGTTTTTTAGATTTAAAAATATATTTTCCAATTACAATATTGCTCTATACTTTTTGCAGGACTGTTTTTTCAATTTCTGTAGGGTTGGAATTTTGGGGTTTTGTCCTTACACCTATCTTCCACTTCTGGTTGATTTCTATGTAATTAGGACGAGTAGTCACAGAAAGTGTAAATTTTTATTTTTTCTTTGAAATTCTATTTTTATTTAAAGTTGTTCGATATTGTGTTTCCTTGTTGTGTGATCAAATAATAATATTATTTAAATGACGACTCTGTTGACGTTTTTAAATTATGCCTTTTGATAAGTACAACAGTCTAAGCTTTTACATGTTTGACATGTTTTTTGAGATATTTACCTACAAAGACAAAATTACCAACGTCAAGGGTAGCCTCTGATTTAACCTGACATATATTTAACAATTATATTCCAAACCATAATATACAAGTAAATTTTGAACACGAAAATTTTATTACAAGTTTAAAATTTTTGTAAGAGATATAAAGAGCCAAAGTAATGATTTGTGAGTGATTAAGATATATCCAAGTAAATGAATTAGAGCGAGATCTATTTCTCCTTAATAATGTAAGAATCAGGATTTAAATATTTTAATAACAATCTTTTAAAGTTTAAATACAGAATTCCTTAATAGCCAATGGGTGGGTTGTACTCTGTATTTAACCAACAGTAATCAGATTTATTTATCAGCTGTGCAAATAAAATCGGCGTGTTTACAGAACCGCGCACTAATCTTATGGAAATTGGATCCGGGTCAAATCGGCTGAAAATGTAATATGTGTACTTCAAGTCATTCTAATTAAAAGTCTCCACGGACACAAAGTTAAAAAATGGATAGAATAGGAATTATGGAGCGTGAAATTGGAGAAAATACTATTTTTACTTTTTGTTAAAGATTTATTTTGACTAGAACATGATTTAACAAAAAATTCCAACGGGATTATATGTTTTTTGGGTTGCTAATTATGAATGTAAGAATTATTTTGACCCATTTCGCATATTGGCCATTTCTGGAGTCTTTTTTTGATTTAATTCGTTTAGAACATATTTTTACGAAAAATTCTAACGGAATTTTAAGTTTTTAAGTCAAAAATTACAAATATAATAATTATTTTGAACCAATTTGATCTTACTTTCCGATAGCATTTATTTTTAACCAACTTTTCGCCCTTTTGTGGACTCCAAACTCCAGAAATGGCCAATATTCGAAAGGAGGAGTGAAATGGGTCAAAATAATTATTATATTCATAATTAGCAACCCAAAAAACATATAATTATTATTTGTATTTTTCACAAAATCATGTTCTAGTCAAAATAAGTCCTTTAAAAAACGCAAAAATAGCATTTTCTCAGCGGTTTTTTTTTTTTTACTAATTCTACGCTCGATAATTCCTAACCATTTTTGGACTTTGTGTCCATGGAGACTTTTGATCAGAATGGCTCGAAGCACCATTTCCATAAGATTAGTGTGGGGTTCCTTCTTACAACCTCTAGTGATTTTTAATTAGTATTAAGTAGCAGTCATTTAAGTTTAGCCTTTTTATACTAATTCATTTCTCGGTGCTATAAAAATTGAGCTTTACATAGGAAAATAATTTGGCCACTCAATATGATATAAATATTTTTATCTTCCCTCCGTCTATAAAAAAAGTGTCTCAAGTGTTATTTTTACCAATTTTTCTTTTGCAGGTTAATAATGTTTTTGGCATCAAAGTAAGAAGTAGTCTAGGCCAAGACATCACAATTCACTGATGCCTGTTAACTTTCGAAAATCTTTTAATAAATTCTCGTGCTATATTATTAAATCCTAGGGATTTTTTTAATAATAGTTTTTTTTTTAAAGCAAGGATCTCAGATTTATATAGATATAATTTTTCTGCCCTCTAGTTCTGGCTTTGCGTAAAGTTAAAATTCTTTTATTTTATGTATAGGTATGCGTACACTAACAGGTTTGTCTGTGGTATTTGTCTTAAGGTACCTTTAAATTATTATTTTTTACCTTTACGTACAAGTAGACATACTATAGGATATTGATTTATTTTAAGGTCTATATTACCTATCTTTTGTTGACCAAAAGTATTTATTTAAACATAGTATATATATTTTTACATCTGTTATATTTTGTATAGTAAATATGAATTACATATTTACAGTATTTATTTTTCTTTCGTAATATAATTTTTATTTTTTGAGTTTTAGTAGATGTAAGACTTTAATGCGTCGCCGACGATTTTTAAGATCCTAACTTTAGTGCTTCTGTTTTAAGGGAATGGTGTTGAGGAGTTATTTTTAGGTCTAAATAAAGGTATATATAAATATATATATTTCAAGTCTATATTGTTGTTTTATTTTCGCTTTGAAGTCTTAAAATTTAATACACTAAAATCAGGTTTCCAGATATCTAGTTTTCCTCTTTCGCCTCCTGTTATGAGAAGATTGATCTGAAAAAAATTATTACTTTAAGAATCTATAATATATATAAAATGCAACGTCTCTCTGTCTGTCCGCCCGTTAGTGCGCTTATCACTGGAGAACTACTTATCCGATTTACGTACTTTTTTTTTTAAAACACATATTTTCTGGCCAGGTTATAGGCTATATTTTATTACGATAGGTAGCATAAGGAATGAGCAGTGACGATAATAGTGAAAGAAGTCGGAAAAAAGTTTGCGCTACCGCGTTCCCTTGCACTACACAGCCTAAACCATTAAATATGGAACAATATTATGTAGCAAAGAATATTTATCATCTATAATATATATATATAAAATGCAATGTCTCTCTGTCTATCTTTCTGTCCATAAGTGTGTTTATCACGCGAGAATCATCCGATTTACGTGTCTTTTTTTAAATTCATACATATATTCTTTGGCCAGGTTATATAATAATATAAATCTATATCTATAATATATATATAAAATGCAACGTCTCTCTGTCTGTCTGTCCGTTAGTACGCTTATCACTGGAGAACCACTTATCCGATTTACGTGCTTTTTTTTTAAATATACATATGTTCTCTGGCCAGGTTATAGGATATATGTATTTTATTACTATAGGTGACATAAGGAATAAGCGGTGACGATAATAGTGAATCAAGTCGAAGAAAAGTTTGCCGCTAGCGCGTTATCTTACAATACACTGCCTAAAGCATTAAATATGGAACAATATCATGTAGCAAAGAATATAATATATATAAAATGCAACGTCTCTCTGTCTGTCTGTCTGGCCGTTAGTGCGCTTATCACTCGAGAACCACTTATCCGATTTACGATTTATACATATGTTCTATATAATTCGATGTAAGTCTAGATAATGGGAGATAAGGTGAGATAATGGGAGATAAGGAGAAATAATGGGAGATAAGGAGAAATATCGCGAGATAAGTCTAGATAATGGGAGATAAGGTGAGATAATGGAAGATAAGGGGAAATAATGGGACATAAGGAGAAATAATGGGAGATGAGCAGAGATAAGCCTAGATAATGGAAATTATGGAGAGATAATAGGAGATAAGGAGAAATAATGGGAGATAAGGGGAAATAATGGCAGATATTTTATTACGTTAGGTAACACGAGGAATAAGCAGTGACGATAGTAGTGAATCAAGTCCACGCGAGCGGAGCCGCGGGCACTGCTAGTAATGTAATAAAAATAGTTAATTAAAAATTGATTAATACAAATTCTTTGATTTGGCTCAAGTAGATGAAATTGATAGGTCTTTTGACGTGGAGCCAAAATGTTGCTTCTCGGACGCAAAAATTTTACCTCCGTCTCCCATCAACATACCCACAAATTACTTCTTAACGTAGAAATGCCTAATCCCTCTCATTCTGATGGAAGTAGGGGAATATAATTTCGAGCTGTAAGAAGACACAAACCTAGAATCCTATTCATTCCTCTTCAATAACACATTCAAATAACGTCTACATATGAAAAATCTATTAGTGATTTAAATCAACAAGTTGAAAAATTGTATAATGCATTTTGTGGTTTGGTCGACGAACAGATTTTTTATGCTATGCATAGTCGTCGTTCGTTAAGTTTGGAAAATTTCCGAGAGGTGGTGACACGTCACTTGGTAGTCGCCAGCATGACGGTATCATCTCTCTAGCTAGATTGTGGGTAGGATTTTGAAGTGGGCATATCAGTGAGTGTTATAAACAATGGAAAAAAATGAATTATGTGTAATCGAACATTTCCATTTGAAAAAATGGACAGCTGCATAGAATCAAGTCGAGTTAGACAAAGTACTTTGGGATGCTGCATCTGCATTAAAGACCATGGGAATCTATAGTATTTTGAGATTCGCAAGTTTATTATCTATATCAACTATTTGGAAAAGGTCAGACGATAACTGGGGAGTATTATGTAACCATTCTGGACCATTTTAACGAAAAGCTACGATTGAAACGACGAATTCTTCTATAAGAACAACGCAAGTTCTCATACTTTGTTACAATGGCTAAACTTCACGAATTGCAATACAAATTACTAACACATCCACCCTACTCTCCAGATTTGGTCCTCTTCGACTTTTTTTTAATTTCCTAATCTCGAGACCTGGCTTGGGAGGACAGTCATTGACGCTATGAATGGGAATTTTGCTTTGACAGTGACTACTTTAGGATAAGGGATAAAAAAAAACTATAACATTGCTGGAGTAAGTGAGAGTTTAAAGATTACATTAAAAAATAAAGTAACATATTTTGAAAAAAAAATATTGCTTCCCATTTATCGAATGGCTCTCATCTTTTAAAGTTTTCAATCTTATTTTAAATTTTATTTTTTATTAAGAACAAGTTGTTAATAGATTGAAAAATATTCACATACCTTTAAGAAAGTAAAACCTTTTTATAGTAAAATTTGTTTTAAAATAAATTATATTTATTTTACATTTGTACAATGGAAAAATAATCATTTGTATAAAACCTGTTTCATCAGTCTTTGCAAATTTCAAAATGGTTTACATTTTCTAGTGTTAAAAACTTGATAATAATGTGTTTCCCAATCCACACTGGTACCTCCTGCTCTGACATGGAGCTACTGACGACAAAATCGATCGAGAGAGTCGATCGAGTGATCTCTCCAACTCCTGATATATCTACTCAACTAATAATGGGAGGGCGAGGTGATCGGATTACCCCACGAGAGTTGAGAGAATAATTCTGATTTATGTTTGATTTATCCTCATACTTACATTTTCATTTAACCAACTTGCTCTAACCCTCTGAGTGTTCTCAGTAAATTGAAGTGCTGATGACATTTCTTCATTTATAATCTTAGTGCTGCGGAATACCCTTTCATTCATATTTGATCCAGCCAAAACTAACAAAGAATTGTTAATTTGATGCGTGTTTACCACATAAGTATTATCAGTCTTCATCTACAATAAAAATGAGTAACAATAAAAAATATGATCAGAAGATGGAAGGTTCTGGCATCAATATACAGCATAAGAAAAAAAAAAAATGTGATATATATATATATATATATATATATATATATATATATATATATATATATATATATATATACATACATACCAGATGTAAAAGTATGAAATGCGGGTTTCAGACAACAGATGGTGCTCCAATGCCGTTTGTGCTCTAAAGATTTGACACTGCGCCATTTTGTTGTGTCATCAACAAGTGTCAGACGCGCACGAGTGATAAATTGGAAAAGTGTGTGCATAGTGTTGTGTTGTGTTCAATGTGTCAAAATTTATATTGAACAAAGAGCATTCGCGGACAGCATTAATTTTTTGAAGAAAACTGCTATTGAATCATACCGATTACTTCGAGAAGCTTATGGTGAACATGCTCCATCGCAAGATACGTGTGAACGATGGTTTCGGCGTTTCAAAAGTGGTGACTGCGATGTTGCAAACTAGGAACGTGGAAAACCGCCAAAAAAATACGAAGATGTGGAATTGCAAGCATTGTTGGACGAAGATGATTCTCAAACTCAAAAACAACTCGCCGAGCAATTGGGCGTTAGTCAACAAGCTGTTTCCAATCGGCTACAAGAGATGGGAAAGATTCAGAAGACTGGTAGATGGGTACCACATGAGTTGAACGACAGGCAAATGGAAATCCGCATTTCATATATATATATATATATATATATATATATATATATATATATATATATATATAAAATATATTGTTTCGTCATGACTAGTTTATATATATTTTTATATATATATATATATATATATATATATATATATATATATATATATATATATATATATATATATATATTATATTATATATATATATATATATATATATATATATATATATATATATATATATATATAAAATATATTGTTTCGTCATGACTAGTTTATATATATTTTTATATATATTTTTATATATATATATATATAATATACTGTTTCGTCATGACTAGTTAATATTTATATATAAATAGTAAACTGGTATTCAGCTTAAGACATATTAAAGTACAAATTATACATTTGACCTATAAACTGAGAAGACTCATATATAATTTTAATCTAATAAGAAAAATAAAATACTACCCTCAAACTATGGGTTACTGTCTATAAGGCATTGGTCGAGTCACTGTTCAGATATGGCATGATTGTGTGGGGCGGACTTTACAATAATGCACTGAGTCAACTGAGCATGATACAAAACTATATCGTTAGAGTAATTTTCTTTCGTGATAGACTTTTTCCAACCAAGAGATTATATATATGAATATAAGAAATTTATATTTTTTAAACACTTCTCTATTTTGCTACAGAAATGAAAAAAAAATTGTAAATCATCAATATAGAATTACAAACAGAAAATATGACCAAAACCAGAGGTCTCTGTCAGTTTTGGAATCTAAAGTTTTAATAAGTTGCCACAGAATATCAGAAATATAAATAATTATAAACTGTTTGAAAGAAAATATAAACTGTTCATTATAGAAAATTCTGAACTATTAGGTGGATTGTTATAATTCATAACTGCGATCCTCTGCACTTTTATATGTATGTTCTTTTCTTTTTTTTAACTTTCTTATGTATTGATTATTACCTTTATCTTCTACAAATCTTAGCATAATTTAAATTGTATTTTAGGCCTGCACATACAGATGTTTCTATACACCTAGGCACACCTTGTTTACTATTAGCTTGGTTCTAGGTTAAAATATACGATGTATTGGACATATTTTTTTTAAAAAAAGATAGCTTAAAAAAAAAAGTAACTGGTATTCAGCTTAAGACATATTAAAGTACAAATTATATAAGCTAGAGTGATAAACCAAAAAAAAAGTTTTCTGGTTGGTTGGCCCTTTATTAGGTATGTCACATATCTCTCTATTCATTTAATTTATAAAATGTTTCTACAAATTTAAAAATAAAACACCCAAATTTTTATTTTGCATAATGTAAATAAATAAGCAGAAGAGAAATATAAATTATTTTCATGGGTAACTTACTAAAATTTTAATATTTATGAATATACATAAAGTACCTTCATATTTTGCGCCACTTCATCCCTTCTAAAATGTTTATACGGCTGGGCACCATCAATTTCCCATAATTGCAAGTCAACAGTTGAAGTAATGCAACTTATTTTCCACTGACCATCTTGAGAAAACCATTGCACACTTTCCACTAGAGCTTCTGTGTTCAGAGAATCTTGTAAGGCATCATCCTCACATGATTCTGATAGATCATAAATATTTATTAAACCATCTGTTGATCCAGATATAAGTTGGTTGCTATTATCTGGATTAAATTTTACCTATAAATAATTAGATATTTTTAAAATTGTTATGAAATGTAATTTTTTAGATTTTATGAAGTAACAGTAGCAGATACTCATATAATACCTATCTAAAGGTTTAATTCCTATAACATTTTCTATACTCTGACAACTTACCTGTGTAATATCATCAGTATGACTCTCCCAATAAGCACCTAACAATTTTGTATTTCTCACATCCCAAAATAATATAAACGAATCACCTTCTGTTAACTCTGTCCCTGCCACTAATAATCTATTACAAGGTGACACATCAAGGAACTTAGTGGCTTAACAGGACTTGAATCGTTTAATGTGGTATCTAAAAATTAAGTCCTTATAAAATAACAAACAAACAAGAATAAAATTAGGTTACCATTAAAAGTAATAGCTGATTCTCTAGACTCCCGTAAATCCCATAATTTAATTGACCCATCGCTTGAAGCTGTATACAATAGAGTATCGGTACCTGGGCTAAATCTACAATCAATTATTTTATTGCTATGTTCCTTAAATTGTGCTACTTTAGCAACCTGACCTTCATTTAAGCTAAAGACGTCACATGAATGATCTGAAAGTATTGCAGCAATATAAGGGAAAGTATTCCTAAAATTGAATTTTAATGAGTTGATTTACCTGCTTACTACATTATTTATATAAATAAGTGATTATTTACCTCGTAGCCGATAAATTTAGAATATACTTAGGTCCTAAGGACTGACTATGAACATGTGGACAAATTACAAATTCTTCAATAATTTCGTTATCATCACTGCCGTAATTACTTTTTGAATATCCATTGGAAGTATCAATTTCATCCATTCTCGTAATTAATTTCTGAAACTATGTACATTAATAATATTTTCAAGCAAAAACACGGTATAGGCCAATAAACACGTGCATCTTGAGGTTATGTTAACTTGTTTTGATATTTGTTTTGACAATTCATTTGACCTTGCAATTCGACGATTAAAGTAATTGAAGAATTTGAAAAATCGTATTTTAACGGTTTTAAACAACCAATATTAAAATCTTTCGGTTTTAACCTATATGATGCTACAAATTAACATTGACAACTTTTTTATATAAAATATCTTAATTTGAGTAGATTTTATTTCGTTTCGGACTTATTCAAAATGAGATATTTTTAATTATTAATAGCAATATACAAAGAATTCGGGTTAATTTCTATTTAAACAGCTTTATTTAAAAAAAAAATTGTTTCAAATCCAGCAATTTGATGTTTGAAACATCAGGGGATTTTTTGATATTCTAGAGTTCATATTGTTTCGAAATTAAATGTTTGAAGTTTTATGTAAAAAGTATATTCATTTACTCCGAGTAATGTTATTTCGTTTTAAAACGTATTGGAACTAAGTTTTTTATAATTACTATTAGAAGTAAATCATATTTTTCTGTTTCCCAAATTCTCCTTTGTTAGGGGTGGTTTTCGCATTGACCACTCAAGGTGGATATCTTTTTAATAATTTCGGTTTCTTGTCGTGTTCAATCATTATCTGACGTAATTACCTTTGCTAAAGTCTTTACGCCTTCAAGTAAGGACTATAGCTGGTTGAAATTAACGCTGTAAACAAAAGAGCACAGGAAACATGTTTTGAGCATCTAGTATTTGGCGGGATTAATTCTCTGTTTTGATTAATAGTGTGAATTCCGCCATTTCTGGTTGATATAAATGTCTTTCCAACACACTTTTGGTTACAGTGTTGTAAAACAAATACATATCGCATAAATACCATGCTTAGTGGATTGTGGAGACGAGCACTTTATTTTCCTTACAGAGACACTAGCAGTAGGTCAGGCCCTAGATTCTGGCCTAATAACTTCACGCGCATAAGACGCTTTCGATGGTAACTACTAATCTCGTTTTCTGTGCTAAGTGGCTTCAGTTTATATTTTCTCAACTCGTTTTGTCTTCATCTGTTTGTTCGTTGACTTATATTTCTAGATTATATTACTAGAAACTGAACAATATCGACCCACCCTACTGTTGCTAGAAATTTGGACCCAACCGTCACAAGGAAGAAGAAGTAGAAGACTAAAGCTAGGTTAGAATTTTTAAATTTTAGAAGAGGGCATAGGTAAATAATAAAAATCTTTTTTGGGCTTCTTGTACAACTTTTTAAACAGTTTTAAAGATTTCCTTAGATATTGTAATATAATTGAGCATAGAATTAACTTTAATAGTTTTAAGCTAAATTTTTGAATAACATAAAAATGTCTACTTCCGCCTTGGCTTCTTTAACAGCTACATATACTGACTCGGAAGGTGAAGAGGAAGAATATGGTGAGAACAACGTTGATAAATCACCAGGTTCTAAATCACCTACTGGAAGCATATCGGATATTAGGAGTGCAACCTCATCGAGACCGGGAAGTCCAGGCAGTAATCCTTCAGTTCCTGCTAGTAGAACTCTAGCAAAGTTAGTTTCTTATCACGACGATACTATTGCGTCAGATGAGGATGGAGAAATAGAAGAGGACGGATCGCAGGAAGAGATATTAATGAATGAAAATGAAACCTCTCAAGATTCTGATCATGTAATGTTTTTTTCAACTTCTGTACTTGATACTATACCATTAATTGTTTATATATTAAATAATTAGTGCAACTAGTAAGAATATGTTTATACTGTTTATACATCTTTACAGTTCAGTTATTTCTAAAGTTACGGACCAAATTTTTCTATTTAATTTTATTATCATTTTTGAAAGTACAAAAGTACATTATTTTAGTTTTTAGGAAAACTTTTCTAACTTTTAGGTTGATGAAGACATTCTTATACCTTCTGAGCCTTCTGGAAACTGTTCAGCTGAAATACAGGAAAAAATAGCAAAATTATATGAAAAATGCAGACACAACAAATGGACATGAATGCTGTAATACAGAAGAGAAAAGATTTCAGAAATCCAAGTATTTATGAAAAATTGATACAGTTTTGTGCGTTAAATGAATTGGGTAAGCTTTTTAAATATACTATTTATTTTTTTTTAAATGTAGCAGTATAATTTTTTTTTACTTCTATATATATGTTTATTAAAAAAATAGGAACTTGATGTCTGTATTTTTTTTTTTATAGTATGGTAAAATTATATATATTTTTAAATTAACCTGTTTAACCCAATGTTTCTAAAAAAAGCTCACATGCATTATACTAATTATCTTATTCCGAAATGATTAATACAATAACAAAAACATGCTACCTTTAGAGTCAAAATCTAAAAAATATTGTGAAGAGAAAAAATATTTTTATAGTTTAAATTTTAAATCTAAGCATGATATTACAATGTATTTCTTTTTCCTTAGGAACTAATTACCCTGCAAATATTTATGACCCTCTAAAGTGGACGAAGGAATCCTATTATGAAGAATTAGCCAAAGTTCAAAAAGCAGAGATGGACAAACGAGAAAAAGAACGCAAGGGTAAAGTTGAATTTGTTTCAGGAAATAAAAAAAATGAGGAAGATAATAAAAATAAAAGAAAAAGCAAATGGGACATGCCAGGAGGAGGAGCTGTTAAAGTCAACCAGCCTGGACTTGTGGCACCGCCTACACTTACAACTACAGCAACTAGAACTAAAAGTACGGTTATATCAGCTTTTGGCTCATTACCTAAAAAACCAAAGCCCTAAATTGAATAAAATAATTGTATATATTTACTAAAACTGTGTATTTACAGATGTGAGTGAAAGTTGGTGAAACTGGAGAAGAATGAAGGCTTTTTTGTATAATAAATATTTTTATTTAATTTTGTTTACATGTAATTATGAAGAAATATAAATATATAAGTGACAAATTTTTAATTTTTCATTATTGATTAACGAATTATCAGTGTTACAGAATACAAAGCTATATTTTTGAAATGATCTGTAAATCTCTAAAATATTTATGAAGGCGAAACTCAAAAAATATATATAATTTTTATTAGATGATTTCTACAGATTATGAACATTCATAAATTCAAACTTTTGTCAAAAATTGGGAAATGGTGGTTATTTGTTAGATAATGTCGAGTTTTGTGTTAAAAAATACTACTGTTTTACTGTTCGCCATGTTTCCTCGGCAGCGGATAATCTGCAAAAACATACACAATATAATACTTAGAAATGAAAAAAAGGAAAAATTATGTTTTTAAATGTTACGTCGGTTTACGAGTCACGCAATTATTCCTAGCTTCAACGAGGTCGTTTACGCTCACAAGAACTGGTCAATCATGAGTTTAAATTTCCGATTAAGAATTTGTAAACCCTAATAACTATTTTATCATTTCGTTGTAAGATTGTCAACGATCTCTTAAGTATAATTTTTGTCAGAAAATCACTGATATATTTACAATTTTGTATAAATCTACTGTGTTAGCGCCACCTTTTGCTATATATGTAATTTAAATAACACCATCGAGCTTTCAAAAGGAAACTTTCTTATACGACCATGTTGCCCAGTCAGACAATTTTGTTAATAATTTGGCTAGAAATGCTTCAATAAGTAAATTGTGTTTATTAATTTTGTTTCTATATAACGGCAAAAAAATACAAACAAGTTAATATTTTCAACTATAAATAATATTCATTACGCTAATGATAATTACGTCTCGTTTTAAATATAAACTTGTGGGAATTATTGATCGTAGTTCCGGTTTGGCACCAGTAGCAATAAAAATGAATTGGCAACATTGAACAGGCTGATTTTGAGCGAGAGTTTAGTAATGGCCGCCGTGAGTAGTGGTCGAGTCGCGATGGATTTGCAAAATGAAACGCAAAACGGGACGGTAGACCGTTTAAAAAGACTTTATCCTGCCGTGAACGAAGAAAAAACGCCCCTGCCTCGTGCTTGGAGTCCTAAAGAAAAATATGGGTACATCGGATTGTCTCAAGGAAATCTTCGTGTCCACTACAAAGGTAAGATCTTTCAAGGTTCGTTTGAACAATTTCTCTCACGCAGTATGTTTTTTGCGTTGTTTTTTAATAATTTGGGGGTCAATGATTTGAAAAAAAGCCTTTTAAGACTATGTCATTGAATGCTTGGCTGTTTAGGAAGCATTCTTGGGATCAAACAAAGAAATCAGCTGATTATGACACAGGGTGAGTTGGTTGATTGTATCGGGTGAGAACAAAAATAAATACAGTGGACTAAAGATAAAACGTGATAAAACCCATAGAGGTGACCTGTGAATTGAAATTTTCTTATAAAATTGTTGCGAATTACTCTGATATGCACAAAACTATTATGGATTTATTTTAAAAAAAATACATATATGTAATTTATTCATGTCCTCAATAAGCTGTCAAAATCAGTTGTTTTGTAGTTTAGAATATGGGGTTCATTTTAAAATGCTGAGTATTTGAGTATTTCCTTGTGTGTATTTAAGGTTTAATCTGCGCAAGCGATATTTGAATTACAAAATGAACTTGAGCTTTATTGGCAAAAAGATGTAGGAAAAATATAAAACAGAAAAGGGTACCTATTTATTTAACTGCACATCACGTGAAAAATACGATTTTGATATTAATTTTTTAACATTTATTTCTGCTTTTTCCACTTTTAGATAAGTATATTATGTAAATTTAAATGTTAGCATATAAAAGTATTCTAAAACTGAAAACTTAACACCTACTTAATATTTTAAATTGGTTTTATTTAAAACAGCTAGTTACTAATTAAAGTCTGAACTGTTTCCCCCTGCAACACCACTTCATATCATTCCAATATTACTATTATTTTACTTTTTTGCTTAAAAGCATTTGTCTTGTATTCACATTTATTTTAGGATCCTCGAAACAAAATTCTTTTGTGTTGTGTATTGAATTTCATGATAGAGCTTATAAATTTTTTCTGGAAATATCAAACAACTGATTAAATTTAAAAAATTACTTTGAGCTTATTTGTATTTTGTGTTGCAGTTATATAATTTTATTTCTTGTTGAGAACAAAGAAGTGATTTTTTTATTCCATACATCCTTTACATGCTATAGTATTACTTGATACGAAAATCTACTCACTTTTCGCAGCTCTCAGATGTAATAAAAAGGTAGTGATATCAAACCAGCTATAAAAGGGATAATTTAGAAATAGGAAATAAAAAAAAATGGTTATTACCTGTAATAATAAATTACTTATTTTAAGTGAGTTCAAGGCTAAGTAAAGTTCACCCAGAATGAATAAATAGACATTTATACAAAAGAAGTTTAACTTTTGAAATCATATTCACTTGATAAACACAGTTCTAAAATTGCTTAAGGTCATTAACATCAAATTTCAAGGTCATCAAAATGTCATACTTAAGACATAGACTACTTCAGAAACATAACCATTGAGGCAGCCCTTAGCTAGGTGTCGTAGCTCTTTGGTATATAAAAAAGGGACAAGTGATTTGTTTAAATTTGTCTGGATCAAATTGATTTTAAACTGTCTGAAAAATCTGTTCTTTTTGTCTGTATATGTATATTTTATCATTTCTGTTTAGAATATTCAAGCTGTATAAAAGAAACATATAAAGACAAAAGCGGATGTCTAACCAGATGCAACATTCTCATTTTAATTTAGGTAGTGTATTTATATTTACGTTTAAAAGAAAACAGCAAGGTACTATTTTGGCAAAATTGAGTTTTTGGATTACCAAATGGAATATTTTTTGACATTGAATGAGCTGTTTTAGCTCTCTGTTGATCATTCCATTGCATTCAATACAATAATACTCTAACAGTAATTTTTTACTAAGCCTCCCTGTTTAGCGTAATTTTAAACTATGTAGAAAATTAAATAGTATTTTGGTGGTTTTAATTTAAAAAGAAGTTAGTTACTCGGTCTTTTCCACAAAAATGTAAGTGAAAAAATAATTATTGAATTTGTCTTTTTCATATTAAAGAATAACTTAATTCAAGCAATGCTACACAATATTTTAACAAATTCAGTGTTACCTTAATGTAAAGCCTAAAATAATATGAAGCTTACTAGAAGAGATTTACAACTGAAATCTGACATTTGTATAGGACAAAGTGGCTTAGTTTTTTTTTTTGGGGTTTTTCAGCGATATCACTTTATAGGAAGAAGAATACAGAGAAGAGGGTAGATTAATAAACCTTGATTCAGTAGTACTATAAATATTTCTCCTAGTTGTTGGTGCAAAGAATTAACAAAGTTTAAGCACATCTATGCTGGTTTTGTTTAGGGAGAATAAAGAATTGTAATTATGAATATCTATTTGCTTACACTACATTTCAACATCCAATTCTGTATTTTTCAAGCCTCAATACCTTGATCTTAGGTTCAGTAATGCTGTAAATAGTCATTGTCCAATTCTAAGGTCATTATCAAATGTAGAAATATATTTATATGGGGAAAAATGTCATAATCCCATAGTTTATTATTATAGTTAAACATATGCGGGTGGGGTGAGGAGATACAGAGGGTGAATTAAAATTTGTCTTTTCAGGGTCCTCAGAGTTGAGGAATCTGAAAATCATGTTATTTCTTTATTATTTTTCTTAACAATCAGAATGTGACTGAGATATGATTACCTCTTTCGTATGTTGGATCGTAACCCTCTATCTGTTTAACTACAGATAACTAAAAATCATGAGAAAGTAACAGTTTCCAGATTTCTCGCCTTTAAGAACTCTGAAAAGGCTTGATAACACAACATGAAAAAAGCAACGTCCTACTGTTTCAATCTGTTATGTGTTTAAATATAAATAATTATTTTTAAAATGTATTCATTATATCAATTTTGGAAAAATTGTCATAATGTTGTTGAAAACATACATGATTTATCGTCTTTCACCTTCTTTCCATAAAACTGTTTGTGTTTAAAAACTTATAGGTGTCATTCCGCCGCTGAATTGTTCTATGTGTACCCAATTTGAGACATATCTTTTTCGTTAGAGCGTTATCGTGCCGACAGACCGCGTGCGAAATGAGCGACTGTTTCCGTGACCTAGGAGTCCTGAAACGTGGAACAATGCAAAAATATCTGAATATGATTTTTCACAAATATAATACTTCTCTTCAGCAAAGGAAGAAAAAAAATAAAAATAAAGTTAATATAAACCGGCCAAGTGCTAGTCGGACTTGCGCAATTAGTGTTCCGTAAGGTGAGTGCTTTTAAAATAAAAAAAATTTTGTTAGCCTAAATAAGTTTTCAATAAAGTTTGTTTCTGATCTTTGTCCAAAACCGATGATCTTGAAAGTTTTGTTTTTTTTTTATGTTCCAGATAAATTATCAAAGGTAATGCAGTCTTGATAATTTTCGTTCAATCTACACCTTGTGGAGAATATTCTAGAATTTTTTCTAAATTTTTTGATCAGTATTTTTTGAGACAGGGGAGCACACAGCGATTTTTGGCAATTTTTTAAAAATAATACAAAGGAAAGTGTGCGCAAGTATTTTATCATATATATTTTTAACCTAGGTGTTTTTACAAGCTTTCATTTGACACCCCACTCGATGTCCTGATAAATTTTTTTTTTCACTTCCGATTTCACCCCCCCAAAAATAACCCCTTAAGTCAAAATTTATCTTTCAAAACTACACGGCGCTGATGGGACTATCAATTCCTATATTAGTGCCAAATTTCAACTTTCTGTGTCAAATAGTTTCGGAGAAAATCGGGTGTGACAGACAGATGGACAGACACTGAAGTGATCTTATAAGTGTTCCATACGAAACACTAAAAAGGACAGAAATAATCACATCCTTAACCTTTTTTAAGGATGGTTATTAACTGGTTTGTCAAACTTCTTTAACTTGTAACGTCATTAGCACGAACATTACTAACCATATTAACTATTTAAATTATAGTTTGTGTGGTTAAAGCAGAAAAAAAATCCCTTTTTGGACCCTGCTTGATAGTACGTTGTCGATGCTTGTGGATAAACCATACCCATTCCAAAACAGTACAATTTGTAAGTTAATAATACTTATAACTGTATTAGGCATCTTATTTTTAGTTACCCTCACTCACAATTTCTATTAAGATTCAAATAAATATCGACTCTTAATAAAGACTTCACATCTTAACACGTAGACTGGAAAGTTTTTGGTCTAGCTACTTAAAAGACATTTTTTTTTTGCAAATTTCGTCTTTATTATTCATCAACATAGTCTCCTTCAAGAGCGATACAATCAGTCCAACGCTTTTCTAACATTTCTATATCTTTCTTGTAGAAGGATTTGTCTTTGCCTTCAAAATAGGCCTCAGTTTCGGCGATAACTTCTTCATTGGAGCCAAATCTTTTTTCCGCGAGCATTTTTTTGAGGTTTGCGAATAGATAATAGTCGCTGGGAGCCAAATCTGGAGAATACGGTGGATGAGGGAACAATTCGAACTTCAATTCATGCAATTTTGCCATCGTAACCATCGACTTGCAACACGGTGCATTGTCTTGATGAAAGAGCACTTTTTTCTTGTTCATTTGGGGCCGTTTCTTTGTGATTTCTGCCTTCAAACGTAACAGTAACTTTATGTAATATTCGCTATTAATGGTTTTTCCCTTCTCAGTATAGTCGATGAAAATTATTCCATGCGCATCCCAAAATACAGAGGCGAAAACCTTCCCAACCGACTGTTGTATCTTGAGTCGTTTCGGGTGGCTTTCACCGGCTGCTGTCCACTCAGCTGACTGCCGATTTGATTGCGGTGTGTAGTGGTGGATCCATGTTTCATCCATTGTCACATATCGCATGAAAAAATCCTTTTTATTGCGCTTGAACAGGTCCAAAAGCACTCAGAATCATCAATACATTGTTGTTTTTGGTCCACTGTGAGCAAACGCGGTATCCACTTCGAACAGAGTTTTCTCATGCCCAAATGTTCATGCAAAATATGATCAACACGTTCTTTTGATATCTTTAGGGTGTCAGCTATCTCACGCAATTTCACTTTACGGTCATCCAAAACAATTTTGTGGATTTTTTACGATGATTTCCGGTCTAACCACCTCATTTGGGCGTCCAGAGCATTCAGTATCATTTGTTCCTGTACGACCGCGTTTAAATTCAGCATACCAGTAAATGATGAGTTATTTTTCAGGGCCAGAGTCGCCGTAACATTTATCCAGCGGTATTTTTTCTCATCAAAAAACAGTGTTTAATCAACACACGAAATTCGATTTTTTCCATTGTTTTGAAAATATCAAAAGTAGCGTCACTAAAACCACTGTAACTTGTAAACTAATCGTCGAAATGTCATGAAATTTTGACACGTATCGTTTGAAAGTTGGTACTTCCTAAAAATCATATGGATTTATTTAAAAGAGCTACATCTGTGTGTTAAACCAAAAACTTCTCAGCTTACGTGTTATATTAATTATGTACTGTATCTTTAAAAACCTTAAATTCGACTAGGTAACAGTATTTTTATACCTGAATCTTTATCGTTAGTCCCAAGTATATAATCATGGAGTTTATGCTATATTTTAGTAATAAAAATCTAACCTGTTTAATTCATTGAACACGAAATTAAAAGCTTGCTAGTAATTATCATTATTTGTTATGTGCTTTGCTGAGGTTTCTGCCGAATACCTAGACTTTCACCTAATTGTTTCTTCATAGCTATAAAACGTAACTATTGCCTAGAACATATTACCTTTTATGGAGTTTTTTGCATTAGATTGGTACATAAATACCTAAACATAAAGAACTTTACTATTAATGCTATTATCTAACAGTCCATTCAACATTTTCGTATGATTATGGTAGATTAGATTTCTTGTTAGCGGTTTTTTAATAAAACATTTATTTGTCTCTGTAGGGGTAAGATTTGTTTAAACTTGTCTCTAACTGGAACATATTAAACATGTTATTTTTAAGATTTATAGTTGCGGACAAAATGGCAGTACATACACTTTCTGTCCAAGAAGAAACCGAATTTTTTGAAAATAGAAGCAAATAATATCGCTAGCAGTTGTCTTTTGGTTGTTGAAAGCTGTAACATTTATTAGTGAAGTGTCAGCTATTTTATAATATTTTTTTTTTGTTAGATGCCTAGTTATAGTGAGTCCCAGAGTATCGATGATGATGATACGACACCATTGAAAATATTCAAGCGGTACTGTCCATGACCTTCAACAGGATCCCAAAAACCGATATATGAAACTCATTTTGCGACTTAATTAACCATGTCAAACGCTCCATCGAAGTTGAAGTGTAGAATATATCGATTAAAATAAATGATTTGAACATAATTGGCCGTTTCTATTAAAAGTTCGATATCCTTTTGGACACAGGGTGTACAATTTTTTTTTCACAAATTATTAGAAATCCGAATGGTCTAGTAATATGCCTACAAATATTTGATTGTAACACATAAACTAATTAAAAACGTCCTCTTTCTAAGGAACAGCGAATTCTAAAAATTAAATTTACCACTTTTCCACTAGTTTATTTCCAAACATGATATTCATTCACAGATTTAGAAAAAAGAGAAGACTAAACTACATCATTCATAAAAATCCCATCCATTTAAAATTTCAATAAGGATAAGTAGAAAACAGAAGACTAAGTTGCAAACTTATTCAACCTTCAGCGCGTCATGATTGATATACAAGAAATTACTTTATTCTCCGTCCACGTAACGCCGCAAAAAAATGAATGACCATCTGCTGTTTTCTAGTACAAAACGCTTTGGATACCGTAATGGTGTTGCCACTGCCACTTTTGTTATTATTTATTTTAATAGGTGGTTATATTGGTTACATACGTGTATAACTTATTAAAAATAAAAATTTAGAAAGTATTCAACTATTTACTATAATTATATTATTATTTACTTTTTTCTCCATTAGCACTTGATTAGGTTAAACTTTTAATGATATTCTGAAAGCCGGTGTTCCAAGGAGGGAAATTTGGAAGTCTGATAAACACTATAAATTTGACGGATTCGTTACTATTCGTTGTAATCGGCCTATTTTGAATCCATGTTAGATGCTTGATCGTGCCGCAGTATAAATATGCGGGAAATTTTATTTACTACTTTTCCATTTTTAGTGCTCCGTATGGAACACTTATAAGATCACTTCGGCGTTTGTCCATCTGTCTGTCTGTCTATCCGTCTGTCACACCCGATTTTCTCCGAAATTATTTGACATAGAAGTTGAAATTTGGCACTAATATAGGAATTGATGGTCCCATCAGAGCCGTGTAGTTTTAAAAGTTAAATTTGACTTAAAGGGTTAGTTTGGGAGGTAAAATCGGAGGTGAAAAAAAAATTACCAGATCATCGAGTGGGGCGTCAAATGAAAGTTTGTGAAAACACGAGTTCAAAAATATATATAATATAATACTTGCGCACACTTTTCTTTGTATTATTTTTTTAAAATTGCCACAAATCGCTGTCCTTCCCCCTTATCTAGAAAAGTACTGATCAAAAAATTTTGAAAAAATGATGGAATATTCTTCACAGGATGTAGATTGAACGAAAATTATCACAAGTGTATTACCTTTAATAATTGATATAATATATAGAAAAATTTCAAGGACATCAGTTTTCAACGAAGATCGGAAACAAACTTTGTAGAAAACTTATTTGGGGTGTGTTTTGTAAAGTCACTGATCATTTTATGCCTCCGTAACAAAAATTTTTATCTTAAAAGCAATCAACATACGGAACATTAATTGCGCAAGGCCGACTTGCACTTGGCCGATTATTTTAGCTTTTTAGTTAAAAATTTTGTCTACCAAATAACGGTAGAACTTCACAAAATATACCCTAAATGAATTTTTAACAAAGTTTGTTTCCGATCTTTGTTAAAAACTGATGACCTTGAATTTTTTTTTTTATATATATAACAGATAAACTATGAAAGTTAACGCACTCGTGATAATTTTCATTCAATCTACACTTTATGGAGTATTCCAGAAGTTTTTTGTTCAGTACTTTTCGAGATAAGGGGGGACAGCGATTTTTAAAAAATAGTATGAAGAAAAATTTGCTCGATTATTACATCATATATATTTTTGTATTTAACAGAGTAAAAATTGGTAACAAGTTAGGGGCCAAAATTAGAACAACGAAAGGACTACTACAAGGGTGTACAACCTCTCCGACACTGTTTAAAATCTACCTGGAACAGACTTTAAAAAACTGGAAGAATAAATGTCAAGGTATGGGAGTCCCAGTAATAGACGACTACTTATACAGCTTGAGTTTCGCAAATGACCAAGTCGTCATGGCACAGGACGAAGAAGATCTCAGCTATATAGTGAGGAAACTGAAGGAAGAGTATGACAAAGCTGGGCTAGACATAAACTTTAATAATACGGAATTTCTAACAACTAAAACAGGAGAAATAGAAGATCTAGAAACTGAAGAGTAACAACGTAACAATTAAAGGAACTGGAAAATTTAAATACCTGGGCACCATAATAACAAGAGAAGCAACATCCGAAGAAGAAATGAAATCGAGACTGGGACAAACGAGAACCTGCATCAGACAGTTAAACTCAATATTATGGGATAAACACATAACGAATGCAAACAAAGTCAGAATATACAGCACAATCATTGAAAGTATCATGACATACGGGTCAGAAACATGGACCATTAACAAGAAATATAAATCAAAAATAAGCGCGGTAGAGATGGAATGTTGGAGAAGGTGTTGTAGGATGACCCGGACTGATAGGATTAGGAACGAGGAAATAAAAACGCGAATGGGAATAACAAAAGACCCAGTACATGCCATAGAAGAAAAACGATTGAAATGGTATGGTCACGTAAGGAGAAGCGACGACAGAAGGTGGATTAAGAAAATCACAGAATGGAGTCCAACTGGAAGAAGAAAGAGGGGAAGATCTAGGCGCTCATGGCGGGATGACGTCGATGAGGCAATGGAAAACAGGGGGTTACAGGAAGGAGACTGGAAGATCGAATAGAATGGAACGCGAGGTTGAGAGAAGGGAGACAGCGTCAGCTGTAACATATATATATATATATATATATATATATATATATATATATATATATATATATATATATATATATATATATATATATATATATATTCTTGTACTTTGACAAGCCTTCATTTGACAGCCCACTCGATGATCTGGTAACCATTTTTTTTTAAATTTCGAGTTTACCCCCCAAAACTAACCACTTAAGTCAAAATTTAATTATCAAAACTACATGGTTCTGATTGGTCCATCAATTCCTATATTTGTGCCAAATTACAACTTTCTATGTTGGATAGTTTCGGAGAAAATGGGGTGTGACAAACGAATAAACAGACACCGAAGTGTGTCCCATACGTATTCCGTACGGAACACTAAAACTCAATAAAATTTGTTGGATTAAATTAATTTAATGCCACAAAATAGAAGTAAAACCCAGGAACTTTGGGTACGACTCGCGAAATAAATTTGAAAAAGGAATATGTCTCAATTTTTAGAATAGTTTCGTTGTAGTCAACGACTTAATAGCTTTGTTTGCGGGACATGTTTGAACCAGTCTTAAATTAATCTAGGTTTAATCTAGTGCACGTGCGGTATTATTAACTTGAATTAGGACACAAATGCACCTCTAACACTTTTTTGAACTGGCCGTCGCTGCCATATCAATTATCGAATGTATAATTTTAGCAATCTCACTTCTGGGCTGAGAAACATTAAAAAATTAATATTTGTTAATTTAAAAATGAATTATGCTGACTCGTATCTCATAGTCTCAGTCAACCTGTAACAAATTAATAAGAGCCATCGTTATATTATAGACAAATTATAATAGTACTCGGCTTTCCCAACGTTATACAATGTGTATTAAGATTTGTGAAAAATAGTGTCGTTACACAGCTAAATCTCACTGGTGATAAATGGTTTTTCTAACTGCACTAAAAATACTTCCGTAAGCTAGAAGCCAGTATATGATAGCATAGACAAAAGAATTATTTCGTACCATTTAACTCCGTGTAAATTTTGAACAATCCAATAATGTTCAGCACAAGTTCTATTGAAGGGGGGAATTTGCAACACTCAGGCAGCGCGAACACGATGTGGTACTTCGTGTTTCAATAGTATACAGATTTCTTACGAAGCGGGCGTTTGAATTTCTTGCACCCTCTATGAATTTTTAATTCACGTTGAGTAGACGTCATTTCAGTTTGAAGTTTATATAAATTAATTCGTCTGTGGTAATACTCTACTATGTTTGCATTTTTACACAACTTTATTTTAGTTTATTTTCAACTGGACAAATTGTTTCTAATAATTTATTCTAGCAGTTTCCCAGTACAAATAGTCGATAAACGGTATCTACAATGAGATGATTATATCGCGTAATTTTTTTCGCGTTTCTAATTCTGTGAGAATGTGCTACCACAATGACCAAATTTACTCTGAGGAAATTCTGCGATGTAGCTATTACACTTTCGAGGCCCTTTCATAAAAAAAAAAATGTGCTCTAATCCCCGATGACTCTATTTATAATTCTGTTAACTCGCCTTTCCCCTAGAATTTAATGGACTTCGTTATGCCTTTAAAAAGTTACCGTGATGAAAATGCGAAAGGGGTGGATAACTTATTTTTTATTCAATTAGTGAATTATGTTACATATAGCAATAGCGGATATGGATACTTTTAAAATGGTTATGAGCCTTAGGCAAATTAAGCTACTTGACTGTGGGGAAGGCATATAAATGGAAAAAGATACCTTTAGAAAAATTGGTGGAGCCTTTTACCCAGTATTTCTCTTAAAAAGATAAGTTGTAAAGGCAATATATATTTTTTGAGGCCTTTCTGTTAATCACATCCCTTTGTATACTAATTTTGTTGCGATTTCGCTTACGAATTCTTTGACACAAATAATCCTTTAACCCCTTTTATGTTTTACTATTAATAATGTTACTTACTGTTTGTTAATTGTTTCAACCAAAAAGCCTTTCCGGCTTTTGCAAAACTATTCGAAGATTTATCGACCCTCATCTCTTTGACCTTGAAAATTATAAGTTATAGTCCTACTTTATATATATATATATATATATATATATATATATATATATATATATATATATATATATATCTATTTCTATTTATAATCTATAATATATATAATGCAACGTCTCTCTGTCTGTCTGTCTGTCTGTCCGTTAGTGACCTTATCACTGGAGAACCACTTATCCGATTTACGTACTTTTTTTTTTAAAACATACTTATGTTCTCTGGCCAGGTTATAGGCTATATTTTATTACGATAGGTAGCATAAGGAATGAGCAGTGACAATAATAGTGAGTGAAGTCGGAAAAAAGTTTGCTGCTAGCGCGTTCCCTTGCAATATACAGCCTAAACCATTAAATATGGAACAATTTTATGTAGCAGAGATTATATTTAATCTATAATCTATAATATATATAAAATGCAATGTCTCTTTGTCTGTCTGTCTGTCCATTAGTGCGTTTATCACGTGAGAACCACTTATCCAATTTATGTGTCTTTTTTAAATTCATACATATATTCTTTGGCCAGGTTATATAATAATAATAATAATCTATATCTATAATATATATAAAATGCAGCATCTCTCTGTCTGTCCGTTAGTGCGCCTATCTTTGGAGAACCACTTATCTGATTTACGTGCTTTTTTTTAAAACATTCATATGTTCTCTGGCCAGGTTATCTATATATAATATATATAAAATACAACGTCTCTCTGTCTGTCTGTCCGTTAGTGCGTTACGTACTTTTTTTTTAAAACATACATATGTTCTCTGGCCAGGTTATAGGATATACTTTATTGCGTTAGGTAACATAAAGAATAAGCAGTGACGATAATAGTGAATCAAGTCGGAAGAAAGGCTACCGTTAGCGTGTTCTCTTACAATTTACTGCCTAAACCATTAAATATGGAACAATATCATGTTGCAAAGAATACAATATATATATAAAATGCAACGTCTCTCTGTCCGTCTGTCCGTTAGTGCGCTTATCACTTGAGAACCACTTATTCGATTTACGTGTTTTTATAAATTTATACATATTATATGTTCTATATAATTCGATATAAGCCTAGATAATGGGAGATAAGGTGAGATAATGGGAGATAAGTATAAATAATGGGAGATAAGCAGAGATAAGTCTAGGTAATGTAAGTTATGGTGAGATAAGGAGAAATAATGGGAGATGAGCAGAGATAAGCCTAGATAATGGAAATTATGTAGAGATAATGGGAGATAAGGAGAAATAATGAGAGATAAGCAGAGATAAGTCTAAGTAATGGGAGTTATGGTGAGATAATGGGAGATAAGGAAAAATATTGCGATATAAGTCGAGATAAGCCTAGATAATGGGAGATAAGGTGAGATAATTGGGGATAAGTATAAATAATGGGAGATAAGGAGAAATAATGGGAAATAAGCAGAGATAAGTCTAGGTAATGGGAGTTATGGTGAGATAATGGGAGATAAGGAAAAAAATGGGAGATAAGGAGAAATATTGCGAGATAAGTCGAGATAAACCTAGATAATGGGTGATAAGGTGAGATAATGGGAGATAAGGAGAAATAATGGGAGATGAGCAGAGATAAGCTTAGATAATGGAAATTATGTAGAGATAATGGGAGATAAGGAGAAATAATAGGAGATATGGGGGGAAATAAGGGCAGATATTTTATTACGTTAGGTAACATAAGGAATAAGCAGTGGCGATAGTAGTGAATCAAGTCAACGCGAGCGGAGCCGCGGGCACGGCTAGTATATATATATATATATATATATATATATATATATATATATATATATATATATATATATAGCCTTGGCCAAAAGTATTAGGCACCCTACAATTTACTTCATTTCTTGTGTTTCAGGGTAAAAAATTAAATTCGTATGTTTTGTAAATTCGTATATTGAGGTAAAATTATGAAATAAATTAATATTTGGTATGTCCACCCTTAGCTTTAATTACAGCAGCAATTCTTTGGGGCATGCTGCGTACAAGCCTAGTACATTCAGTTGTACTTATAGCATCCCACTCATCCATCAAAGCGCTTTTTTAGCGCGGCTTTTGATGTTATGCTATGCTCCCGTATCTTGCGCTTCAGAATACCCGAAGATGCTCGATAGGGTTTAGATCTGCAGACTGCGCCGGACAATCCAACAAGACCATGTTATTGTCTCTAAACCAGCTCATCGTAGCCGCTGATTTATGACAATGTGCATTATCTTGCTGGAATTTGATGTCGTCTAAATTAGTGTCGCCAAAAATGCGCGTTAGCGAAGGCATCCGTACAGTTTCTAGTATATTTATGTACTTTTGGCTGTTCATGCGGCCTTCACAAACGAACATTTCGCCGACACCTTTAGCAACCATGCAGCCCCAGATCATAATGCTGCCTTCTTCGTGTTTTACAGTAGGTACTACGCAATCTGGATGGTATTCCTCGTCGACACGCCGCCTCACGTGTGTCACACCTGACGTTCCGAATAGCTGTAAGAATAGAAAAAATACTCAAGCTCACTTTTCTTAGGCATTTCTCAAATATAAGAATGTCCAGTTCACAAATAAAACACGCACGGAAGTTTCTTGACACTACAAGTAGTAAAAAGAGACTGATAAAACATTAAAAATATTTTTCAAAGAACCTCATTATCGCAATTTTGTGGGCCAGGTATTTTATGGACCTGTAATAGAGATTGTCTATTGTTTAAGTAAGCTTTTGACAGCGCCGCCTATAGTATTGTTAAAACAATTAGTCTTTTTTTAAATATTTTATGAGTTTCACGTGTTTATTAGGGGTGCCTAATACTTTTGGCCAAGGCTGTATATATTCGTATATACATACATATATACATACATTAAAATTCCTAGTTCGTTTAACAATGAATTTGCACGACGTTTCGCCAAAATTCCACTTGGCATTTTCAAGTGCTCTTGCTGCAGCTGCTGCTCGATACTGTGATCTTGTTACTGCTGCCGCTCGCAGCTAACTGAGAAACCGAATTGCGGTCGCCGTCTACGCAGATTGTAGGTTGTCCGTATCAGTGGTAATTACGGGTTTCGGCGCTATGCTGTCTGCTGCCTTCTCGATGTTTGGTTATTCGTAGGTTTAGCTAGGCTCTTCCATGTAGTGGAGATATTCAGTGGATCATCCCGCTTATTTAGCTGTCCATTCTTCATATAAATGGAAAAAGATACCTTTAGTAAAATGGGTAAAGTCTTTTACCCAGTATTTCTCTTAAAATATAAGTTGTAAGTCAATATATCTTTTTGAAGGCATTTCTATAATCACATCCATTTGTATACTAATTTTGTTGCGAAATAACCCTTTAACCTCTCTTATGTTTTATTATTAATAATGTTACTTACAGTTTATTGATTGCCCCAACCAAAGAGCCGGAAAAATTGCAAAACTATTCGAAGATTTATTGACCCTCATCCCTTTGACCTTGAAAATCATAGGTTATGTATGTATATAAATATATATATATATATATATATATATATATATATATATATATATATATATATATTTATATATTTATATATATTTATATATATTTATATACGAGGCATGTTTTTTAAGTAAGTACCGTTTTGGAATTAAAAAAAAGACGTGCAAAGATATCGCTATAATTTTATTTTTACATGAAAGCCTGTACCTTAATCTACTTTTCTACATAATTTCCGTGAATATTGAGGCACTTGTCATAACGTGGCACCAGTTTTTGAATACCCTCCTCATAAAATTCTGCCGCCTGACTTGTTAACCACTGTATCACAAATGTTTTGACTTCGTGAGGAAAGCAGTCGCACAATGATGAAATTGTAAAGCGTCTGTTTTCTCTCACCTTTTCGTCCACTTTCTGCACCAAATCTTCATTAACGTCCGAAGGACGCCCACTCCGTTCTTCATCATGCACATTTGTGCGGCCATCTTTAAATGCTCTCACCCATTTCCTTACCATTCCATCACTCATAATGTTTTGTCCGTAAACTTCACAGATCTCACGATGAATATCGATCGGTTTTACGCCTTTAGCACTAAGAAATCGTATAACAGCCCGTACTTCACAATCGGCGGGACTCATGATTGTCGGAGGCATCTTAAACACTCAGTAAACAACGTATACAATGAAGAATCAGACTGTAATGGCGTCAGTGCGTAGACATGAGATGTAGGTTACCAGCGCGCATGCGCGGAACGCCGACCGTATCGCTGCGGCGGCGGAATCGCAAAACGGTACTTACTTAAAAAACATGCCTCGTATATTTATATATATTTATATATATTTATATATATATATATATATATATATATATATATATATATATATATATATATATATATATATATATATATATATATATATTTATATTTATATATATTTATATATATTTATATTTATATATATTTTATATATATATATATATATATTTATATATATTTATATATATTTATATATATTTATATTTATTTATATTTATTTATATTTATATTTATTTATATTTATTTATATTTATTTATATTTATTTATATTTATTTATATTTATTTATATTTATTTATATTTATTTATATTTATTTATATTTATTTATATTTATATATATTTATATATATTTATATATATATATATATATATATATATATATATATATATATATATATATATATATATATATATATATACATATATATATACATATATATATACATATATATATATATATATATATATATATATATATATATATATATATATATATATATATATATATATATATCTTCTTCTCATTTAGTAGGCAGTTTTGCCTGTTCTTTCTTCGTCCCCTCTGCCTAGTCTGGGGTCAGATTATCACTCCAACGTTTTCTAGGACGTCCTATGCTTCTACGACCCAGTGGCGATTTGTCCCGCGCCACTCTAACCGCTCTTGTCTCATCCATTCGTCTAATGTGCTCGTTCCATTTCCTTTTCCTATTGAGTACCCAGTCATTCACATTTTCCACCTTGCATGATCTTCTTATGTTTTCACTTCTCTCTCTGTCCAGAAGTGTCTTTCCAGCAATCCTGCGGAGTATTTTCATCTCGGTTGTCTCCATTTGTCGCCTTGTTTTGGATGTTTCGAGGCGAGTGTCAGCAGTATATGTCATTATTGGTCTAATGGCTGTCTTGTATATCTTGGCCTTAACTTCCATCCCAATAAATTTATTTTTCCATATTGTGGTGTTTAGACAGGCCGCTATTCTTGTGGCTTTAGTAGCTTGTTCTCTGACCTCATTCTCAACGTCACCATATGCGGATATCTCTATTCCAAGGTATTTAAAATGCATTTCTTGTTGGATAATTTTCCCATCTACAACTAATTTGCATCTAAGGGGTGTTTTGGAGGTTGTCATACACTTTGTTTTGGAGGCTGATATTATCATGTTAAGGGATTTAGCTGTTCGATTGAATATGTTTAGAAGTCTTTGCAAATCATCCTCGTTCTCTGTCATCAGTACTGCGTCGTCAGCATAACACAATATTGGGACCTGCTTGTCTCCCATTCTGTAGCCCTTCTGTTTTCGGACTCTCGTGATTATTTCGTCCATGATAATATTAAGCAAGAGAGGGCTCAGAGAGTCTCCCTGCCTTTTACCCTTGCCAACCGGTATTGGTTCAGTGAGCTCACCGTTTATTTTAGCTTGTATCTTGTTGTTCGAGTATATGTTTTCAATAGTTTTAATAAGGTTATAAGGGATTTGTCTATCATATAGTAGGTGCAGAATGTCCCCCAGCTGGACGCGATCGAATGCTTTTTCCAAATCTATGAAGCACAAGAATGCTGGTTTGTTGTATTCGATGGATTTTTCAACTATTTGTCTTAAGATAAACACAGCATCCGTACAGGATCTTCCGGATCTAAATCCTTGCTGTTCATCTGATAAATTGATTAAATTATTGATTTTGTTTGTTATTATTTTAGTTGTAAGTGGGCTGAGAAGGTTTATGCCCCTGTAATTCGCCGGTGTTTTCCTATCCCCTTTTTTAAACATGAGTATTGTGGTGCTGGTTCTCCATTCATTTGGTACTCTTTGTTGAGCGAGTATTCCACGGATCAGGAAAGTCAGCTGATGTTCGAGGTTCTGTCCACCATGCTTAAGAAGCTCGTTTGCAATATCATCCAAGCCTGGGCTCTTCCGATTCTTTAGCTTTTTATGGGCTAGCTCTATATCTGACGTATCTTTTTGTGTTATCTCGTTCGATATTATTTCTGGTGTATTCAATACGATATCATTGTCTTCATTTTTGTATAATTTTGTGAGATAGTCAACCCAAGTTTCTTTATTTATCTGATTTGTTTCGATAAGTTCATTTACCTCTTTTCTTTGCGTTCTAATCATTCGCCATATCTGTTTCTGAAGACCATAGAAATCATCTTCCATGTTCTTTGAGAACTCTTCCCAGTATCTGTTTTTGATTTGCCTTACTAGTGCTGTTGTTTCGTTGCGTGTCCTCGTGTACTGTTGATAGGATTCCGGAGTTCTTAGAGATCTAAACTTGAGGTATGCGAATTTCTTTTCTTTACATTTTTCTTTGACTTCTTTACAGAACCATGGGGTCTTATTTAGATTCTTTTCACCAGTACTTGTTGTTCGAATACCGAGCGATTCATGGGCAGCCTCCTTGATATTTTGCTTAAGTTTTCCCCAACTAAGGTTAACATCTTCCCCCTCGATTATCGGGTTTGTCTCGATTTTTCCTCTGAGTCTTTTTTGGTACAGTTCCTTTATCGATGGGTTCCACAGAAGCTCGATTTTAAATTTTTGAGATTTGATTGTTGGTATCCTGTTCTTTATTGGTTTCATGTTTAGTTTAATCTTCCCAAGTAGTAGGCTGTGGTCACTACCTACATTGGCTGCATTTAGGGTTCTAATATCTAGTATTTGCAGTGGATGAATGCATCTGTTGGTGACGATATAATCGATTGTTGATTGATGACCTCGAGAATTGGCAAATGTGTATTTGTACTTTTGCTTGTGATCGAAAAAGGTATTATTAATTCTTAGTTCGTTAAAAGAGCACAGGTTAATCATTAATTGTCCGTTTTCATTCAGGACATTCTCATTGATCTCTGCTTAACACCAGGAACTATTTCATTGCCTATGCGTGCATTGAAGTCTCCAAGTATTATCGTTTGTTGATCGTTTGGTAATAGCTCAATTGTGTCTTGGACATGGTTGTAGAAGTTTTCTCGTTCCTGTTTCGGTTTGTTCTTCAGGAGCATATATCGACAGTACGTTTATTTTTTGGTCGTCTGCCTTAATTCGAACGACTATAATTCGAGGAGATATGTAGTTGCATTCTTCTATGTTTTTTTTTGGTATTTTACGTGAATAGCTAGGGCTACGCCTTCTTTTGCTCTTTCGTGTTTTTCTACACCGCTGTAGAACACGATATAGGCATCAAGTTGTTTTTGGCCTTTACCTTTAATTTTTGTTTCCTGCAATGCACATATATCTATGCCATTATCTCTCAGTTCCTTCATTGTTTCCTGATCTTTGTTATTGAGCGATTTTATGTTCCAGGTTGCAAATCGCATCAGGTCGCTTTTCTTCCAACTCTTAGTCCTTGTTCTAGCGTGTGTTGTCATATTGAATTCAGTCCTGTTCCGAGGCAAGGGTTCGGTTCTGTGAGCCTTTGTACTTTTTACCTCAGGTGGGGAGCTAACCCGTCCTGAGAACCCTCCTCCTTTATCCGGGCTTGGGACCGGCAGTGGCAGCCATTGGGTTACTCAATCCACCCAATAACTAACCCTATGCGGAGTTATATATATATATATATATATATATATATATATATATATATATATATATATATATATATATATATATATATATATATATAATAATTACATTAAAATTTGAATCCATTTCTTATTTTGTTCGAAAGTTAGCGTGACAACATACCGACAGACTAGGGACCCTGAAACATAAAAAAATAGGAATGTTATTCCCTTAAGTAAAGAAACTTTATACCAAGAATACGTTCGATTCGTGGGTAACTACTAAAATATCTTAACAGGGTTCGGCCATTCATAGAAAACTTGCAGAAGTTATGTGCACGTAAAAAAAAATTACCTGAAAACCCAGAAGACATTATGGAACCTTTTTAAATTTTTAAGATGTTAGAGATTGTGGAAATGGATTGATTTTCTTTCCGCTAAAAGTTGTTTAAAAAAATTTACAGTTAAAATATAATTTCTAAGGCATAACTTTTTGATGCAAACATATACATAAACGTTTTAACATTGAACAGGTTTTAAATATCCGGGACACATTTCTATATTTTAATTTTTCTTGTTTTGCCGTCTCCGGCCGAAGGTTGGCGATCCAAATGGCTAACATAGTCCTGGAAACGGCAGCTCTAAAAATATCTGTTGATGAGCAATTAAACCATCTTCGGTTATCCTTTAACCAGGAATTTTGACATCTTTCAACCAATCTTCGATTTTTTTAATATGATATAATTTATGAAGTTCTGATTTCTTTTACTAATACTTCGAATTTTGCTATATAATTGCTACAGGGCCAATATTTGCTCGTGTTTAGAAAGGGGATCGATCTATTACATATTTTTCTATATATATAGTCTACGATTTTTAGGACATTTGAGTCAACACATGTAAAGCTAGTGCAAACATTGCTCATTCACGCATCCAGGTCTACTTAATAAAATACAAAGTATCCCGTGAAAGTTAGTTTTAAAATATTTATAGTACAAAACAAAGTGATAAATGAATAAAAAATCTTTATTTTACACCAAACTACAGTTCTTGGACAATTATTCCCTAAACATAATGTCATCTTTATGTGAACCGTTACGTACCCGGAGTTCTTCTATGCATTCGATGAAATTAATATTCATGGCTTGACACTACGTTTTCGTGATCGCCTCTGTTTGTTACTGGATATTTTTTTTCTAATTGTTTCAGAGAGCGAGGAATCTTACTGTAAACTTTACTTTTGAGATAACCCTACAAGAAGAAACTCATCGATGTCAAATCAGGGCTACTTGGAAGCAAACTTATGTTACCTCTTTTGGAAATCAATATTACTTGTATTTAATTTTGTACAGCTGGTGCATCTATAAACCTTTACGATGAATGCATTTACCGCCCTTGATCGTTGGTTGCCCTGTCTAAAGGTTTATTTAATATCGAACCAGTGTCTTCAAATTTCTACTCTTATTTTTAAATCTGTTAAACACTCAGGGATTCATTTACGCTATGTAGATGGATTTGCCGTGTTATAGTCTCCTAAAGGCATACTTTTCTGCTGGAAGCACCTCACAGCAACCATAATTTAAGTTACATGGTAGTCACTAAATTTTCATTGACTCTGTATCCTTACCTTGCTACTCCCGACTGTTGTATTCGCATAAAAATTCAAACAAACTTTATAGAACATTTGAATCAAAAATCAAATCCAATAATTTCTATAATACGTTGAAGACTTATTACTGAAAGTTGTACTCTAATTACAACTGAACTGTCAATAGTGGGTTTAGGTCCAAATGAAATTTTTTGCTTTACAGTGTTCCGACGTTAAGTCTTTATCGAACCAATTTATAGTGCAGAAGGTTTTGGTCGACTTATAACTAAAAATGTGTAAAAACCCGAAGCTCTGAGGACATAACTAACTTCGTGCTCTAAATTGAATTAATTAAAGAACTTACATATACAATAAAATGTATATAAACCGCACATACGAGACTCAAACGGCATCAAAGTCATTATGACAAAAGATGTCCCACTTAGTGAATTATTTCCCATGTTTTGATTCGTTTTCGAGTTATTTGAGGTGTAGTCTTTTAAAAGGCCTGTTTCGTACGAGAAAACCGAGGAAAATAATTTTGTACACGAGTTATGCGTCGCAGAATTGTCACAAAATTAATTAATTCAGTAAATTTATTCCGCACGAAATTAAATTATTATACAACACTTAATATACGCGCGTGGAATCAATTTTATTTTCTTTGTGTTTCATTTCACAACGTTTTTAAATAACAAAAAAATGAATAGCGATGTTTATTTTAATTAAACATCTAGGTATTATCCTTGAGTCTATTTAAATTTCCGGTAGTTATGGAAAGATAATACCTAACGTATGTTTGAAAGAGTTTACAGGTTGCAGCTTTTAATAACAACGTACGGATAAATTTCTTATCAATTGATCGAATATTATTTTTATATTACTATATTAATTCAATGCACGAAACTTAAAAAAATAACGTGAGATTCGTCAACAGCGGTTTATACTGCCTTGACTACTAGAATGTACAAAATTGAAAAACGGAACATATGGAATTAACTCGGTTTCTGTCAGTCTGTAACAGCGAAATACCGGTTAACGGAATAAGCTAATTTTTGTTACACCTACTTACATACACTACTGTCAAAAAGTTGAAAGCATTAAGGAATTTTTAATTAAAGCTAAAAATGTAAAATAACTGTCTACTTTTATAATAAGGTGTTATAAAATCATCATCCATCACAAATATACCCATTAAACAGTATTTATATCCAATCTTACTTTCGTCAAAATGACCACTTTTATTTTTAATAACTGTCTTACAAATATTCGGCATTCTATTTATTACTTTGTTAAAACACTCGGCTTCCAATTTTTTCCATTAATTTTTTAGGTATTCTCAAAGGTGTGCAGAGTTTGATGACGACTTTTAAGCCACATTTTATTATTTAACTCGGCACATACTGGTCCAGTGGGAGAGAGATCGATAAATTCCGATAACCATGGCATTCTATCTACAAGTTTTTCTCATTAAAATACTCTTGACGTAGTTTTGAAAAGTGTTTAGTGTCTTTATCTTGTCGAAAGATTATATTTCGAATAATAATATTTAGCCAAGCTAGCTGCTCTTAACGGGATTTTCAAGTATGCTTCTTTATTTAATTTCCCTGTTTTCACCAAATTGTCTGACTTACCGCCAATAGAACATCACCAAACCATAACGCTTCCACCTCTGTACTTAAGTACGTAGTAGTAGTAGTTGGTACAGTGCAGACTTCTGAAGTCCTTAGAGTTAAGTAGTGCACACAAATTCTTAGATCCAAAAATTTTGAATTTTGATTCATTCGTCTAGAAACTATTAGTCTGTCGTTCAGTTTCTATATGTTTTAGCCAATTGCAATCTGTTTTGTTTGTGTCTGATTGTTAGTTACAGTTTTCTGGCAGCTACACATCCTATTAGCCCTGCAGACCACAATTGCCTCTTAACGGTGATAACCGATACTGGTTCAACACTAGTTTCATTTATAGCGTTGTAGTTTAAGGAGAACTTAAGCTGGAGATGAACTGGTCTTGTTGTGTGACTTTAGGCCGTTATTTGTTTTCGGTAGAGCGTGTAGTAGCATTTATTTGAAATACTGAGTAGAGTAGGATAACACTTTTCTGCTTGACACTCGACTGTTCTTTTAGCGCCATCTTAAAAACGAAATTTCAAAGTAAACAATCGCAAAAACACCTTGAAGCACAATGAATTCAGAAATCACATCTCTCATCTTTGAACACTGGCAATACATTTGTTCTTATTAAATATGTAGTTATTTATTAAATTCATCCATTTTAGATAAACAAACCTATATAATTGTTTCAACACTTACTTTACCAAGCCTACTGCAATTTAGATGTGTCATAATAAAAAAAAATCAACTGATGTGCCTTAATTTAGATTTAATGGAACCAACGGAAACAATCATTTCCTGAACTATTTAACTTTGATTTAAAAATTGTGATTTAGCAAAATTAAACCTGTTTGCTTGTAATTTAGTTTTTTACCGAAAATAACGAAAACTAGCCTAGTCGTGACTTGGCGTAAATATACTTAAACATTTAAAATCTAGCAACGAATCCAGTAAGATTTTTGGGTACTAGTGTTCCAGATTTGATCCTGAAATATTAGCCTGATCTATTCAGCTTTCTCGCCGATTCTCGATGTAGAAACGGCTCTTTTTCACTGATCGACAATCGTATATTCTAAATTTCAAATTATTTCGTAGAACCTCTTTCTACGCCAATAAATTTAAAATACACGAAGTGATTAAGCTTTCTATTACGAATGAAAACCGAGTCAATGCAAGCTAGACTTGCGCAATTAGTGTAAAATAAAATCATTTCCTAGGCTACGATAATTAGGTACCTGACATGTATATATCTTAAGATCCAATGTGCATTTTCACGTTTTTCTTAGTAATGTATAATAGTTATAGCATCCTAGCTACCTAATAGCCAATAAATCAATCTAGCTCAATCTTGACTTTAGTAATAAAAACGTGAAACAAATATTTACTACCTAAATATTTGTTTAATTATAAACAAATAAAATAAAATTCTTTTGTCTTGATACAGTCTACGTAATTAGGTACCTGACATGTATATATCTTAAGATCCAATGTGTATTTTCACATCTTTTCTTAATCAATAATGTATAAGAGTTATAGCCTCTTAGCTAAATATTTGTTTAATTATAAACAAATAAAGTAAAATTCTTTTGTCTTGATACAGTAGCGACGAGCCACCAATAATGTACTTGAAAGTATATTAATAAAATTTTTTGATCAGTACTTTTCGAGATAGGGTGGGTGGACAACGATTTTTGGCCATTTTTTAAAAATAATACAAAGAAAACTGTGCGCGAATATTAACATCATATATATTTTTGAACTCGTATTTTCACAAGCTTTCGTTTTATTCGATGACCTGATAAAAAAAAAAATTTTCACTTCCGATTTAACGCCTTAAGTTAAAATTTGACTACAGGGCCCTGTTTGTGCCAACTTTCAACATTCTATGTTAAATAGTTTCGGAGAAAATCGGATGTGATAGAGGGACGGACATACAGACAGACGCCACCGAAGTGATCCCGTATGTGTACCATAAGGAACACTAAAGAAGAGCTATTTTTAATTTTTATTAATAACAAAAAACTACATGAAAGTTCTTTTGCCTATCTTAGCGCGGATAAATTTGGAGTAATCCATTTGCAATGCCAAATGATTCGGTACTTAGAGTTTGGGGAATAAACAGCTGTGCTCGGCAATGACATTTTGTCAATAGTTATTGACGGAATTCTATATTGTTAATACTACATGTACCAATGAATAAATATATCATTTAATTGGGTTAACAGTATTAATGAATCATTTAATTATTTATTTTAATTAAATAAACGTTCATGTACTCGTATTTAATCCTTCACCTTTTTCAAATGTTTTAACAGCGCTAATGAAATGTTACTCGAGTTATGAATATACACACGTACACGCATGTGTAGCGTAAAAATTTAAAGGAGTTATTTATAAATAACAGAAACATTTTATTTTGACCTGTACGTATTAAATAGTTTGATTTTCGTAATGGTTTTAAATAGGTGCAAGTTTTATTTTTGGCTTCGTCGTTAGAAAGTAATCAAATAAGAATCAAAATAAACGGACATTGTAGAGGTTGGGCCTAATGCCTTTGTCGCTTAATTCGAATTTTATTGGGAATAACATTATTTACCAAAAAATTAAGCGTCTATATTAGGAACTTCATTGTTAAAGATAAAACTTTGGTAAATATTAGAAAAGTAATCATTGTTTTTAGTAGAATTTACGCCTACGTATTTGGCAAAGAAGTAAAATATATAGGGGTTTTGCAGTCTTCCTAATTTCTAGTTATTTAAAAAGAAATAAAGAAAATAAAAATTATTTGTCCTAACGGCATCTAAACAGCGTAAAACGTCCATAAGCTCCAGAGTAATACGAGTATAGTGTGAGAATGGTCGATTTTTATGAAAAACATTCGGACACGTTAAGATATTTCATTAATTGTTAAAAGTAGGTTTGCTTGAAATTTGGAGAAATAATAGATTTTGGCATCGTGCATTCACTGCTTCAATATAAAGATGGTTTACCGCGCCGTATTGCCTTAATTAATTGTAAAAGTTTCAGACATTTAACACGTAAAAGACAGGAATGCATACTTTTTCTTCGATCAAAAGCAATTACAATTTACAATTTTTATTGTTGTATGTGTATTAAAAAGTAAAGTCACAAAAAAATATATATAAAAAATTAATTCGCTTTTTCGGCAGTTTATCTCCTAGTTGTAAAAATATTATATAAATATTACTTATTCATGTATTTTATGAAGTGAATTTTCGCTGTGGCAACGTAGCTTGAAGAAGACTACGCGCGCGGACGCAAGCATTCTTTCAAATTTTGAATCACAGTTATCAATACTTAATAATTAATATACAGTGAAGTATGCTTATAACGAACCCGTTTATAGTGAATTTCCGGTTAGCGCGAACTATTTTATAAGGAACGAAAAAACTTCCATAAGACCAATGCTAATTTTTATCGCTTATATCGAAACCGGTTATAACGAACTTCCGGATAAAGCGAACCAAATTTGGATTTGGAAACTCACTGCGAGCCCCTACCCTACTTGTTTCCGCCGCGTCGCTAGTTCAAGCAGTATTATTTTCAATTCACTTGTGTTATGCGGTTCTAATGCATATTTGATCAGAGTAGCAAAGTAAATGTTTAAGTTGTTGTTTTAAAATGAGTACATAAAAACGTAAAGCGTTTACTCTAAAAGACAAACATGATATAACGAAAATAGAAAATAAAGTTAAACAAAGTGATGTTTGCAAACAGTTGAATTTAACTAAATCTCCGGTTACTACTATATGGAAGAAGAGGCAACAAATCTTATCAATCTATCATAAAAGAAACTTTAGTTGTAAAAAAGTAAGAAAATCTACACATGACCAAGTCGATAAAGAACTCTTTAAACCGTTTAGTCAAAAACGACATGAACATGTTCCTATTACCGGCTATACTTTACAAGAGAAAGCTAGTGAATAAGGAAGGAAAATAGAGAACACCCAGTTTAATTGTTCTAGAAGTTGAATTGAACGATTTAAAAAGCGACGTAATATTAGTGGGGGGTTAGTAGGAGAAAATGCAGTCGTGGATATGACTGTTGTTGATCAGTGGTTGGCCAATGTATGGCCGGAAATTTGAGAAAGTTATGAATATGTGGACATTTTTAATGCAGATGAAACGGGTTTGTTTTACAAGATGAGCCTGAAAAGACATTAAAGTTTGTCAGAGAGAATTGCGCTGGTGGAAAATTATCAAAAGTAAAGGTTACTTGTTGGTAACTGCAAATATGTCGGGAACAGAGGAAAGAAAATTGTTGGTGATAGGAAAGTCCGCCGATCCCAGATGTTTTAAAAACAAATATTTACCAGTAAAGTACAAATAAAACAGTAAAGCCTGGATGACATAAGAAATTTTTAAAAACGAACTGATCGAATGGGACAAAGAATTAAAATTCACAAACAGAAAAATATTACTTTTGATTGACAACTGTCCAGCGCACCCTGAAGTCAATCTACAGCAAATAAAATTGGTTTTTTTTTATGCCTCCAAACACAAGTGCAAAGCTCCAGTCTATGGATCAAGGTATGATACATTCTTTAAAATGTCATTATAGAAAGATTTTACTTATGAAAATGTTAGAGACGATCGATAAAGGTAACATTTTTTCTGTAACTCTCTCTTGGACGCTATAAACTTTATCCATATGGCTTGGCAAAGAGTGAGTAGAGAAATCATTGTAAACTGTTTTAAGCATGACGGATTTTTAAGGAAAGAATGTAGATATGACTCAAATGATGAGCTACCGTTGACTCAGTGGATTGAAAAACATCGACAAGATCCTACTGATTGTCTAGAATTTGTTTACCATGCTGACATTCAACAAAGTACAGTGGAAATCGAGATTAAAAAGATGTTTAATCACTTTAATTTTGAAGAATGTGATACTGAATTAATGACGAGAGAAATATTAACTGATGATTAAATTGTGAGATCAGTGACTTCTGGAAAGATTTTAAGCGATAATGACGAAGACGAGCTTGGCGACGAAGATAATATTTATGTTCCATCCATTTCAGAAATGACTAAGAAAATGACTGAAACTCGCAATTTTTTGGAATCTCGTGAAGTTCTTGAACATATATGGAGTAGTTTTTGTAACCTTGACAATTATATAAACACCATTTTTTTTCAAGTAAAATTGTACAAACGAAAATTACTAATTTTATTGTATAAACTACGTATTTTAATGTACCAACATACATAATAATAACTTTTGTGTTTAGTAGTTGTTTTATTTTCCTTTGAACGTTTTCTTTTAGTTTCATAATTATTATTATTCATTTTTCTAAGCATTAGCGCCTAATCTAAAGTAAAAAGTAGTTAAAAATGATATTAGATTTTGTTTACTGTTGTTTGTAACGAACTTCGGATATAGCAAACCATTTTTAGTTATTTTTTGGAGTTCGTTATAAACGGAGTTCACTGTATTTTTCATAAATAATCTAAAGTATCGTATTAATTAATTATACATAATTTTTTTTGTATATCGTATAAAAGTCTCAAGGTTATTATAAATAACACGTGATTGCGTACGGCGGGAAGCAAGCGAGAAGCTACGTTGCCACATTCATTATACCCTGAAAACCAAATTATTTCGCGTCTTTCTCTAACACACTGCTCTCTCTGTCTGCTCGTAAGAAATACCTTAACTTCATTGTAGTTTTTAGTGTTCCGTACGAAACACATCGGTGTCTGTCCGCCTGTCACAACCGATTTTCTCCGAAACTATTTGACATAGAAAGTTGAAATTTGGCACTACTATAGGAATTGATGGCCTCTTCAGAGCCATGTAGTTTTGAAAGTTAAATTTTGACTTAAGGGGTTAGTTTTTGGGGGTGAAATCGGAAGTGAAAAAAACTTTTTTACCAGGTCGAGTAGTGTCAAATGAAAGCTTGTAAAAACACGAGTTTAAATATATATAATGTAATACTTGCACACATTTTCTTTGTATTATTTTTAAAAACTTGCGAAAAATAGCTGCCCCCCTTATCTCCAAAAGTACTGAACAAAAATTTTTGAAAAAGTTCTGGAATATTCTCCACAGGGTGTAGATTGAACGAAAATTATTACGAGCGCATTACCTTTAGTAATTTATCTGGTATGTAAAAAAACAAAAATTGCAAGGTCATCAGTTTCAGTAAAGACCGGAAAAAACTTTGTTGAAAATTCATTGAAGTCATTGATCATTTTATACTTCCGTAATAAAACGGAACTAATTGCGCAAGTCCAACTTACACTTAGCTGTTTTTTTTTTAATATTTTGAAAGAACTTTATTAAACCAAGTACGTGCCATTTTGTTTGATGCCCATTTTTCTGACGACACCATAATCCCATGACTGTAGAACTTTCGTGGTTTCAGGGCACAGGCCTCTTTTCAAATTAACTTAATACCATTCAGGGAATTCTGCATATACTAAAATAAATAGTAGTCTGTCGGTGCAAGGTCCGGACTATACGGTGGATTCCAACTAAGCTCTCTCAATTTTTGCCGAGTCAGCAAAGATGTGTGGTCTGGCTGGAATACGACAACTCTTCTGTTGATTAGGTCTAGCTAATCGCTTGCTTCAGTCTTGTCAGTTGCTGGCAGTAGAGTACAGAATCAATCGTTTGGCCTTCTAATTCCACCAAACATATTTCACCTTTTTTGGGAGCTTTATCCTTTTTCGACCACGTTCTTTTTTGCACGTTATTGTCATATGTGATCCACTTTTGATCACCCGTGAACTAACTCGATTTCGTTCCGTTTCTATAGAGATTCACAGATGAAAATTTGACCAAGTAAATCTTGTAGCCAGTTTTTGCCAAATGATTTAAAACTGGGATAGACGTTTAGTTCCTTGGCGATGTTATGGCTACTTACATGCCGGTCTTCCTCAACTTTTGCCAAAATTCTATCAGTTTTTTCTGTCAGTGGCCGACCAGTGCGAGGAGCATTTTTAATAACGAGCGGACTCCGCACTTTTCTGATGGAGACGTGGTTTGGGTCAAATTGGCTGAATTTTTGATATGTTATAGTTTTCAGCTTTCTGAACAAAAGTGTCCAAGGGAACAACCTTTAAAAATTGGCAGATTTCGAGTTATTTTCCATTTAAGTACTAATAAAATCCATTTTTTTAACCATTTCGATAATTATCAAATTAAAGACACAAGAAAAAAATTCGAATTCTATTTCAACAACGCAAGAATACACCGATATTGAAGTCTACTTTTTTTTTAAATCTTTAATTTTTTTTTTGAACTCCGTTCTAGCGTAATAACTTAATTTAGACCTGCGTGAGGAAGATGTTTATAGCAACAAGGAATTTGCGAGATTAACAATACCAAACAATTAATCCCGCCAAATTCTATTGCCTGTTTTAATTGTGTTGTTATATATATATATATATATATATATATATATATATATATATATATATATATATATATATATTCTCCGCTCTCTTTTATTTCCACTGTTGTAAAATTACAAACGCCCGTCGCACAATGCGAAATTTAGGAAGTTTAGCGGAACTTTATTCAATTTTTGAAATACGTAAAATGCATAAGATTATTCATTATTTTGGTAGGTTAATATCCCACCTCTAAAACCTCATACTCAGTTTGGGGATTAACCCTGCGAAACAACTGCAAAATGCACCTGAAAGTTGCATTACTTATTCAATCATACTTTTTGCCTACAGAAAGCTATTCGATTTGTTTAAGTTAATAGAGTGGTACATACAAACGGCAAGTCAGTAGGCCATGATTTTTTCTTCATTTATTTTATAAGAAAATTGTCAATTATTGGCATTTAAATAATTGCAAAATCTTTTCTTACTCGTGTGTGATTTGTTCGTGAAAAAAGTGATTTTTAAGAAGTAAGTAAAATTTACATTTTTAATTTCAGTGGAGACTTTAAAAAGTGATACTACATAATACCAGCTTGAAACGCACAAAATTTGAAAGGTTTTTTTTCCTCTGTTGGAAACACAAAAGATCGATCTTCTTTTAAATTAAACATTTTCCAGAATGACTTTGCAAATTTCATATAACTGCATATTCCAAAAGTGGAAGGAAGAACCGACATCGGACGCCATCATTGGTTTTGTTTTTTGGAAAAAATAGGCTCACCAATGCTAACATCTGACGAATTTTTTCCCGGCGATTTTTCAATTCATTTACCCCATCTCTGAAGTGGTTTTCTGGAAGACCTTCAAAATACTCATCTATGGATGCTATCACCTCATCATTCGTTGAAAAATGTTTCTCACGTAAAAATCTTTTGAGGTTGAGGGACAGATGGAAGGCAGAATGAGCCAAATCTGGCGAATAGGGTGGATGTTTTAACAATTCGTCCTTTAATCCGACCAGTTTTGCCGCTGCCAAAGCACCTCTGTGAGTAGGTGCATTGTCATGATGAAAGATGATTTTTTTTCTTCTGCAAACCGGTTCTTTTTTTCACGAATTTTCTCATTCAGCGGGTCCAAAATGTTGCAATAATACTTTTCTGTGATTGTTTTACCGGTTTGAAGGTAATCAATTAACAAAATTGTTTTTACATACCAGAAAACTGATGCCATAATTTTTTTGAACGACGTTGATCACTTTGGCTACTTTGGAGCTGAACAACCGGGCTCAGTCCACTGTGCAGTTTGTTGTCGCAGTTTAGGATCATACTGATAAACCCAAGTCTCATCCATAGTTACAAATCAACGCACAAAATCAGTTTTATTGTTTGTGACACGAGCCAAGTTGTTCAGAAAGTTTTTCTCGAGCGCATTTTTGTTCCGATGTTAGCAAAGGCGGCACCCATCTTGTGAATAGCTTTCTTATACCCAAAACATTAGTTAAGATCTCATGTACTGATCTATGTGAGATGCCTATAGCCTGAGCTAAATCATCCACGATTAATCGACGGTCTTCCATTACCATATCTTGTACTTGCACAACGGTTTCTTCAGTTATTGCAGTTTTTGGACGTCTTAAACGTGGATCTTCATTGACGCTTGTACGACCACGTTTAAACTCTAGAATCCATCTATGAACAGTTGAAAATGAAGGAGCAGACTCCTTTAATAGTTTCACTAACTTTGCATAGATTTCAGTTGCCGATAAATGTTCCAAAACAAAGAATTATCACTGCACGATATTCGATTTTTCTCATTTTTAAAAAATACTCACACGTCTACTTTAACCAGCTGATAAACCATGAATGACTTGACAGATCGACTTGAAATTTAGGTGTTCATATGACAGATAAAGCTTCAAAATGGTGTTCAATTTTGGTTCAAGTGATGCTCCATAGGAGTCGCTTTCAGAACTTATTGACTGACTTGATTTAATTCTCTTTAGAGCTCCTAACATAACATGTAGGCTGAACAGTTTTTTGGTCTAGCTATTTAAAACACATTTTTTTTTGCAAAATTTGTCTTTGCCTTCAAAATAGGCCTCAGTTTCGGCGATAACTTTTTCATTAGAGCCATATCTCTTTCCCGCGAGCATTTTTTGAGGTCTGTGAATAGATAATAGTCGCTGGGGATCAAATCTGGAGAATATGGTGGTTGGGGAAGCAATTCAAACTTCAATTCAATTTTGCCATCGTAACCATTGACTTGCGACATGGTGCATTGTCTTGATGAAAGACCACTTTTTTCTTGTTCATTTGGGGCGGTTTCTTTGCGATCTCTGCTTTTAAACGCACCAAGAACTTTATATAATATTCACTATGGATGGTTTTTTTCCCTTCTCAGCATAGTCGATAAAAATTATTCCATGCGCATGCCAAAATACAGAGGTTAAAACCTTCCCAGCCGACTGTTGTGTCTTTGGTCGCTTCGGGCGGCTTACACCGGCTGCTGTCCACTCGGCTGACTGCCGATTTGATTCCGTTATGTAGTGGTGGATTTATGTTTCATCTATTGTCATATATCGCATGAAAAAATCCTTTTTATCGTGCTTAAACAGGTCCAAACAGTGCTCAGAATCATCAACACGTTGTTTTTGGTCCACTGTGAGCAAACGCGGTATTCATTTCAAACAGAGCTTTCTCATGGCTAAATGTTTATGCAAAATATGACCAACACGTTCTTTTGATAACTTTAGGGTGTCAACTATCTCACGCAATTTCACTTTACGGTCATCCGAAAGAATTTTGTGAATGTTTTTGATATTTTTTGATGTAACCACCTCATTTAGGCGTCCAAAGCATTCAGCATCATTTGTGTCTGTACCACCGCATTTAAATTCAGTATACCAGTAAATGATGAGTGATTTTCCAGGGGTAGAGTCCCTGTAACAGTTATCAAGCCATTGCTTCGAAATTCGATTTTTTCCATTGTTTTGAAAATACCAAAAGTAGCGTCACTAAAATCACTATAACTTGTAAACTAATTGTCGAAATGTTATGAAATTTTGACACGTATCATTTGAAGCTTGGTACTTCGTAAAAATCATATGGATTTTTTTAAAAGGGCGACATCTATGTGTCAGACCAAAAACTTTTCAGCCTACGTGTTAAGTGTTTTTTTATGGGTCTAGCATAGGTGCTGCAGGGAAGCACCTAAAGCGCTACATGAGCGACATGTGTGCGGAAAAAAAAAAAGCGATTCACGTTGTTCTTGAATCGCTGTATGTGTTTAACGATGACAACCTGTAAAGATTGCTCTAATTAGGCGGTGGTTAGCCTACCTCCCTTCTGTTTAACTCTTCGATGATGGGTTCAGAATTATTGAAAACGTAAAGGTAATTTTTTGTTGCTAAAATTATACGATATATTATTAAATTCACTAATAACGGCGCGGCTTTTGTTTAACAGTTTAATTACAAATGGAAAATATTCAATAATTTACCTCCGTATGCAACGAATTTAAAATTAGAATTAAACACTATCAAGTTACAATATAATCCATTTTATTGGTTGAAATCAAATTATGTGACTAGTTTAGCGAATTTAAATCTTAAACCGTGTTTCTATGCATGTCATCGTTAATTGTGTAAAGCTGTATTCGAACCATTGTAATAATTGTTAAAGAAAGACAAGGAAAGCCGGGTAACTGTCAAAAAAATCACTCACGATTCACGGAATAGACTTATTTACGTCCAGTATTATACGTACTTCCATTCAACAGATGTTATTTATAGAGGTTACTAATTTCATTTCAATATTCCACTACGCTATACATCAGATTATATTCAAGATACATAGATTAACCTAAGCAAAATAAACTTTCGCCTGATTCCGGATTCGCTCGTTACGTCTACAGGTTATATACGTCTTTTTATAATATCGTGCATTAGTAAAAGAGGTGTAGATTGATTCGCTATATTAACTGCAATGAAAATCCGGCCTCTCCTCTGCCAGTTTTAAAAGCTGCATTTCCTCGGTTCATTTCGTCTATTATTTTACCGTTGATTTTCTGGGTCAGTCCCTAATTTTAGTATATAAACTCGTTTCTTTATTGTTGATTGCTTTGTTATTGTTATTAAAATACATGGTGTGCTAAACCTTGTGTTTTTCCGAGTGAGAAGGAAATAATGTAGGTTCTGTACAACATTGCTAGTTAAGATTTAATCGAAGAAAGGTGTTATTTATATATTTTATTATGCTTTGTACTTACTAGTATTGTAAAGGGTCTTCCATTTGGGACTTGACAACTTTGAAATTTCACTGTGAACGCACCCTTAAGCCAATCACCGATCTGTCAACGTCAAAACATTCAGTAAAGTCAACATTTTCATCATGGTGAAGTATACGAACGAACAACGTTTACAAATAATTAAAATTTACTACCAAAATTTGGAGTCGGTGACTGCAACTTTAAGAGCGTTAACGCCAATTTTTGGTCGTAATTCTCGTCCCAGTAGACAAGCAATTCATAGTCTAGTGAAAAAATTTGAGTTAACATATTCGCTGCTGGATGTTCCCGTGCCAGTGAGACAACGGGTTGGTCGAAGTGGCCAGAATATTGTTGCCGTTCAAGCGTCCATCTCAAACGAACCAAAACAGTCGATTTCACGGCGTTCTCAAGAATTGGGCATCGCTCAGACCACACTATGGCGAATTTTGCGAAAGGATCTTGTCCTGCACCCTTATAAGTTAAAGTTAACTCAAGAACTAAAGCCACTCGATCATATGAAGCGACGTACGTTCTCGAATTGGGCTCTAGAAATGTTGGAAGAAGATGAAAAATTTCATCGCAAAATCATCTTTAGTGATGGAGCGCATTTTTGGATAAACGGCTTCGTCAACAAACAGAATATGCGTTATTGGTCAGGTGAAAACCCTCATGTGCTTGAAGAAACATCACTTCATCCCAAAAAAATTACTGTTTGGTGCGATTTTCATGCCGGTGGTGTTATTGGGCCGTTCTTTTTCGTCGATGAAAATAACCGTCACGTTACAGGCAATGGAGATCGCTACAGAGGCATGTTGCAACGTTATTTCTATGATCAATTGCATGGGCTAGACATTAATGATATGTGGTTTCAACAAGACGGCGCCACAAGCCACACAGCGGGTGTAACAATCGACTTACTGCAATCTAAATTCGGCGAACGTGTTATATCGAGAAATGGTCCCGTCGAATGGCCGCCTAGATCGAGTGATTTAACACCTCTAGACTTCTTTTTATGGGGGTACGTTAAATCATTGCTCTATGCTAACAAGCGTGCGTCGTTAGAGAAGCTCAGAGCCAATATTGAAAGAGAGATAGCGGCCGTTTCTGTCGAAATATGTGGCCGAGTCATCGAAAATTGGGTTCAACGAATCGACCGCTGCAAACGTGCCCGTGGTGGACATACGAATGAAGTCGAATTCCATACATAAATGTTTTGATTGTACTTCAAGCCAATAGTAAAATTTTCGAAATGTCTCAAATGGGTTGCGTTTTATTTCAAAAAAAAGTTGTCAAGTCCTTAATGGAAGACCCGATGTTAGTGAAAAAATCAGTCCTCGAAATATTTGCATTTCTTTACATTTCAGGCACCCTAAATCACGAGAAAACATACTCTCCCCAGTTCCGTCGGTCTGTCTGTTAATAATGTTATTAAAATACATGGTGTGCTAAAGCTTGTGTTTTTCCAAGTGAAAAGGAAATAATGTATGTTCTGTACAACATTGCTAGTTAAAATTTAATCGAAGAATGGTGTTATTTATATATTTTATTATGCTTTGTACTTACTAGTATTGTGTTAGTGAAAAAATCAGTCCCCGAAATATTTGCATTTCTTCACATTTCAGGCACCCTAAATCACGAGAAACATAGTCCCCCAATTCCGTCGGTCTGTCTGTTAGTGCGATAACTCTTGAACAAAATGAAATATCGCTTTCAAATTTGAGACATATAAATACTTAAAGAAGGAACTTATAACTTTTGAGCAATATCACTTTAGAAGAAGGGGTGACACTGGTAGAGATCGGTATATTTTCCATATCAATGTTTTGGTAAAAATAAATTTTAAGCATAATTATTTTGTCAAATATAGATAGATAGATAATAATTTATTTGTTTTCATATAACAATAGGTTACACTTATAAGCCAATAGGCATTAAACAATGTTAACTAAGTTTACAATAACCTATAATTAAATAAAAGAAAAGGAAAAAATAGTAAATAAGTAAAAACACTTTAAAAGCAAAATTACAATATAGTAACAAAGACACAATGAAATAAGAGGCACAACGGAAAAGACAAGAAACCACCTCTGCTGACAGAGCCATCAAATCCCTGAGCTAATTTCAACTGGACTTAAGAAAAATTCATTTAATGAGTAATAAGCTCCTTGAAGCAGATATTTGGCTAAAAGTCTCTACTTCCGTTTTACATAACGCACGTACACTCTCTGGGAAACTATTATATATCTTTAATATGACATAATTAACATTTTTCTGTATGTAGCTGTAATTACACTTTTCGGGAAGCGGATTCAATTTAGGTCTAGTGGCATACCTGTGATTGTTCATGTAAGTCTCAAAATTTTGTCAAACAATAAGAGGTTAAAAGGGTAGGGGGGGGATTTGGGGGGTTAGCTCCGTATCATATTATACGTCCTTTTTGCGGCTGTTGGAACTGAAGAATCTTGAAATTGTGTTATTTTTTTCGTTATTTTCTATTATTTAAGGTCTAACATATCAACGGTTAGAGGGGTTGTTTCGTATATATCTTCTTAAACATCCCTCCTGAGAAATCTGTAAATTTTGTTATCCTTTCATTATACTCTGTTAAATATAATCAAACATATAAAAGGTTAAAGGGGTGAGGAGGTTAAAGGAGTACAACACAATTGTATATAATACACGATTCCATTCTGCTATGTCAAAAATGTAATATTTTTTACTAATTTAATACTCCGTAAAAGTGAGCACAATATAATATTCTGATGAAGGCAACAGACTGACGAAACTTGTATAAATTATGAACCCATAGATATATTTTTGTTATTACCAAAAAAATATCACTTATACAGTGGCGTGCAAAAGTGTCCGGCCAGCGACATTTCGTACTCTAATTTATTTAAAAAAAGACTAATGATTTTTAATCATTATGAGATGTGAGTATGAAATATAGGAAACAAATTAATATAGTAAAAGAATATTATTTATGTTTGTGAATATATTTATTATTATTATTCTTATATTTATATGTGCAAAAGTTTCCGGCCACTGTGTACTACGAGAAAAATTATTAGTCCATATACTCTATAATAGACTTAAATTATATTTTTATGTTAATATTTTCTAGCCATATCCTTTGCAGCGATAACAGCCGCACACCGATGTGGCATTGACTCAATTAATCGATTAATAGAAGCAGGTGAAATTTTATCCCATTCTTTCTTCAATGATTTTAATAATGCGGCTTTATTTGAATATGTATGCTTTCGAACTTGACGATCTAGCGTTTCCTATAAGTGTTCTATTGGGTTCAAGTCCGGTGATTGAGATGGCCAGCTTAAAACTCTCACATTTGAACCAGAAAACCACTGTTTTAAAACAACTTGGATGTTTGTTTGGGGTCATTATCCTGCTGAAATATCCAATTCTGCTGCAATGTTTCTTCAGCATATGATAACAAATTGTTTTCTAAAATGTTCTTGTAAAAATCAGCGTTTATATTTCCGTTGATCTCGATCAATGGACCGACTCCTTGTGCAGAAAAAATTCCCCAAGACATCACACTTCCTCCACCGTGTTTTACAGTAGGAATTTGGTACCGAACATCATTTCTCGTACCAATAGGACGTCGTACATTTTGTCTACCATTGCTTCCAAAAAGATTAAATTTAGATTCGTCTGAGAAAGCTACTTTATTCCAATTGTTTAATTTAGGTGATCTTTGGCAAATTGTAATCGGGCATTCTTATTCTTTTTACTGATTAAAGGTTTTTTAACACCTATACGGCCAAAAAGTCCCACATCATGTACTCTTCGTGTCACACTACTACGACTAACATTAGCTAGGTTTTCATCCTTTAGCTCGCGTGCAATTTCGGCAGCAGTTTTTCTTGACATCCGCAGTTGATTTGCGTTTAATGATACGATCTACTTTTTTAGACGTTTTTCTTGGTCTTTCACTACGCGGACCATCTTTTAAACCATATCCACAACGGTATTTTACAATAATATCGTTTACGGTTGATTTACCTATCGATAATAATGAAGCAATCTCACGAGAAGACTTTCCTTTAGAAAATTTTATTACTCTCTCACGAATTTGGATTTGCATATGCCGAGCCATGTTTATGCTCCTACGACCTTTTATGAACTAAATGTGGACATTCAACGCGCTATTATTCGTAAATACGTCTTTTGAATGTCCTACTGCGTCAATGTATATTATATGGCCGGAAACTTTTGCACATATAAATATTAATATAATAAATATATTCACAAATATAAATAATATTCTTTTACTATATTATTTTGTTTCCTATATCTCATACTCACATCTCATAATGATTAAAAATCATTAGTCTTTTTTTTTAATAAATTAGAGTACAAAATGTCACTGGCCGAAACTTTTGCACGCCACTTTATATATATATATATATATATATATATATATATATATATATATATATATATATATATATATATATATATATATATTATATAAGTTTGTCCATCTTCCTCCGTTTTGGACCTTGTTTATCCAGTTGTATCACACTAGTCTTTTGATGTTGTCAGACCTTCGGGTTTGCGGACGTCCTCTACTTCTTTTCTCATTCCAGGGCCTCCAGTTGATTACCTTATGGGTCCATCGATTATCAGAGAGTCTTGCGATATGACCCGCCCATCTGCACTTCAACCTGCTTACCCTCTCAGCTACATCAGTTATCTTGGGCATTTCCTCATTAGTCAGCCTATCCTTCAACGATATTCCCAACATCCCACGTTTCCGTTCCGTATGTCAATACTGGCAACACGCATTGATCAAATGTGTTCACTTTTAGTGTATTTGGGATATTATATATATATATATATATATATAATATATATATATATATATATATATATATATATATATATATATATATATATATATATATATATATATATATATATATATATATATATATATATATATACATACATATGTATATATGTATATGTAATATGTAATTCAACGATTGTCGGTGGATATGTACACCCGTTTATAATAATTTTATGCAGTTTTTACTTCATGTAGTCAAGTTATCTCACAAGATTTTAGTCCATGTTGAATATAAACTATGACAGCTGGAAAAAGGACACACAAATAATTCTGTAAGAGTTTCATTTTTAGTGTTCCGCACGGAACACTTATAACATCACTTCAGTGTCTGTTCGTATGTAACACCCGATTTTCAAGTCACTGATCATTTTATACCTTCGTAACAAAAAATTTTATTTTAAAAGCAATCAACACTAATTGCGCACTTGCACTTGGTCGGTTATTACCTTTTAAAACGATTTAAAAATCATTTGCGATGTTTTAAACTAATGTGATTATTAAAATCAAGGAAAAATTTTACTTTCAACTATTCAAATTAAGGTTAGTTTTAGTTAATTAGAATATTCAGTAATTTAACATACAATAATATACCTAAGATTTTAGCATTTGTTCCCAAACAATTACAAAGCAACTTCCAAATAACTCGTAGCTGATTTACGTATTATAGTCTGGGCGCATTAACTGTAAGACTGTCTGAGGACAATCCCCTTCGAGCAAAATCCCAAAACACGGGAACGAAGCAATATTCATAGGCGTACCGATAAGATAGAGTGAGTAAAATGAACATAACAGAAAAAAACTTTCTTTTTAGTGTTCCGTACGGAACACTTATAAGATCACTTCGGTGTCTGTCCGTCTGTCACACCCCGATTTTCTCCGAAACTATTTGTCATAGAAAGTTGAAATTTGGTAATAATATAGGAATTGATGGCCTCCTCAGAGCCATGTAGTTTTGAAAGTTAAATTTTGACTTAAGGGGTTAGTTTTGGGGGGGTGAAATCAGAAGTGAAAAAAAAATTTTTTACTAGGTAATCGAGTGTGGTGTCGAATGAAAACTTATAAAAACACGAGTAAAAAATATATATATATATAAGGGTGGGCCATCTATCGGTTTAAATTTGAACCACCGGTTATTTCGAATCTGGCAATACTTATGTCATTCTATTCTGTCACAAAATTCAGTATATTATCTCCACTGAACGAAATGAATCGATTTACGCTTGAGCAACGTTGGGATTTATTGGAAATTTATTTCCAAAACAAAGACAATTGGTCGGAAATTGCACGAAAATGTCGTACAAAATTTGGTCGCAGAGAAGGACCAACAGTGCCCGGTATACGCAAGTTTATTGCTAAAGTTCGTGAAACTGGTTTCATTGTTGATGCGCCAAGACGTGAGCGTGCTCGTACAGTGCGTACACCCGAAAATATCGAAGCTGTGGACGGCGCAATCATTACGGTCAATGGAGACACCTATCGCACCATGATAACCGATTTTTTTGTGCCCGCTCTTCATGGTATTGATGTTAACGATGTTTGGTTTCAACAGGATGGTGCAACTTGCCACACATCTCATGCCACAATCGATTTATTGCGTCAAACGTTTGATGGCCGTTTAATTAGCCGAAATGGCGATGTCAATTGGCCGCCAAGAAGCTGCGATTTGACACCGTTGGACTATTTTCTGTGGGGCGCCGTTAAAGACAAGTGTTATGCCGACAAACCAGAGACAATTGAGCATTTGAAGGCCAACATTCGTGATGCCATTGCCGAGATACGACCCCATACACTCGAAACAGTGCTCGAAAATTGGTCCGATCGAATGGGGTACTGTGAGGCCAGCCGCGGCAGCCATATAAATAAAATAATATTCCATCTCTAACCGGAACAATTGTACTTCACAACAAAAAAATAAATTTGGCAAAATTTCAAACCGTTTTTGTTTTATTGCATTTTTAAATTTAAACTTTTAAATGGCCCACCCCTTATAATGTAATACTTGCGCGCACTTTTCTTTGTATTATTTTTAAAAAATCGCTGTCCACCCGCCTTATCTCGAAAAGTACTTATCAAAAAATTTTGAAAAAATTCTGGAATATTCTCCACGGGGTGTAGATTGAACGAAAATTATCACGAGTGCATTACCTTTAATAATTTATCTGGTATATAAAAAAACAAATATTTCAAGGTCATCAGATTTCAGTAAAGATTGGAAACAAACTTTGTTGAAAACTCATTTGGGGTGTATTTTGTGAAGTCACTGATCATTTTATACCTCTGTAACAAAATTTTTTATTTGAAAATCAATCAACGTACGGAACACTAATTGCGCAAGTTCAACTTGCACTTGACCGGTTATTTGTATTCTAGTTTTATATGTAGAAGTTTTGTAGGTTGGCTCTTTAAGAATTTATTTCTTTTAATTAGCGTTATGTCAAACACGAAGTATACATTTTTGTGTGAAAAATACTACACTAATTGTGCTTGCTTATTAGGAAGAGAATATGTTTCAATCAAAACATTTAGAAAAATTGTTTTAGAATCGTAAATTTAAAAGACCGACCAAGTGCCAGTGCAACAAAGTTTGTTTCCAATCTTTGTTGAAAACAAATGACCTTGAATTTTTTTTTTATATACCAGATAAATTATCAAATGTAATTCAATTGTTATAATTTTCGTTCAATCTACACCTTATGGAGAATATTCTACAATTTTTAAAAAAAAATTTTGATCAGTACTTTTCGAGATAGGTGGATAGGGCTTTTTATCCACTTTTTTTTAAAATAATGCTAATAAAAGTGTGCGCAAGTATTACATCATATATATTTTTGAACTCGTGTTTTCACAGGCTTTCATTTGACACCCCACTCGATGACCTGGTAAAATATTTTTTTTTACTTCCAATTTCACCCATCAAAACTAACCCCCGGAGTCAAAATTTAACTCCCAAAACTCTACGGCTCTGATTAGGCCATCAATTCCTATATTTGTGCCTAATTTCAACTTTCTATGTCAAATAGTTTCTGAGAAAATCGGGTTTGATAGATGGATACTGAAGTGATACCATAACTGTTCCTTACGGAACACTTAAAATCGGCACAGTTAATGTATTCATAGTTTGTAAGAAAAAGTTTAGAAAATTAAGGAATTGTGCATAACTCTAAAATTAGTGAGCCAATTAAGCAAAAATTTGGAATGTGTACAATGTAAAATTAATTTTTAGTTTTGAAGAAATATATATATATATAATCAGTAGAAAAAAAAAACAAATATGGCGCCAGTAAAATAATTTCTTTGAATGTATGCTAGTTGAATATAAATCTGCGGATTTTGTTGACTGATCGAATTGTGAATCAATGTAGTAATCCAATAGGTAATTCAAGTACAGGCAGCATAAGTGTTACATGCTACTGTGATCAAAAAATACTAAGACTTTTCAATTTAAATCGCCCAGGCATTTCCAAATCGGTTTAATTTTTTTTCGTTAGGTTGGTAGGACCTTAACAGTCATCTGTGTCAAATTTTAAGACCATAGCGTCAGTAGTTAATAAGGTTCGCTTGCATTCGTTCAATAACAAAAGTGCGTTTTTCGATTTTTAACATGAATGAAAAAATTCAGCGAAGAAGTTGCATTAAATTTTGTTTTAAAAATGGTTTTTTTTCTGCTTCCCAAACGTTCGAAATGAAAAAAAAGTGATTTGGTGATGATGCTCTATCCAGAGCAAATGTTTTTGATTGGTATAAATTGTTTAAAGAAGGCAGAGAACGTGTGGAGGACGATGAACGTCCTGGTCGTCCTTCAACATCTACCGATGAGAACCACGTCAAGCAAATCAAGGATTTGGTGCTCAAAAATCGTCGAGTGCTAGAGGTGAGCCCAGACCGAAGAAACCACGCCAAAGCAAGTCGAAAATCAAGGTAATGTTAACAGTTTTCTTCGATTATCGTGGTGTTGTTCATTATGAATTCCTTCCGCTGGGCCAAACTGTCAACAAGGAATATTATTTGAGTGTTATGCGTTGTTTGCGTGAAGCTATTCGTCTCAAGAGGCCGGAATTATGGGACGATAAGTCTTGATTTTTTCATCACGATAATGCGCCTTCTCACACAGCATTGGTTCGTCGCGACTTTTTCATCAAAAATTCAACTCATATCATTCCGCAATCGCCCTATTCGCCTGATTTAGCTCCGTCGGACTTCTGACTATTCCCTAAACTCAAAAAAACCGCTTCGAGGACATCGTTTTGATTGAGGAGATTAAAACCGAATCGAAGAAGGCTTTAAAGGCCATTCCAGAAATCGAATTCAACAACTGTTTCGAAGACTGGAAAGAACGTTGGCATAAATGCATTGTATCCAAGGGGGATTATTTTGAGGGGGATGATATAAATTTGGAAAAATAAATAACCCGTTTGCGTTTTATTTCAAAAGTTTTACTATTTTTTGATCACAGTAGTATACTTAAAATAATATTCAAAACGTATAGTTGATTATTTAGTAGTAGTAGTAAATCCGGAAGGATCGCGCGAGACGACCAAACTACAACTCGTTAATGCCCTCATATTTCCTCTTGCAATGTATGCAGCCGAAACCGGGACACTAAAGCAAACTGACAGAAAGAGTCGAAAGTTTCGAGATGTTGATATACAGACGAGTTCTTCGGATCTCCTAGACAGAGCACCGGACTAACGCGTTAGTGTTAGAGGAGATGAACGTATGGACGTGAAAACTTGGCTACTCAAGCGTGTAAACCAAGCTTCACATATTTTAGTCACATCGCCAGAAGAAGTAACACCATGGTGGTTGAAGGAAAAATCAGCTGCAGAAGATCAAGAGGTAGACCTCCTACAAGATGGATAGACCAACTATAGCCCCTTGTTGGAAAAACTGTGTACGAGGCGGGCCAAATGGCCCTAGACTGAGAGATCTGGAAGGATCAAGTACGAAGAACCAGCTCATGAGTAGTTACTACGCCCTAGGACAGAGGAGGAGTATATTTTATTTTATTGTTTTCTAATCCAAAAACTGTAACCCCTTTTTGCTCCATACTTAACCTCGCATTTATTAGAAAAGTTTGTAGCTACCGAGAAAATTTGATTAGGATCTAATCAATTTATTAAGTAATTAAATTTATGGAAACTATCACCGAGCCTGTCCGGTAACTTCAGGCAGTTGATTAAATCATCTAAAAAAGTTACGAGTATAGATGAAAACCTTTAGTTGAGAATGCCAACTAACAATCGGATTTATTGGCGGAACCGCACAGTGCCTACGATTTGCACTTTAGGTTTTCAACGTTTTAAAATTGATCAGCTCTCCATTTGCCCTTTTTTTTTCACCTAGAAAAACCCTAGTATTAAATTTCATTTCCATATGACATGACATCTGAATCTTTAGGCCTTAGTAAACTTATTGTTTTTCATTAATTAGTCTATTGATTACTTTAGATTATTTATATTATCTTAGCTAATCCGCAAATGAATAGGTATTTTAATTTTAATCTTCAGTTTTTTTTAATTTTTGCTCGTTACGCCACTGAAAATGACACGGTCTTCGACCGTAAGCTCCGTCCCGTCGCTAAGTTCAGCTCAAAGAAGAATTGATAAAAACTGGTCTATCTTTGTACGCATTGATAAATCACCTCACACCTATGGAAACCAGACTTACAGAAGTTTAAAAAATTCAATTTCATTTTTAACATTCTTGATAAGCGAATAAATTTCATCGTTATCGGGGCACGTAAAATTACTAAATTAGATAATTATTGTTGCAAAGTTGTTGAAGTTCAATGACCACTTAATTTGAACGTATTTTTGGGCATCATTTGGGTTGAGGTGTTACGGTCTTGAAAAACTAGAAAGGGAAGCATAACTTATTACCTTATTGTATGTACAGTCTGTCAAGTAAGAGCGTGACCGCTCGTATTCTTGAAAAAATATGTTTTGAGAACATTTTTTGCCATCAATGTATTCTTTGGTGTGGTACCTTAGTAAGTTGGCCAATCGCCTACCGCATCAATAATCGCCTGGCATCTTCAAGGCTTACTATCAACAAGATTTTCTGCATATTCCTCAGAGTCTTTCCCCTGAACTTTCTCTTTACAAGGGACAAAACGTTTTTAATAGGGTTGTCCAGCAATTGTGAGGGCCACTCTACTATCATACTGTGGGCCCAAGCGAGCCGCTTCGCGATGTGATTTTCGTCCAGCAAAGGTTTCGTATTTCGGAATTTGATATCATGGGCACGAAGATGTCAAATGGTTCATGGGACACATTCAAACCTGATTTTCTTAATTTTGTCACTCTTTGACGCAGCGTGAATTTCGGATCCCGTGAAAACAAAGACATGATTCATCTTTCGCCTTTCGGAGTGATTGTGCCTACCGAGCCACGTTTTGGTAAGGCGTCGATATTTTTCATTTTCTTCACAAACGATACCGACTCTTTAATATATTTAGCAGTCGTGAAATGTGACATTTTAGGCCCCTTTAGACACGAAAAAAGAAAGACTGCCTCGAACCGACGCGCAAACGCATTTCAGATTTTACGTGATTTCGACGAAAGTTCGGAATCGACTGATACTTTTGCTAAAATGTGTCATAGACAAAGGTTCCCTCTACAGATTTGTCGAATCGCTAGAATCACATGTACCAAAAATCGTTCTTATTTGACAGACTGTATTTAGTAAGGGTTTAGAGGCGAGATCATTGCAAAATGACAATGAAAAGAAAGCCACACGACTTCCGTAAAGCTACACAGCATTAAACTAAAGAATTACGAACTAATTCTTTAACCTATGATGAAACGGAAGCTTTCACGGCTTTGGCTAGGTGAGAAATTGTGGTTCTTGGTATTTGGTCGTGTCATTTTGGAGTAACTTCCGATGTTTCGCCTACGATTGCACGTGGTATCTTCAACGATCCCTCCTTTTCGAGATTAGAACACTGGAAGTGTGTTGTAAAACTCCGCATTATATTTTTATATATCTTCTTGCCGTTTAGATATTAACGTTATTTCTTTTAGCATCAAATTCGAAAAGTAATTCGTCTACTTGTGTCGGCATAATTGTCGCTTAATACTTTAACTAATACATTGATTAAATAATGGAAATCGCTCGCTGTTCACGTCATTGCCCTTAGGCGAAGGTTCTGCCCATCTGAACGCAATTTTTTAAATACGACATCTGTCCTCTGCATATCAGTCATTGAATGATAACCTAGATTTTTGGTTGGTGTGCTATAATTATATGCTTTTACCATAGTAACGTGTTAATTTGTAGGTATTTTAACACGTAGGCGGAAAAGTTTTTGGTCTATCTACTTTAAAACACATTTTTTTTTTTGCAAAATTCGACTTTATTCATCAATATAATCTCCTTTAAAAGCGATACAATCAGTCCAACGCTTTTTTAACATTTCTATACCTTTCTTGTAGAAGGATTTGTCTTTGCCTTGAAAATAGGCTTCAGTTTCGGCGATAACTTCTTTATTGGGGCCAAATTTCTTTCCCGCGAGCATTTTTTTGAGCTCTGCGAATAGATAAAAGTGGCAGGGGGCCAAATCTGGAGAATACGGTGGATGAAGAAGCAATTCGAACTTCAATTCATGTAATTTTGCCATTGTAACCATTGACTTGTGACACGGTGCATTGTCTTGATAGAAGAGCACTTTTTTCTTGTTCCTTTGGGGCCGTTTCTTTGCAATTTCTGCCTTGAAACGCACCAATAACTTTATATAATATTCACTATTGATGGTTTTTCCCTTCTCAGCATAGTCGATGAAAATTACTTCATGCGCATCCCAAAATACAGAGGCCAAAACCTTCCCAGCCGACTGTTGCGTCTTTGGTCGCTTCGGGCGGCTTTTACCGGCTGCTGTCTTCTCAGCTGACTGCCTATTTGACACCGGTGTGTAGTGGTGGATCCACGTTTCATCCATTGTCACATATTGCATGAAAAAATCCTTTTTATTGCTCTTAAACAGGTCCAAACAGCGCTCAGAATTATCAACACGTTGTTGTTTTTGGTCCACTGTAAGCAAACGCGGTACCCATTTCGAACAGAGCTTTCTCATGCCCAAATGTTCATGCAAAATATGACCAATACGTTCTTTTGATATCTTTCGGGTGTCAGCGCAATTTCACTTTACCGCCATCCAAAACAATTTTGTGGAATTTTTTTGATGTTTTTCCGGTGTAACCACCTCATTTGAGCTTTCAGAGAGTTCAGCATCATTTGTATCTGTACGACGCGTTTAAATTCAGCATACCAGTAAATGATGAGTGATCTTCCAGGGGTAGAATCCCCGTAACCCGTATCGAGCCATTGCTTTGCTTGAACGGGATTTTTTCCCATCAAAAAAGCAGTGTTTAATCAACACATGAAATTCGATTTTTTCCATTGTTTTAAAAATATCAAAAGTAGCGTCCCTAAAACCACTGTACTTGTAAACTAATCGTCGAAATGTCATGAAATTTTTACATGTATAGTGTGAAAGTTGGTACTTCCTAAAAATCATATGGAATTTTTGAAAAGGACGTCATCTATGTGTCAGACGAAAAACTTTCAGCCTACGTGGAGTAGATAAAGACTTACACCTAGAAAGTTACGCCTGCGATTAATTGCATCAAGTAGCCTTATTGTTCAAAAGGCATAAAGGGTCCTTTTTTGGAGCAAACATCCACCCCAGGTCAGGTTTTTTAGAAGGCTGTTAAAAAAAAAGCATACTTGTATTAGCACATCTTATGTATGTTTTAAACGTATTTCGAGAACCACTGGACTAGTTTTATTATGTCTTAGCTTCTTCGTATAATATCGACATAGAGAAACTTTCAAACAAACGTGCAAAACAGAATCACTTGAACGCTCTTTGAGGTCATAGAATAATGTATTGTGCTCAAGTGTCCTCGGAGGATGCTCTACCGATCATCTAAAATCATTAGTTGGTAATTGGATTAACCCAGACAGACACTTACCAGAGGCTATTCTATATACATAAACAACAGTTAAGTCATTCAAAAATGACGCCTAGATTTCAAAGCGTTTAATCTACTATCTAATCTAAACTACATAGGGTGACGGCACCAATAATCGACATTTTAAGGAAGTTTGCGACTTTATAGTTAAAAAACACATATAGTTTTATACTTAGAACAATGGTTAAAATTGACAATAGTAGCTGATATTCTCAAGAATAGTTGCTAAGGTTTAAAATCTAGTGTTGATTTGTAAATTACTAAATAAACGAAAAAAAGTAAATTTCATAAAAATCTCCAGTGATGAACACGCGAAATCTAGTGTTGAACAACCAGTAATCGACATTCACCACTAATCAACACCTAGTAATCGACACTGATCGACCCTCAATCCAAATGACTTAAATACGCTCTCAAGTGGGTTTTGACACAGGAACAGGGAGAGGGAATGGAGGTTCTGGAGTGTTAATGAAGAAAAAAATGCAAAAATAGGCATTATAATGTTATTTAATCAAAACAAATCATATTTAAAAGAAATTCGTGTGATAAATCGTGTTTACAAAATACTCAACATCAAGATCAAATTATATAGTAAAAAATCTTGCTATTTCTTAAATTCACAAGTATTTTCCAGCTTATTTTTTGCCCAAATTATGTAGAGCCGTGTCGTCATTAGGCAGGGAGTCTTCCATCGATGATCTATTCTCAATACAATTTAATAAATAAATTCAATTTTTGCGTTGAAAAATATATTACTATTTCTGATTCTAAATTTTTTAGAAAATCTTTTTGTGCCAGATCAGATTTATTGAATGTTGTCTGTGCACGGTGTTTGATTTTAGATAAATCAATGTAATCGGGTCCGAATGGATACAGGCCCCCTGCTCTAAAGCCATTTTTAATGCAATCTTACGAAATTTGTGCAACAGCTTTTTGCAAAAGTGGAGTAAAATTTTCTATTCTTAGTGTTTTGCCAAGATTGTCCATTTTCCATTCGTTAATGGCTTTTTTCCATGCCATTTTAAATGGCCTAAATACCGATAAATCCATGGGCTGGAGGATATGTGTTGAATTGGGATATAATGCAATAACTTCAATTCCATTCTCTGAACAATAGTTTGACTAATGTAGAGTAAGGTGAGATCGACGGCCATCCAAAAAGAATAGCACTGGCTTTTCAATATCCATTTTTTCCAGCCAGGGGTTAATAATATTAGTTATATACTCATAAAATGTACTACCACACATCCAACCACTGTCTGATTTTTCAATACCCCAGCCATCAGGTACACTGGATACTATATTGGATGGAATGCTTTCATAATTGAAGACTATCATTAGAGGAGCAAGTTCTCCGGCCGCATTTCCGGTGAATAAAACAGTTAAATTATCTTTTTCGTCACCACAAGCGCTGTACAAATGTGTTTCTCCTTTTTTTGCAAGCACACGGCCTTGCTTTGGCGATAAAAAAGGCACTTTCATCAGTATTATAGATCCTTCTTGGATCTTTGACAATATGTTGTAAACCCCTTTCAATTAAATAGTTTTCTACTTCCAGAAACCAATTCCTTATGTCCTGTTCTGTTACATCATCTCGAGCTTTGGTTAGGTTTTCAGGTATCTTTTGCACTAATTCCGGATGTCGTTTCATGAAAAATTGAAATCATTTATTTCCCGGTCTATTATTTGTAAAGGGGTTTTGTCTTTTCTACTCCGTAATAATTTTTGGCACACTAGCTAGTAGGCTATCTCTTGGAATTGGGAAGTGGTTCTCACACAATGCTAGAAGCCACAGTACTAAAATATCCTCCTCCGTTTTTGTCAATATCAATCCCATGGCACAGCCGATTGGAGTCTTACCTGTGATTTTGTAAAGGAGTGTGATTCGAGGTACTCCAACTGCAACTTTTTCTCCACTCCTCACAGAAGCAATAGCCTTTTCCATCTGTTCGGGGGCATAATTTTTTTTCGGCGCCATCTAAAAAACCCGATATATAAAATAGCCAATCATGGACACATTGTTCTTTACTGGTACGGTAACACGTACAAATTTATTTTAATTACAGCCTGTATCACCATGTTCAAAAGAAGCGCATTGTGTTCTTATCGAATACATTCATAAAAAAAAAAAGTTTCGACACTTGTTGATAACTGGAGAAAGGCAGTTAGTGAAATCCAGTAATGAACAATGGCCACAAAACAAATAGGTTATAATTTTATATGATTAAGCTTTACCACATTATCATCGGTAGGTATATACAATGTCACAAATCAGTGAAAATCTAAATATATCTTAAAGTAAAAATTTTATAACCCAAAACTTTAACTAACCTTCTTAAGCATTTCGTTAAAAAAAAGGATTTTCTTGTAAGAACACGACAACACAAAGTTACTCGGCTGCCATATTTAAACAAAATGGCCGATTCTAGTGACGTCTGTCAAATCGATGGTAGGAAGTATAATGTTTATGATTGCGGTGTCGCCAATTCAGGAAAAATAATTGAACTCTTAGTTTTTAAGTTTGTTTTTAAAATTGTCGATTATTTGTGCTTGTCGATTATTGGTGCCATCACCCTAATGACTTTTAAGTTTGATCTACGAGGGCTGTTTTTTTTTTCAACCTCCAATGGTCCATAAAAAAGACAAGTGTAAATAACAAAATGAATTTGTTCTCAGAAGTTATGCATAAACATGGTTACTTTTCAATATAATCACCGTGACGATTGAGGCATTTGTCATATCTGTGGACGAGCTTTCCAATCCTCTCTTCATAGAATGTTGCCTCCATGTGAGTTGAGATGGGCCTTAACGTTAATTTGAAGCTCCTCATTAATCTAAAAGCTCTGCCCTCCTAGCCACATTTTCAGTTCCAGGAAAAGGTGGAAGTCGCTCGGCGCTAAGTCGAGGCTATACGCCGGGTGTTCAAAAACTTCCCATTGTAATTGTTCAAGGAGCTATTGAGTTACAGCAGCGCTGTGAAGGCGGGCGTTGTCATGAATGAAAAGAACTCGAGCAGTATTTTGTTTTCAATGGCTCTCCGCAGTCCTCGTACGTAAACTCAACAAGCAATACACCTTTTTGGTCCCAAAACATGGTAGCCATAACCTTCCTGTTGTTGAAGGATTGTTTGAATTTTTTTCGGTTGGTTTGGCGAGTTTAAGTGCATCCATTGTTGTGACTGTTATTTTGTTTCGGGAGTGACATACTGAATCCAGGTCCCATCTCCAGTCACAATTATTTTCAAAAAATATTTACCTTCAGTCTCATAACAGGTGAGAAACGTCAGCGCTCATGTCATTGGGCGAGCTTTGTGGTCATTAGACAACATCTTTGGAACCCATCGAGCGCACAGGTTTTTTTTTTTTAATGTAGGTGTTCTGTTACGATTATGTAAATAGATGACCTTGAAACTTCAGGAAATTCCACACACAACTCACTTTTGGTAAATCTCCCGCTTTTCTTGAACCACTTAGTCAACTCGTGGAACAATGTCTTCTGTTGCGACAGACTTGTGTCCCCCTTCATCGTGAACATTAGTTCGGTCTTTTTTTACATATCCTGCACCATTCATGCACAACACCATAACTCAAAGTTTTCACCATATATTCGGCTCATTCTTCGATGAATTTCCTCTGCATTATTCTCTTCTGCTTGAAGAAAGCAAATTACACCACGCACTTGGCGAGAAAATCAATCGTAGCAGTCATGTTTACGTGGCTGCAGCTCAGCTCAAAAGGTTGTAATGACGTTGAAAGTGGCAGAAGTTATAGTGAGGAAGATGCGCAGTCAGTCGCCCCTCCGAGCACCCCTGCCGTCTAGCATTAGATTGGCTGTTTAGAGGCACGATCGGAGGTTGTAAAAAAATGGCCCTCGTATATTGTATTTAAACTAAAAATACGTGTATGTTTTAATACCGATTTTAGTCCCTTATGGTTTGATTACACAGCACCACGAAAAATTGTTTTTTGTTAATTTACTTTCAGTACAATAGGTCTACGTTATGTTTTTTGGGTCGCTGATTACGAATTCGAGGTCTGTATTTGTCCATCACATCTGGATTTTGCATAAAATAGCCATAAAATTGGTAAAAATAAGCGCAAAATGAGATTTTCCTCGTTTTAAAGGGCATCGTTCCGGAATGACCAAATTCGCCACTTTTGTGGCCTGCAGGTCTTACTTCAATGTCCCAAATGGGTTTTGACAGCGATCATTTGTTCTGCAGCAGTCAAGTGCCAAAATGTCTTGACGAAGAGATTATATATTTCTGGGAAAAACTCCATGATAGGAAGGCTATTCGTAGATCTTTCCTAACAAAGAATACCCGATATCATTCGAAGAGAACAGAATAGTTGTGTTCTCACAGTCGATTGATGTTGAGCTTCGACTATGAAGAAAATCTCATTTTTAGCAATTTTATGGGTATTTTATGCAAAGTCCAGACTTGATGGACTAAAACCTCGAATTCGTGATCAGCGACCCAAAAAAGATAACCTAGACCTATTGTAGTCAAAGTAAATTGGCAAAAAAAATTTTTCGTGGTCCTGTGTGAACTAACATGTTAAGCTGATGTCACGTTGATGATTTTAAAATTCTTTTTAGAAAACCACGAAATTTTGTGTAGCGTTAACTGTTTGTCTTTTTTTCTTACAATTTAAATTTTCAACAGGATCTAGGCATACTTTAGCCAAAACTGGTAGGCGCAGCTGTATTCTGATAAGTTATGGATCGTTTTTTTTTCCATTTTGTCTTTGGAAAGCTGTAATGACAAATTTTAAAATATTGTCAAATACAAACAAATATAAAATTATTTTACAATATTAACTGTGATTTGAGTCTTTTTGACTTTATTGACATTCTTGCCCACAAGGAAATGTCATAAAAGAAGAAGACAAATACCGGAACAAGATACAGAACTCACACAAACAGAAGAAACTAATACAGAAGAAACAATAGAGGCAATCGGCAATTTAAACAGGATAGAAACTTATAGAAGGAAATATGGAAAAGACAAATATAGAATAAAATTATATAAAAACAACACTATGTTTTAATTTCCAAACTATCACAAAAACTCATCCCTTTACTACAACATTGCAAATTTAAACCGAAATATAGTATAGCCAATACGTATGAACTAATCGATAAAATTAAAAATATTAATTTACCGGAAAATTCTAGAATTATCTCATTTGATGTACAAAACTTATTTCCTAGTATCCCACCATATGAAGTCATAGAATTAGTAGATAAGCTCTTAATCAAGAATAAAGTAAACGAAATTATTAAACGGGATATTTTAGATTTAATTACGACGTGCTTGGATCAAAACTATTTTGAATTCAACGACAACTTTTATACATCTAAAGAAGGTCTAATAATGGGTAATCCTTTAAGTCCGTTACTAGCGGAAATTTTCATGGATCATTTAGAACTAAAAATTCATCAAAACGCGATAAGCAAAAATATGGTTTACTGGTATAGATATGTTGACGATATCATTTCCTGTTTCACGGGAACAGATAGACCACTAACAATCCTCCTTAACTTCCTAAATAATTTGCATCCTAATATTAAATTTACCATAGAATTAGAAACCAATAACTCTATAAATTTCTTAGACATATCTATATCAAAAGTGAACAATAAACACGATTTCTCTATTTTTCACAAACCTTCACATACTGACACAGTCATACACAATAGCTCTCCCACCCGTATCCTCACAAAATGGCAGCTTTTAACTCTTTCATACATAGATTGTTACATATCCCTATGACTAAAACTAATTTTAACAAAGAATTCAACATAATCAAACAAATAGCAATTAATAATGGATATGACCCCAACATTATAGATATAATATCTTGAATAAAAAATCCTTTAAACAAGCAATCTCTCTAATTTATCCCACAATTAATGACAAAAAAGGAAAATTTAGTACACTCACATACACAGGGAAAATAACTAGAACAATTTCCAAACATTTAATAAAAAAGAACAATAAAATAGCATTCAAAACGAGTAATTCCTTAGGGAGTATAATTTTGAATAACAAAACCAAATCTAAGAATTCCTTAAAATCGGGAGTTTACTTATTAAATTGTGGATCTTGTACTAAAACCTACGTAGGACAAACTGGTAGATCTTTTGAAACTCGCATTAAAGAACATAAACATAGTTATTTAAAAAATAAGAACAATTCACATTACGCAACTCATATAATAAACGAATCTCATAATTTTGATGATACGTTAAAAATCCTACATGTAGAAAATAAATCTAAAAAATTAAATTTGCTTGAATGTCTTGAAATTAACAAACGGAAAAACTCCAATCAATTATTAAACGAACAGGTAGACTTAAACCATTCACCCTTACTTAATCTTTATTAGTTCTCGGAAATAGTACCATAGATTTGCATTCTTAAAATAATTCTGTCTGTAAATAATATAATAAAATGATTAGCATAATCTTAGGTAATAAGGAAGAAGCCATTGTATGGTGAAACAATTGTCAAGTGACTTTAAATATTTTGGAAATTAAAACATAGTGTTGTTTTTATATAATTTTATTATGAATTTCCAACAAGTATCGGCTAACACAATCAAAGAAATATAAAATAACTCAACTCCCTGGTCTTTACACCTAAAAGGGTGTATAAAGGTATAAGGATTAAGTAAGTATACTTCTAAGAGTTATGCGATTTGTTGAAATTATTTATCGTGAATCCTGATAACGTTTTCCTTCGTTATAAAATGGCCATTTTTGTCCATTTTTGCCCATTTTCTATCTTCTAGTCAAATTAACGTCCAAGTACACTTTTCTTATGTTCTTTGACCTGCTAACTTCGAAATTTTATGTACATTATTGATATTAAGATATCGTTTTAAAGTTATCGTCAGATTTTAGCCATTTTTTGGTCAGAAATGGCCATAATTTAAAAATGGTGTATTTAAAGATATTAATTCTACAGCCAATGAAAGGAACATAAAACAAGTGTACCTGGACGTTAATTTCACTAAAAGATATAAAATGAGCAAAAATGGCTAGCACCACACGACACCATATCACAGACGACAAAATGAATGACTTACCACCCTCAACAACATCTACACAACATCACCCCGAATCACCTCTCATACAAACACTCAAAGCAGAAATGCAGTCACATCTAGCTCGATGGTCAGGCACCGACCCTACAACAAGAAATCCCATCCCTCGTTTAATCTTCAAACAGAGCACACAAATAATCCTCAACACAATAAACAAGCACATAATACCACAGTACATAACAGACTTAAGCACGATCGAAGACATTCACACAATAATATATGCAGCAGCGATCACCACTATAACACAAAATAATCAAAAACTCCCGCAACGACAAAGAGACCCCAACAGCAGAAAACCTAAATTTAAATGGCAAATAAGAATAGAAAACAAAATCAACAACATCAGAAGAGATCTGGGATACCTTACCCAGTTTATGAACGGGAACGCATCCAAACGTGTCACACAGGGTGTAGACAAGATCAAATCTTAATCTCTCAACCGAACACTGCCAGAAATCGTTGATACTTTGAAACAAAAACTATCCGTATATGCTGCAAGACTCCGTAGATACAAAGAATTAAACGAGAGGAAAGACACCAACAACCTCTTTCGAAGAAGCGAAAAACAGTTCTACCGAAAAGCTATGTACAACGAGCAGACAGTAGTAACTGAACCACCAAATAAACAAGAACTCGCAGATTATTGGAAAACTGTCTGGTCAGAACCCAAACTACATAATAATAACACCCCCTGGATCAAAGCACTGTAAATAAGAGATCGCAGGGAAGAGGTTTAGACAACCAGAATTTGACGGGTTTAACAATATCATTCAAAACAGACATATAATCCCGCTAAATTGTGGTTGCTATAAATATCTTCTTTGCGCTCTTTTGTTTACATTGATTTAAAAATGGTGGTCGTACCTACGCAAATACTATGATAGTGTGAAATTCTTTAACCTGAACGATACAAAATCCAAAAAGAAATAGGGTTAAGAAAATATTTTACTGCGTAAATATAGCGATTTTGCAACCGTTATTTTGGTAGGCCACTGTCTTTAGCTTTATTTGAAGCATGCGCCCACGGTTTGGAGCTTGCGCAGTAGTAAAGGGAATAAATTAAATGTAAGGGCTCAGCAGTTATCGTTATTTGAGGCATGCGCTCACAATTTGGCACTTGCGCAGTATTGAAACAAAATAAGAGAAACCTTTATTAAGGATAACGATTTCCCTTATTTAGAAACTTAAGAGAGGTTATTTGAAGTTCGTTATTTTTTATCGCTATTATAATAGGGTCTGTTTTTTTCTACTTATGTATATAAACCACTAACAAAATACAGTAAAATTGAAATGATAATCTTTTATTGCAAATAACACTGACGTTAAGTTAATTAGTGTTCAGATTATGTTGAGATTTTGCAATCTTTGTCATGTGTAGTGCTAATTTCAAATGAAATTTTATTTATCGCACATTCGTATTTTCTTGGAAATATTGAAGGAAGTGATAGAAACCTGCTAGATATAACTTTAATTTAGAAACTTGTGTTGACCCATCTACGAGGCTGGTTTGAAAAGTCCGTGCAAAGTCCGAGAGATGGCACCATCGGCGCGTATCGAGGTCACGTTTAGTTAGTAGCATCTCTTGAATGAACGCACACCAAGTTTCAGCCATATTGGTCTATTTCTTTGTGTTTGGCATTCGTGTGAATCAAGGAAGTCGAGTGATTTTTAAAAAAATGGACGAAAAAGAATTTCGTGTGGTGATTAAACATTACTTTATGAAAGGCAAAACGCCCCAGGAGACTAAAGAGAAGCTTGATAAACATTATGGTGACTCTGCACCTTCGATTAGAACAGTTTATAAGTGGTTTCAAAATTTTCGGACTGGCCATATGGGCACAAGTGACGCTGAACGTTCTGGACGGCCTGTGGAGGTTACGACTCCAGAAATCATTGATCAAATCCATGATATGGTGATGGATGACAGAAGAGTTAAGGTGCGTGAGATTGCTAGTGTTGTGGGCATCTCGACTGAACGGGTACATAATATTTTGCATAAACATTTGGACATGAGAAAGCTATCCGCAAGATGGGTGCCGCGATTGCTCACGCTTGACCAAAAACGGAATCGTGTGAAGTGTTGCAAGGATGGTTTGCAGCTGTTTCAGAATAATCCGGAGGACTTTAAGCGTCGTTTCGTCACTGTGGATGAAACATGGATACATTACTATACTCCTGAGACCAAACAACAATCTAAACAATGGGTTACCAAGGGGAATCTGCACCAAAAAAGGCGAAGAGCGTTCCTTCGGCCGGAAAGGTTATGGCGACTGTCTTTTGGGATTCGCAAGGGATAAGTCCTTTTCCATCACGACAACGCACCAGCACACATCTCAGCAGTTGTGGTCGCAAAATTAATGGAAATAGGATTCCAACTCGTTTCACATCCCCTCTATTCTCCAGACTTGGCTCCCTCGGACTACTATTTGTTCCCCAATTTGAAGAAATGGCTGGCGGGACAAAGATTTTATTCAAACGAGGAGGTGATTGCAGACACTAATGGATATTTTGCAGACTTGGACAAATCCTATTATTCGGAAGGGATCAACAAACTAGAATATCGTTGGACGAAGTGTATAAGCCTAAAAGGAGAAAAATAAAAAAGGTTTACCCCAAACACATAAGTAGTTTTTATTTTTGCACGGACTTTTCAAACCAGCCTCGTAATACTAATAACCGGTGTGCTTAACCATGAAACGTATGAAAAAAAATTCCATAAATTTGTAGAAGATGATTAGTAATCTAATCTTGCAAGTATGCGTATGCTTGAGATAACGATAAGGACAAAAGCTTGTGAAAAATAAGCGGTGCAAAATCTCCCTAATGAGTGACCTAAACTGGTATAACTGGCGTCTCTAGATCTGCCCTATTCTATTAGTGATTACCATTTTTAGGGAGATAAAAGAATTTTAATTATGACCATATGTGGCATTTTAGTTCCTTCCAGCAAGGTCGCATTGACTGGAGCATTTATAATTAACTTACATTGAATTTTATTTAAAATAATTACACAGGCCAACGATGAAAAAACTTTTTTAATAATTTTATCTGATTCGTATGTTTTTTGGTGTGCTGAGTCCGAAAATAATAATAAATAACCGGTCAAGTGCAAGTTGAACTTGCGCAATTAGGGTTCCGTACGTTGATTGCTTTTAAAATAAAAAATTTTGTTACAGAGGTATAAAATGATCAGTGACTTCACAAAACATACCCCAAATGAGTTTTCAACAAAGTTTGTTTCCAATCTTTACTGAAATCTGATGACTTTGATTTTTTTTTTTTATACCGGATAAATTATTAAAGGTAATGCACTCGTGATAATTTTCGTTCAATCTACACCCCGTGGAGAATATGCCAGAGTTTTTTCAAAATTCTTTGATAAGTACTTTTCGAGATAAGGCGGGGGGACAGCGATTTTTCGCGATTTTTTAAAAATAATACAAAGAAAAGTGCGCGCAAATATTACAATATATATATATATATATATATATATATATATATATATATATATATATATATATATATATATATATATATATATATAGTAATACCCCGCTTTACGCGAGGGATACGTTCCGAAAAAAATCGCGTTAACTGAAATTCGCGTATATCGAGGTTTATGATTAAACATAGTCAAAATTTAATACAAAAAAATACAAATCATTTTAATCAATCACTTTAATTCTAAGAACACTTTATGCAATACATACTCTTATTTTTTACGGAAAAATACATCTATTGTCTTTTGGGTAACGTTTTGTTTACGTTCTTGTAAAATACGTTCATAACACCCAACACTGTTTTTAATTGTTTGACACACGGTCAAGACACGGTCATCATTATTGTCTATACTCTGCAATATGTCCAAACCTGAATAAATTTTTGAAAGTGCATTTTGTATTTCCCCTGAAGATAAAACTTTCTCTTCTACTTGTTCTTCCTCATCGTAGATAGGATTATTCTGTAACTCGATCAGATCTTCATTGCTAATAGGATCGTCGTGCGTTGCTACAAGTTCTACGAGATCTTCTACCGTGACATCTTCAAGTTCAGACCCCTCAATCATTGCAGCAATGTCTTCAAGCACTTGTCTCTGCATCTGGACAATTCTTCTAGGTGCTTCCACTACATCTGGCCAAAGATTACGCCACACCCCATTCATACAACTCATTTTAACTTCCTTCCAAGCCTCTTCTATGTTGTGAATAGACTTCATAATGTTGTATGACTTCCACCACTCTCGCATAGACTGTCTTCCTTCCCCGTCAGTTTCATGAATTAGTTGGCTAAAAGTGCGGCGATGGTAATAAGCTTTGAAGTTTGCTATTGCGCCCTGGTCCATAGGTTGTAATATTGACGTAGTGTTTGGTGGAAGGAACTTTACGTACACTTTTAAGTCTCTGGGCGTATCAAGTGAGGTTGGATGTCCTGGGGCATTGTCTAAGAGTAATATAACTTTAGGTTCAAGCCCATTTCTGTCACAGTATGATTTGACTGATGGGCAAAAACTATTAGAATACCATTCTTGAAAAATTTCCCGTGTAACCCACGCCTTTCTGTTTGATCGCCACACAACTGGTAGACTTGTCTTGTCTGTGCCTCGCATTGCACGGGGTGTTTCTGAATGGTACACTAGTAAAGGTTTCAGTTTGAAATCACCAGTGGCATTACCACCCAGCAGAAGTGTTAGTCGATCTTTCGCAGCTTTGAAACCACTGGCTTGACGTTCTTCCTTAGAAATGAATGTTCGAGATGGCATTTTTTTCCAGTAAAGTGCGGTCTCATCAACATTGAAGATGAGACAAGCAGGAATTTTCTCTCGTCTAACGAAGTCTTGAAACTTGTCTGGAAACTCAGCTGCAGCTTGAATGTCCGCGCTGGCCGCCTCGCCTGTTATGTGGATATTGTGAAGATTAGAACGCTGCTTGAACCGATGGAACCAGCCTCTGCTGGCAGCAAAAGTCGGAGTGGCACTCCCTTCTCCTTCTTTTGTTTTCAGCATCTCATACAAAGATTTTGCTTTTGTGCATATGAGATCTTGACTTAGTGGTGTGTTCTTCTTATTCAAATCTTCGATTCAGACTGACAGTAATTTCTCCATTCTTTCTAAGATAGATGATCTCGAACGAGAAAGTTTTGTTGCACTTATAGGTGTTGAACCTTCGCTGGAGATTTTAATTTTTTCCCGATTTTTATAAATCGTTCTCACAGTCGATTCTGAGAGTCCAAAATCTCTCCCAACAATTGTTGCTTTGCCTCCATTTTCCATTCTTCTTAACACTTTCATCTTCAATTCCAAAGTGACGCTTTTACGCTCTTTTTTCTTTACAGGCGGCATTTTTAACGTAGGGTTAAATTATGTATGTATGTATCTCCAATAAATATTTAAACAAAACTGCCAGCCGACCGAACTAACATTACGGAACAAATGAACACACGAAACGAACGAGGAAATCCCCATAGAACAAAGTCGAAGGACAGGGAATTCCCAATTCTTCAAAGAGAATATTCAGAGAAAGCGGGGATCCCCCCGCGACCATAGAGAAGTTAATGACTACATGAGCGCGAAATTTGAAATTCGCGTTATAGTGAAACCGCGCGTAACGGGGGTCGCGCTAAGCGGGGTATTACTGTGTGTATATATATATATATATATATATATATATATATATATATATATATATATATATATATTTATTTATTTATTTATTTATTTATTTTATTCGTGTTTTCACAAGCTTTCATTTGACACCACACTCGATGACCTAGTAAATTTTTTTTTTTTCACTTCCGATTTCACCCCCCAAAAAACTAACCCCTTAAGTCAAAATTTAACTCTCAAAACTACATGGCTCTGATGAGGCCATCAATTCCTATATTATTACCAAATTTCAACTTTCTATGTCAAATAGTTTTGGAGAAAATCGGGTGTGACAGACAGACAGACACCGAAGTCATCTTATAAGTCCGTACGGAACACTAAAAAGTCGTATCACCCACCAATTTTTCACATTTTAATATTCAAAATTTGAAAAGTTTATTTTTTATCATTCGAAAGTTATTAGTTTGGCAATAAAATTAGAATTTTATAAGGTTTTTCAGTAAAATCAAATGTTATTAGGTTGGCAGTTCCGATAAATGTCACAGTTGTTTGTTTTCTTCCAGTTAATATAACCTCGCATTGCAGTGTTTAACCCATGTGGTTTAATTCACACTCAGAGTATGGCTAATCGTGGTTGTAAAAACTCTCCCAACACTTTTTGTTATATGTGTGGTGAGTTTGTAGTTAAAATATATCAAAGAAACATTACTGACTTTGTAAAAAAAAGTATACTTTGCATATTTTGGTGTAGAAATCGGTAATCAAGAAAAATGATGGGTTCCTCACAGAGTATGTTATGTTTGTGTCAAGGATCTTAGGAAATGGTATAAGAAAGAAGAGAAAGCTTTTAGATTTGCAGTACTCATCCATGGTATGAAGAGAGCAAGAAAATCATTCAAATGATTGTTATTTTTGCAGCGTTGATGTTTCTGGATATAACTTCAAAAATAAGAAACAAATTGTCTACCCAAACTTTACTTCAGCTAATCGGCTGGTAGGACATGGTCCGGGACTTCCTGTCCCTGAGCCACCTCAATCTATTGATGACTTTTTACAGTCCAGTCCCGAATTTAATGAAAGTCGACCGGATGATAATGGGTTTCAATGTTCTCTAGAAAATTTACAACCACAGTTGTTTACACACGCTGAGTTAAATGATTTATTGAGAGATTTGGGTTTGACTAAGGAAAAAGCAGAATTGCTTGGTTCTAGGCTCAAAGAAAAACATTTATTGAAATCTGGAACATCTATTTACCATTATAGAACAAGAGATCAAAATTGTAGCCCAATCAAATAAAAGTACGGTTTAAGTTTTTATTTTTTATGTATCAAATTTTTCCTATTTTGAAATTTAATCGATGTCATATTGTGAGAGAACTGTGGGTGATACAAAAAAACTGATACCAGATACGGTTTCAGCACCCGAAAATACATAACACTTAGATGTATTGGTTTAAAAAGTTTTTACAAATATTTTTTTTGTTGGCCTGTTTTTATCTTTGTTTTAGATTTTATGAAATTGTTAAATTTTTAGTTTTTTCTATTCAAAAACATATTTTGATGTCTTTCTTTGTACTTCCTTACTTCTATTGTTCTGGTATTAAGGTTGAATTGAACTGTGAAATTAACCGACTAGTACTATTCTTTTTAACTCAAAGGAGCACTTAAGAATGAATCACTTTAAGTGGACTTGTTCCTTAATACTGTCCTGAAAGGATTTAAATAATTATAGCAGTATATTGTTTTAAAGATAAATATTAGTAGCTTAGTAATTTTCTCCGTGAAAGTAAAAATAAATTTGTTAATTTCAGTTGTAAAAATATCAAAATACAGAGAAAATCTATGACTCTAAATTCAAAGTAATATGTATAGGTGTTGTTTTAAAATTAGAAACCTTACACTGATTTTTTTAACTCGCATAAAACAATGGAAAATGTTTTCAATGTACAAATATTTGAATGCGTAGAGCGATAAGGATGAAATGACATCTTAGGGTATGAAAGAGTAAACAGTATGAAATTTGAAAAAAAGGTAAATGTATTTTAATTGCTAAACACTATTAGCTATTCTCTCTATCCTCTAAAAATTTAATGATGATGTTGACAGATATCACTCATCTAGTTTCCAACAAATGTCTGTCGCGGTCAAGTGCGGTGAAGGTATCAGGATGTACGAATCCATTGGATGTTATCTTTTCCCTTGAAATTTGTAAATAAAACATTTAAAGGATTTAGAAAGATCGTGCGAAATTTAAATACATAAAATATTATTTATGTACAACAGTTCTTACCAAAGACTTTATTTTTGCAGTCGAAGCACGTTTTGCTAACCATGTTGGCATCATCAAAAACGATGATTGATTGATGCTAACATAACTAACGAAACGCACCTTGAGTGTATAATATAATTTATAAATGATTTATATATATATATATATATATATATATATATATATATATATATATATATATATATATATATATATATTCTTTAAATCATAGGTCGTTTATTTTTAAAATCAAAGATCGTATATACAGTCTGTCAAGCAAGAACGTGCCCGCGATAATTCAGTTTTGGTAGATGCGATTCAACAAAAAATCGGTAGAGGGAACCTTTGTTTATGACGCATTTTAGTAAAAGTATCAGTCGATTCCGAATTTTCGACGAAATCACGTAAAACCCAAGATGAATCTCTTGTTTGCTCGTCAGTTCGAGGCAATCTTTCTGTGTTCCCATCTAAAGAGGCCTAAAATAACACATTCCACAGCCGCTAAATATATTAAGAAGTCGGTATCGTTTGTGAAAAAGTAGGTAAATCGTTTTAAACGAGACGAAAAATGTCGATGAGTTGCGAAAACGTGGCTCGTTAGGCAAAGTCACTCCGAAAGTCAAAAAGGGAATCGTGTTTTTGTTTTCACGGGACCCGAAATTGACGCTGCGTCAAAGAGTGACAAAATTAAGAAAATCAGGTTTGAATGTGACCATTCGACAACATCTTCGTGCTTATGATGTCAAATTCCGAAGCACGTTGAAGAAACCTTTGCCGAGCGAAAGTCACGTCGCGAAGCGGCTCGCTTGAGCCCACGATAAGATAGTAAAGTGACCCTTACAATCGCCGGACGTCAACCCTATTGGAAACATTTGGCCCCTTTTAAAGAGAAAGCTCAGAGGAAAGACTCTGAGGACTTTAACTAAGTTGTCTCGCGAGATTCGAAAAATTTGGAGATCATTCCGAAGTATGCAGAGAATCTCGTCGATAGCTTGTCTCGAAGATGTCAGGCATTTATTGACACAGGAGGTGATTGGACAACTTACTAAGGTAATTGGGCCGTTGTTAGCACACCAAAGAATACATTGATGGTAAAAATGTTCTCGAAACATATTTTTTCAAGAATACGAGCAGTCACGTTCTTACTTGACTGACAGTACATTAAAATTTTTAAAATTTATGAATGTGTACTTTGGAGAAAGCACCCGTGAGCAGTTTTTAACTTTCCAAATTGCTTGGGCTGAATAGGTTTATCCGCAGTGATGCCTGTTTGTTGGCGATAACTCCTGAACGACATAAGATATCAACTTCAAATTGGGTACACATATAATATACGAAGTGGGGAAAAATCTATAGTTTTTAAGCGATTTCACTTAAGAGGACGGAGATAGTAGCGATGGCGATTGATAAATTTTATACGGTTCCAATAGTACTTTAGACAGTCCTTGGAGACTACATTACAAATGTCAGTTGTTTATTGGCAATTATATTATTATGGTAAAGAATATTGCAAGTAAAATTACTAGCTAGTAACTCATTTTAAAAACCTATTATAGAAAATTTATGTAACTAAAAAAAATCTATAATTATTTTATTGATCATGTGTTCTTACAAAAATGACAAGTCGGAATAAATAAATAAATAATTTATTAACGGACTAGCCATTTACAGATAAAGGAAATAAAAAGAAAAACATAACATTTACATAGTACTAAAAACATAATAAGAGTTTCCTCATCCGAAGCACCATCACAAAACCTGTCTAGTTTTATCACTAAATAAATCTATATTGGTGACTCTACTAATAGCATTAGCCGATCTAGTCAATGCTGATGATAAACCGTAATTTGTTCGGTGAAATGGTAAATGAAACAAAATTTGTTATACGTAGTGATCTTTGAGGAGTATTAATTCCAATCCTCTCCGGAAGTTCTGAGCAGTCAATTGCAGAATTTAAAACTTTATGTAGTGTGCAAATATCGGTTATCCTTCTCCTGTCTTCAAGGCTAGGTAAATTTAACAAATTCATTATTTCCTCATATACAATATTTTCCACTGTTATTCCCATTTTATTACCCTATGAATCTCAGGAACTTTTTTTGCACCCGCTCTATTAAATCTACATATGTCTTGTAGCATGGTGACCATACTGTCAAGCATACTGTAGTACTGATCTGACAAAATGAACAATATAAAACCTTAAAACACTTAATATCGGTAATATCAGACAATGATCTTTTAATAAAACCTAACATTTTCATAGCCTTATTTGTCATAAATTCAATGTGAAAATTAAAATTTACATTTATATCGAAATACACCCCAAGATCCTTCATAACATCACTCCTCTTCAGAATACCCTTATCGATCTTATAATTAAACATTAAAAAATTCTTCTTTCTATAAAATTGCGTAACTTGACATTTCTCTATATTAAGAATCATATTATTTAATTGACACCAATCCTTTAAACTTTCCAAATCTTGTTGCAATTTATAACAATCTTCCATTGAGTCCACTATTCTATATATCTTTAAATCATCTGCATATAACAAAAATTTTGAATGTTTTAGAAAGTCTGAAATATCATTTACAAATATGTTAAAAAGGAGTGGGGATAGGTGAGAACCCTGTGGAACACCAGATGTGACTATGAGTTCATCTGAAAAAAAACCCGTAATCTTTACAATCTGCTTACGATCAGAAAGATAACTTCTGAACCATCTCAATAAGCTACCGAAAATGCCCGAACGCTCAAGTTTATAAATTGGTAGATTATGGTTAACTTTATCAAATGCTTTTGAGAAATCTGTGTAGATTACATCTACTTGTTTTGTGGTTTCCAAAGCGTTCCTAAGCTCATTTTCGTAGACTAGTAAATTGGTAACAGTGGAACGCCCTCGTATAAACCCATGTTGACAATCGCTTAATATATGTTGGAAATGGGGCTTTACCTTTGAGTCAACAACTGATTCAAACACCTTCGCTATTATAGATGTTTTGGAGACAGCCCTATAATTCTTTACTTAGGATTTGCCTCCGCTTTTATGAATTGGAGTCACATATGCATCAGGAAATTCCCCCTCTAAAATAGACTTATTAAAAATAAAACTTAAAATGATGGATACAATATAACAACTTTTCAAAAATATTATTGGTATCATATCTGGACCTATTGATAAACTGTCACTTGTTTTATGGATGGCGTTATATATATCTATTTGGCTAATATTGCAACTACTTATATCTACATCTTGCGAAACCTTAACATAATATGTATCACATTTTTTATTGCAATGAACAGAAGAGAAATAATTCGAAAAATAATTTCATTACCATGTATAGATGATTCAGAATTATAATACATAAACATTTGATATTTTAAAACTCTTATTCTTTGAATGAATATATCTCCAAAAATTTTTACTATTGCTGGTAATTGATTCTGGTATATTGCTGATGTAATTCTTATAATATAACTCCGATAAAGCTTTACATTGTTTCCTAAATTCAGAGAAAATAATATAATCATTTGATGACTATTTTCTTTTTAAAAATCAATTCTTTCAGTGTATCATTAGACCAAGATGAAGAGAATTTTGGTTTCCTGGACCTTTTTTTAGGTATAAATAAATTAAATACAGTATAAATTACATCATAAATGGTATTTACAGATTCCTTTACAGTGTTTGAATTGACCATAATGAAAGGTTTCTAGATTTCTCGTTAGGTTTATTAAACAATATTGAGAAGTATTATTTTTCTGATTATTATGCAACTACAACAAAGACATTTTAAAAACTGAACATACTACGGTCACTAATGTTTCGTTAGTCGACAACTAATGCTTAATACCTACTTATATAGCCCCATCGTTGAACAAATTCACGGAATTATTTAGGAATATTTTCAGTCTTGTTTTATAGGAATAGTAAACGACAAAAGTACTCTGGATTTTCATATCGAAAACACTATATCTAAATATTTTTTGTAAAATGAAATATAACGATATAAGTATGTTGGGAATGTGGAATTTTTGGCACAATGACTCTACTCGGTATATATCACCACTACACCGAACACTTTATTTTTGCACTCGACGCGCGTCTCGCTAACCATGTTAGCTTCATCAGGAGCTATGATTGATTAAAGCTAAACTACCAATCTACCTATTTATATTTAGCCTAACACCTAAATTACTTAGGCGGAACTAATGGCGTAGGCGAAGCCTATCAGTTCCGGTCGAGTAACTGTCTTTATTTAAACTACTTTTACATTTTATAATTTCCATACTTTTGTATGCGTTCAACAATCTCCTATCAGATACATTTTTAATTAATCTTAGATTATCTAATGTTACAGTATGATCAGCTTCAAGGGCATGTTCGGCGATGCTAGACTTTTCTGTTCTACTGTTTTAAATGTGCTAAATGTTCTTTGAATCATGTTTTGATTGACCTTTTAGTTTGCCCAACATACTTTTTGTCGCAATCATTACAACTAATTTCATAAATTCGACCTTTTTCACAATTAGGAATCTTGTCTTTGGGGTTTCCTAAGATATTCCTCAATTTGTCTGATGACTTATAGACTAAGGTAAGGTCTACCTTATTAAATACCTTATCGAGTCCCCTGCTATATTTCGGATTATATGGTTTTTAATAAGATAGGCTTCACCTTAGTCTTTAAGTTATCAGCCAGTTTGAGGAATATCTTAGGAAATTCCGAAGACAAGATTCCTAATTGTGAGAAAAGTGGAATTTATGAAATTAGGTATAATGATTGCAACAAAAAGTATGTTGGCAAACTAAGAGGTCAAGTAAAAACATGATTCAGAAAAATATTTAGCACATTTCAAATACGTCATGTGGTCGAACGCGGCTGTGTGCATTCCGAGAATTTGGACTTTGGATTGACTGTCCGGTAGAAAGGGCTATACCCAATAATCCGTAACAGTTACCTGAGGAGGTCCTTTGTTAGTGTATAAATCGTTTGAAAGTGAAAGAAATATTCGAGAGATCTGAGGAGAGCACAAAGTGGACTACTTGCTTTCTCCCAAATATCAAGTTCCTCTCTACGCCGGTCAAAGGTCAGATGTGCTCAGACGGCACGAAGAAATCATTTGGACAAATACTCTCAGATAGGGAACCCATAACTCTCAGCAGACTAGAATAACCTCATTTTATGTTTTGTCCCCCCGAACCGAACTTCGAATATACTTTTTAAATTTTATAATTAAACCTATAAAGATTACAATAATTAATGTTTATTTTTTTCGCAAAAATTTTCTAATTTGAGGTTATGTTTTATCTATTACTCTCCCCCTCTCCAAGACCAGGTTAAGTTTTATTCATCAACTCACTCCCACTACCCGGTGAGAAGCAGTAGCAATCACTGGTAGCCTGATATGATGGATAAAACAAATAAAACAGTTAGTTTAAAAACAAATAAAACAGTTAGTTTAAAAACAATTTAGAAACGAAATTGATGCGATCACTGAATAGAAAAATTTTACCTTACGTAACATAGGAATATTATTTCAAAATATGATTATAGCCGTTTGCATTGATTTTTGACTGCATATCGGTAAACTAATCTTGTTTATTTTAATACATAGAAGTTGATCAGAACTTATTTTTTATATTTTTAGGTCACGGAAATTCTCACAGAGACGCTGCGAGTATTCAGGCAACACACCCCATACCGGCTGCTTGTGGGCTTTATTATTTTGAAGTAAAGATTGTAAGCAAGGGCCGAGATGGATATATGGGCATAGGATTGTCTGCGCAGGGAGTTAATCTTAACAGATTGCCAGGTATGTTTTATAGACTATAAAATCGAAATAAAAAGTTATAATCAAAAGTACCAAAAATTGCCGTTGGTACTGATCGGCGTCAATTCATATTTTTTTGTTTTAAAATTAACAATTTTTCTTGTTGTGTTAACAACGCTTACCTTAGTAATTTGCCCAATCGCCTTCTCCATTAATAATCGCTTGCCATCTTCGAGGCATGCTGTCGACTAATGATCTCCAAATTTTTCGAATCTCGTGAGACAACTGAGTCAAAGTCCTCAGAGCCTTTCCTCTGAGGTTTCTCTTTACAAGGGACCAAACGTTTTCAATAGGCTTGGCATCCGGAAGTTGGCCGGGCCACTCTAGTAGATTACTGTGAACCCCAAGCGAGTCGCTTCATGACATAATTTTGGCCCAGGGTTTCTTCAACGTGCTTGGGAATTTGACATCATGAGCACGAAGATGTTGAATGGTCTCATGGGACGTATTCAAACCCGATTTTCTTAATTTTGCCGCTTCTTGACGCAGCGTCAATTTCAGGTCCCGTGAAAACAAAGACACGATTCGTTTTTCGACTTTCGGAGTGACTTTGCTTACCGAGCCACGTTTTGTCAAGTCATCGACATTTTTCGTCTCATTAAAATGACTTACCCACTTCTTCACAAACGACACGGACTTTTAAATATATATAGCGGCCGCAGAATGTGTCATTTTAGGCTTCTTTGGCTGGGAATAAAGAAAGACTGCCCGAACCGACGCGCAAACAACTAACTCATTTTGGATTTTACGTGATTTCGAGGAAAGTTCGGAATCGAATGATACTTTTACTAAAATGCGTCGTAGACAAAGGTTCCAATTTTTTGTTGAATCGCTAGAATCCAATCTACCAAAAATAAATTATCGCGGACACGTCTTACGTGATAGACTGTACTTGTAAATTTTTTGTTGAAAAATATAATGCAAACAAAAATCGTAAAATTAAATTTAAAAAAAAAAATAGTAAATTAATAATTTTGACTAGTGTCCCTTTATTACGCGTACAGGGTTATAAACGGACCACTAGAGAATTAACCCTGCATGAAAAGTAAAATCCAGGTACTTTGTCAAATATACTACGTATTTGAATTTAAAATGAATTTTAAAAATGTTACGTGTTTTATTAAAAATTTCATTATAATGAAAATTATCTTTCCGATAACAGGGTCAGAAATTCAAAATGCAATGCGTTGACAATGTAGAGCTATATAATTTCAATATAGGCTCCGCTCTAAAACTAAGTTTTTTTCTTCTGAACTACTTACACTATAGTTTAATACTTTTTTTAAGAAAGTCCAAAGGTATAACATATTTGACGTTTTCCTGCTATATACTGTTGCAGTCAAAATACTCTCAACGTTAAACTTCATTGAAAATTTACAAACGTGCGCTCTGTGGCCACCCTATACCATTATTTTGACCCTAGCAGTACAGAACATCAACCATGCTTTACTTATTGCAGGATGGGACAAACAGTCCTATGGTTACCATGGAGACGATGGTCATTCTTTCTGCTCTTCTGGAACTGGTCAACCTTATGGGCCTACTTTCACTACTGGTGACGTCATTGGTTGCGGAGTCAATCTTATTGACAACACCTGTTTTTATACCAAGAATGGTCACCATTTGGGTACTGCCTTTCATGACTTACCTGTAAGTTTTTTTTGTAATGTATGTATCAACCTCTCTCCAAGGTAAGTAATGTAAATACTTGTGGTGCTATTTCTGTTTCCACCAACGAAACTCGTCAAATTTCAATAGTCTGCTGACTGTCAGTCCAGCAAGCATTCTTGCGTGTGACGTTAATGCTGTCATAGACCATCATAACATAATCTGCTAATCTAAGGTAAATTTATAGCCTCGCGCTTTTTTAAGAGTAATTTTATTAAGGCTGTGTGTTTTTGTAACGTTGAACATATCGTTATTTTTTTTTTCAACTGGAAATTTTGTTGTTTTAAATTTGATCCTAAATTTTGCCTGGAATTATTTTCTTGATCAATTTTGTGTTGTACAACCTTTGTTAATCTATCTATGGTACAAATTTTCCACTATTTTCCTGAATATTTGATTGGCAGTGTGATTAATAAAATTATTTATCTTAATAATCACATCACCATCGAAAATTAACAACATGAACAAGACGGTGAAATATAGGAAATAGTGGAGATTTTAGTGATATTTAACGGCAAGTGATTCTTATACATAGAAGGTCAAATAGCTATTAGTATCCCCTAAGTGTGATACCGATATTTTAGTAGTAAATATTTTTTCAAAACAGTTAGTAATTAAAAAAAAAAAAATCTGAATTTTTGATCCTAGACGTGATGGAACGGATGAATGTGCAAATAGTTTACATTTGTTTTAATAAAACAGCGGTACTTACTTTACGACAACGGGCCGTGTTCGAACGTTTGACGGTAAGTAATTACAAAGGCCTCTCTGTAATCCTCAAAACATTATTTTTATGTTCAAGGCGTATTTGTTTGGTGTCCTCTTTTTATGATAGTCTGTTTGGCAGAGCCGAGATTTTCATCTTACTTTCGAATACTCGTTACGTGTGCCATATTTGCAATTGCAAAGTGTATATTTTGAACGATGTGACAAACTACTCCCGACTAAGCATCAAGACATGAACGCCTTCAATAAAGTTTTAGATCAATTCGGTCGGTAGCTCCGTACATTCCTATTTTTCCTTTATGTTGGAGGTGGATTTAAAATTAGTGACTCGTCGTTATTCATTATATATTTTATAGTATTCGACGCACGTAACAAATAATCAGAAGTAAGATGAAAATCTCAACCCCAATGATTCACCAAACAGTTTAAAGCCGACAAGATTTTTACATCTGTTTATATTAACGGATGGTAAAAAACGGTGGGACCTGTGTTGTATACATGTTTTGACTAAAATTTTTGTATACAGAGGGTATAGTATTTTTTACGATCTAAGAAAGTGGCTTAGCTACCTATACCCATTCAAAATTCAACAAGATTCGAAAGTGATTAATTTATGGCTGTTTAAAGACGAGGCATCGTGCAGGGCCGCACTATACCTGATTGTATAATTGTTGGGTTTAAAATTTTATTGTGATAAGACAGTTGAATTTTAATGTTTTATGTACTGAATAATACACAATATAGTAATTATACAAATATATTAAAACAGTGTACAGTGTGCTCGCGTACATTTGTTACAATTTTAGTTATTAATGAATATCTAGTTCAATTTCGCTATCGCTACTATCTTGCAAATCAATAAGTTTTTTTACAGGTTCTAAACTATCTATATTTATGTATATACCTCTACATGAGTTTTCAATTTTTTTGACATGTTGAATACAGTTTCTCCAGTTTTCAACGGTTCCATTTTTGACTTCTGTCTTTATCAACTCTCACACTACTGTTTAAAGTGGGTGTATTATTGTGAGCACGTATATTAGACTTTATATTATTCCATATCAATTCGATCGCATTAAAGATACAATAATATGGTGGAAGCCGAATTATTTCGTGTCCTGCTTCCTTTGCAATTTTATCACAAACATATTCCTTTGAAAAATTGTAACTTTTTAAAACTTCTAACAATTGTTTTAATTGTATAACTTTCATGGAAATATATGTCACGTTCGCACAAAAAGGCTTGTATTTTCCTTTTTCTACTGGTGGAACTTGGTACCTTATTCATTTGGCGACTGATAGGATGCATTATCCATCACAATACAGCTATTCGGTGGTATCTTCGGCATTAATTTGTTTTGAAGCCAATCTTTAAAAACTTCAGCGATTGTATCACAATGATAATCCAAGCTGAAATCTGAAATATTCTTGGCTGCTAGAAATAGACATTCTGGTATCCAGCCTTCTTCTGACCCCTCATGTAAAATAGTTATTCTTTTACCTTTGTTTGATGAAGCTTTGGTGTGGCAATTTTTTGGATCTGTCAATCCATCCTTTTCTAGGTGTATCGTGGGTGTCATACCAAGTCTCATCTAGGTAGATTATCGTTCGATTTTCCGATCTAGCTGTATTTATTTTTTCAAGATATTGTAAGCGCCGTGATTCCATTGCCTTTTGTCTATTTTTTTGAACAAAAACTCCAACGACGTAATAAAGTTGTAGTGGAACATTTTATGTCACAACTATCCTCGGACAGTCTCCGTGAACGTGACAATAACTTAGGAACTTTTTGTTGTGCATACATTTCATAAATTTTACAGTGGATTTAGTCTGCTTGACAGAAATCAATACATTTCGACACATCTTTGTCTTTTCGTGTTTTCTTAGGCGCTATCGAATTATTGACAATTTTTTCAAACTGTACTTTTAGGGATGCTTGTTAAAGCTGATGTCTCCATCAGTACTTTTCGTGGTCTCGCTCCACTAACTTTAAATAAACACTTTTAACTATCAGTTTTGCCTCAACGGACAAACATTTGCGGCTTCTGATGGAAAGGGCTTCGGACATTTTAAGACACTATTGAACATAATACACACTATTTCAGAATAATACCGCAGATAAAATGAAGAAGATTCTTTATATTTATAAACACGAAGTAGCCAATAAAATGTTAGATTGAAAGGGAGGTATATATATATCAATTAGAACCCTGTTACGACCAGGTACGTGCGAAGATCCTTACGGTCGTTTAAGGTTTTTATTGCCTCAATTTGCCAAATCACTTTCTTAGATCTTGAAAAATACTATAACTCAGAAAGAAGATATGACATGACGAATGATTCTTCAACAAACCATAATTAGTGCTCCGTACGGAGGACATCAGATTCATTACTCACCTATATTGGGATCAGGTGGCGACAATACGAGTAAATAGCAGAAAGACTGAGGAAATAGGAATAAAAAGAGGTGTTCGTCAGGGATGTGTTCTTTTCCCGCTCCTGTTTAATCTATACTATGAGCACATATTCCAGAAGGCCTTAGAGAATGCCACAGATGGTATCAAAGTTAATGGCAAAATCATTAACAACCTAAAAGGTACGCTGATGACACCGTTATTATAACAGATACAGCGGATGGACTTCAGCGTCTTATGAACAAGATATCTAGGGAAGGCGATGTTTTAGGCATGAAAGTAAACGTTAATAAAATGAAAGTAATGGTCATTTCAAGAACACCCCGGGTTGCAAACAGATATTCGTGTTTACGATCAATTGATAGAAGTAAACAAATTTAAATACCTAGGGTATTAGGTAACTAATGATTTGAATCCTGAAGTTGAGGTACGAGTTCGCAAATGGCTAGAATGGCTTTTCTCAAAATAAGACACCTCGTCACAGACCCAACCCTTTCTTTGGATACTCGTTATCGTTTTGTAAAGGTATATATATATATATATATATATATATATATATATATATATATATATATCCAGTGTTTTTATATTGAGTTGAGGCCTGGACCTTGGGAGTATGATCAATGAATCGTTTGGAATCCGTCGAATTATGGGTCATGCGCAGAATATTGAAGATCTCTTGGACAGAGCGTGTTATTAATGAAGATGTACAGAAAGAAAACTATTGTCATTTATTAAAAGACAAAAACTCGTTACTTGGGATATATTTATAGGGGTCCACGTTACTCTCTGAAAGACGGAACACTTATAAGATCACTTCGGTGTCTGTTTGTCTGTCCGCCTGTCACATCTGATTTTCTAGGAAACTATTTGACATAGAAAGTTAAAATTTGACACTAATATAGGAATTGATGGCCCCATCAGAGTGGTGCAATTTTGAAAGTTTAACTTAAAGGGTTAGTTTTGGGGGGTGAAATCGGAAGTGAAAAAAACTTTTTTAACCAGGTCATCGAGTGGAGTGTCAAATGAAAGCTTGTGAAAACACGATTTCAAAAATATATATAAGGTAATACTTGCGCACACTTTTGTATTGTTAAAAAAATTGACAAAAATCGCTGTCCCCCCTTATCTCGAAATGTACAGGATACAGATGGAACGAAAATTATCACATTTAATAATTTATCTGGTATATAAAAAAAAACAAAAATTTCGAAATCATTAGTTTTTAACAAAGATTAGAAGCAAAACTTTGTTGAAAACTCATTTAGGGTGTGTTTTGTGAAGTCATCAAAATTTTTTATTTTAAAAGCAATCAACGTACGGAACAATAATTACGCAAGTCCAATTTGCACTTGGCCAGTTATTTTATTATTGTACAGATAACACAGGGCAATAAAAAAATATTTTTGTTTTGGTGCCTGGGATTTTAGAGCTGATTTTAACTATATTTGGGACGCTAAATCTATACATGCAATCCGTTTTTCTCTATCAGCTCTACTTTTTTAGATACATCAACTTATCTACCAATGTGGTTTTTATTCAGTATATTCATTTATGAGAGTTCTAAAATTATTATATATTCATTAATGTAGGTACAATGGTTTTATTGTCAGTCTGTAATTGAGTAAATTCCAGGTAAATCTATAAATAGTGGAACCATTGCCTATCAGGTACCTGAACTGACCCTTTTAATCACCTAACTCGGGTAAGTCTCGTCAGTTTGTGCGTTCCTACTAATGAGAGTAGATCGAATTCGGCGTGTTATTTTATGTTAAGAAAAGAGTGTTTTTGTGTTATTGAACAGAATTTAACATGAGTTCAGGTTCCAGTTCAAGAAGAAGTTGTGTAAATCAACCTGATGTGTTTTGCTATATATGCGGAGAATACATGTTTCAACAAAACAGACAAACTATTACTGACTTTGTAAAGCGAGCGTATCTTGGATACTTTGGAGTTAAGCTTGGTGATCAGGACAAAACGTGGGCCCCGCATCTCGCATGTAAAACTTGTACAGAGCATTTACGGCAGTGGACTACCGGGAAAAGAAAATGTCTAAAATTCGGCGTACCAATGGTTTGGAGAGAACCAAAAAACCACTTCAATGATTGTTATTTCTGTTTAGTAAATACTAATGGAATCAATCAAAATAACCGCAGTAAGTGGACTTATCCCAATTTAGACTCGGCAATACGCACTATCCCGCACTCAGATGAAATACCGATTCCAACATTTCATCAGCTACCACATATCTCTGATGACGAATATTTTCCCTCTGATCGCTCTTTCTGATGCTAATAAAAAGTTCTGATGCTAATGAAACTAACAGTGACTATGAGGGGACGTCATCAGTTCCTCGACGCTTCAATCAAAATGAATTAAATGATCTCACCAGGGATCTCAATTTATCGAAAAAAAGCTTCTGAAGTACTGGCTTCTAGGTTGAACGACAAAAAATTTACTGGAACAAGGAACCAAAATTACCTTTTACCGTACAAGAGAAAAAGATCTGCTACCATTCTTTTCTCAAGAAGACAATCTTGTATTTTGTCACGAAATTAGGGGACTCATGAAAGAAATGGGACTTTCTGAATATATTCCAGATGATTGGCGCCTATTTATTGACAGTTCAAAGCGAAGTTTAAAATGTGTCCTTCTACATAATGGGAATAAATATGGTTCAATACCACTAGCTCACTCAACGAAACTGAAAGAAGAATATAATACCATAGCTTTGGTCTTGCAGAAGATAAAGTATTACGAACATCAATGGATGATTTGTGTAGACTTAAAAATGGTAAACTTTCTTCTTGGGCAGCAAAGTGGTTACACGAAATATCCGTGTTTCTTGTGCCTCTGGGATAGTAGGGACAAAACACACCACTGGGTTAGAAAAGATTGGCCTCAGAGAGAAAACATGGACGTTGGGGAAAAGAATGTCATTAACGACGCTTTGGTTGAAAGAGAAAAAATCATACTTCCTCCGTTACATATAAAGTTAGGCTTAATGAAGCAATTTGTAAAGGCTCTTGATAAGAATGGGTCTTGTTTTGCATATATAGGGGTAAAAATGCATCAGTTGAGCACAGAAAAAAAAACTCAAAGCAGGGATATTTGACGGCCCACAAATAAGACAATTAATTAAGGATCCTGCCTTCATAAATTCAATGAATCAAGTTGAACCAGAAGCTTGGACATTATTTGTTACAGTTGTAGAAAATTTTCTAGGCAAACATAAAGCTCAAAACTATGTTGAAATGGTTAACAAGATGCTTAATAGTTTCAAATCCTTAGGGTGCAATATGAGTATTAAAATACACTATTTACACAGCCACTTAGACCGTTTTCTAGAAAATTTAGGAGACATGAGTGAGGAACAAGGTGAAAGATTTCACCAAGATATTAAAGTTATGGAGGACCGCTACCAAGGAAGATGGGACATGCACATGATGGCAGATTACTGCTGGAGTTTAAAAAGGGGACTGTTTAAAAAAACATTCAAGAATGTCGCGGAAAAGAAGCTTTCCAAGTGTTGAGTGACTATTTCATTTCTTCAATGTTTTTTTTTTGTTTGTAAGTACGACATAATATTGTATTTTGTATAACTAAAATAAAAATTTCGTATCTACTTTTGTTTACTACACTTACGGATTTGAGTTACAATAATGTAACTTATATTTCTCTAAAATTATATATCTTAAAAATTTGAGCTCCTAGGTACAAATGAATACGTTATTTAAATTCAGGACATCAAATTGATATAGAATCAGCTCAAAAAACCTCGACACCAAAACAGCTGTTCCCCTGTGTAATTCTTATCGGATTTTGTATACCATACTCTGTATCTAAATCAAAAGATCAGTTTCATTTACAATGATGTTTACACATAGGAAAAGACTCGTTTTATATCGTAGTGTGGCTTCGGAGTAAAGTTACGTTTATATCCTTATTTTAGATTTAGGTACATATGTACATATGTTCAGAATTATCTGTATTAAAAAAAAACATCCAGCATGTCATATTTTCTTCGTCATCAAACCACAGCCACGTACAATGAAAGTTTAAGATCCAACTGTTGTTCAGACTACAAGGACTAAGTTTTTACAAAAAACAATTAAAGAAAAAAAAATTGCTATAAATCGTTTTATTGGTTCTAAAAATATTCGCCTTTAATGTTCATACACTTTTGCATGCTTTCGACCCAATTCTCGAAACCTTTCTTCCACTCTGAAGTTGGTAATTTAAAAACATGATTGTGGAGGGATTCAGCAGCTGTCCACGCTTTTTTTTTAACATTCGGGAACAAAAAGAAGTCTTTAGGCAATAAATCAGGTAAATACGGGTTAATGAGACATTAATTCAATGTTTTTCTCCGTCAAATAATCAATTGTTTCACGTTCTGTGTGAGAGCTGGCATTGTCATGATGAAGAATGATGCGACGTTTTCAGTTTTCCTGATTTCATCGGTGACTTCGGGCAAACAAATTGTTGTATACCATTCAGCATTAACTGTTCTTTGATCCTCTAAAGCAATGGTTGCAAAATGTCCAGTATAAACCAAAGAAAACAAGCGATCATTTTCTTGGAAGTGCTTCGCGAATGAACGACTTTTGTTAGATTCGGTTCATCTCGGAACACCCAAACAGTTGATTGTTTCTTAGTTTCCGGGTCGTACGAATATATCCAAGTTTCGTCTCCTGTTATGACGTTGTATACGGATTTTGCATGTCTGAATTTTTTCAGCATTTTCTCGCATCAATTGACACAAGTCTGTTTTTGAGTTTCGGTCGAATTATGCGGAATCTGATGGTGATTCATTACCAAAAGTTAAACGAAGCGATTAGATACTTTGTTGTTTAGTTAGGCCTTACTAAAATCGTAGAAAAATCATCCAACGAAAACCTTCACGTGGAATTTCCATTTGTTCACAAAACTGTTTTTTTTAAACGCTCACTGTAAACTACTGGGCCCACTCACTGTTTTAACAATAACAAATGTCAAATTTTACAGTAATGTTACATCTCAATAGCGCCATCTAATGGTCGTTTGTAAAAACATAAACGGCGGCCCTCCTATTACTTTAATTTTATATTTTAATTTTATAATTTAATTTATTTGCCTGTCAGTATAATAATTTTATTGATAAAGAGAAAAAATGTTTATCTGCGTTTTCCTTTAATGTAAATGCAGTTCACAAAAACAATCATACCTTATTTACTATTAAAACTTTTATGTTAATGAACTGTATGATTAACAATAGCAACGCTGCAAGAACTACGCTCCTAATTAATAAAAAATAATTACACTGTCACACACCCATATAATGAAGTTCATGACAAGGTAAAAAACGCATTTATGCATAATGTTATGCTTGTCACTATGACCCGGGGAAATAAAGTATATTGCACTTTAAACAGTAGGCATTTTGTTTTAAGCGATTTCCGTGTGAAAAATATGTTTAAACCTATTTATACAATATTTCCTATTGTACCATGTTTTTAAGGTTTTTATTAAACAACTCAAACAACTTGATTATGGAAAATTCATGCTATTCACTACCATAGACTTCCCGGTAAGTTTTTAAACACATCACTTAATTTTTAAATGAGAGATTTTTAGTGTTAATTGACGTGATAATTAAAACATTTTATCTACTTGATGGAATAATATTTATTAGTTTTTAGTCGTCATTTTTGTGCTTAAATTAAAGAATTTATGATGAATGAAGATTATTTGT